>OV816028.1:23515573-24715573 GCA_929113105.1 Agrypnus murinus | reverse complement strand
TTATGTACTGATTTAGTTTATCGCACACACGTGCCATAAAGCAATATTACCCGACACGTGCGATAAAACAGCAAAACATTAAAATTTTTACATAGTTGCTTACCAGGTTGCTAGTTTGATTTAATATTCACAAAATTCTAATTAACATGAATAAAAATGTACCGATTTGTAAATATTTGTGGGGTTGTAGATAAAATTTTATACGTAATACGTGGGATACTCGGCCTACAGCTTCGTTGTGCAAATTTTACATGAGTGCGTTTATAAAATCTGCAGTCCACTTATTGCGTAAATAACTATTTTTATTATATGCGGGAAATGTATTATTATTATTATCAGTTGTTAGCGGATAAAATTTGTTTTAATTTATTAATTTTTAGTAGTCTTAAATTGTATTAAAGTAAATAGTACCTACAAATAGTACTACATATTTCTACATAAGATCTACCTTTTCCAAAGTTGTTTATGTTTCTGAAAAGAAAATATGAAGGCCAACCAGATACAAAAAAAAGCAAATACGTATGTACATATTTAACAGATAACATTTACTGGTTTTTTAATAATCAATACTCGCAACAAGAAAGAAACGCTAAAATTGAAATATTGAAATGTAGAAACGTTTCGTTTTGATATTTTACGATCAAATAATTCTGATACCGATTGTGTTTGATTGATTTCAATAACGTTGGTTACAACCCACGGCGTGGAGGTTAAATAAACCCAATGTAAACAAGAAGTAAAGCTTTATTTTAAGGAACAAACGCTGCTGTTCTTTTTCTATTTTCTCAATATTACCTACCAAAACTTTGCGACAAAAGCATAAAATTTTCAGTTGGTTTATTTTCAACTTTTAACATTTTCGATTCCCACGGTCTTTTTTAGGCTACTGTTTTTATCGAACATTTCAAAGGAAGTAAAAGGCATAGAAAGTATCAGATGGTAAAGGAATCGCTAACGAATCAACTGCCGGTTCGTCTTAAATTACATTTCACAAATTTATACCTTTGTAATTTAATTAGGTATCCATGGTATTATATTCTACAAAGACATACCTGCGAGCAACACATTTAACACTGATGATAAATTAGTTGCATAGAGAGAAGGATGACATATTCATTACCAAATTGGAAAATAATTTGATTTTGTCGTGATAAGAGTGTTAGTACAACACACTCATCGATTATACTAACTACAGTTCATGATTAAACGTGATGTTATGATAATACAGTTTGCGTGTGTTACTCCAGACATGTACAATGTATATGTTATTGAACTATAAATAAACAATGCTTAAAAGGTTTTCTATTATGAATAGAGAACACACGTTTAGAATCATAGCATTGAGTTTAATGTTTAACATAACACTTGAATAGGACTTTGTGACAAGAAAATCCGAAAATTTGATTTGTAAACTGTTTTAACATAATTTGCGGTCGCTGATTACGAATCAAATATTTTTTAATTCATTGGAGGAAAATATAGTTAAGATGAGGAACGAATTTCAACTTTTAATTTTTGGAGATTTTAATTTACCATTGATCTCACCGACTATAAAGATAGGAAATTCTAACGTTGAAAAGGAATTTATCAATTTTGTAAATTTTTATGCTTTATGACATTAAATCATAATGATCGAATTTTAGATCTTGTATTGTCAAATTCAAGTGTGACTGTGGGAAAGAGCAGTTGTAATTTAGTTAACGTTGATCCACATCATCCCCATTTAGAATGCGAATTGTCATTGACAAAGACCAAGCCGGAACCAATATATGGAGGATCATTATACAATTTCAAGAAAGCAAATTTTTATCAATTGTATGCAGGTTTGAGGAGTGTAGACTGGAATTTCTTAAATAGATGTTCAGATGTTAACGAGATGGTAAGTCATTTTTACAATAAATTCTATACAATTCCTGATGAAAATGTATCAAAGCAAAAGCCAATGTTCAATTCTATCCACCCTGGTTTACCAAAGATATAATGCAAAAGCTCAAGGAAAAGAAACGATTACACAAAGCCTACAAAAAATACAAATTCACTACTGACAAAGTACGTTTCCATATGTTGCGATCTACCATAAATAGAGATATAAGGTTAGCTTATAAAAACTATATAGTAAGAATAGAAAACAGTCTTCAGGAAGATCCCACTTAATTTTTCTCATTTATCAAACACAAAAGAAAAGCGCCAACAATTAAAACAATGACATACAATGAAAAATTATTGGAATCTTCTATGGAGGTTGCAAGTGCATTCGCAGAGAACTTTCAATCAGTCTATAGCACAGACAACTCAAATCTTTCCTTGAACAGCCAGAACATTATTACCGACAGCCTCTTTAATATCACGCAAATTACTACAGCAGAAATCACAGAAACTATAAAGAAAATTAAATCAAAAAATCGGCAGGTCCGGATCAAATTCCAATCTATATATACAAAGCGTGTATAGATGTATTAGTATATCCACTTTTCATAATTTTCAATAAAATTATACAATCAAATACGTACCCATCTGATTGGAAAATAGCCAAAGTATGCCCTATCTACAAAAGTGCTGACAAGTCAAACGTAAAGAATTACAGACCCATATCAATTTTACCATCCATCTCAAAAATCTTTTAATCAATACTTTTTAATAGAATCTTCAATCATGTCAAGCCTTACTTACATGCAGATCAGCATGGATTTGTACCAGGAAGGTTGTCACAAACCTGACCGAGTATACTCAAGATCTAGCTAATGCTTTAGATAGTAATGTGCAAACTGACGTTGCCAAAGCATTTGATAAAATGTCATATGGGATACTGTTGGAGAAGTTGCATTCATTTGGGTTTTCATCAAATATGATGAAACTGTTCCAATCTTATCTTTGTGACAGATATCAGTATGTAGTGTTTGATGGAGGCCGATCTGACCAATACAAAGTAATTCGGGAGTGCCACAAGAGGCAAATCTAGGTTCCTTATTATTTCTCTTGTTTATTAATGATTTACCATTTCGTCTAACAAATTTGAATGTGAAGCTCTTTGCTGATGATGTTAAACTTTGCAAAAGAATAAATACAAATAACGACAGCATGAACTTACAGAAGGACATTGACATCTTGTACGACTGGACTATTAAAAATCAACTACACATTAATGTTACTAAATGTGCCAAATTTACAGTATCAAAAAAATCGAACAATATTCTATTTCAATATAATATAGCAGGGATTGCACTACCAATTAAAGAAGAGGTTCGGGATTTGGGGGTTATATTTGATTCGAGATTATGCTTTTCAACTCAAATAAATAAAATAACCAATGACGCACTCAAATCACTTGGCTTTGTTATTCGAATCTCTGATCAGTTTTTCAGTGTGCGTACTTTAATTACCTTATACAATTATTTCGTTCGCTCTAAGTTAGAATACTGCTCTGTAATATGGTCCCCATTCCATGACTGTTATATTAAGCAATTAGAAAACACTTTCTTTGTATACTCAGCTATTACAAGATCCATCATTAATAACAAAATCCTTAGAAAAAAAAGACGAGCTTTGCATTCACTATTGTTCTTATTTAAAGTTGTCAATAATAAGATTTTTGTTAATTCAACTGTAATATCACAATTAAATTTCTCTGTTCCTCGAAGCTATCGATTTCAACAAACCTTTTATTTAGCTTATCCAAGAACTAGTGCACTGTATTCCGAATGTGTAAAACAATGAATTGCATTAGCGATTTGGTGGATATACATTGTATCTCCTTGAATAATTTTAAAATAGATTGTTTAAGAGCGTTAAATGTAAACACAATAAATGTAGGCCTTAAATATTTTTAAAGATGCAAATAACTTAAAGAATGCTTTTTCCCAGAGTACACCTTCTGTATGTAAATATTTGTATACATGAAAAAATTAATCGCTTTGTAGTTACACTTTGAATTATTTATCTTTTGTTGTTGGTGTATAGATAAATTTATATAGAAATTTTCTTGTTTCTTCTAAATTAAAATGAATATTATGTTAATTTTATAATGTAGCCTATAATTGGCGGAAGCTGTTGGCTGCAGATATTAAATAAATAAATAAATTATTCTCTATAAAAATACACAAATTTAATCTTAATATTTTTATCAATATTTAATTTTTATAAACAACAAATTTGTAATAATCATTTATTAAAAGAAGATTGTTATCTTTTACTTAACAAGAGAAAATTACAGTGAAGGAAAATTTCGATCCCAATTAGGATGGCAGCGCTCAGATTGCACGGTTGCAAGATGATTTTACGATCATTAAGCTGGGAGACGACCCATCTTCGTCCGAATTATAGTCAGAGTAATTAGTCTTATGCATATTATAATTTCTAATGTGAGAAATTGTATATAATTTATTATAATGTTTGCTGTTATAAATTAAACTATACGTATATATTTCATAATTATTGGAAATAAGTATGATTCAATGAAGATTTGGCAGTTGATGCTTCTATACAAAAATACTTGCACAGCAAGGATGCTTATCCATGAATCTATAACATTAATAAGCCATGAAATTGAATCCATTAATAACTATGACAAGGCATGAGCCAGTTTCCAAATTCCATAACATTAATACTGCTTTGTTTGTCCAAATATTGTGCTTTCTCAAGTGATCGTTTTCGATTTTTTCAGGTTTGCTAATCCGATGTCTCATGAATTCTTCCACAACTTAGGTACTTATCTGGTAAATATTTTATAATTTTTTAATCAATTTTTACTTGTTATAACTACAGATTAAAATAATTGTAATAATCATTTATTAAAAGAAGAAGTTAATGTTGTTTTGTTTGTCCAAATTTTGTGCGTTTTCAAGTGATTATGTTAGATTTCTTCAGGGTTATTAATTCGATGTCTCATTAATTCATTCACAACTAAATTATCTGATAATTATGTAATAAATAAAGATTATTAAAAGTTTCACAGTTTTATTAAAATACAACCTGACAATATTGTTTCGACAGCTATGCTGTCATTATCAAAGGTAATATAATTATAAACAAACACGTCGCTAAGGTAGATACAAAAATAGGTAACTAGATAAAATAATAATAATAATCAGAATTAAATATCTAATACTTCCAGTAACGGAGAATTACTGAGCTCAAGTTGTTCATTCATTAAAGGTACCCTGAGTTTGTGTTTGTATATCTCAAAGGCTTCTAAAATGTCTAATTTGCGTTTGTTATTATAAAAATGTAGGAATTTAATATTATTTTGAGGAGTCATTGTGTGATTTTGTTCTAAAAGGTGTTTGGCGTAATTAGATTTTTCAGGATGTTTATTTTTGTAATGACGTACGTGTTCTTTATATCTTGTGTCAAAATTTCGAAGTGTTTGTCCAATATATACCGAACTACAAAAAGAACAATTTAAACGGTAAATGCCCGATTTCATGATATCATGTGTTCTGTCTTTAGCATTAAATAAAAATGAAAAAGTGTTAGTGTTGGTTTTAAATGTTATTTTATAATTGTTGGTGTTTCTTCATTTAACTCCTGTCACAAATATAGAAGTAAAAGTAAGTTAAATCAATGTTTCCTTCTTTCAATAACACTTAAAGCATTTAAAAATATCGTGATTTGTAAAATTGTAGCTTTAACAATTATACTTTTATAATTAAAAATACATAAACATTAAATCATTTGAATAAGTACAACCTACTTTTTTAATAAGTTAAGTAGACACGGACTTTGATATGGTTTGGTAGCTCAGTTGGTAGAAGCTAGGTATAAGTAAACTGAAGCTGTTGCCGACGCATGTTCGATTCTAGCTGGGAAAATAACTCTTTTTTATTTTTTTATAAAACAAAATTTAAAATAATAATTTTCTCTTCGAAAATGTTCAATTTCTGCAAAGTTTTAATAATTCTCTTAAAAATTGTACAATTACAGGGGCATTTTACAAACCATATTTTAGCATGGATAAAAGCATAGGTTAATCCCTATATTCGATTTCTCAAGAATACGTGCAATCGATTTTTTAATTGTTTTGCTTAGTCGAAGGAAAAAGATACTGTACAACTTAAATGGAATCTACATATCGCCTTCGAACGACTGAGGCCCTCCTCCTCCTTCTTTGTCGTGCCTTAAACTTCGTCCTCGTGCGATATACGCATCATATCCATTCTTGTTGCACAAACTACTATTGAATTGCAATGTTATGTCATGTAATAGTCTAATGTCATAAATTCCATAGTAATGCAGTGGTTTGATATTTATTTATTCGTACAGATTTCGCTACGGACTTTAAATTTAAAATAATTAAAATAATTGAAATTCATATAAATATTTAGTATTATTTCCAATGTTGAGTACGTTTTGTCGCTTCTCTTCTTTTTTCTGTCGGTTTTAGATTTCTCGGTTTCTTAGCTTTATTGCTTTAATTTTATAAATTTTATAAAATATAAGATACAATTTTCATGGCTTCTGGGGTCTGGTTTGCCTGGCAATGGGTAGTTGCAATTATTATTAATATATAAATATTATAAGTAGCACCTCCACAACTGTATACTAAGTTTCGAGTCACTAGCCCGTTTAGAGAGTGTTTCATGTTCCAGACAGACATAATTTCACTTTGTATCGAGAAAAAGAAGAAGGTTGATATGGTACATGTCAGTTCAGCCAAAACTACGCTATGCATTGTGTCATTTTTATTTTCATATCTTATGTACTTTTGGGCGGACGCCGAATATTTCTATTTTGACGAATCATCAAATGGTTAATTTTAGTAACAGTAATTGTAGCAGCAGCAGTAACAATCTATTTGAGCTAAGAAATTATGGAGGAGATTAAGAAAGCAATGAAAGGCTAAGGAATTAACATATAGCTTCTACCGTTTTACTATCTTGCTATTTAAATTCTTTAAAGCTTGTCAGAAGTCACAACTGAACAACTGATTAAAAAGTTGCAGAAAATGTTGAGAATATAAAAACTAGAAAAAGAATTCGAAGCAAAACTTTTTTCGTAAAGTTTGCGTAAATTCTCTAATACTCGTGTTCCAGTTTTCTCGTTCTTATCACTATCCATAATTGGCTTTTTGTTTCGAGAACCATTGACATTACCATTTTTGGAGAATTTTATAATACTGTACCTTAATCCGCTAAGAAAAATTCTTATTTTGTTTGTTGAAACTGTCTGGTTATAAACATCGAAAATTTTCAAATTGTTAAAAAAATAATTTTCTCATAAATGTATTCACTTAAGTACAGAAGTGACATAATAAGATTTATGCACAGATACAGTATAATTAGACTATTATTGCTACATTCATCTAAACATAACCGTCCCTTTATGACCCAAGGGCCTCTTTATGGTCAGACGGGCAATAACGAAACGTCAGTTAAATGTCAGAAGTTTTTTTTTGTAGAACTTGATTGGTTCTTAATATAATTTGTAAACGTATCACCAATGAAAATAAGCTGAAATTAAATATTTTGGAATAGTAACTATAGTAACGTACTTCGTATAAGCACATAAGTATACGCACAGCGGCTTGATGTACCTACGTACTCATTTAACTATATTTTTTAAACAATAATGAATTTGAGATAAAAACTTAATCTGTGCATAAAATAGTGTATGTATAGCGGGCATAACTTGCTTTTATGGCCTTACAGCCTTTTCCTAGCCGTCGGCTAACGCCTCGGGCTAGAAATAACGCTTCTTGTCATAAAAGCTTCTTTATGCCCTTAATACATAAATAACTATTATGCACAGATACATTGTAATTAGACTATTATAGCTAGACTCATCTCAACATAACCGTCTCTTTATGGCCCAAGAGCCTCTTTATGGCCCGACGGGCAATAAAGAAACGTCAATTGAATGCCAGAGCTGTTTTTTGGAGAACTTGATTGGTTCTTAATACAATTTGTAAACTTATCACCAATAGCTGTGTTCGCGGTACTAATTCCAGATTAATTCCGAACGTATCTAGGGTAACTTCTGAACGATTTATCAGCTGTAACGACACGTTTTTTTGAAACTAATGAATACTATAGGAATCCCAATACGGTCCTGGCAGTTTAGTAAAATTCAATTATGTTGGAACTGCAAATATTACATTAAACTAAATAATGCTTCCCCACGTACAAAGGAGTCACCTCAAAACATATTCGGAAGCAATACATTATATTGTAGCAGAATTTCTATTGATGCAAATGTTTATTTTGAAGCGTTCTTATGCTAAACAAATGCTTATTTTCCGAGAAATAGAATGTTCCAGAATAAAAATTGTTTTTAATTCCGAGCTTATAAGGGCGAAAATCTAATATTGGATTTAACAAAAGTTTCCTTATGGTTAAAAAACGTATTAAAGTTAACATTCCCTTGTAAACAAAATGCCGTCAAACGGGACCTTCTAGAATGAAATTGTCTAGACACCACCTGCAAGTATAATGTACGGATTCAAAAGGGAATCCCTGTAAGCTTTCGTTGAGATTGTTCTCCAATAATTGATAAAAGTATACCCATTGGTTGATGAAAAATCCCGCTATTTTTCTATTGGATTGTTTAAAATTTTGCCCTCCTCAAAAAATCATTTCACCGTGAAATAGTTTTTAGTTTACAGTCAGTCGAAGATAGTTTGAGATAGGGGCTGGTTGAATATACAGCCGAGCGAAGTGGCGTTTGCCACGCGGGAGGCCTCGCGGCCTCCCCGTGAAGAAAGTTGTACGAGGGTTGATTGCCTTTGGCATTTCCCAATGTTTTAGTTATGTATTTAATTATCGATAAAAGTGCAGAAAGTTCAGTGATCAATCGTTTCTACCGAAATCTAGTAATTAATTCCGTATGAGTTACCGAATTAAAGATAAAGTGCAGTTACCATTTAGCGGCTCTATTTCAGTTTTGTTAAATGACTTTGTTTAATCAAAATACTGTTATTGTAATGAACAGTTACATTTATCGAATTTGACTTATCGTGCAGCAAGCTTTTACAGGATTCCGTTTAAAAATAATTTAAAATCGGAAGTTTTAAAACTAAATAGTACTTAAATAATACATTTAAGTGTGGCGTTATCTCTAATAAAGAAGAATATTTTTAATGAATAATTAATAATTTAACTCATATAGTTATTTCGGCTATTTTTTTAAGAAAAGGAGACCGTTATTAAACATTAGTTAGAATGAGAGATAGTTATTGTGAACTTTAATTCCTTAATTCAAATTCAGTAGCGGCGTCAGTAAGGTGAATTCCAGATTCCTTCAGTTTCATCAGTCAAGTCAAGTTTGGTGATAAGTGTTTATTCTGATAGAAAAGCAATATTGTTTCAATTGCTTTGTAAGGTGAAGTTGGATTGAACTATTTGAATAAGGTATTGTGACTTAATGGATCTTATTTTTGGGCAATGTTATTGTAAATTGAACTATTTTTGTATCGACTATTTTTGACTCAATTTTTTATGTGTATCGTTTCCTGTCGTTAAGAATTCTTACGTTGGGTATCACTTTGTTATATATTTAAATTTGTAACGATGTTTTATTTGGAAACTTCCTATTTTTATATTTTCATTTATTAATAAAAAACTATAATTAAATTTAATTAAACTGAATATTACAGGACCGTATATTTATGAAAGCCTTTAAATATTTTATTCAACTTAACTTTGACATAACCAATTATGACTAATATTTGAATTAAATTTAATAGTTCTGATGTCAATTTCTGTTTGACTTGACTTGACTTTCCTAAACAGATGGCGCTCAACAATATGCATTTTCTTGTGTCTTTAAACCTATAACCCATTTCTTTTATAATTTGTGAGCTGTGGAAACAATACCTGCGACCTGAATTTAAATTTCTAAAGTAAAGATATCTCAAGCCGAGGCAATCTTGAGTTGTACAGTAAGTATTAAATATTTTGTTTTGTATAGTTTGTGTAAGATTTTTTGAAGTTGAAGTAATCTGCTTTGTTTTTTGTTCCGGGTAACATAACGATCGTTTCACAGCACATGTCTGATCTGCATTTATTCAGGATTTTATAGTTATCCTATATACGTTCGAGTTAATGGAATTAGCACCGCGAACAAAGCTAATGAAAATAAGCTGAAATTGAATATTTTGGAATAGTAACTTTAGTAACGTACTTCGTGTAAGCACATAAGTATACGCACAGCGGCTTTTTGTACCTACGTACTCATTTAATTCTATTTTTTACACAATAATGATTTGAGATAAAAACTTAATCTGCACATAAAATAGAGTATGTATAGTGGGCGCAACTTGCTGTTATGGCCCTACATCCTTTCCAAGCCCTCGGCTAACGCCTCGGACCGTTTCCGGCCAAACAAAGCTCAAATATATTGTACTGATTTCTTTCTAAAAACCAATCACAATTAAGGTTTCAACCCATGCACCTCCGATCGAAAGGCAGGATCTTTACTACTCGACTACGGAATGTTTATATAAATATTCAAAACTGTGGCACCCAACACACACATCCTAAAATTGTTTGGTGAAAACTATTTTCTGTAGTTTCAAGCTAACCGCTATTAAAAATTGTAAGACGGTATTGTTTTTATTGTTATTATTGTAGCTGATTATTTTGTAAATTGCTTGATTTGGTTAAATGTTCTTGAATATTTAATAAAATACAAATTTCAGAATTTCACATTTTAAACGAATAAAGCTTTCCTCGAAAGAGAAAAATATGAAATAAAATAAAATTCAGTTCACCACTCCGACAACAATATTAGAAAGCTATCAAATATTTGACATACCAAAGCCAAACTCGTATTGATTTAAAATGTCAGCCTGGAGTTGAAACTGATTGATTGTTAGCTCATTTAAAGACGCGGCTTGTAGTAGTAACGAAAATTTGAAAATAGTATTCAATGCTAAATTGCATTAATGATGTAAATTACATTTTTAAGAACATGTCTAAAATTAATGTTCCTGCGAGTAGTAAAAGGAAAAAAGTGATGCGCAACAGGTAAGTGCTTTCCACCTTTAGTAAATTCGCTTAAATGAAACTGTAAACAGTTCTTTTATATGCCGAAGTATGCCGAAAGACTTTTTGTGTCTTTATACGGAAATGCTCTTGGAATATAAAATGTCTCGTTTTCTCTTTCTTCTAAAATTATGTTTAAAACTGAAATAAAAATAATTTGTTTCACTTTCAAATTGAAGTGCTCTTAAAAATAACAAGTAGCAGGTACATTATGGAAAATGCATTTATTTTAAGAGCAACAATAATTACACTGCACAGAATACAAATCTATATTTTATTTTTATGTGAATAATCTTTTACCGACATCATCCAAATCTTTATAAAAGTGGTTAGTGTGATTTTTTATTCTTGTAGACAATTCTTTTAAGCTGTCGACGATACCTCCGACGAACTGTTGATGTTCGACGTTATTCAGCTCACTGTAGGTCTTCATTGCTCTAACTGCAACAAATATTATTAATTAAAACATATTTCTACATAATTATTCAAAAGTAATTAAAAGTTAGAATTTTAAAATTTTATCATCCTGGAAGCTCAATCCCACCAATAAGACCAATTAGATTATTTTAGCATTATTTCCGTCAGAACATCAGCAGTGAGCACCAAAGATGCAGAAAGATCTATTGAATCTGATCTTATTTGATTAGATTATTTTGGGACGTAAAATAACTGATAATATTTTTCCTTATTATTAGATTATTGAATCTCTTTTAAAAATGGTTATAACAGTTATTTTAATCTGTTGTTATAAAAAGTTAAAATTAAAAATTACAAAATAAGGTAATTTTCAGGTAATTTAGTTGTGAAGGAATTAATCCGACATCAGTTTAGTTAACCAGAAAAAAATCGAAAATGATCACTTAAAAAAACACAAAATTTGAACAAACAAAGTAATAATAATTCTTTAAAATTTTGTAGTCATTTACGTTCAGTTGGCTTATGTTTTGTCATAGTTATTAACAGTTTGAAGCATCTCTACTATGCAAATATTTTCGTGTATAAGTATAAACTGTCAAATTTTCCTTGAATGATACTCATTGCAGTAGTTATAAAATGTATATACTGTATAGTTTTATTTATACGAAAATTTATTATAAACAATATACAAATTGTCATACTCCAAATTATAATATGTATTTGTATAAGAACTAATTAATCTGAGTATAATCTGGATAAAGAAGAGGTATTTCCCACTTTAATGATCGTAAAACTATCTGGCCGCCGCGCAGTCTCATCACTGCCATTCTAATTGGGAGGGAAATTTCCCGTCACTGTATTTTTTTCTTCTTAAGTACATGATAACAAGCTTCTTTTAATAAATGATTACCACAATTATTTTAATCTGTTGTTATAAAAAGTAAAAATTTGATAAAAAGATTATATAATAAATTAATTATTTAATCTAATTAAGCAACCTGTTTCTCACCTGGCATCACTTGGAGCTCTCCAAACAGGCTTTGTGATATGGTTTTAGAAATACGGGCGATAGAAAAATTCTATTCAAATATTGAGTATTTTTATAGGGCGTGGCTTAACTATTTCTGTTCGTTGAAAAAAGTATAGTACCTGTCAAAAATAAATCTATGAATTTTTCTTATAAACAAAAACAAAAACAAATTAGGTTTTTTAATTGTTACTTTAACATAGATTTAGGAGGATTTACTTATTTGGATACACACTCCAGGTTTTCGTAAATAATTTTTTTGAAGCCACAATGACACTTAGTCTAGCCATTTATCCAGTGTGAAAAACAGAGTAAAACTCAAAAATTACATCTTTAGGATTTTTCTCCCAGTGCAGGGCTGCAGAGTGATTTTGTTGGACGAGTGTCCCCTAATTGCACCATGCACTTATTTTAGTCGTTTATGCTATATGAGTATTTTTAAAAAATTAAAAAACTCCTAAATGGGGCAAGCGGGCAACTATCCTAAAACAGTTTGCAAATCAAATTTCCGAGTTTTTTTGTCGCACAGTATTATTAAAGTGTTGTGTCAAAACATTAATCTTTATTCATAACAGAAAACCTTTTAATTATTGTTTATTTATAGTTCAATAACATATGTACAATTGTACGTGTCTGGAGCAACACACGCAAACTGTATTATGATAACATCACGTTTAACCATGAACTGTAGTTAGTATAATCAATCGATGAGTGTGTTGTACTAACACTCTTACCACGACTAAATCAAATTATTTTCTAATTTGGTAATGAATATGTCATCCTTCTGTCTATGCATAATTTATCACAAGTGTTAAATGTGTTGTTTGCAGGTAAGTCTTTATAAAATACACTACCATGGGTACCTAATTAATTTACAAAGGTATAAATTTGATATATAATTTAAGACGAACCGCCAACCGGCAGTTGATTTGTTAGCGATTCCTTTACCATTTAAAACGTTCTATGCCTTTTATTTTCTTTGAAGTGGTCGATAATAACATATATCACTTGTTACGATGAAAGAATCCTTGAAAAGACATTTTCCGGTAGTTTTCGAGATATTTGCATTTTTAATTTAGAATTTTATTTTCGACTTTTCGTGATTGTCCGTAATAATTTGGATAACTAAAAAAAATCACGGTGAAGAACACTGTCAACGAGAAGAACCAAGTCATCGTTGCGTCGTTGCGATGCAGTTTCAGTTTAGAATTGTGTTGTTTACTGCATTTTTTGCATTTGCGTTTCCCCGATAACTACCGTCGTCGTAATTTTGTGGCAAGATAAATAAAACTAGACAAAGATGACCTAAGAATAATCTTACCACTATGTTTCAGTTGGTGGCCCAACTGTGTTGTACCCTATTGAACGTGAGTGAAAAACATTTATAAAAAAATCTTTCATTCAAAACGGTATTTCATTCTAGCAAGTAATATACAAGGTGGAAGGAATTACTATGCGTTAATTAAGGGGTGATAAAAAACATCAGAAGGAACAAAAAAAGTCTACTACAACTTTGTTCTAGGAGGTAACACTTTTTCAGAAAAAAAATATATAAAAGTTTAACATCATTTTTTACGTTAATTACATTAATTTTATGAGAAAGTGCATTTAATTTAACACAACATTTAAATTCATTTTTTTTCAAAAATTTATAAACGTAAAAAGAATCCGATATTACGCGTAAACGATTGATCACACGAAAAATGTTATTTAGGTTTTTTGGTTTGCTAGATGAGATGCATCATCATGCATCTAACAAAGCCCTATTATTAAACTAATATTATTAACGCTTCAAAATGATGTTAACGTCTACAACTTTATTATTTTTTTTGAACAAGTGTTACGTCCTAGAACAAAGTTGAATGACACTTTTTTGTTCCTTTTGTGTCTTCTATCACCACTTAAAATTAACTCATAGTAACACCTTCTACCTTGTATTCAATGTTTTATTAAAAAAATAAATCTTTTAATGGCACCTCGTTATATGAGAAATAGTCTGAGTTATAAGTGATCACACTGTACATTCAAAGCTTACTATTCGATAATTTATTTTAAATTGTCTGTTCTATACCCCAGTCAGTCTTAACGTAAGCGCCAAATTTACATCAGTAGCAAGTGGGGACCATTAATTTTATTCTGTTCCTTTTATCCCGTAAATTCTCGGGTTAGAAGGTACCTAATTTTTATAAAATTATACAATACTTACATAGTGCTCGCGCTCCTATTCCACCCGTTGATTCTATATCAGATTCAATATCCGATTCTTCACCGGTATCTGGTTCGACATCGTCAACATAAAAATTATTTTCGTAATCCGTTGCATTGATTATACCAAATAATAATATACTAACCACTACATACGTGAAATGCATTTTGAAAATATTCTATCAACAAAGACTCGACAGATTAAAAGATGCAATTATATATATCAACTGGTTGTTTTCTGAGATTCTCATCAATCATTTAGAAACAATTACCAATTTTCTGCATTTCGTTACGGTAGTAGTAATTAGAGTTTATAATTTCCTAGCGAGACGTAATAAACGCCATAAGTAATGTAAACTCTTCCGGTTCCCGTATGAAGTAAGTTTAATTAACACAAACGTGCAAAACTGAAAGCTGGTTAGCGTTAAAAAGATTAAACAGTTAGTAATTTTGTTTACTTTAAATACGGCATTATAAATTTAACGAACCCCGCGGATCTTCCTGACTTAAATCGGACAAGTTTCTCATTAAAGTTAACGTCGTTTAGTCTATTTATGCTCGACCGCTTCCAGTATGTATTTGCTAAGATAGTTTGTAGTTGTTGCATGATTAATATTTAATCCCTCCCTGATGCTCCAGGGAATTTGTCCGGAGACATTATTGTGTACTGTTTATTGTACTTGATAGAGTTTAGACAACATGGATACTTTAAAAGTAACATGGCATAAACTAATTTGCGTTTACATTCGTATATGCATATGTAATTATGTATAGTATGAGAAAGTCCAGTATTCAAAAAAAATTCTAAAACATTTTTGTATTTTTCGACATTTTACGAGCCAAATAACTCGAAGAACTTTGAGTAAATACTAAAATTACTGTTCGTTTGTATGTGTGTGCGCGTGCGTGCGTGCGGCTTATGTGTGTATTTCTTTAGTAACTTATGAAATATTACAACTAGCAATTTCAAATTCTTTATCATACTATATTGAAAGACATTTAGAAATCGGGAATGGTTGTAAATCGGATAGCAAACGGCAGAATGGTAACCACTAAAAAGGTGTTTTTGAGATCATTTTGTCAGATACATACCCGAAAAGTGGTATGTGCTACCAAATACATAAACTTTATATTCACATACCTAATTTGACATCTGTCAAAGTTTCAAATAAATTCAAAATTTATAATAAATTAATGGTTTTTATAATTTTATGTAAACGAATAGAAAACAGATTATGTCCAATACGCGTACACAGCTAATTTTCATTTCGTTACTATTACCATGGCAGCAAACACTTATCAAATGATCTTCAGTACCCGGCAAACCTTAAATGGCCAGAGCGTGGCATAATAGATGGGGAGGTATGAGGTTGCAGCCCCTTAAACTTCTCCTCAATTCAATTAAAATTCTAAGAGTGTCATGACATTGCTATATAACAACTCACCCCCCTCCCCCCCGTATATTAAGATTCTGATTCGTCACTAAGTCAGCAAGTGCGAAGAATCCCTGGGTTAGTTATGAGAATTACAACATGGAACGATAACAACTTATTTGCATCTGGCTAGTCAAACAACGCTGTATTAGAATGGAAAAGATGAAGTTAAAAGTGCTCAAAATAAGCGACGTAGAATGACCAGGTCAAGAAAATGCAATACAAAATGGTGTAATATATTGCTCAAGAAATTATGATTTAAATCATCGTTATGGTGTGGATTTTCTAGTTGACAAAATGACAAGTAGATGGGTACTGGACTATACTATATGGGAAAAAACACTTTTTCATAGATTTGGTATAGAATTTTAGAAAATCAATATTTTTCAACGGGACTACCCTGTTTCTCTTCAGAGAATGACATCCAATAATTTATTTATCAAAATATTTTATATTAAAAAATAATAATAAATATTTTTTAACGATTTTTCTGTGTTTCTTTCATTTATGGGTTTTTTGTGGGTCTGTAAAAAATAGTTAATATAAAAAATTTAACAAATAAATCATTGGATGTCATTCTCTGAACATTTCTGAATCTAAGATTCTAAAATATTGATTTTCTAGGATTCTATACCAAATCTACGAGAACGTGTTTTTTCCATTTAAATACATGGAAAACTTTAAGGGCTTTGAGGCACCCCTAAACATCGACCGATTTCAAAATAAAAAAATAGGTGTACTTTTTTTTCGATATACAATAATCCTAGGGGGTGAGAGCATAAGATCTCCGTCTTTGTTTTTTTGTTGGACCACCCTCACTTCAAATAAAAGTGAGAAAAAACCGAGAAGTTCCATGAACAATTGACTTCGCAAGAAGTGACTGTTATTTTGGGCGACCTTAACTCTAAAATCCGACAAACAGCAGTTGAGTCTTATGCTCCATGTAAACAACATGTAACAAGCGGGATGGCAAATTGGTTGAATTGTGAGGAGAGATTTTGTTATAACGAACAACGTCAACTTTCACTCTCGAAATAACACTGAAACAGCTTGACGTATTGAATAGAATAGATTGAAAGATCTGAACGAGCACCAAAAGGATAAAGTAAATCATAATCTCTAGAAAATTGACATAATGTAAGTACGTTGATAGAAATGACATAGATTGGAAATGGGAAATCACAATAAAGAAGGATAAAACAAGGGCATATGAGAACAAAAACATTTCGAACAACAAAGATTGAAATAAATAGTAAAAGTAAAGTAGAAGAGTGAATAATGTAGCAAAATGTTGCTGAATGAATGAGCTCATCAGCGTGATCAGACTCTATGATAGCAATCCATCCACTTAATTATGACTCCGATCAGGATGAAGTGGACGTTGCGAATGACACTGATGTGCTCTTTTCAAATATTCAAATACTTTTCAAATATTGCTCAAGGTTTTCAATGTGTCCGAGATTACCAACACCATACGCAGAACTGCATTCTGTTTTGCCATGCATTCACAGGGTGCAGAGTTCCACTGCGAAGCCGAATCCAACCTCAACTGTGGTTGGACTTGACCCTGGGCCTGCCCAGGTTTACCGAGGATTTCGCCACCCCAGCCTACCATAATAAAGACTTGATGAACCTTCGACAGGGTCTCATCTGGCTCTACTTACAGTAGAGACTCGGCATTATATCACGTGGAGTTGAATTTGTCTTGGATAAGAGAGGCTAAGTGTTCTATGACATCTACTACTCTTATCAACATCGCTTATATGTCCCGGGATAGCCGTGTTCGGATCCGTCCATTAAATGCAGAATAACCTCCGGTTTTCTCAAAGACAGTGATCAGTGGGTCGCTGCCGGGATAAGCCTTACTAGTTACTCTCGCGTACTGAGGTTCAGCCTTTTTTGCCATGACATTTAAATAAACTAATTGTACAAATCTTTATGTAATTAACTATAACCATCTGTCTAAAAGCGAAGCAGCAGAAGAAGTATACGCTGAAACATAGCTTTTTTGTCGGTCTAAATAACAATAAAATTTATCATACTTACGTTATCATATATGCTCAAAATAGTTGCCACAGCTTGAGATTTAGCTCTATCTTACAAATTTTAATATTCAAGTCGTAGGTATTGGTTCCACAGTTGTGTAAATTATGAAAATGAGTAGATAAGGGTTTCAAAACACAAATAATAACTCGAAAAGGGCGCCATCTGATTATGAAACTTAAAAGTGTTTATTAGTATAAACAATCAAAGATGTTAATTGAATAAGCTTTTAAAAAATATTAAATCCACTAACCAGAAAATGAATTAAATATTAAAATGAAAACAAAAGATTTTTTGTTTAAAAATTTTGGAATAAGAGTGAAATAAAATGTTCATAATTATATGGTTCCGTTTTTAGATCCTCAATATAAACTGAAAACATTTATTAAACAATAAGAAAATAATAAAAAAAAGATAACTTTACAGATAAATAATAAAACACACACAACATACGTTTATTACACATAAAATCAAAGTTCATAAAATAATGATTTAACTGCTCTGAAATAATTTAAACCAAGACAACTCAAAAAGATTTACACAAGGCGTTAATTAACCAAAAAAGAACAAATTTACTTGATATTGACAGACCAAAAATTATTCAGCAAAATTTAATTGATTGTTGAAATTATATTAACATAACTAAATTGCAAATTCAATAAACAAATATCTGAAGGATATTACGCAAATTCGATTAGTCTAATTATTATCAAAATTAATTATTCTGAAATTCACTAGCAATAATATTGAATTGAATTTTACATGCTAATGAGAGCTCTCTTCTTAAAGAAAAAATCACAAAATTCACAAAAATCACAACATTCATAAACTAAATTGCCATAAAAATCTATTTTCTATAAAGTACAATACCTTAATTTTCTATCCGCATTAACCTGACGAAACATACTGGATCTAAACCATTAGAAATTGGAAAGTTGCCTTTGTTCTTGAAAATCATAATTGACTCTAACTGCATTCAAATTATTACGTAACGGTAACAGATCCCGAGGATAAAATTCATTTCAAATACGGCCAGTTGCCCAAATAATTCCACAAACCATCTTCATTAATGCACAAATTAAAGAATCGTAGCATGAAGACGAAGTCTTTCAAAAACATAAAATGATTTTAATCACGAATAGCGCTTGCTATTATTAAATTTCTCCCGTAAAGCACTAATTATTAACTTTTAAATACTGGAGAACTGGAAACTGTCTTTATATTTATAGATCAATCTATAAAATTCTCATTAACCAAAACTGTACTAACTTTGAGCACAAACAGCAAGAAGTAATTGTCTTTAATAGTTCGGCACGATAAAACAACCCCAGTTGTTTATTAACGAAACGGTAGTGACAAACCTTTCAAACGAGATTTCTCAAACATAAATTGCTTCCAAAAATTCCACTCATTACGAAGGTGAACTGGACGGTACGAAACTGCATATAGAATTTTCATTAATTTTAAACACACACTAACAAACGGAAAATCTATAACATCGACCCAAGTCGACTGGTTTTTCATAAATTTTAACGGAAGGGTTTTTCAAACACATTTTGATTGATCCACATAACGAAATTTATAAAAACTGCACCCTGCCGAGGTCAGGGCACATAATTACACTAAAACTGTAGCCGAACTGTATTTTTAATTATTTGAACTAAAACGAAAATTCAATAATAACGACCTTCATTACTGGAAGATCAAACGGGAGTGGTCTAACACGACGCTCAAGCGGGAAAGAAGTGAGGCTACCCTGTCGCCGCGCGAAAGATGTTAACATATGCGACCCTAATCATCCGCGGAGTAATGCATTTTATTTGTCCGTAAGGAAGTTTTTAGCTAACATTCTGCAGGAATTTCGACCTAAAGAAATGAAAAATAGTAATGCGAGAAATAGCGCGCAAATAAAACATCTTGCCTCCGAAATGACTACGCGCCAACCCGACTCAAATCTCAAACACGTGTACCAAAGTCACCTTTTAGACAAAGAGAAATTGATCCCAAATCCATGCATTCTCAGAATATTAACAGAAATATTTTTATAAAGTAAGATGACCGAGTACTTCCCATAGTTTTTATCAGGGTCTTGCATTAGCTATCCCAAGATGTAATTGATATTAACGCAGAAATGTGAGCAAACAAAATACTAAAAACATCAATTTATGATGCTACGTTCTTTAAATGTATACAAATTTAAAACGATCATTTCTAAAAATATTCTTTATAGGAAATATTTACATGACAGAATTTTATTTTAAATAAAGCACAGTCTTACAGGACCGAACTTTAGGTTTTTCTTATAAATATACGTGCAAAATTCACGTACTTAAGGCCGATAGAAAATGTACCGTTACAACGCAGACAATGTAAGTATTTCTTGCAACAGCACCATGTACTATATGTAAGGGCAAGTCACTAAGGTGCTACAGTGGTCCAATGAATGGCATCTCAAACTAAAATTGAATTTTAAACGAAAGTAAATAAAACGAGTAAACTAAACGAAAGCATCCCTAAGTTCTCAGTTTGTTTTTAAAGACAAGCAATAATGCCGATTGGTTTCAATCACATTTCTAATAAATCTCCGACTTCTACTTTTTGATTCTGATTCTGGCAGATAATTCTTCACAGTGATCACCTTCAAAAGGGAGTTAATATCTAGTAGTGGAGGAGATCTTGGTCTTTTTTTCCGGCGATGTTATATTCTAAAAGTTTCTTAATCTTTCTTTACAAATCAAGTTTCTTATGTCCCTCTTTAATTTAATATCTTGGAAATGTTTGGAATGAGTGGAATTAATCTTGTGGTTTTAAAACTTGAAATTATGTTATCTGATTGATTTGTGCCTACTTTCTCTAAAGTTTACCGAAAAAGACAAGAAAATATATCTTTTCTTAATGGCCCTCCATTTTTCTTTTTCTAAACCCTCAATACTTCTCTCCAGTCTCCCATGATTGGCCTAACACCACGCACGTCTAAAGGTTAAAAGAACGAATCTTACATCATTTTTTGACATGTTTGTTAAACTTTAAGCGAATTGTGACGAAAAAGATTGTTACCCAACACCATTTTTGAATGTAAGGTAGAGCCACTGTCAAGTAAATGCTAATACTACCAAATTTATTTATATACTAACATTTATATTAATAAAATTTTAGTGAATACTGATACTAATAGTTCATACTTGTTTACATAAGTATCTTCTAGTTATATAAGTAATCCTAAGTAAATACTTACAAATTCCTAAGTCTGCTGATCGTCATGTTTAAAGAGTTTTCATCGCATTGAAAACAAGTTCGAAATCATGTTCCATGGAGTAAGAATTCATTAAATATAGAAAAAGACACACAGACTGCTACTCTTTGTGAAATTATATCCGTTTAATAAAGCGAATGTGGAGTGATTAGCCCAACATTTTCTATGTCCATATGTTACAAGAGAAATCAGATTTTAAATAAAGCTAGTTGAGCCTAGGCGAAACCAGTTTATCCAAAGCACGATAGGATGATTTGAACTAGTTTGTCCTAGTTCAAACTACTTAGCTTAGCCTGAAACCTAAAAATGTCTCTCACAGGATAAACTAGGTTATCCTAGTCTAAACTAGCTTAGGCTGTAATCGAATATAATTTCAAAAATGTATTGGTTTGTCCTACATAGACAATCAAGGGAAGAGAAAAACCAATTTTCAATCACACATTTATTGAATTTATTTAACTACTTGTTATTACAAGGCAATCTCTGGTGACACTTTGAGTTGCACAGTATTAATTTTTTTTACCTAGACACCTGTATGATACACAGTTCTTGTTACAATTACACCTAAAGAAACCTTGACCAATCCCGAATTTTTAATCGCTCCAGTTCTCAAAGAAATCTCATTTTCTTGAAATACTTCCTCCTCGTGTAAGAACTTCTGTGTGCAGATATTAAGCTTCGCTCAAACAATAGTGAAGTGATTGACTTCGATCAGCTAAAAGCAAAATTCCTTAGTATCGTTACCCAAAAAAGTAAGTGCACAGGAAACATTAACGGAAACAAATTTAAGCTTATGCCAAAAGCTAGCAAGTTCACAGATTATGCGATTGACAAATTCGTATCCGTTATCAGACTAAAAGCTGCATGGCGCTCCTATAGTTAAAAATACATTATGTAAATTGTAGGCTACCTCTTCAGCCCTTTTGAACTCCAGTGGAAGAAGCAAAACAAATTTAGTAAGATGGTCCTGATAAACCATGACAAACTTGAACTTGCCATATGGCTATGCCTGGAAATCAATCAGATTTACTTGGCACCTACTGTTCATTTTCGAGTGTAGAATTGGGTTGGAAACCTGTAACGTGTTCAAATTCTCAGTTTTATAGAAATGCAACTTTATATGCATACTGGTAAGAAAAACCTTAGTACAGTCCTGCGTAGTTCATCATATTTCAGATGGATTAAAAATGCAGACGATATTTCGAATTAAATGGTGTTCTTTTAATGCCAAGGGTCACCCTAAAATGTTTTCATATAGGATGAAATTCATTCTAGAATAAAATGATAGATAACATTGCGTCTAGAATAAACATATTGACATCTTTGTAAATATCAAAGTTTACTGCAAAGCCTAAAAATCATTTTTCGTAACGAAAATACAGACAAAAATTAAGATTATAAAGGTAGAAAAATAAGATCGGCTTTTTAACTAGGGAATAATTTATCTGAAAACGCATTAAACCCCAAATTTATAGTTCCTGTACGTGTCATTTCAACTTGGATGAATAGATTTTTCTAAGTGCAGACACATAAAAAGCATCATGTGACCACCTGCAAAATATAAAGTTACTCCCCAAGACGCAAACTTTAGACGGTAATGTCCCGCGAATTTAAACGAAATATTCTAGAAGATTTTTACGCGGTTATTTTCCTGATTGGTTGAAGAAATGTTAACCTCGTTCGGATAGGTTGATTTAAATCCTCCTTTTTTAAAAAAATATCACGCCACCAAAAATCCTCAAAGAGTTAGTTAGCTACAGGCAGTCGAGTACAGAGTTTAATAGAATCAACAAAGGGTATAAGTAACGGGCCGGGCGGAGAGCGGTTTTCCGTGCGGACCTGGGGCTTTATTATCTCGGAGAAGTCTTATGTTAGTTCGTGCTCTAATTATAACAGTGTTCATGTCTAAAAAACTACAGTTTGAGAAATACGGTCCGGAGCCAATTTTGCCGAAGGCAATTGATTACAGTACGTTTTTTCAGTTAAACGAATTAGTTTAAATACAGTACGGTTTTGTTAATGTGGATTCAGTATCGTACCGTGATTTAATAAATTGATTAGACAAGTGATAAAGAAGATTTTGTAGGAATTTGAAAAACAAATTATGTGTGAGATTTGAAATGAGTTCAAATCAATAATCTAATACAGCCCAGGAACTTACCGTTAAGCGTAACTAGTGGTTGTTAGTGCAGTTTTAATTCTTCGAGTTGATTTAATTAGTAAATTATCGAAATTTGAGCAGAAGTTTAACCTTAAAACGCGCAACGAAATGTTTTAATAACCAATAAAATTATTTCGAGGATTTACACTTTAAAATTTATCAGAGAATGCAATGGTTAGTTAATTTTGTAAATAAAGAATTAAACTTTTCGGTTTAGTTGGGTCGTAATAATTTAGAACACTGTCCAGTTGGGTGTTGTATTAATAAAAATCAATAAGGAAATAATATTATCATATCACCAGATATAAATTTGTGTGTTTTTGTAATCTTTTTTTTATAACCAATAGAAGTGGTTGTTGAACTTATATGGTTTTAGTTATTCATAAAGATTGCTAATGAAATTGCAATTAAGTGACAATTATTGTGAATTTTTGTTCGTTGATCCTGAGTGGAAAAGCGGTATCAGCGATTATACTTTCCAATTTCTTCCTGCTTCATATCAACAATTTATGAAGTGCTTTGCATTTAGTGTTAAGTGAAACAAGGGCATTATTGTGCAAGTGTTATTTTTTTAAGTTTAAAGAACTGTAAAATTCTACCAATGTATCAAGACTAAAGGATACTTGTTTGATTAAAGTAAGTCTTATGTAAAACTTATCTGTATCATTTTCCCTAATGATTGTGTTTTATAAATTTATGTTTTTATTTTCCTTTAATAAGAATTGTTATTAGGGTATTACCATCAAAACATTTACTATTGTCATTGGAGACAAGTAAATACTTTATTTATAAATAAATGAACATTTGAATTAAACCCTACTGTGTTAATATTGGACCATTCCCTTGTGAAAGTCCAGTTTCAGGTTTAGGACTAGAGTTTAAGGACGTGCAAGTAGATGGCATATTTTTTATGTCTATACCAACCCTTATTCTTCTTTATAATTAATAAACTATGAAAATCAGTACCTATTTCATGAGCAATAATTTGTCTTTAAGATGTCTTCAGCCGTGGCATTATAAAGTAATGTAAGTATCGTTTTTATGAGCTTTGCAGTAAGTATTTAGTATTTGAATTTTTAAATGTTACAATGACAATCCATCGTGGGGCTTTATTTTCAGATGTTACAATTGTCGCCCAATCGCTGCGCCTAATTTCAGATGTTACAAACCAAGCCCGGTTTCTTCTTAGATTTCTTTTGCCGGCCCTTGGCACATAGATGAAAATAGCTCTATATCACACTAAACAAACTAAATGTCCGGAAAAATGTTGTAACTATACATAAAAATCAGGATAGCTTTTTCAAATTGATCAGAAATGAACTAAAATTAAATACGCAAACAAAATATTTTTTAAAGTACATACTGGTATACTATAAATATTTGCTTGTAAGTATTAGCATCAGCTTCTTAATACGAATTTAAGTATTTACTATTAGTCGATACTGATACTTAAAATTAAATGCTAATACTTATAAGTAGATATACTTGTAAGAATATACGGTACCTACAACTTTTTATTAATTTCACCCATTATTCCACTCGTTTTCTGTCAAGATGATTTTGACTTACAGCAAGCTCATTGTGCTTTTATGTTGTTCTTTTTGCTTGTTATATTTTCTCTTTAAGGTGTATTTAGAAATACCATACTTGCTACTGTCTTGCCTATTTAATAAATTGAATATTATGTAGTGTATGTTCTATGTATGTAGTGTCTTTAAAGATTTTCATCGCAGAAAACGCGATACTTGCGACTTGCCTCTTTTTTCTTGTATATGTCCTAGCATGTACCAAGTCGCCCTAGAAAAAAAAAACAAAAAATAAAACAGGGTGCAGCGTGAAAACACCAAACTTTATTATTTTCAACAATCTTCTACATTTTGGTAGTTCCTCTACTCGCTGGTAGATAACAGCACCTGTCAAGAAACGCACCAACTAATTCCATGATATCTCTTCATGTATAGTGATAGAGGGTGCATCATCACTTTTCTTGCCTACGTTCAATCCATAGTCAGAAGAGCTATAGAGTTTTTGTTCCTCCCCTGGTACCTTCATGTAGCCTTCTTATGCTACAAACATGACTTACTAACATCCTGTGGCGAATGCCATCAATTTCTACCAGAAAATAACGAATTTAAAAGTAAAACGCTCAGAACGATCTTTGGTACTCATTGTCATATCATGTATATCGTTAATTTAAATTTACATTATGAGGAATTGCAAAGACTATTCATCCTCAAACAAAATCCTTCTCCAAAAACAAGTTTGCAAATATTGTAAACAAAGTAAAGTGTTGCATTTTATGATGTTTTACTAAATTTATTTATATAAGTTGTTTGTTGCATTATCGCTACCGTCCAACCAGAAAAGTAAAAGCAATTGAGAAATAGTATAGTCATTTGGAAATTAGAAACTCTTAAAGGTATTAACAATTCTATATCTACTCACTTAAAGTTAGTACAAAACCACACAACTGAACGATCGGTACCTTAAAATATTATTTTATTTAAAATTGATATAAAGCTTTTAAAAGCGGTTGAAAAATCGGTTTAACGAAATATCCAATTATTAGTTTATTCAAATTCTCACTCTCTCAAAATCAAATTTTATAAATATATTTTTTTGTAATTATGTGCTTCATGTAATTTAATTACAACATTTACTAAATTTGCGCGAGGACTAAACACAATTAAAATTCCATAGGGAGACAAGATTTACTAAAATTTATGTTTAATTAATTAACTTACTCTTTGTTGCTAAAGCAAAGTTGTAAATAGGCAGTGGCAATCCTGTGCTAATTGTTCTTAGTTAAGGTCTGACGTTTACAGATTGCCTTCAAAATCCTAAGTTTATTTCACGGGCGGCTTTCAGTACCCTGTATAACCTACATTACTTAAAATAGTACATGTCAGCTTAAATAATAATTAATACATACCACTGAATTTGCGGACTATATAGTTTTAATTAAATACCGGGGTTAATAAAAGATAATAATACATATATGCCTCATCTATCAAAACGTGTAACTTAAATTAAGCTGTAGTAAAACGGTTTTGTATAATAAAAAGAGTTGTATACACTAAAAAAAGGTTTTATTTGTTATGTTTATAGTTTTGAATTATGAATAGTTTTATGCCCTATTACTACTATTATTACAACAGTTGTTATTAAAAGCAACTGTCAAGTTAATACGAGCAATTTCTTTTGTAAAATTTCGTTCCACTATATTTCGCATTTTATACTTTGTTTTCGAATTTGTTTTGTAATTGTAATGTAACTTAGTACTATGTAAATTTACATGGAACACTATGCAATCTATTTATAAATAAAATGAAAATCACAATAGTTCCAACTCATATCAACATAATATTTATACGATGTGATTATTTATTACTACATAATAAAAAATGTGTATGTAACGTATTAGGTCTTATGTACAATTTATGGTGAATGTCATGGTTATCGATTGCTAACGATAATTACTTTAGATGTATAGTCAATGTGATTTTACTATTTCACATAAACATATTTCAAGTGCATAATCTTCTAATAATAATTCTCCATAATTACATTTTTCACTAAAAGCTTATGATAAATATATCTGCTATTTTAAACAATAAATTTACAGTAAATATTCTTAGTTATAGGTTACCTTAAATTAACTTTTATTCTGAGAACTTTACATAAATATATATTTCCATATTACCACGATACGGGGATCGATGTAAATTTTTTAATATAAATAATAAAATATAAAAAACTGTAATAATTGTATTAAACGACGAAGATATAACTCCTTACCTTATCTGAATTTATTCTGCTCCGGTTTAATTTTTATTATAGTGAGAATAATTTTTTATATCCCTCAAAATCTCGACTAGTACCTCGGATCGGATCGCTTTGAAGATCTCTAAGTTTTTATTTTTTTGCAGACAAATAATAAAATACCAACACACAAATAAATGTTCATATGACAATAACAAAATAAAAT
Source organism: Agrypnus murinus (assembly GCA_929113105.1). Lineage (NCBI taxonomy): Eukaryota > Metazoa > Arthropoda > Insecta > Coleoptera > Elateridae > Agrypnus > Agrypnus murinus. The sequence goes on along the minus strand of OV816028.1, from coordinate 24,688,070 downwards.
AACATAATAAAAAATTGATACCAAACTGAAATCTTTCTATGTATGTATCTTCTCTGATGTTTCCCATAAATAAAATTGGATTATTAATTTGTGAATTACCTTTAATGACATAAAGATGATATGTCTTATTGATTCTTATCTAAATTAATCAATTCCAGAATTCCTTATTAATTCTCTATTTGGGGATTCATATGATAAATAACTTAAATTTACAATTTTTAACTATAAAGAAATTATTTTTAACTTATAATTTGTTTATAATTATTCTTATATCTTGGTGTCTTGTAATATTAATATTAATTAAAGTTTATTTGATTAAAAACTTACGGTTTATTACTTTACTTGTATTAATCCTGGCCATGTCCCATCTCTATATTTTAAAAGTAAAGCCAATTGCTATCCTATCTCTACACCTATTTTCAGTCAACTGCTTGCTTCTATTTATATTAAACTTACCATAAAATGTCAAAATAAAAATTATAGATCGATAGTTGTAACAATCTAAATTCATACAAAATATTGCTATATAATTGAATTCCAATATCAGATATTATTTATTAACAATCAAGTCCAATTTCCCATAATTTTCATCCATTTCCATCATTTTTATTAATTAATAAATTTTTTCCTTCTTTGAGAAAGAACTTTCCATGTTATTATAATTTTTGCTTGCACTCTTAAACAATTAACTTGCAAACACTTTGTTTATATTGGATTATTCACTTTTATGTTTGACGTTTAAATTATAACCTCAAAATTTTTGTAACAAAACTAAAGGTAAACTAGTTTTATTTATTCTTATTTATAAAGTAACCTTACAAAAATCTGACTTAAGGCGCTCCAGAGGTGCATGTTCCCCTTTTGATGGTTTAGAGCTACTTATGTGTTAAAAATAGCTTCCTTTTTATACTTCAAGAAACAATTGAATTTTTACATTAAACAATGAAATATTTTGTATTTATTTATTTATTTATTTAACAAATATGGACACAAAACAGGATAAACCCAAACACATGTGTCACTAAGAAAAATTAAAAGAAAATATGACCTTTTCAAATTTCCTCTAACCTTAATTTATTTTACAAATCTTCATTTACAGAAATTATATATTCCATCTTGTAAATCACAAAATTGTGAATATGCCGATATATAGCATATGGTATGCATAATTGATTATACATCTAATTTTTGTTAATGAAACAACATTGTATTAAAATAAATTACTAACTTAAATTTATAAAAACACAATTTTCCAACGTTCCTTGTTTAGAAGACTATACATTACACCTTTTATAATGTTATTTAAATATTTTTCTAGCAACTACGAAACACTGTGCAGCCCAAATTACATAAAACTACAACACGTTACAACATCGTAACCTGTCAAACACGTTTTTCACATATATCAAAACGAATCCAATCTTAGATGGTAATTAGTGAAATTTATGTGGTTAAGATATCAGCATTCTTTTCATTTTCAATAAAACATCCTATCAAAAAGCTTTAAAAATATCAAACCTTAATGTTACTCGATGGTACTACATAAACAAAATACCTCCTTAAAATAAAACACAGATTTCTGTAATAAGTTTTACAGGCGAGTAGTAATGCACTTGCATACATCTTCAATACTACCTGTTCTGTATGTTTCAGATAAATTTTGTTTCTGAAAACGCACTAAAACTTCAAGTCTTAAAAAGTGTTAACGATCCCCACATCGTTAAATTTATCAGTGAAAACTAATTTTTACAAAGAAATGTAGGATTTCACTGTATCCTTCTTATGTTTAAATTGTTTTAATGTGCATCATAGTCCGAAATTGACTATTAGTTTTATTTACATTAAGAAAATAATTTTCTCATTTATTTCAAAAAGTGAGGTTATGTCGCTCATAGAATGGAGTTTCTAAAATTTGAGTCAATGTAATGCAAAGCAGGGTAACGTTACGTAATGTAATATTGTAACGTTCTTTTTAAAATAATAACAAAAGAGCTGTTTAAATCGTCTATTAATAATTAATATTTATTTACAAACACTAGTGAATACACTATAAATTAACGCTATGATTATAAACCATTAAAACTATTATTTACAGACTATGAATTTCTAATACAACATTTATCTTCACATTTACTATTTATTTCGTGATACACAGTTAATGACACGCTGTTGACTGCTCTCTTTTATCCGCGAAGTCGATTTTATACCCTCATATAATCGTACCAGAAGCCGCTGGAACCTACTATGTATTTCTAGAAGGCGCTAGATAAACCGCGTCTGATTTACATGCTTGGTGCGATGCTTCATTCTCTCGAATGCTGTAGAATATTCCATTTGTTGTGTGAAGAAGAGGTTCTTTCTTTTTCTCTCTTGTTACAATATGATGTAATGTGATTTGAAGTAATGTGTTGTAATGTAATTTTCATAATTTAATTAATTAATAATTTACATGAATTTGTTGGACGGTTTACAGTTAACAAACTGTTATTTTCAGTCACTCTAATAGTAACAAACTTTTGGTATGTTAGAAATTTTACTTAACTATCTGATGAAAATCGAAAAATAAAAATTAAGATATTTAAGAAAATACCCTTAAAGGGTATAAGATTTATTAGCGCCTCATGCAGCATAACGTGCATGTAAATTTGACATTTCTAAAATATTTGCAAAATACATACATACATACGTACCTACATACATGTATGTATGTATTTTGCAAATATTTTAGAAATGTCAAACAAATAAAATTAGAAGAATTAAAAGAATAACAACCCAGATGATCGGAAATACGCTTATACGAAACGTGTTGCCTGAGACACCACAAGGTCAAAGGTCGAGTGGTGTTTCTTTAAAAAATGCACTTTTACATTCCTCTGCGCGTTTATCTGTTAGTCTTTCAAAACTATTTATTATAAAAACAGAGTAAGCCAAAATTTCATTTCGTTTCTAGAATGTATAAAAAATTCAGATTGGTAAACTTGCTAATAAATAATTTGATAGTTTACTATTGTCAATGAAACTAATAATAGAAAGTTGACAATATAATCAGAAAATGTTAAGGAAAAGTCCCTTTATTGAACCATTTTTTAAAAATTGTATAGCAATTACATTATGTGACAGATACTTAACCTCTAAGCATATCTAACCTTAATACTTGACATTAGTAACTTTTAGTGAGGCTCTTGTAATGCACTGTTGCAAAAATCATAGCCTACTCTGTTTCTATAATAAAAATCTGAATATACAGGGTGTCTCATAGCCCACACACCGGACTTTACCACCGCATTTCTGATGGCATTTGGAACAAAAAATCTTAATAAAGTTTTTTGATTAGAGAAAGTTCAAATTTTTAATAATTTTGACCGGCGTTTTCAGAAAAGTACGTATAATTGATGTAGGTCACGTGTTAAGTCGAATACGATTAAATGCAAGCTCTTTAGAAATTGTAATCAGTAAAAACGTGACATCTGCTGAATTAGCACAAGCATGCAGACGGTGCAAATTCCGGTGTTGAAAGGACTTAAAAGGTTCTATTAATCCGGAGGATTAATAGAACCTTTAGAACCTAGTATTATAATAGGAAACGCAGACAGAAATTACATCATTTTAATACTGACCCATTTAATGATACATTAAATTTGACTTGCTATTCGTTAATAAACATAATTAAGTAATGACGATAATTTAATCTATCCATCAATAGGTATTGTTATTTTTTATTTATTTTATTGGAAGTCTAAAATCTAAATACAGTAGTACACAGTTCTTTTAGTAAAACCTTTCTTTTTATGTTTTGATAGAATGACCTTGATGGATGGTAATTTGATTACATAGTATAAAAACAATGCCTAAGAAATAAGTAAATAGTGTTTTACTATTTTATTAAAAACTGCAGTGTAAGGGATTTGCAAATTGTTAGGCCCTACCTTGGCCGAGTGTTTACAAACATAATATGTACTCAAAATAAACGTAGTCGGCGGGATTGTTTTCATTATTTTACTACTAATAATGCAGCTGTGTCCAATTATTGTAACAATTCTTAGAAATATTTACGGTATCTACAGAGATGATTTTATTGCTTTTCATTAGAAATCGGTACGCTTTATTTATCACATAGTATGTACTTTCTGGGAATAAATATTATTTTAAATAAAAAATAGTAGAAAATAATACAGTACAGCATGCCCAAAAAACAACACAACTGGCACGCGGTTATCAGAAACAAGAATCTAATAACCAAAACAAATAATACTACTAATAGAATACTAAATTACCTTACAGCAAATTTTTAAAAATATCTTATTTGATTTACGGTCAACAAAATTAATACGAAAATATTTTTTTATTTACAGACCTTCTTGTATTACACATAATAGGGGTTAACGTACATATTAAAAGAATATGAAATTGTCTTACAAAGCAGAAAACAAAAATACCGTTTTTGAAACATAATATTAAACACGAGTACGTGTCTTATTTATTTATCTGTTCTTATTCCCGAAACACTTGGCCAATATAAAGACGGGTAATTACTTTATTATGATAGTTTGCACATTTTCGAAGTAGTATGTATTGTTTATCACCTTGAAACTTGAACTTTAAAATGTGTGTCATGTGCATTCATACTATTAAATTTGAAAACATTAGGCTGAACTTCGATGCCGTTTTTCTTCAAAAGTATAGAAGTACGTGAAAAATGGTATATAGCAATTTTCTTTCTTTAATGGTTATCTAACCACTGTTCAAGTCCGACTACGTCTTAATGGGACACCCTGTATAATAGATATAAATATAATTCGTCGAGTGCTGGACAGAATCATACTGCGGTCAGCTACCCCAGCATTTCTTTATCAAAATTCATACTTTGGTATTATACTTATTATTTGTGCTAGTTGTTTGATAATTTTGTGTTAGAGGTAAATTTTAGTAGAATACACTCAACAAGACAATTTTTTTATCTGATCTAAAACGTACGTTTTACTTTGCTGAGATCTTTCTAATTTCCTTTGCTACAAGATGTTATTGCCGAGTTCCTTTTTGGATGCTTTTTTGAGTAGAATTAAGTCTCACAGCTTTTACTTTGCCAATTTTAAAAATCAATGCAATTATACAAGATGCTACAAAATCAGTACTCAACAGGATGTTATGAAATGAACATATAACAGGATTAGTCCTGATATATCTTCTCATAACCTATAGGTTGTGACTTTCAGGACCATTTAGCAAAAATCAAAAATCCTACTACCTAACTCAACTTTCCAACAAAGACGAAGGCACGCGAAAGTCATGAAAGACAAGCAGGAAAATGCTAGTGCATACAAATAAAGTGTAACCAATAAGACGTAATCGCAGAAATATGCCTAATTACAAGAGTAATATTTATCAGATACAAATAAAACGTGATATCATAAAAGAAAAGTTCCTCAAACATTTTTGGACTGTCACTCAAAACTTTTACATTTTTAGAATAAAGATTCTTGAAAAGAACATTTTACGAAGACATTTGTAAGAAAACAAATCAGTTATGATTTTCCAGCATGTGGAGCTAAATCACGAAGAAAAATATTTCGCTTAAACTGCATTAGGTTTATTAAATAAAACCCTATAAATAGAAAGTATCTGTTAGCTATAGTATTGGTTGTGCTAGATTGATATAGAAATATTATACCATAACTGGCTTTTTCAGTTGGAATGGTCTCACTGCACAGAACTGGTTCAATTTTATTAGTCCAAAGGCTGTTGATAAATGCCCAAAAACTGTACTTCTATTATATTACTGAATTGTTTCAAATTTTCGATAATTATACAGTTCGAAAGTATATTTCGTCGCTACAAAACGTCGTCATCGTTATCACAAGTCATAAATGTTTAATAAAAGTAGTTAATTATTAAAATTTGAAAAACTGCATAATTCTATAACATTAATGTATGTACTAATTAGTAATAGTTATTTACGTGCCAAGCTTTGTAAATCAATCTTTACGGGTGAGCTGGAAAGTTTGTGAGGCGAGCGATGAAGGAGCGAGCCTCCATAATTCAGTGAGCCCAGTAAAGATTAATTGCAAAGCGTGTAGCGTACAAAATTTTATTTCCACCTTCACATTCTTTCAGATTTTTTTATGAATTGTATATTTTTATAAAAAGACATTTTGTAATCAAACGCGGTATCACAGGTTATAGCTAGGCGTTCTCATGGTGTTGTGGTTAAGCAACAAATTAGTTTCCATAGCTTTTTGTTGATGAGCATTGTAGAATTTTACAGGTCTCTTTTAGGACCCCGTAAAGTTCTACAGGGCTATAGTTGTAACTACTCATTTACTTAGTTACCATAAATGCCGGTAAAGTGTCATTTACATAGAAAGTGGAAATAAAGAATTTTACCGTTACAATATACACATTGCAAAGGCTTTTATATTTAGAGCCACCTTGCAAATTTTGATGAAAGCTTCACGGGTAATGGTATTTATGCGTGATTTGTTGAATTAACCTCGTACTATAATATTGTAACATTCTTTTTAAAATAATAACAAAAATGCTGTTTAATCGTCTATTCACAAGAGATATTATTTAAATACACTAATTAAAAACACTATAATTATAAACTATTTAAAAACTTAAATGCTAAAAAATATTTACAAACTTTAAAGTAGGCTATTTATTTTTAATACAACATTCATTTATTTATTCACTAACATTCGATTACTAATTACACAGAGCACATTTCAATACGCCGGTTAAATACTAACTGAACTCCCTTCTGTGCGTGAACGTCAATTTATATTCCCATATAAATGTTCTGGAACGTACTCGATTAGACTAATTGCATTGTTGTATTGTTTTGTGCAGCCGCCGATAACTCACGTCGATGAATCATACATGCAGGTGTTGATGAATCATACATCTTGCCTCTAGAATGTTCGATGACGGCGTATAGGGTTTTCTATTCGTTACACTGCCCCCCTCTTCAAGTCTGTTCTGTCCCAGAACAGGTTTTATTCTCTGATTCCTGTAGAAAGGGTCGTGACGGTATCGACAGCCTTCACCTCGACTACACGTTCCATTACGGTAGAAATAACAGTCTACACTCTTAGTTGGCCTTGATGCGGGCTGGGGATCGAAGCTACAGACTAAGATCTTCACATCCGTACCTTTAAAAATAACTTCCAGCATGTTTCGAACGGTCCTCCAATCCAACTGGTGCCGCCCACAGCCGAGTTTGGAAACTGCCAATTTGTTAATGCCCCTGGTAAGCAACTCGGGGTGAATTTTTTCTCTTGTGAAATTCTGAAGTTGCGGAGATCAAGTGGTTGGTAATAAAGGTCCGCAGATCTTCAGATTTACCGTACCGTTCGGACAAATACAGAGTAGTGCACTTTAAAATATTTAGGTCCCTTCTTAAAATATATATCAAGTTTACAATAATTGTTAAAAGGTAAAGTGAACTAGTGGTTTGTATGTGTGCTTAATAATTCAAGGGTCGCAGGTTCGATCCCTGTGCAAACTGATAATTTTTTTATTTCTTCTCAGATAAGAAGTAAAACTCTAGGTCCTGTGTCAATGCTACGCTTGGCAGGGAAATAATCGTTACTGAGGGCGGGTTTTTCTCAGATTCAGATAAATTCTAGTAGGGTCGGTAAAGGATATAGTAATTGATGCCATAAAGACGAGGGCCGCTCCGCGACCCGATTTTTCGTCCAAAAATAGGTAGAGGGTTATTAATCTAATTTCGTTGTGATCCTTTAAAGTAATTTTAAACTTTAAACAGTGGTTAGATATTAGTAGCTACACTAATTAGATAAACAATTTAGAGCAGATTACCGAGATGTTCCCACCTCATCGACGAACTTATTAATTCAAGTTAGTTGTGGTTGTTTAACTTAAAGTTTTAAATCTGCTAAATTTAAACAACCCAATTTAAGTGCCGAATCGATAAATTTATTTATTTATTTATTTATTTATTTATATCAAGAAACAAACAGGTTAATAAAACCTCATTACATGTTTCTTACATATACTAAAAATTAAAACAATTCGCCAATAAGTAAAACAGACATTTCAAAATAAAAACTTTTAATGAGATTACCAAAGTTGAATGAAAAATATTTTAAACATATTATTATAAAATTATAAAAAAAATAATAAAAATGAACTTAGTTCTATTTCTATTAAGAAAAATTTAAAATGAAAATATTATCTGGTATATACTAAGTTTCATGGTTATAACAGATTAAGTTGTTGTAATTCATTACGTATAATGATGCTATTTACCCCAAAGATACCAAACTTTAACAGGTGGTGAAAGTCATTAAAAGCTCTAGAAAGAGAATAAATTGGCGAGTGCAATCTCATATTAGTTTTAAAAATTGATATATTCAAAGTACATTTGAACCTCAAACCATGACACGGAATATTAAACTTAAATTTAGATAATATTTCAGGCGAGTCAATGCAATTAGTAAAAATTTTATTTAAACATAATAATTTAAAAGATAACCTCCGATTTTCTAGTTTGGGTAGATGGAATAAGTGCCTTATAGGATTATAAGATTCATACTCAGGATTACGTATAAATCTCTTAAAATATAAAAATTTTAAAAACTTATTTTGGACTCTTTCAATCTTATGAACATTAGATTGTGTAGAAGGATTCCAAATTAGTGAAGCATATTCTAGTTTTGTCCGGACAAGAGACTTATAAAGGAGAAGTAGTGACTGCGTATTATTAAAACCTTGGCAATTTCTTATTAAAAAACCAAGATTGCGAAGACTTTCATTCACTATTTTTTCCACATGATAATTAAAAGAGAGTACGCTATCAAAGTGTACCCCAAGGTCTCTAATAGTAGCCACTTTGTTAAGAACAATGTTGTCTATGTTATATGTTGTTATTAAGACCTGATTTTTTAATGAATACGTCATCGCTGAACATTTAGAGACATTGAACGATAATTTATTGTTTTTAGATCAGCGAAGCAATTCATCGATATCTTTTTGCAGTAAGTTAGCATCATCAATAGTTTTAATGTTTCTGAAAATTTTCAGATCATCTGCATATAACAAACATTTAGAATTCTTAACGCAGTTAGGCAGATCATTAATAAAAAGCACAAAAAGCAATGGACCTAGATTTGACCCTTGAGGTACACCAGACATTGCAAGATATGATGCTGATTTAGAGCCTGAATAATGTACATATTGTTTTCTGCTGTTTAGATAAGACGCAAACCAGTTAATAAGAAACTCAGAAAATCCATAAACAGATGACAATTTCTTTAATAAGATTAAGTGATCAACTTTATCGAAGGCTTTTGATAAGTCTGTATAAATAACATCCATTTGACCTCCATCATCTAAAGTTTTACAAATTTCTTCACAAAAACACATTAGATTGGTATCAGTAGAACGACGTTTAACAAAACCATGCTGTTCATTACAAATAAAACTTTTTATATGCATATAGATTTTGTTGTATACTACAGACTCAAATATTTTTGCAGGTACTGATAGTATTGAAATGGGCCGATAGTTGGATACATTGTTACGATTTCCAGATTTAAAAATAGGCACAGCCTTAGTTTCTTTCCATTTGCTTGGAAATGTGGAAGTCTTAAGTGATATGTTGAATATTGTCAGCAAAGGTCTAGCTAAATACTCACAGCATCCCTTAAAAATATAACTAGGTATACCATCAACTCCCACACATTTACTAGATTTTAATTTGTTTATTGCATTTACTACATCAGACAATTCGAGTGATTGAATGTTTAAAACATCAGAAATTACACAATTATAATCATAGGAAATAGCAGTGGAAGAAGATGGATTGTATACAGATGAGAAGTAATCTGCAAATGCTTGTGCTACTCCATTGCTGTTGACTAACTGTCCATCCAATTCAAAATTTACATCTGCTCCGCAGTTCTTTCGTTTTGTATTTATATAATTCCAAAAAGTGTTTAAGTCCCCATTACTAATATTATGTTCAATAGTCTGTAAATAGTTTTTGTGTGCAGTATTAATATTCCGTTTGATTAGAGCACGTAATCTTTTAAATTCAATAGAGTGAAACTGTGATTGGTTTCTATTCTTGTGATAATACTGTTTTAACTTTATGTCTCGGATTATTTCAGGTGTGAACCAAGAAGGATATTTACTAGCTTTAGGTTTACTTTTGGGAACACAAACTTCTAAAATGTTATTAATTTTATTGTAAAAAACATTCACCGCTTCATCTACATCAGTACACAAATCCAAGTCATTCCAGTTGCAATGTCTTATCATATCAGTAAGTAATTGAAAATTAGCTCTTCTGAAATTGTATGTTAATGTATTAGAATTTATGGAATTATTAGTTTTACTTACAGACTTAGCAGTCAACAACAAAGCTGGATGATGATTATCAAGTGGAACAAGCGTTAGATGTTCTCGTGAAACCGTTACATTGAAATTAGCAAATACAAGATCTAATGTTTTATTGTTAATATTAACAATATTATTCAGAGAAGAAAGGTTAAAGAAATTTATAAACTCTGCCATCGTTTTTGCATTAGAACTGCCGTTAGAAAAATCAAAATTTGAACCTTTAACTTCAGGAAGATTGAAATCACCCGCAATAAGAATATTACCAGTGTAAAGAATTTCAGCAAATTCACTTACCTATAGGAAAATGAATGAACAATGGTGATTCAATTTTTATCCTGGTTTGGGTAGCAACAGAACCTGGGGCTATTGCATTTGGTTACGACAGCTATTTCAAAATAATAATATGGAAACTATGGTTTTTGCCCAGATAACTCCTGTGATGAGTTATAAAATACCAATAAGTGGTCTTCAACAAACCTAGGCAATAATACGGATCAGTAGGGGAAAATAATTTCCTCTAAATATGGAAGCTGGCGATGCGACGTCTATTAATTTAAAATATCGCCACATTCACTAAAACTAACTTTGGCAAGTGGAAATATCTTCAGCTCCGTGAAGCTAGGGCAGAAGTCGGAAAACTCCGTGTCTGCTTAAGTTTGTTGAAAACCACTTGTTAACCACACGCCGGAATTCATTATTTGAGCAATATTTCTTCCCCAGACTAGCTAGTGGGTAAGAGATCAAACGACCTTATTTGCCTGAGGTTATTGAAGGCCACTTCTTGACCTACAATGACTTCTGGAAGTAACATGAACAAAAATATTTCTTTTACGCATCCTAGCTGCTAAGAAGTCGAAAGTCACCCCATTTGCATGGATTTGCTGAAATTGACCTTTGATGATTTCTTGAGGCTTCGTCTTGGTTCTTAACAAAAGTTGGAGCTGGTCCATAATGAAAACTTCTCCAAACATTAATAAAAATCTGCCAGGAGGCCTCTAACGCTAAGAGTTTTAATAAAACATTTATAATTTATTACAACAAGCAGTTGGTTATGACAGTAAGAAATTTCATTGGGCTCTCAATTTTCTTCATAAAGTACATACTTAGTTTCATGTTTACGCTTATTTCGTTCGTGATACCAATCCATATACGCAAGTATCATGTGACAACACAAAATAGTATGTACTTATATGTAACGTGTAAAAGTCTTGCTCTGGTAATTCACAAAACCATTTTTATCATGTTTGTTTTATTTTAACATAAAATATTTTATTATTTACCGAGAATGTACAATTAAATTCATCTGGTAAAATTACTAGCAAAAACAAGCTTGTATCCATTAAAATAGGCTTCTACTTATCTTTGTAAGGTTTTGATTGAGGCAATAATAAAAATGTTAATATCAAATCAAATAACAAATAAAAATAAAGATTACATCAATCGAAATAACAAAACACAATAAAAGTGTTACAAATGCTATTGTATTTTGTAGCCATGAAAATTTGTTAAGTACTTAATCTCACATAAACTCCACAGGTCAGCTAGGACAACGGGAAAACTGGGACTGATGTGATCCTGGCGTGAGTTCCACCTGTTAGTAATGCCCGGTGCGGTCGATAAACACGCAGTTCGCTTAAAACTTCGGAACATTAACTCTATTTAGTAATTTTGTAACACTTAGGTTACCCGATTTAAAGACTAACTTTCGTAATTTAGAAAGAAAAAGTAACATTTTCTGAATAAAAAATAGATTTTCATAATTTGGTATTTTCACAAGATGGCTTTTTTTAAGTACGGCAACGATAACCTTTTATAAACGTACTGTAATTAGGAAAATGCTGAAAATCCATATTGCCTAATTAGAACGAAAAAATTAAAAGGTAATTAACTCAGTAGTTGAGAAATCGTTATAATAATAATTAGTGCTATTATAGTCGTTAAATTAAGGATTTAATAATACAAATAAGGATTTTTAAGTTGAACTTCTAAGAGAAGAAAATATTCTAATTCGTACATAAGTATGTAATTAGAATATTGTAACTTCGAATTTAAACAAATAATTAAGACAACAAAATTCGATTTTTGTTTAATAGGTTTTTCTGCCACTAGAGTTCAAGGTTACTGGATTGTACTAATATTAATTGATCGAAAACTCTTTCAGTTGCGGGCGGTTATGAATTCTAAAATCTGGTAAATGATTCTAGAATTAATTATTACTAATTAATCAGGTACGTGCCAGAGACGATAGAAGGTACGCATATCACGTGCTTATCACCCACTGCGAGCGGGTCATTGCAACAAACGGTTGCAGTTCTGACTCCCTTTTATGAAGAATAAATATAGTAAAATGAGTACACTTCGTTACTTGCACCGCTGACATTTTGAACTACATATACAGACTGAGCTAGCTTCCGATCCCTATTGTTTTAGAAGGTGTTGAATTCCCCGTTGACTAATTTCTTCATTTTCTTCTCGAACTATAGAACGCTTAAATGTATCCACCTTCCAACTAACAATCTGCCGACGCTTGACACAACGTTTGTGGAGTTAAATAGCACATACACGGTGACTCCCCGACGACGTCGGCGAAAACGTCGTCGACGACGTCGGGGACAAGGTCGAAATAATGAGGTAATGTTTACATTTACTGTAATTTAATGCATGACTGTGTATAATAAAATTATTAATATCGTATTTCTTTTAAGACATCAAAATGAAAGAAAGTAGTTTTGAGCATAATAAAATGCGTACTGAATTTCTTTCTTTAAAGTATTTCGAAATAGCTTATGCAATTAACAAAACTTTTCATAAGCGGAATAATATTGATATCCATCGATAGAATTACAAGTAACCCTTTATTATAAAACGAAAACTCTTTGTTTTTTTTATTAATCTCATTCTTAATTTAGTTTAAAAATGGATATAATTAACGCAGGATTTAGGATTCTGAGTTTTGGTTCGCAAATAAGGATTTCCTATAAAGGACGACTTTTGATAAAATTTGGTAGTGATAATCGTCGGAAAAATATCATGTTTAAAAATGTAATGGTTTCACCGTCGCTTCCTTTTCCGTGTAGTTTTAAAATTTTATGCTGATGGTACATAACCTTATAATAAAAATCCTTCGGCTCATTTTGTCGCAATTCTTTTAACAAGGACATGTGTGAATATTGTTTGCGATCTAAAAACCATATTTTCTTTTTTTTCGTGGTGTTTCAGTTTCTTCTTCTTCGAAGCACAAGGCAACTGCCACACCAACTGCAATTTTTTTTCTCAAAGATAATTTATAAAAATCCATCTTATCACTTGAAAGTGTCACAGCATATTGAATTCATAATGTTTTCTTAAAAAGTATAATAAAGAAAGCATATATTTTTTAGTAATCCCAGATGTATATGTTTATTTTGCCTAATAATAATTTACAGTTGACAAGGGTTTTATTTTCACAGTTGTAAACAGTTGTTTGTAAACAAATGTAATAAAAATGAAATAATTCAAGTAAACCCGAAAAAGATAGATATAGTATAAGGTTATGTACCATCAGCATAAAATTTTAAAACTACACGGAAAAGGAAGCGACGGTGAAACCATTACATTTTTAAACATGATATTTTTCCGACGATTATCACTACCAAATTTTATCAAAAGTCCTTTATAGGAAATCCTTATTTGCGCACCAGAACTCCTAAATCCTAAATCCTGCGTTAATTATATCCATTTTTAAACTAAATTAAGAATGAGATTAATAAAAAAAACAAAGAGTTTTCGTTTTATAATAAAGGGTTACTTGTAATTCTATCGATGGATATCAATATTATTCCGCTTATGAAAAGTTTTGTTAATTGCATAAGCTATTTCGAAATACTTTAAAGAAATTCAGTACGCATTTTATTATGCTCAAAACTACTTTCTTTCATTTTGATGTCTTAAAAGAAATACGATCTTCATAATTTTATTATTCACAGTCATGCATTAAATTACAGTAAATGTAAACATTACCTCATTATTTCGACCTTGTCCCCGACGTCGTCGACGACGTTTTCGCCGACGTCGTCGGGGAGACACCGTGAGTGGTGCCCATTACAGTTCAACCAAAAATACAACAAATTAGTCATCACAAATTATGTGCTGAAAATGAGTAAAGCTATCCGGTATCACATGGATATCATTCACTGCGAGCGTGTCATGCAAAGGCAGTGCAACATTCAGTTGCGTTCCCGACTCCCTTTTATGCAATTGTATGAAGAGTAACTATTCTAAACATGAGTACAGATTGCGATGCGCCACTGATATGTGGTGATAGATGACGGATGAACGTGTTTTCGTTTCGTATTGTTTATTCACGTGGATATTAATGGGTTATTACGCGGGTGACTCATTTCTTGTATTTTTCGTTGAACTATACCTTCATTCAGGTTTCCAGAAAGTATCCACTCAAGTCGAGTACTACAGGCAACCGGCTTATTGCATCGACCCTGTACAACTTCCAGTGGGGTCGTTAGGAATCCATTCTGATCCTTAATAATGATTTTGGACACTGCTCGTATTAAAGACTTTCCTTAAATATTCTTAAGATAAGGCCTATTTGTTAGCTTCATTTAGATCCAGGCTGTACGGTTGTATACCATTTTTTTAATGCGAAGGCTAACTCTCTTGCCTTCTAATTTATTGATAACGTAAGCCCCGACGACAAGAAAAGTCGACTGGTTCCCACTCAACCCTAATTTTTTTGCCAGTCCCTGTTCCACTATAGTGAGATTGGCACGTGTATCTGATAAGTAGCATGTCTTGGACCTTTAACTTTTACGGATACAATGGCTTGTGACCCGTTGGAACATTCACGGTAATGTTAGCGGTTGCTGACGAATCATTTAATCACCGTCTCCTCCAGTCTCTTCACTCCTCATTTTTTCAAATCGCCATTACTCTGTCTGACAATCTTCTTGTCGGCAGTCTGAAACTTGATATCCTACACCAAGGCACCCAATACAAGACTTCATCGACTTTACCAAGCTCCACCTTTCACGCACGCGAGCTTCACTTTCATGTTTATCAGTTTATCTAAGAACATCAGGGTTTACTTACGGTCGTCAGTAGGCTCCGATCGCAATTGCCGCTGTTCCCGCATAGAACTGGTCGTTGGCTACCCAATCCTAGACCTGTTTGAATAACGGATGACGCGATCAGAAGGAAATGTGGGGTAGAGTTATGCCTAGGTGTTTCGGTTTACGTTTCACCGAAGTGTTTCTCGACGATGACTCTAAAACGTTGCGTAGGGAGCTCTGCTATCAAGAGGATCCGGTGTGGGTGAATTGAATCTCACCTGACGTCAGGGTCTTTTATGGAGCTAAGTATTCCGCTGTCTGACCTAGATAGGGTGAACGGTCTAGCAGTCGTTGGAGATGTCGGACTTCATAACTAGTATCCGAGACTAGCCCGAAGATAGAGGGAGGGCAGTCGTTAGAGGTGTCAGGAAGCACTAGGATTCGAGACTAGCTTGAGGGCAGACCACACGGCGTTGACCCTTAGAACTGGTCGTTGTCTACCCCATCCCAGGCTTGTCTGGGCAACGGATGACGCGTTCAGAATTAAATGTGTGGTAGAGTTATGCCGAGGTATTGCGTTTACGTTTCACCAGAGTGTTTCTCGACGATGACCCTAAAACGTTGCGGAGAGAGCTCTGCTAACAAGGAGGTCAGGTATGGGTGGATTGGATCTTACCTGACGTAGGGCCTTTTATGGAGCTAAGTATCCCGCTGTCCGGCCTAGACGAATGGAGGAGATTCAAGTGAGGTTTATCTAGATTAGGGAGTTCGCTCGCTAACCCATGAGAAACTGCATGCCACCAGGTAGCGTTTCGGAGGTGACAGTACGGGGATCTGGCACATGCTGTCAGTTCCAGCGTCAGATTCCCAGAAATCGTCTAGAGACCTACACTTAAAGGGCGTTGATGCGAAGGTACATAGCCTCTCACGTTCAAGACAACTTCACCTTAACGGGTACACACCGGGACGCTACTTTGATGGGACCTTAAAGTAGCCTCGAAACGAAGCTCTGTCGAAGGCGCACCAGGCCTATAACTGGGAGATCGGGGTGGCGAACCCATTTAAAAACCAAGTCCCGCCACATTGAGGTTGGATTCGATCGGGTAGTGGCCCCAACTCTGGCTCGGTGTACTGAACTGACCTAAGTTGGGGGAATAGTCCTAATGCTGGACGAGGCACTTCACCCCGTATGAAAGAGGATGGGAGAGTGCCGGCGGGTGAACACGTCCAGAGACCTACACTTAAGGGACGTTGATGCGAAGATACGCCTCTCACGTTCAAGACAACTTCACCTTAACGGGTACACACTGGGACGCTACTTTGATGGGTCCTATAAAGTAGCCTCGAAACGAAGCTCTGTGAGAGGCACACCAGGCCTATAACTGGGAGCTCGGGGTGACCCGTCCCGCCTCACTTGAGGTTGGATTCGATAGGGCAGTGGCCCCAACCCTGACTCAGTGAAGGAACTTCTGGGTTCCGATGTACTGACCTAGGTTGGGGGAATACTCCTAATGCTGGACGAGGCACTTGGTCTCGTATGAAAGAGGACGGGTGGGTGCCGTCGGTTGAGGACCAGTTAAGTCAATCGCTTTGGTACTAACCTGGTTAGCTAGTAGAGGGTGGATAGACAACCTCGCTCCGACCAGTGAGTAACTAGGAGCAATTGCTATGCAAATGCGCGCTGATTCAGCGTATCTCAATTACTTCCTCCCCAGGGAAGGAACGTGGGGGTGATGTTTTTATAGGTACCCCACGTAAGGCTCATGTTCTTAAGGTTATTGTCTCACCGATCATTTTGCTTTGCTCTAGACCCCACTTTTTTGTAGTTTTTGAGTAACTTTGGCTTCATCGTCAATTAATAAATCTACTACGTCACACATATCGTCGCTGCTCTGAATTTGAGCCCTCAGTGAGCATTTAGTTTGCACCGTGTAATGTCTTCTTGTATTCTTGTAAGTGCGATTTTCAAATTTTTATTATTATATTATGTTATTCTCGTTTCGTTTCAAACTCAATCTTCATAATGAAAGATTATTTGACAATGAGTTAACAATTCCTTTCTATCTTCTTGAGATAACTCGCTTTTAGAGCCCAGTCGCCTTGCTAATTCCTTAGGTTAGGTTAGGTTAGGTTTAGGTTAAGTTATGTTAGGTAAGGTTAGGTTAGGTTTAGTTTAGCTTACGTTAGGTTAGGTTAGCTTAGCTTAGCTTAGCTTAGCTTAGGTTATGTTAAGTTAAGTTAGGTTAGATTAGGTTAGGTTAGGTTAGGTTTGGTTAGGTTCGGTTAGGTTAGGTTAGCTTAGCTTAGCTTAGGTTATGTTAAGTTAAGTTAGGTTAGATTAGGTTAGGTTAGGTTAGGTTTGGTTAGGTTCGGTTAGGTTAGGTTAGGTTAGGTTAGGTTAGGTTCGGTTAGGTTAGGTTAGGTTAGGTTAGGTTAGGTTAGGTTAGGTTAGGTTAGGTTAGGTTAGGTTAGGTTAGGTTAGATTAGGTTATCTTAGGTTTGGTTAGATTTAGGTTAGGTTAAGTTAAATTAGGTTAGGTTAGGTTAGGTAAAGTTAGGTAAGGTTAGGTTAGGTTAGCAAAGGTTAGGTTAGGTTATAGTTAGGTTATGTTAGGTTACCTCAATATTAATATCTCCATATCTAGCAATTATCTTTTAATTATATATCAATCTTTATTAAACACTTAAACATAATATCTTCAAAACTTAACGATTATCGGATACTAATATATGCTATTGCTCTTGATAACTTACCCTTTGATATGCGCTAATAGGTAGAAAAGCGATTTAACCGATTACACGCCGACATAACACTTTCAGCATTTTTACAGTTTCGTAACAGTTATATATTCATAAGCAATTGACCGCCTTTGGTGTAATATATAAAAACTGAATTTTGACTAATAGTTAGAGACAGCATGAAATGTGCTCAAGACTAATACAAATCACGAGCGATTAATCCTTACATAGAGATTGAAAACACAGCAAATTTACACCCGAACCTACACACCAATGATTTATAGAAAATTATGTAAATAATATTTATTTAAAGAACATTTTATTTAAGTTTATGAATTGAATGGGTTTATGAGTTGTGTGAATGTAATTTTAAAGCATTTTAATTAAAATAATAAAAATGCTTTATTGATAATTTTAGCAACTGAAGCAAAATAAGTAACTTCGTTAACTAAAAGGAATATTACTATGTACTTATTTTTCTGTAACGAGACTAAAGAATTCCATCAATCTAAAAGAGCCCTAATTAAAGTAATACGGCAGTACTTGCAACTGAACCAGAAAAAACAAAACATGTACCTGTCCTTTCTAACTTAGCTTCGAGAAACTTGTGATCTAGTTTAGAAGACTTTTTGAAACAATGTAATTCTCAAATACTTTTGATTGTAAATTAGATAGGTACACGTTAACTTAAGATTCTTTTAATTAACTTAAATATTTTAATATGAGGTTTTGCGTGTTCCTTATCCAGGGACAAAAATTAATTAAACTTATTTAATCTACCGTAATCCCTAGTAAATAAACTTTAAACAATAATATGCAGTAGTTTTTGGTCTGCTTTAAATTCCCTATACATAATATCCTTTCGACTACTACGTCAAAATCTCTGAAACAACTCCGCAAGCTTTGGCGCCGCTGTGGCGTTGTCTGTGTCATAAATTAACGTTGTATAGATGAACTATCGCAAGATCCTTTTTCAAGTAGAAAAGCCTTATTTGCACTATAAAGTTTTCTCTGGACTTCAGAGGACTTAATGAGAATTTATTGGTTTTTCTATTAATACATGCCATTTTATATTAAAAAATAACAATTTTAACACGAAAATTTTACACGTTTATACGTTACTATGTCGCTGCATCGTTAATAAATCTATAACGATTTTATTTTTATTATTATTAAAATCTGAAACGCTATTATCAACTTATTGTAAGGATTCTACAAAAACCACATGAAATAAAAATATGTTTTGGGATTTTAACGAGGAAACCGAATTTCCATCATATTTTCATGCATATGCATGCTGGATACTGCGCAAAAGGGTAAAATAAATTGATAAAGTTGTGTAATATCCATTTACACATTTATATATATGTATGTAAGTTAGCTTAATTTCTAAAGCTAATGGGATCCCATTATCTGATCATAACTATATAATCTTATACTCACATTGTTATACGTTAATGTATATTTAAATTTAATAAAGTTAATATCAAAAAATCAGAATGCTTAAGTAGATGCCAGAGTTAATAATCAACAAACAACTTGTGTTTTGGAAATGAGCTTTTAATCAAAATGTATTTTATTCAATACAGATAAGTGTTAAGTAACATTGTAACGTCTTTTTTGACCAAAATAAATACGTCGATTTGCTTCAATAATCTACAGGATTACTTAAGTAATGTTTAAAATGCTTCCACGAAGTGATTCGCTAGTTCTGAAGGAGTCGATGGTCGTAGTCTTCGTAAACTACCAGAGAACTACAGGCTGTCTTCAAGAAATAAAGACTTTGAATGGATTCACTGATAAATACCAAGTAATACTCCAAATCTTGCATGAACTTATCGTGAACCGTTAAATATTTAAATAAGGGAAAAACAATATAAGTAAGTAAAAACAGGGCGATTAATAAAGGCTTCTAATCCTATCTTTTACATGAAATACACAGTGAAACTAATTAATGCTCAAAATACTTACTAAATCTTGACTAGATAAATCAGTAAATAGCTATTTTAAACAACAATTGCAAAGTCCAGCTTTATTAAATCCACGAACTCTGGCTTCTGTTACTTAATCACTCAGTGGAAGTAATATGGAAAACACCAGTAAAATAAAAAAAGATTACAAACAATGACAGAAAGAAAGGGAAAAAGAACAAGATATGCAAAATAAATTACATAAAAAATAAGTCACTTACTCAAGAACTTAAACGGCTTGCGGAATTGTAGCTCAAATTCAACAAAGAATTGGTTTGGTGTATTTAGAATACAGACTTGAAAAGACAAGAATAAGTTGTGCGGCAAGGCAGAGTGATCGTCAAACACCTAATTGAAGTTTCGCGCAAGTTCGCTCAATAGTCGATTGAAATCTTTATGGCTCTTGTTGAACGCAGTCCACTTCTATCTTTTGAGACCAATAGCATATTTGCGTTTCGTTGATTTTTTTTATAATGTAAGACTCTGGTCTTGTGTATGTAAAGTGTAAGCAGCGTAATATCAGCTATCTAGTGTACTGCGAACACAGTCATAAATATCACGATTATGAGAGATTTCTTAAGACCATGGAGGAAGCTATAATTCCAAAAACAGTATTTAGGGATCTAGATTTACAACAACAAAAAGACGAGAGCTGCTAGAAGTCATAAAATAAGAACCTAAACTACCACTATCCACAAGGTAGCCTATATATTGGTTAGTCGCCTCAACAAGATACCGGACCTTATTGGATTTCTTTGCAACCAAAGGACTAAACACTAAATTACCAGTCATGCTTGGAACTATCTTCAGATCACACGCCAATTCTTGTAATTATAGGTATTTACGCCAAATACTAGAAAAACCTAGAAAATTATTATTGTTCAGTAAAAAGGCCGTTTGGAACAACTCTAGAAAAACTATTCTTGGAACTAGAAAAACTCGATGAATCTATAACACTGGATGTAGTGCTAACACCGAAACAGAAATAGAAGAAGACAGAAAAAATCAATCTAAAATGCCATGTGACAAGCAACACCAGATGAAACAACACAAACAAAAGACACAAATTACATATCAATAACAATACCGTCCGTACTTTGGCAAGATATCAGAAGAAATTGCAAATAAACTACGAAAAACCATCAATTACAAAATGACCTTTAAAACCAATACTGATATTTTCATTTCTATTCAATACTAAAAATAAAACACACGGTATTATGGAATCTAGTTTAATATTTAAATTGTTAGGTTAGCAACTCGGCATACATTGAACAAACACTTTGAAATGTACATAAAATACAAATAACGCGTACGCTGTTACATGAATAAACACTAAAAAAAATCTAGTTGCGCCTACAGAACCACAAAATGACACCACAAAACATTAGAATGTTAGACTTTTACAACAACGAAAACAAATTAGACGTTTTAGAAGCTTTCGAGATATAAAAACCCAATTACGATGCTGTACCTTTAATAAATGAAGAAATTGAGCTTATAATTCTTCTTTACTTGAAGTCTTAGATATTTGGTTTTATGAATGGTTACCTATTTATTTCTTATATAAATATAAAATTAGCAGCATGTTTACTTACTTATCTTTCTAATTTAAAAAAAACAAATATGCCACGCCCGCAAACATAAAATTATTTTCACAGCACGCGCGCACTGCTTCTCTTTGTCCTTGATTACTGCACCACATACTTGAAGTCTATAAAAGAACAAACATACTGACCAAGACATCTGCCATGCAGACTAACTAATATGATGCCACGCCCACCAACCTACCAATTACATCCTCTCTGCTCCATGCTGTGTTCAACCATGTAGATGGTTTAAGGGCGGAATTTACAAGGACCGAGTTTATAGAGCGACAAACAGACTGACAACTAATTTTGAATTTTATTATTTGGAATTAACCCGGTTAATCAATGTGCCTCCACTACTATAAATCTCGTATATTTTACCAATGGCATATTTTACTTGTTTTACTGGTTTTATTAGAAATCAATAACATATTTATCGTAATTTTTGAATTCATTGGCTACTAGTTTATGGCAAATTTAATATTTATTACCATATCCCTGCGCAGCAGTAATCACTTTCTTCGAGATACTAACGTATAAAATATTTTTCAGTCGTTTATATCTTTCCAGAATACAATTGATTAATTTGTTCATTTTATACTTTTTTTGTAATTTAGAAAGATTAATGTCTTGTACTTTGTCCAGATATCGATTAACAACAATATTTATGATGTGATTCTTTAGCAGCGACGACGGAGAAAAGTGACATTAAATTCAAGTTGCATTTCAAAAGGAACTAAATTGTAGCATGAAGAACGTAATTGTAACTTCTTTGTTTGTAGGTGTAAGTACTTATTACGTACTTATAACCTTTGTTCATAAAATAAAAAATATATATTCATTTTAGCTTAACTTGAAGAAAGTATATATAATAAGAGTTTGTTGTACACCAAAGTACACGATTTCTATGTAAAATTCAACGAATCATTCAGGATTAGATTTTATAAATGTACAGTTGAATTCCAGCAGCTTTAATCCTTGATATCTCTTCAACACTTATCGGTAAATGCCTTTTATACTTTTTTCCAGAAAGTAATCCCGTCGTATTGAACAGTTTTCGCAATTATTACTTGTCTAACGTCTCGTCGTATCTCGTTGTGTTTATGATTTTTTGTTCAAAAATACTCCACCATTTCAAAAAAATTATATAATACCAATTCCTCTGAAATATTCATCTGAAGCAATTTTAATGCGGTGTATTATTTTTTAAATTGTGTCTTTTTATTCTAATTTTTATTTGGAATACTCCTACATTCCTAAATATACGTAATACATAAAACACAACACAAAAAGCAAAATAAGTACCTTCATTTTATTACACTTACTACAAATCCGTCGTTGGAAAGTAATGAATTACCAGTAATTCATTACTGTAATTGAATTGGTTTTCTTAGCAATAAATAATCTTGATGTATTATCTTTGTTACTTTTTTCCGTTGATTGCGAGACAAATTTCCTTTTAGCTTTTAAACAGGTATCGATTGTTGTCTAAATAGTATAACTACCACCATAAAGTAATCTAACACACAAAGATTTATTATTTTTTCAATTATAGGCATAAATATGTATTAGATACGCACTAAGATATTTACATTTTCTACGACTGTTTAAAATCTAACCAATCAATTGCTTGGAAACGTGTAATTCTTAATCTATAAAATCAACAAATGTTACACCCACAATTAAAAATGAGATGTGTGTGCTTCACAAACGACTCTCCATGACAGCTGTTCCGAGTTTTTTTACTCTCATCAGCTGGAGACTCTCACTTGTGAAGTACACACACACACACATCATTATCATGGCTATATACTAGGCAAATAATAGTATTGTGATGACGATGACAAACTATTTTTATGATGAGTTTAATAATTTTATAATGAGTTTAAAATCAATATTCTAATACAGCCCCTGAACTTACCGTTAAACGCAACTGATGTTCATTACTACAGCTTTAATTTTTCGAGTGGATTAATTAGTAAAATTATCGAAATTTAAGAAGAAGTTTAGCTTTAAAACGTGTAACGAAATGTTTTAACAACCAGTAAAATTATTCCGAGATTTTACAATTTGAAATCTATTAGAGAATACATTGGTTAGTTAATTTTGAAAATAAAGAATTGAACTTTTCGGTTTAGTTCTGCCGTAATAATCTAGAACACTGCCTACTTGGGGGTTGGATTAATAAAAAAAATCATTATGGCAATTAATATTATCAGTTAGCCAGATATAAACGGTGTGTTTTTGGTAATCTTTCTTTTATAACTAATAAAAGTGATTGTCGAACTTATATAGTTGTAGTTATTTACAACGAGATTGCTAATAAAATTGCAATTAAGTGACAATTGTTGTGAACTTTTATTCGTTGATCTTGGGTGGAAAAGCGGTATCAGCAATTATACTTTTCAATTTCTTCTTGCTTCATATCAACAATTTATGAAGGCCTTGTATTTAGTGTTAAGTGAAACCAGGGCATTATTGTAAAAGTGTTGTTGTTTTTTTTGGAACTTTAAAGAACTGTAAAATTCTACCAAAGTATCAGGACTAATGGATAATTTTTTGATTAAAGTAAATCTTATGTAAAAAAACTATTTGTACCATTTTCTCTAAATAATTATGTTTTATAAATTTATGTCTGTATTTTCCTTTAATAAGAATTCTTATAAGGGTATTACCATCAAACGTTTTACTATTGTCATTAAAGACAAGTAAATAATTTATTTTTAATTAAGTAAATATTTGAATTAAACCCTACTGTTATAATATTAGACCATTCGCTTGTGAAAGTCTTTAAAATATCTGACCTAGCTTAATACTAACTTAATTAATCATAATTATTAATTGTATTCACTCAATAAAAACCAATATTTTTTTCTGTTTGCGAATATTGAGCGTCAAGGACTTGCAATCAGATGGCGCCCATATTTATTTTTATTATGTCTAAAAAGAACCTATTGTTTTTTATAATTAATAAGCTATGAAAATCAGTACCTACTTCCTGAGCCGTGTCTTTAAGATGTCTCCAGCCGTGGCATTATAGAGTAACGTAAGTGTCGTATTTATGAACGTTGCAGTAAGTATTCAGATTGTGAATTTTTAAAGGCTACAGTGACGTCCATCGCGCGGCGTATTTTATTAGTATTTTCAGTAGAGTAACAAAAAAGCGATGCTACACATTGCATGAAAGCATAAGCGCAAATGGGTATCACACTAGTGAGAAATCCTAGAACAGATTGTATAGTTACTGCATATCCACTAAGAATCTTCACCGTGCGTATGTGCGCATCCCTCCGTTCATTTTTCTATATGAATTTGCATTTAAAATATAATTTAATAAAAAGCTTTTGCTTTATGTAAAAGGCTACCCTCCCCCCTTCCATATATATCCTTACGTATTAGTTTATAATTACGTATTATTTTAATACTAAGAGCTCTTGAAATTATCTCTTCTGATAACCACGTCTCTGATAATGTCAGTACATCGAACGTTGTAACCAGATCCGTTAATTTTCGGTAATAACGATCGGATATGACATGTCCAATTCGTAAATAGTCCATGGCGTATGCGTAACTAAAAAATAATATTAATATAAATATCAAGGTATATGATATTAAGTACGTAATAAAGCTGATAAGAATAAATTTATACATTCTGCTAGTGATTCCTGTGCCACCAAGTTTATTTTAATTAGGTTAAGTTTGCGACATCACCTTGCAATCAGCAACACATGTCTGGCCATAAGCAATTGATGCTTCTTAGCTATTAGCGGCAAAGGCCTTTCAATTCTCTGATTATTAGCACCTAATTCTTAGCATAAGTTTTATTGTCTTAGCATGTAAGGAACCATTGAAAAGATGCAAACCACTCAATTTTTTGTAGCTAGTATACGATAAACATGACAGTACATACAAGTACGACATTAATGTATGCTATTTTTTTTTTGTTAAGGAATGCATTTAATGCCCTTCTGCATTTTTCCTACTATATTATTATTTAATATATCTTCAGCCTTTTTTTTACGAGGAGTGTTATGTAATGATATCTTGCTATTTATATATCAAATATACATCATTACATACATATCCATTAGAGAGGCATTGAATGATGGGGATATTGTCATAGCAACAAATATCAACAACAAGAATAAATAAATATCTCATAGAAGATACACATCTTTTATTACCTTCTAAAAGAGATAACTTATAAGATTGTGTACAAGACCCATATAAACACTCTTGTAACACAACAGTACTACTATATATTAAACGATTAATTTAAAGAATATGAATAGTTAATACGTACTACAAAGTTTGTATTAACTATTTTTACGATAGCACTTACCGTTTAAGAGATATTTGTGAAAAACCGATTTTTTGACCTTTGACCTTGAATAAAATCTTAGCCGAAGTAGGGTCCATGGGAACTTTTGACATTTCATTTATAATGATGTATTTAAGGTCTGTACCAAAGTCTGTGCCAATTTTCAGCTCTTGGCGAGTTTTTCCAATATTTGTATTTTTTTTTGTCTATTTTGACTGGACTAGTAAAGAAGTTTGACACCGGTCAAAATGAATACTACTTAAGATCCAAGTATGGCTCGCAGAATGACGGGGTTGATTCCTCGGTTAAGGAATAATGGATGCTTAAACAACTAATGTACAAAGTGGATTGAAAAGTACAAAAAAATTATTCTTCAGCAGGACGGCGAATAATTTTGCGAAAATCTACTATAAAGATAACATGAAGTATGAACTATTGTGGCTAAATTCCCATCAACGGCAAAATCAGTTAAAAAGGATAAAATCACTTGTCAGGGTCAGAAGAGTGGCATTACAATGGAAGGATTTTAAGGATAAAATAGATAATGACGTTGCAATCCGTTAAAAGTTACTTTTGCAGAACATAATAACTTTTTTGCAAGAAAGGTTTGTTCATTTTTTAATAAGATCTTTATTTAGTATTTTACATTAATTTTTTTCTGTTTTGAAATGAAAGACAAAAAATACTAAAGTTGTTTTAGAAACAAGTTTTAGTAGTATATTTGAACGTTTTCTGTCAATTTTATGTTGTGATAGTCGAGATAAGACGATTGGGATTTATTAACACATTTATTTTCTTGAATCTAAACTAAAGAAAATAATTGGGGGTTATAAAATTTTTTTTGCGTTTTTTGTTTTTATAAAGATCTACTAGATACATGTCATTATCTTTGCGTATTTTTTTATAAAAGTAGAATCACTTCAATTATTCAAATATCTCAGAGCACACTTGATTTGCAATTTATTCATTCGAACTCCCACACAACATCTAAATTCAAATTTTGAAAATTTATTGCCATTCCGTGCTGATATAACTTGACTTCATCGATTCACGCAAGAAGTCATAAAAGCTTGTGGTCAAGATTTTCAAAATGATTGCTATTTTATGCAGAAGAAACCCAACGTGCCATTATCATTAAGCCTTTTGATACTGGTCGTGATTGATGGTCGTTGTCCATTCTTCTTACTTATCCTTTTTTATCTTTCAAAGATTTATATGAACGCGAACAAGTTTAATTTACGTTTTTGGCGTGCCTACGATTAGTAAATGACTTTATATTTAAATATTTATTTTAAGAATCATGTATTACTAATTGTATTGCGTTAACCACTGTTGACCATGATGAAAATTACATGTTCAATTGAAATATTTAATTGTTTTGAATGTGGTAAAAACACCAACACTCAATCGTTTGATATTTTGTAATCCTTGAAATTAATTACTGTAACTAACAATATTCTTAACCAGCAAAGCTACTGTTATTAGATTCTAATAAATCCGGTTTATCCCCATCTTGAAGAGAATCACAGCCGAGTTTTTGTTTTATTTAATAAGAAAAAATTAAAGGCTGGTGTTTTCTAATAAAATTCTTAACCTTTTGCCCTTACTGTAATAATTTAAAATAATTTTCTTATGAAGGAAGTAACTTTCCGAGTTAAAAGTTAGAAGCAGAGACAAACTTCCTTGTTTGTTTAACAATTGCAAAATACCATTAAAAAGTTATTCTAGGAACTTGTTGAACTTTTTGAAGAAATCTTAACAAAGTTTAATGTGTGATACTATTTTCATAATGTTTTTACTTTCAAGTTTTATATTTCTTTTATGTTCATTTAAATAAATCTCGGTTTCGTTAGTGTAACAGCAATATAGACGTCCAACACTACCCTTTGTTATCAGATTTTCTACATAAATTAATAATAATAAATTATAGAAGAGTTTAAAAAGCAGAAATGTTTAATCTAGTGAAGTTTAGTTATGTAAATTATATGCTATAGCAGCCTCAAGAGAGTAAACGTATGCGTAAAGAGCCTATATGCACGAGCATTCATCGTTTTTGACATAAGCTTCAAATAATTTTCTGTAATGTAGGTGGATTCGTTTACTACAATACACGCACAGTTTAAGTAGTGGGAATTATGCATCACTATCCTACTCATTTCTCCTCTTTAATTTAGATACTTAAATTTTAGATTTTAAAACATATTTTACATGCGTAAATAAATGAATATTAATTGTCGATTAATTAATATTAATCAAATAATAAGTTAATGTACTGTAGTTAGTATTATTACAAAAAATCATTCAAAAGTAACTAAAATAATAAAAAAACAAACAAAGCAAAACATGATAAATGACATTCATTAAAGAAGCAAAAGACATCAAATGATGGTCGAATGGAAGGCGTGATAGATTTACATAACGTCGGTTCTGTTACCGGATGCGGTAATTCCTTTTTATAAAAAAAAGCATTAAATATATTTTTTAAACAAACAATCATTTAGTTTTATTTTTAATTAACCTAAATATACATTTAAACAATGACTATTAAATTAAGGGATCATTTTATGAAATAATTTCTTATTTTAATATTATATTTATAAAAAATTGTTTATTTATAAAATATATTAATATTGTATTAAAAGAAAATTAACCCAGCCGGATTAGAACCGACGTTTTGTAATTGGAAATGTAACGCGCCTACCATTAGACCATGTGGGCTGTTGATGTGTTATGTTTCTGTAATGAATGTCATTTATTATGTTTTTTGCTTGTTTTTTATTATTAATGACTTTTTAATGATTTTTTACAATTATTAATTGCACAATAACTAATACATTACTAATAACTTATTAATTGATTAATATTAATTCATTTACGCATATAAAATATGTTTTGAAATCTAGAATTTCGTTCATTGGAATTGTGTAAAGAGCGAAAATCAGTGAAAAAGAGAGTGTCTTCGTGGCTTGTTTCTGGTATTACTGAGCGGAACCAACTTTGGTTTTAACAAAATTAATGGACGCAGTGGCCTCTTTTGACACAATTTTATTTATTGGTCATACTAATAATTTTATTATTATCATTTTGTATAAAGACCTTGTATCTACCCATCTTTTCGGTTATCAATTCATGGTTGACTGTTGAAAAATAAGTTTTAGAAATTAAATTTTATTTATTTATAAAGAAAATATTTAAGAAAATGCGTTTAAATATTTAATCAAATTTAAAAAATGAACCTAAACTAGAAGAAGAATTTTCAAATACCAATGTTGAATATATGGAGTTACTTTCAAATGATTTTTACGGATATTCTGTTTTTCATTTTACATGTAAATTGAAAAAATTGAAATTGTTATTGATGTAAGTCAATGATCAGAAATCAACAGTACGACCTGTAGGAAAGAATTGTTATTTAACGTTTTAACGAGGTCGTAAACATGGTAGTGTCTATACTGTCACATTTTAGCCCACGGCAACTTAAGGTAATTTTGTGTACGTTTGAATTTTAATTATGCAGGGTAAGATTTTCTTGTGTAATAAATTCAAACATTCAGAATCGAATCAGTTGCTCACTGGTCGGAGCGAGGTTGTTTATCCAACCTCTACTAGCTGACCAGGTTAGTGCCGGAGCGATTAACTTAATACGTGCTCACCGCCGGAACCCTCCCGTGCTCTTTCATACGGGGTCAAGTTCCTCATCCAGCATTAGGACTATTCCTTAACCTAGGTTCGGTACATCAGAGGGTTCTTTCATCAAGCCTTAGTTGGGGTCACTGCCCGATCAAAACCAACCTCAAATGTGCCGGAACTTGGTTTTTAAGCGGTTTTGCCATCTCGATCTTCCAGTTACAGATCTGGTGTGCTCCCGACAGAGCTTCGTTTCGAGGATACTTCATAGAGCTCATCAAAGTAGCATCCCGGAGTGTACCCGTTAGGGTGAAGTTGTCTTGGACGTGAGCGGCTATGTACTTCTATCTTCGCATCAACGTCCCTTAAGCGTAGATCTCTAGACGATTTCTGACCACCACAAGCTAGTCTCGGATTCTAGTACTCCCCGACACCTCTAACAACTGCTCACCCTCCGTCTTACGTCAGTCCGACACCTCGAGCGACTGCTTGTCCGTTCACCCCTAAATTCAGTGACGTCATCAGTTTTGAAAGAATGAAAGTTTTTTTGATATTAAACTAGTCCAAAAAGCACTCACTTAGTACCTTTATCACGAATAAGTTTTGAAATATTTGAATTTTTATTTTGTTTACTTTATCAATTTAACTGGTTTTGTTGTATGATAACATTTGCAGATATCATTATCAAGATGTTCTTCAAAAATTAAATGCACGGTAAATAACTTTCTGTCTTTATTTTCTTGTAAAAATTGAAAAAAATTAAATTACGATTTGTAACTTAACTACAAAACACCGCATAGAAATTTTAATAAGATTTTAGAAAGATAGCGCAGTTATAGATGATGACACAAAAATAATAGGTAAGAGGGTAGTTACAAGCTAAGTTAGGTTACAAATTAGATTACAGGCAAATTGGTTTTCGATTAGGTTATGGACTAGGTTGTGTTATAGATTAGATTAATGGTTAGGTTATGGATAGGGTTATGAGTTGGTATTTAGATGATGTTAGAGGTTAGGTTAGATACCATACAGTTCGGTTTCAGAAAGGGGCTCTCAACGGTAGATGCAGTAAACTATGTACAAGATGAACATGAATCGCGGCTGCCCTACTCCATATAAAAGCGCATTTAATACAACCAAATGGAGTATAATAATAAACGGACTGGAGAAAATAGGGATAAGCGCATACTTAGTGAATATTATAAAAAGTTACTTTATCCACAATCACTATATTATAAGGTCATAATTGAACTGCTTGGCGACCTTTAATGTGGTCTATAAAACCTTAGTGTTTTATAAGTCATAAAACACGCCATAAAACACGCTATAAAACACGCCATAAAACACACAATGAATTTATTTATTTGTTAAGATTTACATTAATATTCACGTTAATAGACAAAACATTGTTATTATTTTTTTGTTTTATTGGCGAAGACAGATTAACTTCAACCGTGGCTGGAATTGAACTTTCACAAGAAGTTTCACCGGTATTGTTCATTGCAACTTGTTTGGCAGTCTCTTTCTGAATCATTTCCGCTGTTTTTAATTTATTTGATAAAGAATTCTCAACGTAGCTTTCTGCGACATTTGACGACTTCCATCCACCGTGACGTTTGATGGCCATAAGATCGCCACCAGCATTAGCCAGTAATGTAGCTGAGGAGCGTCTCATGCTATGACCACTATAGGAACTAGCATCCGGTAATTGCAAAAAACAGGCCACTGTAGCAGGTATTCTTGACATGGTGTTGATACCCACAGATTGGTATGTACATTTTCCATTTGTATATCGTAAAAAAAATCTGCCCTGGGAAGCCATAGAAGCTGGGCGTAGTTGCATATACCTCCTACACATATCCAGAGCGTCAACAGAAAAACCCTCTTCCATTACTGTGAAACTTCGTGAAACATAGGTTTTTGTGTCAGCAATCGTAATAAACAAATATTTTCCTTTATCTTGGACATTTTCAATTTTCAAGTACGTCAACGCATTACATCTGCAAGCGCCAGCTACACCCATTATAAGTCCCACCTAAAGAAGAAACTGTAAATTTGAATGCAAACAAACACAAATCACAACTATTAGGTACCTTCATCATCAAATATTTTTCATCTGGAGCCTCCTGCAAAAATTGCTTGATGTGTTTGTTTTCAAGAATTTTGGCCTTCTTAGGTCTGTAGGTGCGAGACTTGCTTTTCAAAAAGGCGATCAACTTGCTGTATTTTGAGATATCTATATTTCTGTGCACGTTTAATGTCGTCTTCAACATAAAATATTTCGTCCATAATGTTGATGCCGCAAACTTTTTATTAACATTGTAGAAATATGCTAGGAGTACCTCTTCGTTTATTGCTCCTTTTACACCACTTTTTTCTTTCCAATTATTGAACTCGGCAAATACTTTTTCGTAGGCGTCCTTTGACTTCACGGCAATAAATCTAAAGTTGCTTTCTGAGCTTCTTCAAGTATTTGTTCAGGAATAAAGTCGTTCTCACAAATCTCTTCCATCTTTTCCACTTTTCAAATAGTAAGATGAATTTTTACAAATGGAGTTCATAAACAATCGCAACTAAATAGCAACATGATAGCAACCATTCAACACGTCCCACGATTTTTTAAATTAATTTCAATAATTTTTGACGTTACGTATTTTTTGATGAAATCTGATTCTAAATGACTGTGATTGTGGATAAAACGTTGTATTGCATTCGTGTTTTAGACGCGTTTTATCCACTCAAGAAAATTAAACGCTCGAGCTTCGCTCTCGCGTTTAAACATTCTTGCGTGGATAAAACGCTGTCTAAAACACTTTTACAATAAATAACTATTAAACACAGAACACTACAGATCGATAGAGAAAAATGCCGATATTCCAAAGGGTCCCAGAGGACTCAGTCTTGAGTCTCACACCGTGGGAGGTTTTGTATGATCCGGTTTTAAGATTAAACCTACCTGAGGGATGCAAGACAGCTGCCTAAGCGTATGATACGGTGATGATCATCGGCACAAGCAATAAGAAAGACCTATACATAAGAAATATACAAATAGAGCATTAAATGATTTTGAAACTATAATATTTGGAGGTCATAAAAAACGACAGAAGGTTAAATTTGAGGTGACTAATCACACCATAACTACAAAAAAAAGTGTGTGAATCCTACTTGGGAATACGGCTAGATGAGAAAAGAACCTTTGTCAAAATCCTTAAAGTAGAAAATACCGTATCGGCCCTAAGCAGATTAATAAGCAATGGGAGTATATTGAGCACGTACAAAAGAAAGCTGCTAAATATGGTAGCACAATCGATAGTAACTTGTGGAGCTTCAGTGTGGAGCAGAGTGACGTTTACTTAATAATATAGATAATGCTCGCTAGAGTACAAATAAAAATGCTGCTGAGAATAATAAGTGGATATAAAACTTGTTCTATGCAAGCACTGCGAGTAATGGCGGGCGAGATCCTTATAGAACTAGTGATATTAGAGAGGAGTAATATTTATAGCAGATGAAGGGGAGAGTTTTCCCGTTCGTTCCTCATATAGAGGAACGAACGAGAAAAGATTAACTGAATGGACAACAGTATTAATACCAGTTTAACATGACACCATGTTTAACACCAGACCATGGTTAAAGTGTGATTTTAGAATGAGAGACTTTCAGATACAGTTCCTGACGAGACACCTGAGAAATCTGAAAGCTACTGATGTACTGATTATGCAGAACACGCTGTTCCATACTGCGGCAGATGATTAAGAGATCGACAAAGACTTCAAGAAGAATTGGGACTTAATATAACCAGGGAAAATATAGTAGGGATTTTGTTAACAAATAGAGAAAATTGGAACAAGATCGCGAGTTTTATATGAAATGTGGTTCGAACTAAAGAAGAGGAGAGGGCTAGGCAAGGGTTAGTTCAAAGAGAGCAGTAACAATGTAGAATGCACCGGGATTGTTCGTGTGGAAGAGGAGGGACTTTAATAGAAGGAGCTCTACACGCTAGTGCGCTTAGGTTAAGTTATCGTTTAGGTTATGAATTAGATTATATGTTAGGTTATGGATGAAGTTATGGTTTAGGTTATAGGTTAGGTTAAACTACAATAGGGTTATGTGATGTAATACCCGACGAAAATTGCTTAATCGTTATAGCTTGGGTTATCGAGTTAGGTTAAACTAGAACAGGTATTAGGTTAGCTTAGAAGCTGCGTTACATTTGAGGTTACGTTACGTTAGAGATTATGATGGATTACGTTATAGATTTGCTTAGGTTCCAGATTTGGCTTAGTTAGCTAAGGTTAAAGCTTAGACGAGAGGTTTGGTTAAGTTAAGTGAGCGGTAGATTGCGAGTGGTCAGAAGTTACGTTAAGTTGGGTAAGGTAAGGTTGGACTTTGTGGCATCTTTGGTTTAGGTTGCTTTGTTTTTTACCAAATTGTTGCATTTCGTAACTTTTAACAGAAATTTAATTGTTTTTGCCGCCTGCAATCCGTAAACATATAGAGCAGAGCACCTATGATAAAATAGTGGGTTTAAATTAATTGTCATAACCAAATGCTTCAATGTTATTATTTTGACAGACTATTCTAACTCATGACATTGTTGTGTTATCTCTCGCGATGGTAATTTCCTGTTTGAAGTCGTATGATTGAGAAAATATTTTTGACGGTAAACTCTTGTTATAATATCACGATTAGGGTAACTTAGGTAACAAACATCGCTAAACAAAATATAGGTGCGAAAAATGAGTAACATAACTGAAAAATTTCAACTTTAAACGAAAATTGTTTAGAATTTTATGAAAAATTTAAATTTTTTTGAGAAAATAGCTTTCGTTAGATTTAAATTAACCATTTCAGTCATTGTGGTTCGGATCTAAGTGATACAGCTTTCCGACCAGACTCCTAGATGGTAAATATTAAAAAAAAGCGCATTTACTTTACACATTTATTATTTTAAGGAATATCTAACATGAAGTAGAAATCTACTACTTGAAAGTATGAAAAAAAATTTCATTTTATGAAACAACAAAGTACCTACTACTTTATTTTTAAACTTTTCAAGATAAGTTGATAGTCATTGTACTAACAAAAAACCGAAGTCG
Source organism: Agrypnus murinus (assembly GCA_929113105.1). NCBI lineage: Eukaryota > Metazoa > Arthropoda > Insecta > Coleoptera > Elateridae > Agrypnus > Agrypnus murinus. The sequence continues at coordinate 24,653,318 of OV816028.1, read as the reverse complement.
TCTACTGCAGAGTCATATCTACAATTCAGGCTCCTAAATCCTGAAAAACCTTGCATGTAGAAATCCACACAACATTATTTAATGCTGCACTCCCCAAAAACATAATAATTCTTAGAGCTCCATATAGTACGATATATTATTACGACCGACATTGCATCATGCATCTTTATGTAAAAAATTGCAGGAATTTAAAACAAGTTTGCATCTGGTATCATTTACAATTTAAGAAATATTGTCTGACAAAAATGATTAACAGCTTTAAAAGTATCGAATTGTTAATCGTCCATCGCTATCGATTTCAAAAAAATGTTTTAGTGCTTCATCATTTTTGGAAATGATTATACATATATAAATATTATACCTATAATTTACGAGCTTTTCCATAATGTTCAAATTATTCAGTCTAGAACGACCTAATAAATAGATTTAGTGCAATAATTTTAAGGTCATCTCTATCACATGGAATTTTTGGGGATGTATATATGTACCCGCGATGTTATATACGCTCGTTGCGTCACAGTCCCGGGGCTGTGAAAGTATCACCTCGCACGCGTCTTCCTTTCACTGACCGCCGATCACCAATCACAATTATCACATATCATATGCACTGTTACAGAAATTGTTAATATATCATGACGTGAATAGAAAAGAAATGTAGTGTTTGACAGTGAAAAATAGCACTTTAAGTTCCTCGTGACAGCTCTTTTAGTTAATTTACCAATGAACTTCACTCTACATATTGACGAAGATAAATTCCGTAAGCTAATTAATTCAACTTACGGAAACCGTAATGGATTTGTAAAATACTTTAGGTAGAATCCAAAAATAGGTCAAAAAATATGGTGGTGGTAATCGATTTATCAAAACCACTAAGTGGATTAATGAAAACGCAGTCCAGCGGCGGTTCGTTTTAAGAACATTACGGGTCAACCAATCACGAACTGATTTAAATATAAAGTACATAGTATATTCTTATTAAGTCTGATTATATTTTAAATCAGTTCCAATCAACTTAAATTATTATTCAAGACTGGCCTAATGTGTTACGAATAAGACTATTGTTTGAAAATATCTAATTTTTAAATTATGAATTATTGAATACAATCTGCTAAATACAATCATCATCTCAATCTACATCTTGCGATTAATAGTGGAGTAACGCTAAGCAAAAAAAGAGCGTTATCTCGGAACCGGTCCAAACTACCTCGATTTGAATAATTTTTTTTTAAAGTCTTGTAAATATAAAATACTAAAACTTTTACAAATTAGAAATTGACGCTCAGAAAGGGAAATGTAGTGAAATTCGAATAACCTAAAACCCTAACCAAGTGGTTCCGCACCGGTTGCTCGACCATCTCAGAATAGGATAATTTTTGGTGTGTTATCACATCTATGTATTGGTAGTTCGAAGCCATTATTAAATTATTTTTATTCCTTTTGGTCTAAATACGGCAGCCATTCTTGTTTAGTGGTGCACGACGTTTCTTGCACTTTTTTATGTAAGCGAAAATCTTGATATCTCAAGAACAGTAGGTCGTAGAAGGTCGCGGTAAAAACCATCGTATTCTTCACATTTCTAACTACATTTGTTGTTCTAAACATAAATTTTGTAAGATGCTTCCTTATGGGCGCAAAATAAGTCCGAAGTTTAACGCTTTTTTTGCAAAATTTCCGCTTTTTAGAGTGTCATATTTCCAGACAATGGTGAAGTATCAGCGCTCTTCTTTTTAAAAAAGTACACAGTTAAGGATAGTTTATGTTCAAAATATTTCAAATCTGAATCTTCATTATTTTGGTATTTATGGGCTTTTGAAATTCTCGTTTTCTTCATTTTTGATCAACTTTGGACCTCAACATCTCTTATGATCATGGATGGATTTTTTTTTATATTACGTGCATATGAAGCAGCATATGATGGCAAACTGTGGTAAAAATTTTAATTTTGTTATTATCCTGAAGACAGAGTTATGCTCAGTTGAAGACTGTAAATGTATACCATTTCCATTAGTATTAGTATTACTGAGTAAATGTACTTTATTCTGGTGCTAATATTGGTTTGGGAAAGTAAAATTATTATTATTACTATTATTATATATAGTTATATGGTATTGATAAAAGTCCTTGCAGTGATAACTAAAGTTATTAATATAACAAGGGTGCTTTTTCTTTGTATTTTCTTCCGTGGCCGATTTCTCTCTCTATCCGTGTAAATTGAATAACATGAGCAATGACTAACATGAGCATAACTCTGTTCTCAAGCTAATATCAAAGCTACCATTTTCACCATAGTTTACCATCATATACTGCTTCATATCCACATAATATAAAAAAAAATCCATTTATGCCCATTAGAGGTATTGAGGTCCAAAGTTGCTCAAAAATGAAGAAAACGAGAATTTCAAAAGCCCATAAATACCAAAATAGTGAAGTTTCAGATTTGAAATATTTTAAATATAAACTAGCCTTAATTGTATAATTTTTAAAAAAAGAATGAGCGCTGATACTTCGCCATTGTCTGGAAATATGACACTCTAAAAAGCCTGAATTTTGCAAAAAAGCGTTAAACTTCGTACTTAATTTGCGCCTGTAAAGAAGCATCTTACAAAATTTATGTTTAGAACAACAAATGTAGTTCTAAATGTGAACAATGCAATGGTTTTTGCTGCGACTATCTACGACCAAGTGTTCTTGAGATATCGAGATTTTCGTTTACATAGAAAACTACAAGAAACGTCGCGCACCACGAAACAAATATGGCTGCCGTATTTAGACCAAAAGGAATAAAAATAAATTAATAGTGGCTTCGAACTACGAATACATAGATGTGATAACACACTAAAAATTATCCTGTTCTGAGATGGTCGAGCGGGACCACTTGGTTATGGTTTTAGTTTATTCGAGTTTCACCACATTTCCCGTTCTGAGCGTCAATTTCTAATTTGTAAAGGTTTTAGTATTTTATATTTACAAGACTTTAAAAAAAGTTTATTCAAATCGAAGTAGATTGGACCGGTTCCGAGATAAAAACGTAAGGTTACTCCACTATAATGTTAACTTGGTACTTGTATTTAAGCTAAAATGATGTGTATGAAATATACAGACGTTAACAGACTGATGAGACCCCAACAAGATCAAAACAACGCTGTCATAGGGTATTTCTTTGCGAATTTCATACACTCATTAGTTAATTTTTTGTGTTAACCTTGTTCATATTTTTTATAGATACACCTAATAAATACAATTTTTGTAATTTTATAAAAATAAATAAATTGAAATATAAATACGTATTTGGTAAATTTCATGCTACTGTTTTCCTGTATAAATTGTTTAACACATCAGTCGCTAGCCTGTACAATTCAGAATAAAAAACAGCTAAGAGCAATTAAATTTATAAGTTTAGTTCGTCGAAAAGTTCTTTAATAACACAGGCCAGCAAATTTTGACTTTTTGAAAGTTGATTTTGATCTGACATCTGATCTTGTTTAATTTTGATCTGGTGAATTCAAATCCGAGTGTCATTTTGCCCTATCACGTAAGGTTTTTTATTAATGTTGAAAATAAATTAATAAAAAATTTGGTCAAAATAAACGCTACTTTTATTGATACAGAGACAAAAACAAATTACAAATAGTAAACTAAATTGAAAAAAGTCTTAAACAATCTTTAATTTCTTTTCTTTCCAGAAGATCTTTCCCTCTTGGATGAAAAACTTCGTTTAGTGGATTTTCTTCAGTATTCCAGGGCCGGATTGTCCCTTTTTATTGACCAACAGTAATCAGCCATCATTGAAACATTCCACCGACCTTGATACCTGCGTTCCATTTCTTTCATGTCTTGGTGGAACCTCTCACCTTGCTCCTCGCTCACATCACCAAGATTTTCGAGAAAATCGAGAAAATGGGGAAGTAATCAAGATGCGAGTGTAAAAAGTGAACTTTTATGCTCATATTACATCCCAATTCCATAAATTTCTGTAGCATGTTTTTCACAATTTCCTTGTAGTTAGGATCCTTGTAGTTTCCCAAAAAACCTTCAATAACATTAGCAAATGAAATCCATGCATTTTTCTCAGTTTCGGTCATAGTATTAACAAATTCTTGATCTTTCGTTAATCTCCATATTTGAGGACTGACAAAAATTCCTTCCTTTAATTTTGCATCTGAGATAGCGGGAAGTTTTCTACAAAGGTATTGGAAACAGTCTCCATCTTTATTTAAAGCTTTAACGTATTGTTTCATTAATCCTAGTTTAATATGCAGTGGAGGTAACAAGATTTTTTATGGATCAACAAGACTTTCGTGCAGAACATTTTTTGATCCGGGAGTTAAATTATCTCTTCTTATCCAGTCATTTTTCTTTCAATGTTGATGTCTACTTCGACTGTCCCACTCTCACAAAAAACATGGGTACTTTGTATACCCTGACTGCTGTCCTAGTAGAAGTCCCACAATTTTCAAATCCTCACAAATTTTCCAACTATGATCATTGTATTTGATTTTTTCAAGCATTACTTTAAGATTTTCGTAGTTTTCCGTCATTTGTACAGAATGGACAACCGGTACCGATGAAGAAACATTCCCATTGCGCAAGAGAACAGCTTTAAGGCTTCTTTTGGAAGAATCAATAAAAAGCCTCCAATCATCGGGATTGTATGTGCCCCTAAGTTTGTTTATCAGACTGGAAATGTCGGTGCAATAAACTAGACAACCACTTCTTTCAAAATAGCCTGAATACTCGGACTCGCGTTCTTCTGCCAGTAAATTTTTAATTTGAAGTCTGGATGCTAAAATTTCGGAAAGATCCTTTGGAAGACCTAAGTCTCTAAGTCGTTAAGTTCGGTCTTGGAAAATAACTGCGATTGCTTAGAAACGCTCGATATTTCACTGGCATCGGTAAAGCTGTTTTCATCAACTTCAGGTTCAGAACTGCTTGTAACATCTTCTAAATTGGTATTTATTCATTGGTATTCCAAAGGGTAGGGATTTCCTTGTTCCATTACTCCAATGCCTTAAACCCTCTTCACATATCTTACATACAACATGTGGTGCCCAATGTTTGTCTTGATCACCAATCTTTACTTTAAAATACTCGTAGTATTGGTGTTTCAACAGTGATGTAATTTTACGTCTAAATTTCTTGGCCACAAAACAGCCATACACATAGCAAAGAAGTATCTGGATTATTTTGACAAAGTCTTGGCATTTTAAACACGAATTTAACTGCAAAAAGTTCACTAAACTCACTAAACAACGACTGCTTAGACCGAACGCAAACAGACTAATTAATGCGCTTGTTACACAAAGACGTCTATTTATATCTCATTCGCCGACGGTCTGACTGCAAATCAGGGAATCCCAGCAATTAAATTTTACTTTCGGGAATTCCTCTATACTATTCTATTGATTTGCCCACAATTTAATCTCAGTGGCGTAGCAATTTTTAGAATGTCATTTAATTTTTATTCGTAAATATTTAAAAAACCATAAATATGACACCTTGTAAATTTATTAAAAAATTGTGCGTGGTGGAAACAAAAAAATGTTGATTCTTTATTAGATTAGCCACCAAAACTTCAAGAAAATGAACATCCAAATCACAAATTTTTTGTTGGCCTGTGTAATTATCCACGGGTATCGAAAGTCGAAGTCTAAAAGAAGTATAAATGAACTAGATAAATGAAAAATCGCATTCCATAGGTCTTCTACTACCCAATTAATATCTGGTAAGTATACATTACAGTGGATTAAACCAAACTTTAGAAGATTTTTTTAACCGCGAATATCTGTAGTTTTGTGTTTATGTTCATAGCTTGTGCTGCAATTGATACTTTAAGTATTTCAACACCTTGTCTAACTCGAAAATCAGGTATGACATCTGTTTGAAAGGCTGTACAACTTTTGATACCATACTGAGTTTCATGCGAGTTATTTGTAAAACCGTTTCAGACGTTTTTATGCCGAGACTGTTTAAATATAGTACCTGCATATTTTGTTCTTTATATAGTTAGTTAATATCAGGTCCTAGTTAATATCTGTAAAATAAGTTGCAAATCCGACCAATAATTAATGCTTTTGCTTATATTAAAATTGAATTTCATTTAAAAACAATTACATTAAAAATAATCTAACAACAAAAATTAATTACAGAATTTCAATATTTACCTATTAAAGTTAGATTAGATTATTGTTGACAGCTTGATAATCTTTCTTGATTAACTCGCTAGAGAGCTTGCACTTTTTTGTATTGAATTGGTATTGGTATAATTGAGTTTTTAAAAAGGAAACAGGACTCCGTACTTTTAAAAAAGTTTCTTACTACATCCCTTATATATTATCATTGAATTTAATAAGAATCAACCAACAAACAAATGAAAACATAAATATTAAATTTATTTTATTTAAAATTAAACCAAAATATTTTATAGAACAAGATATGGAAGGCTCTATACAAAAAACCGACTAAATATTTTTATCATTGCTGTGAAAAATAAAATATAAATATTTGAAAATTGTATTCGTCTATTTAAGACGACACGCATGTCTTGTCCCAAATTGTAGGACATTCATCACAAAATATTGCATTGCATCAAACAGAATATAATTACATTATTTGTTTATTTGTATGGCTGAGGTTTCAGAGATTTCTATCATACAGTTATTTTGATTACATAGTTGGCACTACTATAATTGAACCTACCCTAGTGGAATTCTATTATTCAATGGCGATTTTTAACACGTCAAACATCGCATTCACACAAAGCCAACCTACCTTCTACTTCATTATCCAGAAAAGATCTAAATATCGGAGCATAAGTAAACAGTATAATAAACATCCTAAAATCTTCTCAACCTCTGAGGACAAGCATACTATTTATTTTATAAAATAATAGAAAATATTTAGATTAAGCCACGGTTTGTATTGAACTTCGAACAGTGCAAACAATTGATTTAATCTAGTTTAATGGTTACTAATGTAGGGTATTACAATACACATTATTAAAAAAATATATAATACTTTACATGAGACGTAATCACTTGAAACGGCTTATGCTTTAACAAAGCAGAGACTCTTATTGCTTTTAAACAATTACGTTAATTAAAAAACTTACTGATTTCAGATTTAAAAAGGACCTAGAATTATTTCAAAAAATATAGTCGGCGCCACCAAATTGTATGTAATCGACTATGACCAAAATGATATTAAATTAAATACAATCGCAATTTGGAAAGAGTTAATATCAATCAACTTTTAGATTAACTCTAGAAACGTCTCAAAAATTCTGGTACAAACAATTTGATGTTCCCAAACGTAGCGTTGTTGTTATTATTATAACGATTTTTTTGGAAATTTTGTTAATGCTAGCCAAGAAAAGAAAAGGAAAAGTGTTTTATGCATCATTTGTACTGAAATGATGCGTAAAACTCTTTTCCTTAAACTTTAAAAATACTTTAGATGGTCACAATTGAATTAGATTGATAATTCTCAGCAAGTGCCCAAGAATTCTTTTAACTTTTCAAAATTATTTTAAGCTTCACGCAGATTTGAAACAATCACCGCAGGCTAGATTTAGGAATCTCAAACCGCACTACAGTGCATATATATCTGGATGGTATGGTAAATCTCTGAGGGATCCTCACTTAATTCGATTTGGATTAAACTTAACAAATTTCTTAACTTCAAAGTTTAACCATTCCGCCAAAATAGACTTAATCGTGGTGCAAGACTGCAACCTAACACTGTGTCTGACGGACTACCTATCAACCACTTGATTGCCTGACTCTTTTAATTTTTCAAGATAAAGCATAAACACCCTAAACAACGAAAGAGAAATCAATTGAAATTTCTCGAAGATTCTGCATATGTAACGGTTCACTAATGATAAATAAACAAAATTTGTCTTTTGCATTTAATATTTATATCTCGACTTAAAAATGAATTCTTAGTATAAAACATGGGTAACTGAGACAAAATACATTGTTTATTTGTCAAATGGGGTCATAAAAAATCTAGAAACCAGCCTAATTTTAAATCTACATGTTATAAACAGCAAGGAATAAATTCAAAGTATTGTAATCCAAGTTTTATATTAAGTTCATTATAAAGCGTAAGTAAAATAAATTCCAAGAAGTCAATACGTCATATTGTATGTAAATCATCAAAACATTGAGTTACAGTAATAACAATAATAAAGAATACGTCATAATGGCCATTTAAATAGTATTTCAAGGGTAAGCCATACCCGAACACATAGGTTTTTATTGGTTTCCAACTTTACCACAGCTTTTTAATTTAAGATTTTTACTCCTACTTAAAAATTTTTTAAAACTACTACTACTACTACTTTGTCGTACTAACAGAGCTGAAATCTATTCCGTATACGTAGTCTCCACACTCGTTTATAGTATCCTTGATAAATCTTTTTCAAATAATTTGTTATATTTTAGTGTATTTCATAATTTTGATATAGCTTACTTTTAATAATTTGTCAACCGTGTACTGCAATAGTTTTAATAGATATCTTGTGCACTTAAGAAATTATAATACATAGTTATTTCATCCCCTTACTACAAACACACTAGATGACCTAAATATTCAGATAGCATAAGGTAAATTATCTGGATAAAAGAAACTCAGAAAATTAGTCAAACCTAAGTTTAACATTAAAATGCTAAAAACGAAATTATTACAGTAATACATGATAAATCTTGTTAAGGCATGGAACATGCTCAAATAATAATCAGTGTCTAGAAACCATAAATAGTAAAACAGATGATGATAACGTAAGTATAGGATTTCTATGCATTTGCATATTTTTTCTGCTTATAGCAAACATATGCAGAGTTATATTTCTACATGTTTAAGCCACATATGTCAATTTGAAAGCGCATATAAATGCATATTTAGGTGTTTTTTATAAATGCATGCATATTTAGCATTTTTGAACGAGTGTGCATATTTTACCACTTTTTGAGCGTTTTACATGCTTTAATTATGAAATTTCTAATACTTTTTAAATAATTTTAGCATTTTAGACAACCAACCAAGGGCGGCTTAGTTGAGTCTAGGGGAAACCCATAATTTAAGCTTATTGTTAAATACTAGGCTTTAAAATATTTTACTGCCTTAACCATCTGTGTACTTGTTAATATTTTCTAAGAAAGAAAACGTTTCAACTAAAATTTAAATACTTACATCCTGCGGTATTGTGATAAATAGGTATTAGGAAATTCCAAAGACCCTTTGACAACTTCCTGTTCATAGAAAAGTTTGCCTGTACTTTTGTTTACTAATCTGGTAATCTTTCAATTAAGACAGTTCAGAAATTGCAAACTGCATTTCAGTTTGAAATGTTAGAGTGTAAAGATGGGTAAAGAAGAACGGTCTGTGTCTGTTACACTTCGAAGTTATGTTAAGGAATTCAGTGTTCTTACAACTGACGATAAGGTGTTGTATTGTACAGTGTGCGACGATAAAGTGACTGCAACGAAACGCTTTCAAGTTACACAACATTTGAACACGGTTCGACATCAAAAGTGTGTTGCCCTGAAATCAAAAAAAACAAACATTGTTGCCGGGGTATCTTAATAATTCGCGCGGTGAGTCCAGCAAATCGATCGAATTTAATAAAAAACTATGTAGTGCATTAGTGGCTGCAGATATCCCGTTAAGTAAAATTAATCACTCAGCATTTCGTAATTTTCTGAAAGAAATTTCAAAAATGCCAATACCCGACGAGTCTACACTCAGGAAAAATTATTTACCTCGTTTATACGAAGAGACCATAAAATCAATTAGAAAACATGTAGCGAATAACTACATATGGGTTTCCATTGACGAATCTACTGACACTACTGGAAGGTGCGTAAAAACTTCATTTCCTTCGTTTTGTTTGTAAAATTTAACTAATTAAAGACAGCAGAGCAATTTACGGATGTTTTATTTTCTACTTTGTTAGTTACATATTTAATCACAACAATATTTTTGCTTGATTAAAATATAATTGTTTTTAAATAACTGTTTTGCGCTAATTGTTTGTAACCGACTAATTATGTAGTTCGATAAAATAAAAATCAAATTTTTGTTTTCAGATACGTGGCTAACGTTATAATTGGCGTTTTAAATTCGGAGAACAATCCCAAAGCCTATCTATTAGCAATGGACGTTTTCAAGAGCACCAATCATTGTTCTGTGGCAAAATTGTTTAATGATTCGATGGCTATTTTGTGGCCGGACGGCATACAGTACAACAAAGTACTCCTGTTCATCACTGATGCGGCACCGTACATGATCAAAGCTGGAACAGGCTTACAAGTTCTGTACGAAAAAATGATCCACTTGTCTTGCCCATGTAATGCATAGAGTTGCGAAAAAAGTGCGAGAAGTATATTCTAACGTAAACTCTATAATTTCAGATGTAAAAAAAATTGTTTGTAAAGCTCCATATCGCATACAAATATTTAGGGAAACTGCTCAAGAAGTGCCTCTCCCACCTTAGCCTGTAATAACAAGGTGGGATACGGTCTTTCTGCAGCAGAATATTATGCAACTTATTTTGATATTATTAAAGCATTTGTAAATAAACTTAATAAACACGATGCACTATGCATACAAAGCGCACAGGATGCTTTTAATACTAAGGAGGTGAGGGCAGAATTATTGTTTGTTTTGACAAATTTTGTGCGTTTAGCTAGTAAAGTAATTCAGAAATTAGAAAGTCAGGGAAATTCATTAGATGAATCTCTTGAGCATGTAAAATTGTTAGGTGTTTCTTTGAATAAAGTAAAAGGGCCAAAGGGTTTGACTATAAAACAAAAATTTAAATCCGTTATAGACAAAAATCCTGATTTTCACTTAATTAAAAGCATAAACGATGCATTATCTGGCCAAGACATATTAGACGAGCTAAAACATTATTCGCTTGTAGAATTAAACAATTTTAAGTATGCCCCAATTACGTCTTGCGATGTGTAACGGATTTCTCAAAATATAAAACAATATTTAGGGATAATAGGCATATGTTTACTTTTGAAAATTTAAAAATGTACGTCATTGTGAACTGTAACGCTCTATGTTTAGAAAATATAATTAATTAAATTGCATAGGATGTCTAATTAAAATAATTTCTGTAAATAAAATGTAAATAACGCTAAACAGGTGTTTTTTTAATAATGAAAGTGCATATATTTATTAAAAATTTCTAATAAACGCATATTTCATGATTTTTAAGTGCATACTTCACGTTTTTATAGTGCATAAGTGCATGCATATTTCAGCATTTTTAAGTGCATACAAATCCTATACCTAATGATAAGTTAATGTTATATTAGACATAAGTTATTTTGAGTAGATTTGAGGTAAATGATGGCTCTTTTCCCAAAAACGTTATTGTTTAGGTTTCCACTTTATTAATATTACGTTTGAGTTGATAGCCATCTGTATTATGGTTAATTCTTCCATAAAATAGTCAAATTTATTTCAGTCGGTAAGTTGTACGTATATAATCTTTGTTTCTCTTATTTTGGATTTTAAACTTTAGGCAGAATCCTGGTGTTATTGCATTTAGTTGCACATCAAAGAATTAGTTTTCCCCACTTGACGTTCAGGTTCAACGACCTCCGAGATATATGTAAGTATATGTATTTATCTGTTTAATTACTTTGATTACCAATTTATTCGTACTTCTAAGTATATATCCTTATATTTTACCGAAATGTACTTGCTCCTTCATATCTTTATTTTAGAAATGAATTTATTACAAATTGTTGATCCCTTACCAAATTCCATAATTGTTGAATTCAGTGATTAGTTTATTAGGTCTCGTTCGGTTAATCAATTGTAAAACGGTTCTACTTCTTAGCAAATCTACCCAGTCTCAAAGAAACTAGTAGTGTACACTAGGCTAAGAGAGATTCACGATTAATCTAAATAAACCTAAAATATTCTTTTTACTTAAATGTAAGTACGATTAATTGTGTAGTAAAATAATAAAGTATGAAATGAAAATTAATTATTCATAATTAAACAGTTAACAAATTTAAGTAATTTCTTGCAATGATAAAATGAAATTGATAAGAAATGTTTTTTTTAAATAATACGCGAATTACGTTAAGTGTCTTTAAACAAACCTCACTTGCAAAAATGGTAAAATTATAGAACTCGAGCGTATTTAACAGCATTTTGACATTATTGTAGGAGCTTGTTAGATTCTGTAGCTAATTAAATTTGGATTATTAAAATCGCAAAGCACTCTGCTAACCAAGCTTGTTCAGTGTCATATGGTGTGTTGAGATAATTTGATTGTCACAGGGAAGTTCTAGCATAATACGGGATACTTTGGTTATTAAATTATTAACCACAGGCTGATTGTAGTGTTCAATTTCAAATAACTATGCCTGTCTGGCTGCACACCATGTTTTATTAGTAAACTCAGCATCGCCGCAAAAAATTTAATTAAACGACTCAGTCACATTTAAACTTAAAATTTCATTTTAAGAAAAGTTTAAGTTTAAGGAAATAATATTTCGGATGAGCATAAATACAGAAGATATGCAAAGATATTGAATATATTATATATTACATAATTTAAACACACTTTCATTAATAATAATAATGAGACAAAAATAACCAAGCTATAAAATGAAGGCCAAAATTTTATGTAAAATAGCATCTCGAAATTGGTAGACGTTATTGTAATGGTTTTGTAATGAATTCTGATTCCCGTATCGTGTCGACATACACATGCAATTCCTTCCAATTAATTAATGTGCATTCAGCATGAATTGCAATTTTGCATTCGCGTTAGCATTATGCGATTCATTTGTCTAAGTTTTTAGATAACCGTTGATTAACGACACTATAAATCATTTACATAATTACTAATTTGAGGTATAAATTAAGTATCAGATAGCTTAATCAATTTTTTACAGTGACCTAATCAAATATTTAGTTTTCTTGTGGTAAACAAAACAACAGGAGACATAGTACGTCTTTATTAAATGTAATCAAAATCGCTATAAAGCCATCTCAATAAAATGTTCAACAATTAGAAATAATGTTGTGAAACGCTCTTTTTTCTGTACGGCAAAATCAACAATAAAATACAATATGCATAATACTTACATTAAATGATGCTCAAGATTACCACGGCTTGAGATTTAGCTCTATCTTACAAATTTCTGAATTCAGGTCGTAGGTATTGGTTCTGCAGTTGTCTAATTTATAAAGTAATGGATAAAGGTTTCAAAAAACACAAAAACATACACAAGAAGGGCGCCATCTGATTATGAAGCTTAATTAATGATAATTAAGTAGATCGAATAGATTAGATAAATTTAATAAATCTGTCTGAAATCACTAATCAGAAAATAAAATCAGACTGATAAAAATTTAATGCAAAATGTTAGTTAAATTTCAACAAAGTCAAAAATTTTGATTAATGAAAATATGAATGAAAACTTTCATAATTATATGGTTCAATCTTACTGATATTAAATAACTTTTAAAATCCTATTTATTTAAGAAAACACCAGAAAAAATTAAAAATATAAAAGATCACAAATTTTACATTCAAAAATTTAAATAATAAGTCCCTGCCTAAGAGCTCTTTAATAATAAAAATTTAATGAATAAAAATAATTGTATTGAGATAAAAAACAAGCTATAAAAATTATTATCAAGATTCAAAACGAATTTACATAAATATTCAACGCTCAAAAAAATATATAATTTACAACACCTTTAGTCAGGGACGAACCTAAAGAGTTTTTTTGGAGGGGGGTAACCTTAAAATTGCCAACTTATTACGATGAAAATACCAACTACTAGTAAGAAAATATTTTTATTTGTACCTAACATTATATGAAGCAAAATTAGTATACCTAAATCTTATTTTTATTTAAAACTCTCCAACGCGTAGGTATGTATGGCAATTAGATTAAATTTAAAAAAATAAATTGTTTTGGACACATTTTCTTATCTTCTCATTTTTCTCAAATTGTGAAATTGCCAACTCTCGCTCAAAATTATCAACTTTGAGGGGTGAGCTTCCCCTCCCACCCCCCCCCCAAATGGGCTCGTCCCTGCCTTTAGTTGTCTATAAATCAAAAACAAAATCAACGGTAAACTGCACAAATTTGACTACAGCATACATCAAGCAATTGCCGCAAATGGAAACTGGAAGGTCAGTAGATTTCTCTTTTCATAAATTAAAGATGCAAGGGAATAATCCTCGTAGTATCAGTATGTGGTGAAACATTATTTACGAATTCACCCCCAAACTGCAATAACTGAATGCAACCATTAAAGTTCCATAAAATTTGGTTATTAAATTTAATTTTGATAACCATCACATAACACAAATTTATTCATTAATCGAGATTTCGATGACAATAAAGAAAGTCTGTAAATGTTACTGTATTTCGGTACGATAGTTATTTAAACGATAATACGGTACTGTAGGCTGTAATAACATTATTACACTTTAATAGGGAAAGCTAGATTTCCCATTCTTCCAAAGCACAAACATCGGGAAAAGTTTTTAGCGATGTACTTTTTATTAACCACTAATTATTGATTAATATCCGGATACTTAATTAAACGGTATAATTATTAACTGTAAGTTTTTTTTTAGTTAGCTTTGCCGGCATCCGAAAACCGGCAATTAATCAAACTAAACGGAAACTAGATTTAGAATTTTCTATTAATTCTAATTTAACTAAAGTGAAACGGTATTTCTGTAATATCGACCGCAATCGACCGTCTTCTGTAAAAGCTGGATCAAAAGTGTCGCGTCTCTGCATCTCGGCCCCTATTTTAGCGCGAAATAACTATGTTTTTCTATTCAATAAGGAAGTTTCTACTAGCATTCACGCGTGATTCTCGACCTAGCAAACAGAAGTAGGGATCGGAAAATAACGCGGGAACAACCGCTTCACATGTGCCGCCTAGACTTGCGGACGGTGCAGTTTTCAAGTTAAATACGTAGAAAAGCCAAGCTGAATTTTGAACACGTGTAAATGTCACCTTTCGAACAAAGAGAAAAGTTGATGTTTCACTAATACATTCCCAAAATGCAGACGGAAACGTTTTTATAGAGCGAGATGACTTGAATACATTTTATGTTTTATCAAAGTCTTTTAATTTTTTCAGCAACGCAACCATTCCTACGAGGGGACAAACAAAGCTCTAAAAATATTATTTATTACCTCCACGTCCATTAAGTTTATAGAAGTTCGAAAACATTCTTTTGAGATATTCGTTATAAGTGTGATTATACAACAAAACTTTAGCTACAAATAAAATACAATTTTACAGGACCGAGCTTTAAGTTTTTCAGTAAATATACATACAAAATTCACATACTTGAGGCCGATAGAAAATATACCGTTACAGTTGAGAAATCAAAAGATAGATATAAAAGGAACTAACACAGGTGATAACATCCTGACATGTTCTAAGGCTGCAACAAAGTTATTTGTTTAATTAGTACAAAAAGTGCATGCTCTTGGGACGAATAAGAAAGTTGCCGGACGACAACGTAGCGGAGTCGGGTCACACGTTTGATGATTTGCCTAAATCGCCTCGCAGTAGAGGCTGGTAATGCAAGAACCGAGTAGAAGCTACTAAAGTCAGAAAAATGTTTACCTGTACGTGAATTTGCTAAAAAGAAAAGCGTTCGCGTAGGTACTGTAAAAAATATCAAAAAAGCGTTGTACAGCGATTTGACTTGAAACAATGGATGACGAAACATACGTCAAAATGGAGAGCAGTACGTTACTAGGGCCTCAATTTTACAATGCAGTTGTGGGAGAAGATGTACATAATAGTGTAAGAACAATTAAAATAGACGAAATTGAGAAAACTATTCTTGTACTCCAGGCCATACGTTGTTGTGGCCTTACAAGTTCAAATTTCTTTGCAACTGATGCATTGGAAGAGACGTTTACATGTCACAATGGATACAAGAACGTTTACTGCCCCTACTTTATATCGTAAACTGTTTCCATATTATTTAGGGCAGATTTAGCATCTGCCCCCTACTCTGGTATGGCGCTGGAACTTTTGAATTCTAAAAATATCAATTTTGAGAAAAAAAAAAGACAACTGTCTTGAGCTTCGTTTCATTGAGCGTTACTAGGCTATTATAAAGAAACTCGGCTGCAGCTGCACGATGGGCCTGTGTAACAATAATAATCGCCCCTCCCTCCCGCACAAGCGTCATAGCTTCTCCAGGCAATGGGTAGTAGTAATTATTATGATTATTAGAGACGAGTTAAAGGCATATGGCTGATATTCGAGCAAAAGTTCAAAACTTGTATCGTTAATTATATTATTTTTTATATAAGTAATAGACTTCCATATAAGTGATTTTGTAATTTTAAAATAAAATATGGGTATATGATTAATGGTATATTCAGGTGAACCTAGACAGTCTTTTCATACTATATAGGCACACAGACCTATTATGACAGTAATGGGGTTAATGGTTTAAATGGCACTTATGCCATTTGTATACTTATACTCAATTTGAGTTCCTTTTTCACCAATAATTCAAATATTATTTGTTTATAACAGTTATCTATGTTCTTACTTTATTAACAGAAGCTTTTTAAATGGGCAGAAATAAATTAGCTACATGGTGAAGTATAGTGGACAAGTGAACTTTTTTGAAATCTAAAATGATTCTATTTTCTACATTTTTTTAGTTTAATTCATTCTTCCCTATCAGCGCGAATGAGTAGTAAAACGAACCAGCAAAAGTAACATTCCATCTGTACTAATTGATTGATTAAGAGACGGATAACAACCAATTTTATTTAGTAAAATGGTAGAAATCTAAGCACCATAAGAATGTTCAGACATTCAAAAGAAATCAAAAATTGAATATCGCCAGAGACTTTATTCAGTTGTTCTGTATACTAATATTTGCAAATTCAGTTCTTAAAGTTATTCTCCACTGTAATGAAAACCAAAGAATTATCAGAAACCAATGAATGAGAGAAAGTTCAAGACACGTAATTAGCGATTATTTAAAAGTCTCGGGAATCCCCGGCAAAATTACTTTTACTTATCGTCTAATCACTCTCCCTTAAATTAATCATATTTAATGAAAAGCACAGCAATCCATAAATAAATTTTCCTATTTTTTCCCTCTTTTATGCAAAAATGTTTCCTCTTTAGTATTGTATTGTTTGTCGGCAAGTTTTTACTCATTTATAGCTTTTACAAAACATTTTTCCTGAATATAAAGATGATCCAGCCAAACTAATATGGTCTGACCAGGCATCTAAAGGTAGTTTTTGTACTGATAACTTCCTTTATTGTAATTACAACAAAAATTATTTTCTTAAAGCACACTAATACGATTTTTGTATGAAAAATATACAATTTGTAATCCCCTTTCAAGTAAATAGAGTGTTTAACTTGAGCCAAACCTTTTAGATATTAAGTATCCACCAAAGAATATATTGCCTTCGCAACTATATTTTATGTTTTATGAAGCCTAAATACCTTTGTTATAGTTGAAACTATCTTGAATGCTGAAGTTTACGAAATATCTTCAAACACAAAAAAACAAGAAAAACCCAATTACACTCAAATTCCAATTTTTAACAACACAGTATAACTCCCAATCGTTGGCACTGTCCGAATATTGACACGCATTAATTGGCACATTCAAGAAAAATGACATGTCTAGGGAAGTACGTGTCAAAAAATTAGCCAGAAAACACATTTTTATTTTTACAATTTAATACATAGTAGCACATATCTTGCATACATAATTTTCAACGGGAAGATTTTTCCTTCTCAGGCAGGTTGAATGATATTGTCTGCGACATAACATGCAGTTGATTCCAATGTTACTTAGGCTAATATTTTTTTGTACACATAAAACACAAACCTTTTTGTACTATTATGTTATTTCTTGGCATTGATATAGCTTCATCTTATACAAATAGTCTTGGAATGCTACTGTCTATTGGCTTTGGCAATTCCTCCATATTCAAAATAACCCTCCTGTCTTCACATGTTCGTTAGCTTTATATTCTACAAATATTTTCCGATGTGGCTGTCGTTTGCCTTAGAAAATTCCTCCTTTCTGAAAATATCGCTTCTATCAGAAATCAGACCGTTAGCCTTTATATTCTCGTTTGCAACTAAACTATTTAAATTTTGACTGTTATCTTCTTTTATTTTTGTTTCTACTTTCTCTTTCTGAACATTTGTATTTGTTTATGATAACTTCTTAGTCTTTTTTTACATATTTTCAGTTTGCTTTTTCAACCTCTTCAATTATTCTCTTCTTTCTTTTTGTCTTTTTCGTTTTTGATATTTTCTTTAAGCTCTCTTTTATAATCTGACGAAACTATAACATATGAAGTTCTTTCTGTTTTTCTGGTCCCCGTACGTTGAGGCGTTCTAGATGCTAATGACATAAACGTCATCCACTAGATTATTGTTAAAGTTTTGAACGTAATGCAAAATTTCATATGGTTTCACAGAAAATTGTCTATTAAATGAAGTAGGTAAAATAAAACGTGAATTTGTTTTAATTTTCTAGGGTCTTACAACAAGCAAAACTTTTTATCAAGAATGACATTTTTTGATAAAACTAAAAATAGAAATTTTTCCGTTGTTATCAACTCAATCCGTGGACACACTGTATACCAGTTATTGGCACCCTCAATAATTTCCATAATTGTAAGGTTAGATTAACTAAATATTGATTTTACGATCTAGAATTAATCCTCTTTTACATAGCAACGTTTAAAAGCACAGTTAATTCACAACAGAAATCATAATGAGGAAGTAACATAAGTTACTTATGTAAGTATTATACCTTACCTTTTTCTTAATTTATTGGAGAATTCTGGTACGTAACGTAAATTTATACACACTACTTCTTCACTGTAACACGTCGACAACGAATAATGGACGCAACAACTGGGACAGGGTTGACAGAAAATAGTGAACTACCCCACCGTTTCATTGCTTGTTGGCAAGTTAAAAAAAATATATTACACTAAGGTGCCAACGATTGAGGGAGGGCCAATTATAGGGTATTTCACCCTATGTGACAGCAATTTGAAAGGGGCTGTTACATAATTAAAATTGCTACTCAACAATCTTAACTACTAAAGCAGATTATTGGAATCTCTCTCTATCTTCAAATACAACTTTATATTTTGTTGTTGCTACAATAATTCAATTTTAATAAATATTTATTAATATATAATTAAGGTAGAAAGTCACCCAAATCTAAAGTCAAGCTAGCTGCTGTATATGAATAAAATCAACAAATTTTAATTCACATATGAACATTATAGAAAATTAAAAAATTATTTATTTGTTGTTTAGCACACCAAACTTGTCATTTTAAATCAGAAAACAAATTAATAATGATAACATCGTTGTTCGCTTTACTAACGTAGTATACATTGATGCGTAAGATTTGGCAACGCAATGTACGATCAGTATTTGACGTAAAACCAAAGTGAGGTTAGAGTTTGGTAAAAATTATTGACTATTGCACGTTAAATAGTTTTATGCGGTGTTATGAATATGATTGTGACCAAAAATTATTTTTTGATGACATCATAAAAGAACAACTGTGTGGTATAGCTTCAATTTGGTCGATTCGCTGCCCTTCTTGCCAAGTTGTCAAATACGTTCACAGATCAGAAACATACTCCCCCAATGATGATTCTACAAAACGTCATGTTTTGAATATAAAACTTGCAGCAGGTAAAAGATTCTTAATACTATTTCCTATTATCATTATAATTTTTTGTGTATAACATTACTTAATCAAAAATTGATCTTCAACGATGATCGATGCCGGTATTGGGGCAAGTCAAATCAACGCGATTTTCACATCACTTGACATGTCTACTGAGAGCAAAACAACGTTGAAGCAAGCAGGGGATATTATAGAGAAGTCAAGTAGCGAGAAAAAGTTGCGAGAAAGCTTTGGTTCAAGAGCGGGAACTAACAATAAAAAGGCCGTTGTAAGTTTATCACTGTTTTTCAATATTGCAGTACATAACTTCGATCCTTTTTATACACATATAAACGGTTACTAATGAACTTCATATTTACTCACTTATTAATCAAAAATTAGACTGATTTGTCCACCCAAAGTGTCTCTTTAATATAGAGCACGCACTCAGTAGTCCGCGACCACATCGCCGAACCACGTCTGGGATCACGTACAAGTAATGAGAAAAATCAATGTTAATACAATTTTCATTTTATTTCATTCAATTTTATTTATTATATTTGATTTCATCTATTTAATTTATTTACGTATATCATTATTTTCAAGTAATATAAAAAAATACCAACATAAATTCATCTAACATATCAAATTTGAATTTCCGCGCGAAGCAACGTTGCCAGATCATATAATAGGGTTTTGCATGTGCAGGGACTTCAGTCATCAGTTTCCGGTTACAGCTGGAATACAAGTTTATAATTGAAATATCTCAATAACTAAGAGGTAAACTGCAGTTTTTTTAACGTCAATATAAAATACAATTTCTAAACTATTGTTACATAGTTTTTCATATACATGGTGAGTTGTTTAAATATAAAACTTGCAAGTTGTTCTTGGGCATACTGTGTAAACCCATATACATCAATGTATTTGACTGCAACTTTGTTAATCGTTTTCTCGGTATATAGGTGGTGAAATGCCGTTTTAAGGGTATCAATCGAAAGAGTAACATTGAATTTACCAAATATACTTAAATTATGTAATTCTTGAGTTGTAAGGTTTGGGTGACTTTCTACCTTAATAAGACAATTATTAAATAATTTCACTTTTACATACAAATATAATGTTATGTACGAGGTCTGGCTATTAAATAACGAGA
The DNA here is from genome assembly GCA_929113105.1 of Agrypnus murinus. NCBI lineage: Eukaryota > Metazoa > Arthropoda > Insecta > Coleoptera > Elateridae > Agrypnus > Agrypnus murinus. The sequence goes on along the minus strand of OV816028.1, from coordinate 24,632,445 downwards.
CTGCTTATGAAAAAGAGTTTTATTTTAAAAATTATTCTATAATCGAATGCTCCCCTTCAATGTACTTCCTTCCCCTCGCCACACACCGTTCGTTTTTTCCATTGGTCAAAGCAATGCTGGAAGTCTTCTTTTTAAGAGCATTTAGGAGCTCCGGCGATTTTCGCTTCACCACTTTGATCGACTCGAACTGGGTTCCTTTTAAGGCAGACTTGATTTTCGGAAACAGGAAAAAATCACAGGGTGCTAAATCAGGCGAGTACGGCGCGTGTTCGAGCACTGGAGTGCCTCTAGCGGCTAAATAACGCTTTACAGACAGCGCGTTATGAGCAGGTGCGTTGTCCTCGTGCAAGATCCACGACTTGTTTTTCCACAACTCCGGCCGTTTCTTACGAACTCGCTCTCGCAGTGTCGCCAAAACTTTCAAATAGTAAGTTTGGTTTACCCTGTGACCCTGTGGCACCCATTCAGTCATCACGATGCCGTTGATGTCGAAAAAAACGATTAGTATGGCTTTAAATTTTGATTTCGACATCCTTGCTTTTTTCATTCTTGGCGATGCAGGAGTTTTCCAGTGCATGGATTGCCGCTTAGTTGCAACATCGTATTGGAATATCCATGTTTCATCGCAAGTGATGATGTTTTCCATCAATTCAGGCTCTTCATCTAACCTCTCAAGAAAATCTGAGCAGATCTGTTGACGGACGAGCTTTTGTTCTGGGGTCAAATTTCTTGGGACCAACTTCGCACAAACTTTCTTCATGTTCAACTCGTCATGTAAAATTTTTCTGACAGTCTCTTTATCGGCGTTTACAGTCTCAGCAATCATCCGAATGCTCATACGACGATCTCCGCGCTCAATTTCATTGATTTGGGTCACTGTTTGCGGAGTTGGTCTCCAGTATTTGAAGAATCTGTGTTAATCTTTGTGTAGGTATTGGCTTTGCTGATATGCTTCAATTTTTCCAAATATTGATTTTATTATAATATTTTACACCGTTGTATGAATGCAGGCACTTGGAGGACTGTATGCTGGACAAGTTTGAGTATAGTTTGATTTCATTTATGCTGTTATTTGTATGGAGTTTTGCAAAGCATTGTTTGATCTTAAAAACGTATAAACGGGTATTAATTTTTGTTTTTCTTTTTATCGTAAATATGTTTCTTTGTGAACTGCATATATATGAGTTACCTTGGGTAGCCATGTAATCATTTCTGGTACAGGTATAGCAGGAGTTAATGAGTTTTCTTTATAATTATGTTTCAATGAGATTTTTTGACCGTTAGTCGTTTTTGTTAATTTTCTCAGTTAATGTTGATTTTAGACTATAAGTGTCTCATGTTGTTTTAATCGTTATTTTGTCAGCTACATTTTTGTCTTTTTAGATTTAAGATTAGTGCTAATTATGAACACATGTTTTTCGTTTGTGACGTCACGAGTTTGGCGATTCGTTTTTATTTTGTAAAAATTTGTTGGTTTATCAATTGTTTTCTGTAAAACATATGAAAAGACCAGGAAAGATTATCAAATGCAGTCGATAAAACGCATTGGAAGTATCCATGCTCGAATCCAGACCAAAAATCTTCAAAATAAAGTAAGGTTAAGTTAACCACATGTGTTTTTTGTAAACAATCGACAATTTTTAACAAAGTGTTTATGGAATTGAATAGTTACCTGCATGTTTATATCAAAGATTTGTTTTCGTTCTTCAACAATTATATGGAATTGTGAACGATTTTTAAAAATAAATTAAAGAAGATTTTTATTGATTTCCAATTTAACAATTTGGTTTTCGACCTTGAATGGAATGGAGATCAGCTGTTTGAAAGATTCCTATATTACCGATGGTACTATAAATATTAAAGAAAGTGGATATTGACGTATAGTATACAAGGTTGGTCAAAATAAAATGATTAGGTTCAATTTTTAAAATAATAAAATCATAAAGATGATTATTTAATAAATTTAGAATTTATTTTTTTAATTGAGTGTTTTCAATAACAAAGTTATAACATTTAAACACGTTCAATTTGTTTATTCACAAAATTAATTAATTTCTCGTTGATTAATTTATTTAGAAATTGTAAATATTTTTCTTATCTGATAAACTTAATTGATGTCAGTTTGTTCAAATGGAGACCAGTTACAACCCCCGTGTCAGGTTGGTAACAAATATTTAACACATTTGAGCAATCTCCAGGAAGATTTTCCAATTTTTTTTACTTTTCTGTTTAAGTATTTTTTTGATTTTCTCTTTCGAAATAGATTTTCTAATTATCATAAATAAAAATAAAAACTGTGTTTCCATTTATCTATGTGTTTATTTGATGTTTATGCAAACATCCATTTTTTTCTCTTCACATATAGAGTTTAGTTTGCTGCTGTCCAGTTGCAGAAGTCCTAGTGCATTGGTAGTAAGTTCTTTTCTTCCAGGTACAAGAATCAATAAGATTTCATTTATCTCATGCTCTATCGAATTAAACCTGAGTCAGTCTATTGGGAGAAAGAAAGAATTGTGGGGCATATTAAATAATAAATATAATTTTATTTGTCCAAATATCACCTCAATATGTTTTCTGAGAAATTCAAGGTCAAAGACGTCAGGAGCGCAATATAATTTCTTTTTTCATATTAAAGCATACCATTCAACCCATCAACTTAAAGCCCAAATGATGGACTTTAAGACAGCGTTTGTTTCATTCCTTCATCTTAGTTCTATCAAAAGATATAAAGGAAAACGTAAACGCCAACATGCTCAAAATCACTCATTTTTGTACACTTTAAAAGGGCACAACTCAAGAACCACTTGAGTTAAACATATAATATTTTAGATTATCTTTAGGAGTATAATAGTTGTGCCAAATTTGAAATAAATCAAAAAGGGTAAGTTACGATTCATTTGATCACTTGACATGGAATTACCCTATTGTCTAATTAGTAATTCTTATTGCTATAAATTCTCACGATTATTGTGATTATCAAATTAAGAGAGCCGATAAGCAAATTTCAATAAAAACAACAATTACATTAATAGCCGTAATAATTAATAAAACTATTATTTTTTTATTATGTTTTTGATCTTTTACTTATTTGTTTATAACCATGCTTTATATTTATTCTCATGTGTCCCTCTAATGTAATATAGAAAAAGACAAGGCAAATGCAGCTTGTACGACTGGATGAAAATGGTTATAAATTTTTTGTAATGTATGTATGCATATGCCACGACTGAAGTTATAAAGAGAAATTTATTGACAGATCGGGAAGTAAACATTTATAAACTAGGTTTGTAGGTGTCTTCAAATACTTTTATGGTAGCCTTATGGAATTATAAATTCTTGACTGTTGCACAAATAGAATGGAATTTGCAAAAAATCTAATTTAAATTATATTATAGAAATAATCAATTATTTTAGTATTTGTATATTATTCATGAATTTTTTAAAAGAAGCCATAAAATTTATTTATTTTTAAAATTCTAAATAAAAGTGGACATCCTCTAATTAAAATGTTGAAGAACGAAGCTAACGGTACTTATTGCAAAAATTCCTGAATTTGTATTTGTTGAAATTCTTGTATAATAAGCTATTATATTATTCATATAATAATTTATTATAGTGATCGAAAGGATTAATTTATGTTAAAATGGAAGTTGATTTAGAAATTATACATGTACTCACGTGGCTATTATATCTTTTTTTTGCTATTATTCATTAGTACATATATTAATTATAAGGTGTTAAAAAACAAACTTTCTTGGAAAACATAATGAATTTCTTTTTTATATGACCTTCTATAGTTGAGTTTAGAATTGATTCATCTTCCTTATCATAAGTACTTTTTCGGTTACTGCATTAAAGATTACTTAATTCCCGCGTTTATAAAATGCAGTATTTACTACTACTAATTACTTTAAGGGGAAGATTCGCTAGTAGAAAAGTAATGTGTTCGTATCTGCAAAATAACTTTTTTATTTATGTAAATAGTGACACGGGACAAAAAGCAATTTGTTAAGATAGGTTTTCTGTAGGTACCTACGACTCGAATATCTTTACAAAACGTAATCTGTTTTAGAAAAAAATTGCTAAAGTTAGTATATTTTCGACTAATCAAAGCAGGCCTGATAAACATAAAATTAAATAAATCTCGTCGTAGGTACTTCAATTTATGTTTTTTCTTTCATTTAGTAAAAACTCCATCGTATAATGTCTTCTACTTTTTAAAATATCTTACATTTACGATGATAAGATACGGGTTTTTTCTTAATACAATTGCCTAACTATCAGGCGCAATGGCAATAGTTTTCGATGGTTAATTACTCATGCAGGCTACACTGTTAAAATAAGTTCATATTATGCGCGGTCTATTATTATTTATGGTATTTTATTTTATTCCTTAATTTAATTTAATTGAATCTTATTTCTTAATTTAACTGAAACGTTGATTGCAAAAAGGGTATACTAAGTTGCAATTTCAACAAAAATCAAATTTCTGTCGGAAATTACACGTCCTACTAAATAAAAGGTATATCAATTTTTTTCACTTATCATTGCTTGAGGTGTCCATACAACGAATATACAATAATTGCGGTTCGTAATATGTAACTGTCCTTGTATTTGAAAGTAATAATTATGAGTTCTTTTTAAACAGATTTCACCAGCCCGGTTTTCCAAAAATTTAATTTTCTTTTCTTTAACAACACTTATAACTTTTATCCTTGCAGCTGATGCAGGGCATTTGATTTCAATTAATCCGTCATCGCTTAATAGTCCGTCTGGTGATGCAAAAAGAAATCATCTTTATCAATAAAAAGTCCGCATTGTCGAATTTGGATATTAGATTTCTCTTGAACTTCTCTAAGTGCTACTGTTTCATGATCTTGTCCCCATCGTGTAGCTAGATTTCTTTTAAAAGTGCTATACAACAGATTTTTGACTATATTTTTACAATGTGTTATAATAAATAATAATAATAATAGGTCCCATTATTCCCTTAAGGGACACAGGGTTTTAATATAGTCCTTCCAACTCTTCTTGTCTACTGCTATTTGTGCCAGCTCCGAAATCGTCATCGTTTCCTTTTCTGCTATATTTCTCCAGGTACCTTTTGGATGTCCCCTTTTTCTGTTTCCTTCAGAATTCCATTTTAGTATCTTCTTACCAATTTCATTTCCATTTTTACGCAGAGTGAGCCCCAGCCAACCATACTTTCTCCTTCTTATCTCCATATTTATATCTGCTTGGTTTGTTCTTCTCCATAACTCTTCATTTCTAATGGTTTCTTTTAACAATGTGTTAAGCTTTTCATTTTACAAATCTTACCAAAATTAGAAGCTGTTATTCGCGATGATCTTTCTTGACGCCAAAGTAGATTATTATTCTGACCAGTTGTTTCTAACTGTATCAGATGTAATTCGTCTTTAATTTTTTCATTACTTGTAAAATTTCTTTTAAAGAATCTTCTTCTGCCGATAACCTGCATGTTTTCTTCCTCTACTTTTCCATATTCGCTATCGGCTGGTACCGACTTGTAAGTCTTCCTTCTTTGTGATTTTTCACTTAAACGGTCTCTTTCGACATGTAACCCACTTTTATTTGGTTTTCGCAGCTTTCACGTAGTTTTTGTAAATTGTCCAGGACTTTTGCCAACTACCTTTTTATGGATTACGTTCGAAATATGGCCTGGTTCAAGATTGAAAGTTAAAGCAGCTGCTTCGCATCGTGTTTTATAGGAACTATTTCCTGTAAAGGTAATTCGTTTACCTCCTGTATATTTTGCAACTATAGAGTTTAACATTCGACAGCGTTATTGTCCATATTTCATGGCAAAACTTTCAGAATTAAGCGCTACTCTGTCAGTAACAACCATTATGTCTTGATATTATCCCGAGTCTTTGAAGTCAATAATCCAATTGTTTTCATTTTCACGTTTGGGTCCTTGCAAAAGTAAGTGGCGCAATTATTGTGATCCCCAAAAACATGATGAGAACAGTTCAAAATGTCATTTCTCAGCTATTGTACTCTCTCACAATGAGTTAAAGTTGCATTTGTAATATAAAAAAGAACGACACCTTGTATACCCGACTTCATTCGTTTGATAGCGTTGTTCAGCTTATTCATATTATACAACAAAAAACAATTATCATTGTGCTGCTTATTATGTTTTGGGTCAGTTCTCTTAATTTACTACAAAAATTTATTAGAAGATGGTTACGACATTCGATTTTTTTAATTACTTTCTGTCCATACTCAATTGCTTCCTTCTGGAAGGAACGTCGGGATTAAGTCTAACGACAGGTGCTCCACGTTAAACATTCTTGGATTTTTTACCATACGGACCAACTTCCAATTCTTAAGACATTTATGCGGGGGAGCTTCAGAATGTTTTGATTTACCATGGTTACACATACAACAGTATTTATTTGTAATCCCTAAGAATAACACCTTTTTTTCGTTTTTTTTACCAACAATAACGCCAACTCCGACAGCTGCATTATAGTTGGTTCTGTATTATCTTTTACTCCAGGATCCATCTGCAATAACAGTAATGAATGTAATGCCGTCTGAATCAACTCGGCCTTCTTCAATTGCTAAACGGGATTCTTCTAAAACAGCTTTTTCCATATATTCCCATGCAGTTTCTTCAATATAAGTAGCAAGAAGTTGTTCTGCTTTTGCATAAAGATTTGGGCCCATGCAAGGAATATCACAATTAGCCAACATTTTCTTCAATTGTGAGTACATCCTATTCCGGTTGCGATACTTTTTAGAACTGCTGCCTTGTTTAAATATCCATTGCCTGATCATTACAGTCAGTTGATATAACAATGTTAACTCCGCACATCCCACATTGAACAACAATTTTACTTTGCAGGTCAATTCTTTGCTCAGAAACCATTTTCAGATGTTCCTTTCTACGCGAAAACAATCCAACATGAGGAAAATGTATAATTGCATTAAAAAATTAGGAATTTCCACAATTCTCCTTCCACTGACATCTTCGTGCTCTTTTTTAACATTGAACACCTCATTTTCAACGTCAGTAGTATAAGTAGGTGGAATTTCTTCTGGGCTGTGGCTACTATTTGTGGAAGTACAAAGTTGATGTGCTGGAGCTGAAAGTTGATCAAATGAAGTTGAAGGTTGACCTGTTGAAGTTGAAGGTTGATCTTATGAAGATGAAGTTTGATCTAATGAAATTAAAGGTTAATCAACAGAAACAAATTCTGCTGATTGTACTTTTTGGGAAGACCTTTTAAAACCAGAAACGTTTTGCATTCTTCGACGTATGCTCTTTCTTCTAGCTGATACCGTTAATCGTGGCATAATCTTACATAAATAAATTGTACGTACAATATGGTATATAAGTACTTGTTACACTTCACTACGTTACACTAGAATACACTACACGATAATTACACTATGCTATATTAATACTTGCTACGCTTACTTATGTAAGCGTACTTATGTACTAACACGAAAACTATAGCAGTACGGTAAACATTTGTAAACTTATGTAAAAATTTCGTTGTCTGTGGTACAGTTGGTTTCAAAAAAATCGAATACACTTTATAAATCAGTAGTCCATGATTATGAAAATTTTTTACAATGTAAAATGATCTTTATTTATTTAGGTTATGTTTTGTGACATAAGTTGACAACTAACTTTGACATTTTATTTGTCATTGTGACAACATGATTTATACCACTTAAAAAGGCTGTACTCGATTATTTTGAAACTAACTGTACATAAAAATGCAACAACCAAGCTCAACAAATTTTTCAAACGGATTCGTAAAACTGCGATTACAAAATTACATTCCGATGTTCTGTTTTAAAGGTTGAGTTAAAAGTGGCTGGACAGGCTGCTTTTTGACTAGTTCTGATGTAATGCATCTTTAAACGCTATTATTATAAAGTAGTTATCTTTGCCGAGACTTTGTCATTTTTATTAGACCCGTACCGCAAGTACCGCTATAGTATAATAAAGCAGGCTTTGGGATAATTTACAAATTTACGATAGGGTTTGCAAGAAGTCTACAATAATAGTCGGTTTATGTGAACAGAAGGTATTGTGCCTTTTACAAAATGCCGAAAACGAAGGATTCCCTAGAAGTATTTCTTTTAATAGACAATATAGGGGAGGGTCGCCCTAATTGAACCGCCTCCTAAATTGAACCAGTCAATTATCTTTTTAAAGACTAGAGTCACTCTATATTACCTATAAGAGTTGAGCCAACGCGAATGTCAATCCGCCATTTTGGATCCAAAAGTATACATTGCAAAAATGATTGGTTATGTTTGCCTGGCAAATGTCAAATGTTTCATAACCTGACAATTATTTCGACTGTAATTACACGAGAGGTCTTTTTTTGTCCGGATAAAATTGATTTTTTTAACGATAATTTGGTTGCTTGGTAAATTGACGATACAAACCACCTACGATAAAAAAACGAGTCCGAAGGACGAGTTTTTTTATCTGGTGGTTTGTAGAGTCAGTTTACCAAAAAGAAACCAAATTAGAGTTTAAAAAATCAATTTTATCCCGGAGAAAAAAACCTCGAGCGTAATTCGATGAGATAATTTAATGAATAATAAAAAGGAATAACTAGGTAATTATGAAGAAGTCAAGAACACATTTATTAACTTGAAAATGACAATTATTAAAAACAATAATCAGGTTCGAGAAAGTTAGCCATGGAAGTTTAAACACATTTTATCCAGATGCAAAGTTAGGGCTAACTTTATCCGATGTCAAAGTGACAAATGTATCGCGGCTTATGGGATTTTTTATACATGAATTAAATTATCATTATAATTTACCATAGTTTATTTGAATTGATTAATATAATAAAATTCCTAAATAGAGTAATATATATATTCATATTATTTGCAAAATTGAGAAAAGAAGAAACTACTCTCAGCTACAAAAAAAACTGTTAATGTCTCTTGTGCTCTAGTAAGTCAATTTCCATTTGAATTATTTCCGTAACAAAAACACTGGAAAAGTAGTGAAAACATTTTACTTTTTTAAATCGTTTTATTTCAGAGTTATTACTCAGTAACATATTTTGCATATTTTATCAAATGGGGCGACCAAGAAAGATATTTTTAACTTCAAACTGTCGACTGATAAGTTTTTTGTAAAGAATAGTCGACCACCTATTCCACTAAAGTCTTCGCAAATGTATGGCATACATTCAGGCAATAACATTTTTGTGTTAAATTAATAAATTTATAGAATAAGAGATAGCTGTTCTGGAACGTAGAGACAATGCATAATTAGAAGCAAGACCATATTACTAGTGAATTACAACGTGTACCTATCGAGATCAATCATGCAAAACTAAAAGATCTTCAAGCCCTTTGTGCAGTATTATCTAATCGAGAACACCGTGGTTTCTATGATATTCTGGGCACTAATGAAGACCTAGGTGACATTGTCGAGGACGACAACAGCAGTGCTTACATATATTTTTTCTTTCATGCTAGAGATATGAATCTTTTGTTTAAAAAAGTATATACATACCTATTTTAATTTTTTTAAATCTGCCAGACCGATTTAATTAAAATGTATCTTATGTTTAATAAAAAAATAACAAATCTGTTTTGCCAAATTTTCGTCAAAAACCACAGATTTTTGGATTGTGTAAGAATGTTTCATAAACTGCACATAGTTCCAAATAATAAAAACTTTGGCCTTACATTAGTTTTTGGTTCTCCTAAAGGTTACAGTTTTTTGACAAATGCCGTGTTTGACATCAACCCTTCAATTGCAATTTATATTTCTTAAAAACTTGAAGAGAAATACATAAAAATTCTTACTAAACATCATATTATTTGTCAAATTAAGGGCGATCTTTTCACCACCTTGTAACTTTATTTGTCAGTTAATTGTTATGGATACAATTTATCCTATGGATACAATTGCAGAAACAGTTGTAACCATAGTAAGTAACTTCCACATAAATTTATGAGGAAGTGAAAAGACCTGTCGTATTATTACATAATTTTATCAAACTTCGTGTTTTTAAATTGGCATTAGTGCAAATGGATCCAACCAATCAGCGTCAATTCCCGCGTTGGCCCAACTCTTATAAGTAATATAGAGTGACTCTATTAAAGACTATATTGCAATGCCATCTATCGTCGAAAATAGTAACAGGAGGACTATAGAATGCTGTAGTTTCAATATGACTACAGTGTTCCCGCGATTATCGATGTAATTGCAAATTGTATGTTTATGCCTTCATTTATGTAATTTTCTCCATATGTTTCGTAAAGACTGGTGCAGAAAATTTCGGAAATGTCTGGAAGGCAGTATATACCATTATTTTGTTATACTATTTTAAACAGTCTCGCGCAATTTCGGCGCTGATTATAATTTGAAAAAAAAGATTCAGGTTAAATTGAATAAAACGAATGAGTTGCCTAAATTGAACTGGTTAGGTTCATTGAAAAGACAAATGGCAAACAGTTCTTCTGATGGTTTGGCAAAGTCGTGTGCAGAAGATGCTTCATGTCTTTATTGTAAGGATATAACTACCTGAATTCACTTGAAAATGAATGCACGGTGCCTAAGTAGTGCATAGTGGGCCTACGAAGAATGTGCTGGGGTAGAAGATGAGGATTTCCATCTTCCAGTCGTTAGACTTAACAGGTTTATTGTGATTTCTAGTATAATATTACCCAGTGTCATAGTAAATAATTAAGTTTTTTTTGGTTTTATTATTTAGAACGATGTTTATTTGAATATCTGCTAGTCGTTAAAATTAGGGAACTCTTGGTTCAATTTAGGCGACTGGTTCCCTAAATCGAACTGATTCCACATTTTTCTAATTTATTATTTTAATAGAGAATTTATGTTTTTTTCAATATATTTTTTAATTGAATATATGATAAACATTATAAAGTATGCCTTAGTGTGAATTTTAATTTAAATAACCGACAATGACCTGAAATACCAACTTTTTCTAAAAAAGGTTCAATTTGGGCGGTTCTCCCCTACTTTCGGTAAAGTGATGTTTTTCAACGCTCACTTAGAACACCAACTAGTGATAATATATGTAGCAAGAAAATTTTGTTAAATCATATCAAATTATTTAAGAAATTACCTACCAAATAAATTTTGTTTTAGTAATTCAACCATGATCGCAAACGACGATAACATCATAATTACTAATTACATTAAGAAAATGAACAATATCGCTGATACTTGATAATATTATATTTTACTTTTCTTTTAATTAAATATTAGGTGCATTATCACGAATATCCTATAGATACGCATTATTATTACTATTTATACACAGAATTATTAAAGCAAATGAACATTCCATTGTAACAGTGTATATCATATTTCAGTCTCAACTTTGTTGTGACTCATTCACGTTAGAAGCAATTAAATTTTTCTTGCAAGTTAGATCTGCAAATACATACAGCATTTATTAGTCAGCTATGTGTGTCTCACTTCTAACTATTTGATCTTCGTTGCAAAATATATCAGGCTATAGCGAATCTTAGCCTTAACGCTGGCGTCTGTCCTGGTAAATTTCAATCTGTAGCTGGAGATAGCGCGACGGTAGAAATTTTTAAATTTTTTGGATCGGTCATATTCGGTTTGAGCAGTTCGGTAAACAAGCAACGCCTTCTAGATAAAAATACAACCTTGTGTTTATCAGACTCTGATATTATCTGTGATATTATATTACATAATTAAAATAAAGTTAAACCATTCTTTGTTTTACTTATGTGAAACTAGAAAGTAAGCAAATATATCTCATACGAATGTCTGTGATAATAGCAAATAATATATGTAACTGTAATTATATATTTTACTTTTCATAAACGTGTACAAATAACGCTTCCCGACAAAACAATGATAGTAATTTTAAAAAATAGAAACGAGAGAAACGTCCGTATTATTATAGCTTGAAAGGCAAAAACTATAAGGAATTTGAACGTCATCATAAGATTATTTTTACAGAAACAAAAAGGTAGCTTTGGAATATTTCTGCTACACTGCCGTCCAAAAGTTTGGATGCACTTACTATTACTATAAATAAGATTTTTACTAGGATCTCTGGATGTTGATGATCAGGTCCGGATATAGCGACCCAGGGCCCCTAGGCAGTTAACGGGCCTCCCTTTTTGGTAATTTAGCAAAAAAGCAAAACTTTTCTTTAAAAAACTTCACTTTTACTTAGAATAGACAATCCGACATAGAAATGAAATGAAAGTACCAACTATACTTTTTTTACACATTTTAATTTTTACATTTTCATACAATTACAATTACATTTCTACAATACAACCTTTCTGCAAAGGAACGGATGATCTCACTATAGTCTACAGACTGCATTATTTCTGACTGTACGGAATTAAGTCTATTGTCTTCTGTAGTAGATCATAAATAAATCTTTACTCTTTTTAGTGCTCAAAACGACCGTTCTGTCGAACAGTTTGACTCTGGTGTACACAGCATTATCCGCAGCGCTATTCCCACGTTTGGATAAATGTCCAAAAAGCCTTCTTCCAGGATGTACTTTGTATGTAGCTACAGTTACGATAACCCTTTCCCCTGTAACCTCTGCGAACAACAAATGAGATCGCAAGTGTAGACACTGGTTTTCCAAAGTACCATCCCAATCCCCCGGATAGAAGGCTTACGGTTCCGTACTCCGCTACGGACGTCTTTAGATTCCAAACTATGTAGCTTCGTGAGAAAGTCAAATCTTTGACTTAACTTCTCGTAAGTAGAGCCACGTCTCTGTAGCTCTGCAATCAACCTGTCTATAATGACGTTGAAGATTCCGAATCTGCCCCTGCTGGAGAGTTTAACCTCTTTTTCCTTTAATTCGTCAAACTGGACTTTTCGCTTACTTTTCCTCTTCATATAGTATGCGTAGTTCTGTTCTTCGCTTTTTCCACAGCTTTTGACTAATAACCATCAAAGGTAGCGACTTTCCTTATATCTTCTAGGTATGTTACCAAGGACTGATAAAGTTCAGCAAACGTACCCATTTGGATGTTCACAGATTGGAAACATTTGCTCACTTTGTTAAACCTTTCCAGGATATCATCCCACAACAGGGTCAGGAAGCACATTTCCAGGGAGTCGATTGAATTAAAAAAGACGTGGAACCTCAGAACGCATAGATGGTTTTATTTGTTTCAGTGTCGGTTATCTGAAGAGCTGCATGATCTTACTCCAGGAGCAATAGAGACTTCTTTATCGCCATCGCCCCCAGCAAACCATCTTGTCTGAGAAAGCTTTACAACTGTTGAATTTGGCTTCAGTTCAGGTAACAAACTTGCCATCTGCGTGACGAAACCTAGAAAAATTGCACAATTCCTGTAAAGTACCAAAGAAAGATATAGCAGTCTCACAACAGCCGACAAGATTCAGTGAGTCCAAGACGTGATTTTTCAAGGTCTGCAGAACGACGATAGCCAAGTCTTCAGCTTCTTGTCTACTGTTTGGTATGAATCTTATAAATCGTTCGATAGGAAATCCCTCAGCCGACACATATTGTACTATGAGTGAAAGTTTATTCACCTGGTAGATGTCAGAGTCGAGTCGACAGAGATGGAAAAATACTTCGCATGCTTTATCTCAGTCAGATCGTGCTGATGGCCTTTTCTACCATAATGTTGATAATTTCTTCGCATAGTCTAGACGAAAGGTATGACTTTGTCCAGCATCATTTGTTTCCTTAGTTTTATGTGCGTGTCCAGAAAAGGATCGAACTTAGCTAAAAGTTCTACGGACATGACATATTAGTTCCCACTATTTCTCGATCTAAATCTTTTCTGTGGACCTATAAACGGCAATCCGCATGCAGACAATGACCTCACAACAGACAAAATATACCACAAAACCTCATGTTAGTATTTTATTTCTTCTTTCGTTTGAAGAACAAGACTCTTGTCAACTCTACCGCCAACCTTCTTCCTCGCTAAGCGGACCAGTGTCGCACATGCTGATCTGTGATCGTTTGAACTGACCTACATTTTTGCAGTCGTTGTATTTCATCATTAGCTAACAACCCCGATTTTACAAACAGCTTACAAGGGTCACAGAACACGTATATGAATAGTATTTTTACTCTTTAAAAATACTATTCAAGGCCGAGGTTGTTTTTCGCCATTAGGCAATGTTTGGCTAAAGAGTGAAAAGGATGGATATCTGGTTGTATCTGCGTACTGGCGGCGCTTCGAAGATAAATCGGCATTCATATTTTGTTTCACGCCATTTTGTACGAAGTGTTGGAGTGTGGCACCGGCATCATCAGTATCCAATCGACAGCATCGTCACTAACAGATGGAAAGGATGGAATCGCAAAAACATATGTTCGCGTGAAATTCAAGATGTTCTCCAATGATAGCTGCGGGGTTTTCGGAAATTAAGCTTTGAGGATATTCAGGTAGCTGGTTACAGTTGCCTTTTCGATTGACGGTCGTAACTCCAATCGCCAAAAGTTGATGCGTACAAGGTCTAGAAAAGGCGAAGAACGAGTCCAACTTCGGAATATTACAAAAAAGCTTTTTTTTTCCTTCTGCAATTTCTTCTGATTTCTTTCTTTGATCGGGAATTTCTAGAAAATGAGTGGATAATGAGTAATAGTTTTGTTTGTTTTTGACAAGGCAAAAATGGGAAAACAGAAATAAGCATTGAAAAACGAAGTACTATTAGCACTCTACTTAATGAAAGTCTGTTATGTCGAAAAATTGCAACAAGAGTGAACGTTTCGCTAAAAGGTGCAATAGTCAACTATTGCGGAATTCAGAAGTATCGGTACTAATAATAATGATCGTCCTCGTATTGCAAGATCAAAAGTAACTAGCGCTTAGCAGGACAATCATATTGTGGTGACAAGCAAACGAGATAGACGATTAACTTTATAAAACTATGTGCCCATATCAACAAAACGCGCTTAAACCCGGTATCACTCACGGCAGTGAGGAGAAAGAAGTTTATGAGATGCAGGTTTAAAAACCTTTGTTGCCGTCGAAACCTTTACTACGGACAATAAATAAAAATAACACACTTTAAGAATATACTTTGGACTGATGAGGCTGTGTTTGTAGCTCGTCGACGTATTTCTGTCAGAAAACGCAGTTCGTTTCAAAACATGGCTGACATGGCTCCTCAGTGTATACTACCCACAGTAAAAGACTGGGCTGGTTCTATTATGGTATGAGCTCAGCATAAGGATAGTGCTCTGCAAAATAAAAGCACTCTCGCAAATATTTTCAGCCGACCGAGTGCGATGTTGATTGTTAGCGGGTTACGCAGCAACAGTTATGCTGTAATATTCGCTCCTTGTTATTACCGCAGCATACGATGACGATCGGTAAGCCTCGAGCTGATAGTGATATGTGTGCGATTTTCGGGACTAACTGAAAAACTTTAAAGTGTTTCTGAATCAGCTGGTTATTCTTGTGCTGTGGTGTGGGGTTGCTCTTCTGACAGAAATACTGGATATTTTACTAAAATAGACACGAGGAAAGAGGGTTACAAAGAGATAATCGCTAAACACGCAATACCATCTGTCTTAGAATCATTGGCCGTGGTATCGTGTTACAACAGGATAACGATCCGAAGCATAGTTCCCGTCTTTTACGGGGATAACGTAGAGAAGAAAGACGCAGATGGCGTACTTATTAACATGACTTGGCCATCGCAATTGCTAGACATTAACTCTACAGAAGCTTTTTGAACTCTTCTTTCAAGAGCTTGAGAAGCAGAAAGGTGAGGATGTTCTGTCCCAATTCTCAAACTGGGTATAATTGAAAATGGTCTATTTCTAAGGTAACTCAATTTATTTTTTGCTTAAAAGAATTTTACACAAATGAACAAATAAGGTAATTGTAGATAATTACCAAATGTATAATATCTAAATGATGAACCTGACTGTTGTGATCTACTGCAAGACGTAGATATGATCTTTTCTTTAAATTTTCCTATAGCGGTGAACAAAAAGTCGTTTTGTTAAAAACAAAAAATTTTACAGAAAATTGATAAGGGATCAAAAAGGTTTTTCAAAACTTACTGCAATGAAGAGTTATGAGAGAGTCAAAATATTATATAAAGCTGATAGATGTCTTTATGAATAAAAACACAAGCAAGAAAAAATACATTACAAAAAGATGAAAATTATGAAACAATATAAGAGCAGAGCTGGATGGTCAGATGACAGCCTATGCAATGAATATATAGGTAACAAAGACATGAAGCAAATAAAACTGAAAAAGAAAAGAAAGAAATACTAAAAAGTATAAAGCGTATAAGTTATTGCATATGCAGATGATGTAATAATTATGAGATTATGACTAAAGAACTCGTAATAAATTAATAGAAACTTTCCAAAAGATAGAGAAAGAAGCAGGTACCATTCGATTAGTAAAGCAAATACGACCCAAGTATAAATGCAGAAGGGAAAGGAATAACCAAACGAGTATACGACGATTGACCAAATTACAAGTTTGAAGAGATCAACATATCAATAGCGCAAATGATAGAAAATGAGTAAAGAAAGAATACTAGCTGGAAATAGAATGTACTTTGCTAGTAAGAAGACGCCAGACACGTCAATGGATCTCTTGTGCTTAACAACAACTGAAGAGGAACATCTCGAAACTCTCGAATACTCGGATCAATCATTTCTTACTCTTGAAGTACATGCATTGTGTTTTCATTCATTCATTCATGTGTCTCGGTACATTTTTTCTGTGGAGACAGCCAGCGCTACCTAGCGCTGGATGACCCAAACCCTATTGAACTACGCGATGTAAGAGAGAGAGGTGAGGATCCGAGCTTGAATTCTTTTTTCGTATTTCAACAAAAGCAAGTTACTAAAGCTTACCCATTAGGGTAAGCAGTTGGCACCTAGTGAAGCATTAATGGTAAATACCATTAGAAAATAAATCATGAAATTCTAGAAGAAGTATGCGGAGAAGATGTTGTAAGGTTTATCAACTCACAGTAGATTAGACAATTCAGCCATGCATGTGGTGTCATATAAGAAGATTCAGAACAAGACGGCAAAATGAGATGCAACAGGGATGATAATGCCAACAATAATAAAGCTATGGGGGGGCAAGCTGGTCATTCCAGAGGTCAATGTCTGTCAATCCATTTGTTGGAAAATACTTTTCCAAACATTGCGAAACTGAAACTGGAAAATGTGGTGGTGCACCATCTTGTTGATACCGAATGTTGGTAATCTTGTTTTTTTAATGGTTTTATCCAAAAATAGTCACAGATTAGAATTCTGCATATAACAGTTACAAGAAATTAAAAATGATTTTTTTATATATGTAGTCTTCTATATTTTGTAAACATTTATTTCAGACTCCCATTATGATCAAATATTGTGGAACTCAATACCAAATACTTTTTGATTCTAGTGAAAAAAGATGGACTTGTAATTTAAAAGAATAGTCCATAACAAGCTCCTAATGTGTGGTGGGAAAAAATAAATAAATGAAGATGAATAATTCACCTATCACTTGTTAGACAGCTGACAACAGGAGCACAATTTATGTAGCATTCTAATTAGTTTAATTTATTAGATATATGAGGTAATCGCCGTAAATTCTTGGCCCGGCAGGCTTCTACAGATGCCAACATGCTCAAACTCAGTTTCGTCATAGTTGAACATGTAAGAGGCCTACACTATATATATTACGGCTAGAAGCGTAATAGGTTTTAGTAGCCACTCAAGCATGGTGACGAGTGCATGAAAATGTAGCAGCTAACGAAAATTGAGTTACCGCGCAGTTATTAAATTTTTAACAAGAGAAGGGCACACGCCTAATCAAATCAAACGGCGTCTATGGTGATTTATCTCCTTCATATTCCACCGTACAAAAGTGGTCAAAATGTTTCCGTTTGGGGCAAGAATCTCTTGAAGATGATGAGCGCACCGGTCGGCCAATTGAAGCGGTAACGCCTCAAAAAGTTGCAATTATTGAAGAAATGGTATTAGAAGATCGCCATTTGAAAGTTAAGGAGTTAGCAGTGATGTCTGACATCTCGGAAACAAGTGTTCGCCGAATTCTTCATGACTATTTAGGTATGAATAAAATTAGTGCAAGATGGGTACCAAGTCTTCTCTCTGCTGTTCAACGTCAACGTCGCGTCGAACGTGCACGCTCGTTTTTAAACTTGTGTGGAGACGACCCAAAGCCGACTTTGGAGTCCATTGTCACTGGAGATGAAACAATGGTTCCGTATTATAATTCTCTATCTAAAAGGAAATCCATGGAATGTCGGCGACCCGATGAACCTCGTCCCAAAAAGGCGAAACTCGTTCAATCGACAAAGAAAGTTATGGCAACAATATTTTGAGATTGTGACGACATTTTACTGATTGATTTTAAGGAACGCAATATAACTGTTAACAGTACATATTATGCGTCTTTATTGCATAAATTGAGAAACAATATTCGTGAAAAACGCCGAGAAAAATTGACAAGAGGCATTCGATTATTACACGACAATGTACCCGTTCATACTGCCGCAATATCACAAGCTGCCATTCGCGAACGCGGCTTTGAAGCATTGGATCATCCACCGTACAGTCCGGATATGGCTCGTAGTGACTATTATTTATTTTCCAATTTAAAGAAAGGCCTTAGGGGACGTCGTTTTAAGGACGAAAACGAGTTGCAAGCAGCTGTAATTGAACATTTTGAAGGAAAAACTTTAGATTATTTTTACAAGGGTATTGAATTATTGATTCCACGTTGTAATAAGTGTATTGACAGTAGGGGAAATTATATTGAAAAATAAAAATTATATTTTACCAAGTTTATTTTTTCTGTATCAGGCCGAAAATTTATGGCGCTTACCTCGTACATATTTGTTTAATTCCTAGTCGTTGAATATTTCATTTTGCTTGATAACTATTTAAATACAAATTATTTAAATAAATACTTAATATTTTTTGTAAAAAATCTCTCACTTCATGGTGTTTCCAAACTTTTGACCGGCAGTTTATATAACAATACAATAATTTTGAAAACTGATACCTTTGTTCCCTATCGTGCTGCTTGGAAATAACAGCAGGTACCTACAGATAAATTAAGGAAACGAAAACAATTACGATTACTATATAGATTATACTATAGGACTTCAAATTAAAATAAAACAAATTCAAATAAACACAAACAATTTAATAACTTTGCTAATAGAGGTTAAAAATCTGACACATGAAGACACAATAAATTATTTTTGGCATTTCTTTCCAGTTCCCTACGAGTCTTTCTTTAGCTATTAGAAGAATATTTTCGATTCTATAAGTACCTGAAAGTTGGAAATGTACTTAGTATACGATAAAAACAAAGTTATACCTTCTCTATATAGATTATCATCATTACATTTTCTAATGCATTTTCCAACATATCATTCCTTATTAGTTCTTATAACTATAAGATATAATATTTTTGAAAATATCATACTGAAAGGATAAGAAAGTGGTTTTCAAAACCGTCATCACGTTTCGATGATGTCACACGTCGCACAATTATTCTTGGCTGTTCCATTCGCTGCCATTATGATCGTTAAGCGTTAATAGCTTTCTACCGAAGTCGAAGACTCCGCCTCCTAGATTTGAGCCTCCAAATTCAGATAAAACTAAATTTCGAAAGATATATAATTCAAAACAAATTTTTTCTTGCAATTTCAGGATCACTATTTTATCAGACATCACATGACATCTTTTCGAAAAAAAATTCTGTTTTATTTTTTTTCTTAAAAACTAAAGGCACTAACGGCTTGAAAATACTTCAAGCCCGAGAAAATGTTCTTATGTATTGCTATAAAAAAATACAGCATTGTAGGTTACATCAATCTCCATAAATTGGATCTCAAAGTTTACATTGACTAGCATAGGCAGACGGCAGTCTTAATTGCATTTTCCATAAGGAACTTAAAATGAAGAAAAACCATAGTAAGATAGTAATCTTTTTTGTGTAAGTAGTATTTCTAATTGTATAAAAATAATTTGATAGTACATAATTTGTTTTTAAATGGGTTTCCACTTCGATTTATACAGGGTGTATCTTAAGTTTTCTTTTAATAATAAACCATCATGTTCTTATTTTTTTTATTTTTTTTCTTAAAAACTAAAGGCACTAACGGCTTGAAAATACTTCAAGCCCGAGAAAATGTTCTTATGTATTGCTATAAAAAAATACAGCATTGTAGGTTACATCAATCTCCATAAATTGGATCTCAAAGTTTACATTGACTAGCATAGGCAGACGGCAGTCTTAATTGCATTTTCCATAAGGAACTTAAAATGAAGAAAAACCATAGTAAGATAGTAATCTTTTTTGTGTAAGTAGTATTTCTAATTGTATAAAAATAATTTGATAGTACATAATTTGTTTTTAAATGGGTTTCCACTTCGATTTATACAGGGTGTATCTTAAGTTTTCTTTTAATAATAAACCATCATGTTCTTAGATGCCAAGATTTTTCTCTTAAGTACAAGTTAGAGTTAGTTTAGTATTTAGTCAATGTACTTTTATTATTCTTTAAGAAGATAAATTTACAAAAAGTTTGCACTTGCTCTAGAATTAACGTTTGCGTATTCCGTATTAGTAAATACTTATCACAAGTTGTATTTTTACATTTTTGTTTTTTCTTAAATATTAAATAGTTTAAATGGTATTTCAAATTGTGCTATACAAGATGATGCTGCATCATTCTTACGAGTTGATTAAAATACACCCTGTAGAATAATACAAGGCTAATTCCATTGAGGTCATAGATCAGTTATGGTAATATCACATACCGATAATAAAATTTTAATAAAAAATAATTGTGAATAATATTGTGTAATAACGTGGATGTAAGCAAATATCAAAGGTAATTGTAAATTGACTGTCTATTTTTCAAAGTTGTTTGTTATGAATAAATTATGTATTAAAATAATGCTAATGAATAACGCTAGAATTTTACTAATTCAAAAATGATGGTCTCTATAAAAATGCAGCCATTTATTTTTCTTCTAGACGATCAAATCCTTATTTACATTTTATAGTACTGATAAAAAATTATATAATTTTCTAATATTTTTATATTATAAGTGTGACCTAACACACTTTTACTTAAAAAAATTACCTATAATTGTTATACAACTCTGAAGGAAATTAATTAAATAAAGTTGATTTTATAGAAAAAGCTTGCACTATAGGCATAAATTTCGATTTCCAGTTATTGGTTTTTAAATTACATGGCATTCCAAGCTATTGTTGAGCAGGATAAAGCGGGGAATTGTTGTGCAGCATCTCAATTGTTCTCTACTATGTCGAGTATGCAGAACAGCACTTACATAGAGCTTTATTATTATTAATTGATTGGAATGATCTCATTAATGCCATAATTTATTTAGGTGACAGATGGAGCAAACTTTGTTATAATTATTATTAATTAACAGTTACAACTGCTTGATGTAAACACTTTCAAATCCTTTGACGCCTAAGCTATATATTTCCCACGTAACACGTTGTTTCTGTTTTAAAAAAGAGTAAAGATAAAATGCTTCCATATGTAGGGTAATAATTAATTATAAATAACGTGTTTTTTCTATTTCCAATAACAAATTTAATAAGATATTTTGTAATTTTTTGTGCACAATAAGCAAAACTGTATGTTAATTGATATTCTTTAGTTTATTATTAAACTAAACAGTATATATAGCCTAAAAATCAACCTGTTCTAAAATTTATTTTTATTTTTTAGAGATCTACACCATGAACAGAACTAAAGAACGCAACTAAACTTTCATACCGTGACCTCTTTTTTGTGTTTTTTCCCATTTAAAGTGTTGTCCCTGATATTACTAGACGATATGAGAAGTTATAAGATGCATCTCTCCCCTTTAAGGGTTATAGAGCCCTTTAAAGTTCGGGGATTTTGCTGCTTTTTCAGTTTTTTCACTTAAATAAGCTATATATAACCTTGCTATTACTACAACTGCTATAGGCCAGTAAAATAGAAACCGTTGGTGGAAATAAATGTTGGAAAGCGGGAGATCGTTTCGATCGCTTCGTTTGACGTCAAATATAAGCATCCTAGGTTTGCACGGTCCCTCGACTCGAAGTTACCTGAGGACATCAAAAGAACCACGAAATCTTCGGACCGTTTTTAGTTTTTCGCATATAACTCCAAAGCGGTCTTTCCAACGAAAATTTCACTGTTACTAGAATTTTGGGTGTTCGGGAGACCACACGACGTTCACCCATAAAACTGGCTGTCTTCTACCCTATCCTTGTTTCCTTGGAAACTGGGTAATGGACGAAGCTGTCAGGTCAAGTGTGTGGTAGAGAAATTCGTGAGAATTCTCGACGGTTACTCATACCGATCAGGGGGAGCCCTGGTATATGATACCGGTGTGGGCGGATTCGAATCTCGCCTTGGATAAGGTCATTTATGGTCACCAATGAAACCCGCTGTTTGACCGAGGTCATTTATGGTCTCCAACGGAACCCGCTGTTTGACCGAGGTCATTTATGGTCATCAAAGGAACCCGCTGTTTGACTGAATGCTATGTGAGGAGAAGCGAAGTGAGGTTTATCCCGGGCAGATGGGAAACTGCATGCCGCCTGGTAAATGTGCTTAGGAGCTATCTCGACCACCCTATGATCCGGACTGCAGCCGGGTACAGCGGTTGGGAGAAGCTCTGAAAGTCATTACACTTAAGGAGAGTTGAAGCGAATACATAGCCTCTCACAATCAAAACAACTTCACCTTAACGGGTACACACTGGGAGTTTATAACGTGTAGACTTAAACGAAGCTCTGTCGAGGGCCCACCAAGCCTATAATTTGGTAGATCGGGGTGGCAAAACCATTTAAAAACCAAGTCCTGCCACAATTGAGGTTGGATTCGATCGGGCAGTGGCCCCAACCCCTGTCTCGGGGAGGAGCTTATGAAGGTATGAAAGAGGACTGGAGGGCTCTCTCTATTCAACTGAGTTAAGTTGGGGGAATAGTCCTATTGCTGGACGAGGTACTTAGCCCCGTATGAAAGAGGACGGGAGGGTGCCGGCGGGTGAGCACGTGTTAAGTCAATCGCTCCGGTACTAGCCTGGATAGCTAGTAGAGGGTGGATAGGCAACCTCGCTCCGACCAGTGAGCAGACTGGGAGCAATTGCTTCGCAATTGCGCGCTGATTGGGCGTATCCCAATCACTTCCTCTTGGAAGGAACGTGGGGTTATGTTGATACGGGTACCCCACGTAAAACAATTTATAATAATCTGTTACTAGAATTAAAGAGGATTAAATTCTGCGTCGGATGAGTATCCAACACTTTAAATTCGGTCCAGTGGTATGGTCGAAATCGACAATCGAGAAACGACAATTTTACAAATTTTTGATTTTTCGTCAGACCGGACGCCCAGAGGGTTTCCGTATAAAAAACCCGTTGGACTCATTCTGATTGTTAATATAAGTCGAGAAATATCTAAGCTTTGATATTATAGAGGTTGCCGGATTAAATTAATGGCCATTTTTTGTCATCCCCCATCTTAACAATTAGGATCAATCCATATGAAGTAGTGCAGTACTGGTCGCTCGATCATTTCGAAAAAAGATAATTTTTTGTGTGTTATCACCCCTAAGTATTGGTAGATCAAAAGCACTGTCATTTTATTTTTATTCCATTTGATTGAAATATGGCAGCCATATTTGTTTCGTGATGCACGACGTTTCTTACAGTTTTTTGATGTAAACGTAAATCTTGATATCTCAAGAACTGTTGATCCTAGAGGCCTGCGGCAAAACTGATTGTATTGCTCACATATCAGACTACATTTTTTCTAAGTCTAAACATAATTTTTGTAGGACGCTTACTTATGGGTGTGATTTAATCCCGAAGATTAAAGTGTTTACAAAAATTTTCGCTTTTATGTGGGCATATTTCATATATTCAGATAAAAATAAAGTCTTAGGGCGGCTTTTCTATTTAAACGTACACGGTTAGAGGTAGTTTATGTATAAAATATTTTAAATCTGAAATTTTACTATTTTGCTATTTATGGGCTTTAAAGTTCTCGTTATGATACGTCATATCAATATTATGTTTAGATTAGAAAATATAGTCCGACATGTGAGCAATACAATAATTTTTACCGCAGGTCTCTAGGATAAACCGTTCTTGAGATATCAAGATTTACGTTTACATCAAAAACTGCAAGCAATGTCGTCCACCACGAAACAAATATGGGTGCCATATTTCAATCAAATGGAATAAAAATAAAATGACAGTGGTTTTGATCTACCAATACTTAGAGGTGATAACACACAAAAAATTATCTTTTTTCGAAATGATCGAGCGACCAGTACTGCACTACTTCGTACGGATTGATCCTAATTGCTAAGATGGGGGATGACAAAAAATGGCCATTAATTCTCTATAATATTAAAGCTTAGATATTTCTCGACTTATATTAACAATCAGAATGAGTCCAACGGGTTTTTTTATACGGAAAATCTCTGGGCGTCCGGTCTGAATGAAAATCGATAATTTGTAAACTTGTCGTATCTCGACCGTCGATTTCGACCATACCACTAGACCGAATTTTAAGTGTTGGATACTTATCCGACGCAGAATTTAATGCTCTTTAATGCTTGTAATAGTAAAGTTTTTGTTGGAAAGCACCACTTTGTTGTTATTAGCGAAAAACTAAAAAAGGTCCGAACATTTCGTAGTTCTTTTGATGCCCTCAGGTAAGCTCGAGTCGAGGGACCGTGCAAACCTAGGATACTTATATTTGACGTCAAACGAAGCGATCTCCCGCTTTCCAACATTTATTTCCACCAACGGTCCATATCGGGTCTAATTTTACTGGCCTACTATCCAAAATCGATAGAATTTAAGTTTGTTCATCTTTTTTAATTACAGAATGTATTGATCATCAAAGTGATTAATCTAGATTTATAACAAAAGTATTGTCATTATTTCTAAAAGATTATTTGACTATCGTATTGTAGCAATTAATTCAGAGATAAATAATGACTTAAAAAAGAAAAATAAAATGAATTTATTTTATTATTGATATTTTAGCTAATGATCTACATGAATCTGGGAAATTCATTGAAATGAATTGTATTAGAACGTCTTGATTTTATTTCTCACGTTTTGCAGTGAAATTAATACACAACTTTGTATGGCATTTTTTTAAATTTTTTATTCGCTTGTAAAAGAAATTTGAAGATAAACTGTTTTCTAGGCTTATTTATGATCTATATTTGTGAAAGGATAAATGCATTTCGTCGTGATTTATCTTTTTTGATAGAAATTTAATAGTCTAATTATAAGGGCATTTTAAGGTTGAGAATGGAACTGGGAACCTAGTTTAAATAAAGATATTAAATCCAAAAGGTAAATTTCGCATTTTCTCATTAGTTAATCGTGACATTAACTAAGCGTTCCAGATTTTTCTAAATCCTCTTTCTTCATTCAACTCGTGTTATGGGGTATGTTTTCTTCCTCGTGAAATTCAGATGTGTTGCAGTCGTCAACAAGTAACGCGGTAAGCTCTAGAAGCTTTCCACCGAGAGCGAAATTATATTCTCCAAATAATTTCGGGTGGATTGACTGGAGTTTAGCGACTTCAAGTCAAGGGTAGGGTTCTCGATGCTTTCTTGCCGCATTGATAAGTTTGTTAGTTCAATGTATGGGTGATTGAAAAATTGCAATGTTAAAATTTAACAATTCACGTTAAGTGCCGAATTTGATGAATCCACTCAACAATCTTTCCTGTAGTGGGAGTGAATGCATTTCAGTTAGTGCAGAATTTTGAGGAAGTGTGCGATTTAGTGCTTAATCTTAGTATGGTTTGCGAATATACAAAATTATTTCGACAACAAAAATGCTACAAAGTTTCAATGACAATTCTGGGGTCAATTATCGATTATTATCAATAATAATTTATTTATATTCTGAAATTATTTATATGATTTTAGGTGAGCGAACACGTTTTCTGTTAACAAACAGAAAATTAATCACCAGTTGAGTTTGAGACTAAAATCTTTTTCAGTTCAGTGTTTCCTATTTTTTCATTTTCATGTAAATGTAACTTTAATATTATATTGTCACTATAAATTTCATAAAATTTAACTAAATATTTTACGAAGTTGTGGGTGAAATATAAAAAAATTAGCAACATGTCTGTAAAAGTACCCTAAATTTAACATAAAGCCAACTACTGTTACTTTGGTTCAATCAATCTTGGATTAGTCTAATAATTATCTAATTATTAATTTTTACCGAATTTATTGCAAGAGAAATTGTTTAAAATTATTTTATAGCAATAAAATAATATTTTTTTCACACATTCTTTTATTACAAGAGTGGGTGCTGCTTTAATTCGAATTTCGTCAACAAGTGTTTAAAACTAATAAAAGTTTTTTAAAAGATAAACTTGTGACGTTTGGGAAACAGTAAATAGTTTGTCGGGCATAGTTGAAATACTTTTATAATAAACTTCTCTTCGATTTAATCTAAACAATTGATCGAATTAACTCTTTACAAATTGGGAGTAAATATGAATGTAAGCATCTTTTAATTACGATTATACATACAATTTGCAGGCGCCCAAAACACATTTTTTTTAATAATTCCTATTACTTCTTAAATCTAAAGTCAGTAAGTTTTCCAATTAACACTTACGACCTGAAAGTAATTTTTCCTGAGGAAATAAGAGTTTTAACATCATCATTTAACGTAGGTAAGTATAAATTAGAATTTCACAATTACAAATTTGGCTAGCTCAACCGTACGGCTTTTGTGTTTACGTACGTTACGAATTTGACGCTGGTGGGCTGTGGGGCTGGTAGTTTTATTGTTACGAATTTGGTCCCATCCATGGGTTGGAGTTTTTAAATTTTTGTTGTCGCTACAAATTATTTAATTATCCCGTTAAAAAAACTGTTGCATATTTAACCAATTTTACCAACCTTTTTCAGTAGATTTTTACCTTTCCTTCTGGTTGGTCAAAAGTGTGTAATGGGCTTGTTTCGCAGCAATACAGTCTAAGAAATTCTACGAACGAAATGGTACGAACAGTTGCTGGTGAGTTATGCTTTAAAGGAAGCAACCTGCCCGTCTAACGTTAATTTTAATCTTTTCTAAGCATCTTTCTTATCGTAGACTTTTAGAATTTAATAGACCGACGTGCTGTTACTACCAATCTTACCACTATCGGGACCGGAGAAATTGTAACGACCACTCCACCAATGTAGCGACCACCCTTGTTGAGCGACCACCCTGCCACTAAATATAGTGACCGCTGCCGTTAACGTAGCGACCCCGACTTTATGCTTAACGAATACTTCGATCCCTTGATCCTTGCTCTGGTCTACCCGTACGGATATAACCACGGCCGACTCCTCCTGCAGTTGGGTCCTGTAACAGAGCGGTAGAAGGGATTCGCACACCTCTCAAATAATAAAAGTCCAGAAAAACATTTACTAGTATTTATTAACTTAAACCTTATGATAATTTGATAAAGAAATATTCCCTACCAAAAATTGAATATTTCAGGATTTATAATCAGCGAAACCAAGTCGCCCTGAACAGTACATTTATAACCATTTAACAATATTAAAATAAAATATAAACAAGCAGAATAAATACAACAATTTAAAATAAAAGGATTTACATTACCTTTAATTAATTATTCCTTAACACTGTAATCCGTATTTGAGGTAGGTAACAAGTCACTTCGCGCAACTTAACTTCGCGGTAATTTCGAAAAATAGGCCGGTCGAAACTAGGCCTCGAAAGTCTCCCCAGGAGGCTGTATTCGCGACTGTCTTAGTTGTTTTCAAAATTTTTGAATTGCACTTTCAGTAGAATAAAGGTTTGATATTTCTTAGAATTTTAATTTTCCATATATTAGTTAGTATAAGTAGAATTAATATTTATTTCCACTGAACTTTGAAGTTGCAGAATAAGCTAAATTTATTTTATTTTACTGATTCGACATTTAGGTGTTTTCGAATACGCTAGATTAATACCGGAAATTGAGCAGCCAGGACGTTACTATTTCTATTTATTGAATTAAATAAAAAGAATAAGAAAATAACTTTAGTGCATTTACCTCAGAGTTCAATGAAATGTTTTTATAAGTTTTGTGCAATGTTATAATTTTATACGCTAAGCAATATCTCTTTATTATACTGTGTGTTCAACTAAAAGAATTCCAAAAATATTAAATCAACTCTGTAATTTGGAAACGCCGGTTGTTACAAAATGTTGGATCTCTATGTTTCAAATGTATGCTATATTCTTACTGTAGCATTTAAGATGTTTTCAACAATCCTCATGTGTATATGATTTATGAAATAATTTTTTATCATTATATACCACGACCTTTGACCTCAATGACGTCAAACACTCTTGAAAAAATCGACTTCAGATTTGAATTTGAGATTGACGACTTGAGATTTTTATGCTTTTGCCATTTGCAACAAATTCCTTTGTGAGTTATAAAAATAAAAATAATTTAGTTAAGATTAATTGCGGTATGTTTATGAAGTAGTTTAACAAAGTATGTGAAAAGTTAACGCATCATTATTCATTGCAGTGGCAAAAGTGCTCCTATTGGTTCCTCACATATTAACACAAACTATAAATTCACGCTGATAAAACTCCATGGACTAGGTTTCTTTGAGTCTATAATTTTATAATTTCAACGAGAAAAATACCTTAAAAATGATTTAACTATACACTTATCTAGTGTGAAACCAGCATACTATCACGTAAAGGCGAGACGTAGGAGACGTAGTTAAGAATTAAGTTAGAATTCACACACAGTTCAACTTAACAATATAATGAATAATAAAATGACTATAAACTAACACTAACCATTAAGACGGTCAAGATGTCCCAAATAACTACACACTAGTACTAAGCATTAGGCCAATCAGGTAAACAGTGCACCAGTTTATAGACTTCCTAAGTAACTACACTCTATTACTAAGCATTAGGACGACCAGGTAAATAATGCACCTGTGCACCAGTTTTTAGGTCTCCTAAATAAGCAGTAGCGGAATCAGGTAAACAATACACCAGCGCTCCAGTTTCTAGATTCCCTATACTTAAAAAAATATTAAAGATAATTACCCCAATGCGAGGCATCAAAATGATGGTGAACTCCTGGAAGGAACTGAGCCCTCCACGCCAGATGTAATTTATATATCTTTTTGTAAATGCAAGGTAAGCAAAAGTGGCGAGAGAGGAAATACAATGTAAGGGAATTGTAAGTGCCTGTCTCTCTCTAGTTTTTTGGTTTAAGACCGGATTAAGGGGTCAACTTGGGTTATTAATAGTGACAACCTCGCGCGAGATAAGGTATATGTAAGCAACCTTGGAAAACATTTATGCTAATTGAAAAAGCAGCTTGAAATATAATGAATAATTTAGTGTTCTTGTAGAAGTGCAAAAAGGGAACTGCTAGAAGATACTTGTAAATGTATCATGAACCTAATATAGTCATTAGTGCAATAGTCAACTATCATTTTAGTAAAACACATCCATACACCCACTGTCATGAACAGCTTGTAGATTTCAACGTTAAACATTCTATGGATCGTTGATTTGTACGAAACGTTGTACGTTACACAGTACCAGTAACTTGCATGAATTGCTAAAACCGAGTACTAATAGCAACAGTTTCGCAGATTAGTAGAATTTACACGACAGTCCAATAACTCCTTAAGTAACTAAAACCGAGTAGTAAATGCTAGTGTTTTCCTGCGTTTACATGGTCACTCTTACCGACTGTATATTAGTGTTTAACAGGAATGTATCATAGTGTGAGCTGTTGTGTGTGCTAAATACACCTGTTTACACTCGTTTAGTATGCAAGAAAGTGAGAATGGAGGTAACTCGTAGGAAGTGAGAGAGGCTGTGGGACGAGTAAGTAGCTTTCTTATCACGTCTGTTTACATTAATATTTTAATACTCGGCTTTAGTAACTCCTATGAATATAAGGTCGACGAGTTAAGGTAACGTTAAGTACGGTAAGTACGAGTTACCGATACCGCGCAGCTTTCGCTGTATTAGCGGCTAGTGAAGTGAATCTTTGCAAATGTATGATATAAATATATAAAGATAAACTTCTTTTTTTAATTACCTATCTTGAATGTCAACAAATTATTTAATCTTTCAATAACCTTTCATGTTTCTTGATTATTATAAAATTAAGAAATATTTAGGCACTCATCAATTGCAATAAATGTCTAAAAGTTAGTAGTATATTAATGTTTATGAATGCGCAAGTTTTATTATCTAAAGTAATTTAAAAGATACTAAATTTTGAATTCATTAAGATTTTCTAACTTATAATTTTATTTATATTAGTACTGACATTTGCGTATTTATTTATAGAATTAACCAACAACTAGGTAGAAAAAAACAGATTATTACATAAAATGGGTTAATTATTATTAAACGTAAATTATTAAATATAAATTATACATACTGGATATATAGTCATGGTTAATAATACCATTCAGATTTTAATATTCACAAAAGAAGGTATTAAAAAACGCAGACGTAGTGTTAGTTTTATGGGATTTCAAAAATCTGTTGGTCGATGTAACTTTATTATGCCATGCGAGATATTCAAACATCCATCCAATATAAGAACTTTTATGCATACTACATTTGTTTTGCAACCTGAAAAAAAATATAAAATACCTATAATACAACAAGAACCTATGGACATTCAACACTAGGTATTAGACGCGTTCCGGTGCCACAATACTCAATGCGTTGTTATAAGCGTTTGGGGAACTATATTTATTCTATCATTGCCTCTTAAATTTTGCAATAGCTGAGTGATTTGTTACATTTTTATTTCTATTTGTTTGCGGGTTAGCAGGAACGCGAAAATGCATTTTATTCGTTATTCAGTGCACACAGCGATGTATTCTAACAGGTACGTTTGATATTTTTTTGTTTTCTCAATTTACGGCAACTTTTTTAATGGTTCAATGGGTTTATTTGGTTATTAGGTTGACTGTTCGACTTTTGGTCTACACCACCTGCTATTTGATGGAATTCTGCTATTTAGAATAGCTGCTTTCTTCGCCATTCAAGGGTGTTTGGACAAGGCTATCTTCACAACAGTTCAAAACTCAGCAACTATAGATATCAGTAAGACAAGTCTTTAACATCACCGAATACTTGGATTACAGAAAGAATTTGTTGTATTAGAGGTCCATGAAAACTGACGGACGTCATGAAAGATCAAAGAGTAAAACTATAAAAATTCTTTAGTCCGTTTCGTTGCAATTATCTAACACAAATTACAACCGGAGGTGTGTCATGGATTTGTCAGTATATGAATGTGTGTATAATATGTATATGATGTATCTATATATACAGTATTTATTTATTTAGAATTACTCCAGTACATAAAAAGGGCGATTTATCTTTACTAAACAATTATCGTCCTATTGCAATAATTTCCAATTTTGCCAAGTTATTAGAGCAAGTTCTCTATAAGCAGATTCATAATCACGTAAAATCTTTTATATCCGACCTTCAGCTTGGTTTTGTCTCAGGAAGATCAACAGTAACAAATCTCTCCTGCTTCGCCCAGTTTGTAAGTGATAAAATTGATAGAGGTCAACAAGTAGATGTCATCTACACAGATTTTAGTCGAGCTTTTGACAGTATTTCGCATATCCTAATGCTAAACAAGCTAGAAGGGTTTGGTTTTTCTACTCCCTCTCTCTATCTAATAAAATCGTATCTTGAGAACAGAATAAATTTCGTTTTTTACAATGGCTTTCGTTCCTTTGAATTTAGTGCTACCTCTGGAGTGCCACAAGGGTCAAATCTTGGTCCGTTATTATTTGTTTTGTTTTTAAATGATCTTTTATCCACTTTTACTTGTCATGCTCTTGCTTATGCGGATGATGTTAAGATCTTTAACTGTATACAATCTCCTAATGACACTGTAAGTCTGCAAAATGATATCAATAATCTTGTAAAGTGGTGCGCTGAGTTTAAACTGAACCTAAATGTCTCCAAGTGCTTCACAGTCACATACACACGTAAAGTTTCTCCTCTAGCCATTGATTACTACGTTGAAGAAACAGCTTTACAACGTACTACTGAGATAAAAGATTTAGGTGTATGGTTTGATGCAAAGCTGTCATTTCAGAAGCAGATTGCTAAAGTTTGTTCTTGTGCTTCACGAACCCTAGGATTTATTTTTAGAACTTCTAAAATGTTCAGAGATTCAGATGTACTTACAACACTATATTTTTCTTTTGTAAGAAGCAAACTCGAATATGCTACAGTTATTTGGTATCCATTTTATATATCGGAACAACTCTGCGTCGAAAGAATACAAAGAAAATTCCTAAAGTATTTGTCATTTAAGAAAACTGGTACTTTTCCAGCACGCAACATTGATTATGTTCACTTATTAAGTTTCTAGCAAAGCTTATTAACAACCAAATTGATTGTTCTCAACTACTAAGTTACGTTTACTTTCACGTACCAAGAATTACCTCTCGGTCAACAAATACTTTCACTGATATAAGAGCTAAAACCAACATCAGGTTGAGGGCGCCGTTAAGCCATATGACGAAAAATGCAAACAAATTATATGAAGATGTCTTTGTTTTAATGGAATAAACTAAGTTTCCGTGAATAGAGTTTAATCCATACGATTGTTACTATTGTTATTAAAATTGTTCTACACTGTTGTTAATTTTATATATTTATATTTACATATTACTATTTCCATTGTATTTATTTATTTTACTTTTACATATTATTATTATTATTATACAGTTTTTTTCTTTTGGTTTTCCTCTTTTGTCAAATGTATTTCACTATTTATCAAAAGTATTTCCCACCTATGTAGCTTTGACATTAATAATCAAATGAAATTCACTATTTGTCAAAACTCTTTCACGTTATTGCAAATTATTTTCCTCTTTTTTAATGTTTTATTAGAAAAAGAAGAATATAACAATTTACTAAATATACCTACTAATATTACATAATGTAACGCAATACTTGTAAAAAAAATGTTTTATAATTAATTCAAAATTTCAATTCTGTTGAGGCAATCTCCCAAATATATCTCCATGTGTCGAACATAATTTTGGCAATGTTCTTGTGTAATAGCTTCAGAAGCGTTATGAATTTGAACATATAGTTGTTCTTCATCCGTAGGCTGACTTCTTTTTATTATAGTTTTCCATTGGTGAAACAGCTCTTCAATGGGGTTTAAAAAAGGACTGTATGGAGGCAGAAATATTGGTACATGTCCATGAGCTCTGATCAGTTGTTGAATTTCATCCGTTCTATGAAATCCGACGTTGTCCTTTGCACCTTGTATATGATCTGCGGCCAAGTGGTCAATCAAAGATGTCAAGAATTCTCCAAAGTGTTCTTCATTGTAAGGCCTGTCTTGAATGGTGAATAAATATAATGAATTAATACACATTGCAGCAGCAATCGAATAATTACGGCCTCTTAATTGGGCCTTCACTTTGTTGGCTCTTGTATTTTTCGGTGATCTTCCATAAGCTCTTCTAGAATTTACTTGAATCCCAAATTCATCAATAAAAAATAGTTTTTCTATGTGAACCATTATTCTGTTGTATTGAACAGCATATTCAAACCTACTTTGGATAGTATCTGGTGTGTTACGCCTTTCTGGCACAAAAGAAACGCGTTTTACAGAATAGTGAAATGCCTTTGTCGCTCTGTCAATGGTCGATAAGCTCACCTCTAGTTGTGGATTTTGCTCCAACAATTTGGCTTTTACTTGTTTTAGTGTCAAGGTGCAATCCTCATCCATTAAATTGCAGATTTCTTCTTGCTCCTCTTGAGTAAATTTCTTGGGGCGATGACCAGCACTTCTTTTATTCACTTCGTTCGTTATTTTGTACGTCTTGTAAATTTTTCTTACAGTGTTCGGCAAAACATTAAATTGTCGTCCTATTTGGACTGAAGAACTACCATCGTTCATTCCTCTGATTATTAAAGCACGTACCTCGTTCGAGATTTTGTTCTTTTGCCTTCTTTCAGCATTCATTCTTAATAATCAATGTTAATATCAATGTGAAATAGATTTAACAAATAAGGAAATAGATTTGACACAAGGGGAAATAGTTTGACATACACAGCAAACTGTTTAATAGAGATGGGAAATACTTTTGATAAATAGTGAAATACATTTGACAAAAGAGGAAAACCAAAAGAAAAAAACTGTATATTACATGTTTTGTCTAAAATTGTCCTGTAATTGGTATCCTGTTGGGCAATAAATGAGTATTATTATTATTAGTATTATTATTATTTACCATACAATATAACGTGTGAAGAACGGAATTTTGATTCAGAGAAGGCCTTGGAAATTTTAGGTTATATCTGATATTAATTTTAAGTAGGCAGTAGAACTACTACAGATCATTGAGAACTACTCTCAGTCACTAACTGACAGACCTACTTTAAATTTAAACCTACTTAATAAATTTTTCTACCATTTCTCAGATAAATTTCTACCATATTTCTCTTTTGTACTTCTTCAAATATGAATGCCATTATTAAAAACTGATTTTTTTCTTATTTTATTTTCAAAAACAGTTAATCTGACAGCTCTGTTCAAAAAGTGACAGTTTAAATAAACTAATTGATACGATTCAAAATTTCACATGACCGATATGTCTATTTCTTTCTTTCAAGGCCAACTCTGAATCAAAATTCCGTTGCTCACACTTTATGTAATTAGTACAAAAGTGCGGTGCTGTATAATTGGTTGCCTATGTGTGCATAAACTTTGACTCGATTAATTTCAAATGCAACATAGGAAAATTCTACACATTGCAATTTAATTTAATAGCGCTGTATGGGTTCGTGGGTCCAGGATATAGAGTATTGTCAACCTGATTATCCTTTCTTTACGAAGTTCAAAACCGTTTCCTCTGCACAGAAAGCTACATTAATTTTGATATGCAAAGGAGTTGTTTATACAGAATGCCTGATAAAATAAGAAGCAGTCAGTACAGAAAGGTAATTAGAAGTTTATAATCAGTTAAGAGACGTTCAAGGAAGATCCTTTCTTCTTTTTTTCAGTCAAGGCCTCTCCCGTTCCTTTTAATTTCTTTTGATTCTGCGCAATATTTCTACAATGCAAGCCTTTTTCTGTCATTTGTCCATTTGAGTTAAAGTTTTCCTGGCCCATGTTCAGCTGTCAGTAGCTTCTAGAACTGTAATTTTGTTCTATTGATTGTTAGTTTGCTTCATTATATGACCACATAATTTTCACTTAAGCAACATTATATGCCTTTTGCCATGTATTAGTTTGGTTTTCTGCTTTATCCAGTCATTTCTTTTTTTATTAATTAAGTTTCGTGTTGCTCGGCCCTCTGCGCTTTAGTTACCTTACCTACATTCGATTTTGTTAGGTCATAAGCCAGTCCGGGGAGGATGCACGGTTCAATACACTGTTGCGTAATGTTAGTGTTGTCGGATTTTTTCCTCCTAATGCAGTCCAAATTTGTTTTTATTACGTCTATTTTTTTATCGATGGAGTTATTTTGAATATCAAAGCTTTCTGTTTTGTGTATAAAATGGAAACTGACTATGAACTACTGTTAGATGACGTCTCCATAGAAGAAGAGCTAAATAAAGTCTAAATTCTGTTGTTATGAGTATTTTTCTTTAAGTGTGTTTGATGATTTTTGCTACATCTTATTTGTTAGACTTTTTCGATACGTAATATTTATAAACCTAAAACTAAAACTAAAATTTATAATTTTAGCTTGGCTTTAGCAAACCCTCATGATTCCCGTTTTAAGGCGGCTCCCGCACACATATATAATTATTTACTATATACACATATAAATACTATGTGATGTTTTTAATGCGTCTGACATTAATACACTACCATCCGCGAAACGCAAGTTTATCGTCGGCCTCCATTTACACCTTGTCACCGTTCTAACCCCACTTCATTTTTCAGAAGATATATCCTTTTTAGAATTGACATTTAATCAATATTCTTTTTAAGTTCTTCTTTTACTTCTGTTGTTGGGATCCTCCTTGACGCAAGAAATAATACTTTTCTTCTGTCTATCCTTTGAAACAGAATTTAAATTTCAGGTCGTAGATATTGGTTCCACAGTTTGCTAATTATCAAAGAAATGAATAAAGGTTTTAAAAGACACAAGAAGATGCATATATTTGGGCGCCATCTGATTATGAAAGTTCGATAGTAATAATAATAATTAAAAATAATGACTTGATACCATTAACCAGAAACTGGAATCAGATCTAATAAGTTTAATTCAACTTGTTGGTCATATTCGGTGATGTCAAAGTTAGGTTAGTTGTTAGTTAGTTGTTCATTCATAAACAAAATTTAAAGGAATGACAACTTGTCATTTAAAACATTATTATATAGGGTCATAATAAAGACATAATACCTGGCATAAGAATTTTTTGCAAAAGGGAAGGTTTTCATGAAAAAAGTTACAAAAAATCGATACATAAACAGAAAAACAACTTACGTAACATTCACAAAAATCAAAAAGTCATTAAACCACAATACCTTGCTCAAATTGTTCAATTAACATACGGAATTAGGGCGAACTAAACACTATATTGCCCTTCACAAACACAAATATACAGTTATCACAAAACTGTAGAAAACTAGAAGGCGTTATTAATCCTACAATCACTAATAAACTGGAACTACGAAAATAAACAATACGGTGCTTCTGGGGAAATATTCATTATCAAAATTCCCTCTTACGATAAATTAATTTTTAGAGCTTCCGAATTCAAATTGTATTAAAACGAGACTCTATTAAAAACTGGACCCACGAGAAATTGAACTCGGCAACTGTAATTATCTGTATTATAACTGCATAACTTTTAAAGGTTTTTCAACAAACTAAAGTTCAACCACAAAATACTAAATTCGTATTTATTATCGATCGGTAAACTGTACAGAATTCAACTGTAAATCTCGATAAATTTGATCCTCCATCAATCATCGTATTTTCCGTGCTTTGACGGTAACTAAAAGCAACACTTGTGAGAGCCTCGCGCTCGTTTTTTACACACAAAATCCAACTAAACAACTTTAAACTTTTAAACTGGAACTGTAATTAGAAATAATTCTCCACTGAATTTACTTTAACTAATATGATATACTAAACTGGAACAAACTACGGACTTAGAATAAAAAACTATCATCATTTGACCGAGCGCCAAGCAGGACGCGGGGCCCAAAGCCCGGCGACGCGAAAGCGTCCCGCTATGCTCTGTATTCTCTTACTAGCTTTTTTGAACTCTGACTGAAGACTAAAAACTGAATATATTTCGACAGTGGAATTAATTTTAGGAAGGGTACATTTTTAAATATACTGCAGTGATATCAAATCACCGTATTGAAAATTTTAACGACCGAACTGAATCGTTAACACAAATATTTTTATATCGGATTTAAATTAAAAGAGGGACATGGTATGTCATGGGCATAATTAATATAAAGGTTATAGATAGGACCACAGTTAGGTTCATTAATGTTTAAATTAAAAACTTAAGAATAAAGACTTCATACAAACATATCCTGGCTTTCTCATGCATAATAATAATAGGTTTCATTTTCAGAAAAAGGATATCAATTAGTTAGATTGCTTGACCATAGGTAAGTTTATGCAACCCATGTTACTTTGGGCGGTTCCCACTTGTTAGGAAGAAGTAATTTCCATATTAAAATTTACATATTACAATGTTTAACGTTAGATAGATTTTTCTATATTCCAGGAGATCAGCTCAGTTTCATGTTGTTAATCAGCTGAAAATAGATTAATTAGGTCAATCTTATTATGACTGATACAATACAATTAATTTTTGAATTTGTTTATAAGATTTCTGGTCACTACAATTAATGAAGGTATTGAATCCTCTCGTTCGTGTTGATATGACTCTTATAGACTCTTATCCTGTTTTTCCTCACCATTGTTTTGATGTAAGTGTTTAGAGTACTGTATGCTGGACATTTTGAGCATAATTTGATTAATGTTGATTTTATATTTAAGTTGGAATCTGTATATGCATCAATTGGCTTATTCATTGTATTGCGTACTGTAAAAATCATGTGTATATTAAATTGTAAAGATGTTTCTATGGAGAGATTATTTGTATTACTTATATCATGTATTCCTGTAACTAGCTTCTAAAGGATGAACCTTGATTTGTTGAACTTTATATGTAATTAGATCGTAATGAGTTTTGTACATTGTCAAACGTTTTTCTCGAATATCTTCGTTACGATACATTTTGGGATAATTAATGTATTATACTTTATTGATCTTTGTTTCAAGGGCTACAATCCTATAACAGCAGAATTAAGATTAGTGATAAAAAATATCAGCTGTGCCGGATTAGTGACGTCACGAGCTTACTCGATGTTTCATTGTTTTGAAAAAGTGTCATAGTTTTTTTTTGTTCCGGCATAAACTATATAAGCTGGGGCAAATTGTAATAAAGTCAGTCGATAAAACGTTCAACGCAAAACCCATGCTCGACTCCGAATAAAATATCTGTAATTAATTTGAGGTTAGATAGTTAACCATATGTTTTGACATAAATGTCATAGTATAAATAAAGTTTAAAATTAAACTAAAAGTGTTACCTGAACAATCTTCAAGGATTAAAAGAAGATTTAATTATTGTGTAAAAATTATTGAAAGTGAAAGTGATTATTTAAATAAATTCAAGTGAATTTATTTCTCTTCATCGCTTTACGTATCGATATTATAAACAAGAAATCATCTGACAGGTTCTGTCACAGTGTTACCAATAATAAGGATTAATTTTTAAAAAGGAAAGTATATCGTAATATACAAGGTTGGTTATAATAAATGATTCTTGTTAAGTTCATAAATAATAATTAACTTGTAAAGTTCATCCTCAAATATAAAATTATTTGGTTTAGTTTATTAAGTTCTTTTCAGAATTTATTTGATTTGAAGTAAATAAAACAACTAAATTTCTTTATATAAAATTTATTTTCATTTGACAAATATTTTTATTTATAAACAAATTTCATTTGTGTTGGTTTGTTCAATCGAATGACCGTACTGATCCTATGTCAGGTCACTACAATTATTTCTAACGTTTGAGCAAACCTGAGAATTTATTTCTCAATTACCAATTGTATTATCTTGAATAACATTTTTTTTATTTTGACGTTCCATTTGGATTTTTATTTTTGTTCGTTAAATAAAGTTTGTGTTTTCAATTTTACATACGAGTTTAATTGAGGTTAATACAAGCATCCAGCGTTCTTTTCTTTTAAATTCAAAGTTTAGCAGCAGTTGTCCAGCTTGCAGGAGCTTTAGTGCTTACGATATAAGTTTTTCTTTCTTTCCAGGCATAAAAGTAAATAAGAGTCTCGTAATTCAAATAATTTATGCTTTACTGGCAAACCTGAGCTAGCTGAGAGGAATAAAGAAAAATATCTGTGGTGTATTCTCATTTCAATCCACCGTATATAATTTATGTTTATATTTGGAACGGTGGACATATTGTATTTTATTCTACCTTTCAAAAAAACACCGCAATACCAATAAGAAGATAGCGAAAAAGTTTTTAACCAATAAAAAGATATTTACATCATTTCGTTCTAAAATATATTCGATAAAATTCTAGAGGAATCCCCTGCAGATCTGTACACAAAATGCAAGACAAACAACATCGCACCTGCAGACAAATGTTCTGGAGAATGTACTTTGGCGAAATTTTGTTGACTGACAAAACCTTGACGCAATATGTTTTAAAGCTACAAACTCAAGGTTTATTATATTTTAACCAGGGTTTAAGGGTGACTTTATTGAAACTAGTACCAAATTCTAGCCCTTACAAACACGAAAATAAAAACGATTTTGTTCTAGCATGATCCATTTTCTTAGAAAAGTATACTTGAACCATGTGGGAACGCTGTAACTTGTTGGTTCACGGCAACTAAATTGCTAACATTTTAAAATAATGTTTACGAATATGTTTCGAGACGACTCTTTTGTACTTGGAATAATATTGTTTAGCTTGATGTAATTTTACAACCCTGGCATAAATGAACTTTACTAAACTACCAGGACCGTATTCACGATTTTTGATTAAATATGCATACTAAATTGTATTATTTGAAAACTGACAAAAACGTGACGTTACACCTTTACTTCTTTTCCGTTGCTATTTACAGAAGTTATTCGTGATCGTCCGGTTTCTTTTCTTAAACACTTAATTCCTCGTTGTTTTCGCTGAACTCCGTCATTCACTGTTCAGTGTGTTTGTTTTTCCCTTTATTTAGTTTTCTCTGATAAGTACTTATCTCCGCAAATTCTACATTGCAGAGTATAGATCTTCAAATCTTTCCATTTTAGGTTTTCTTTTTTGGTTGTTTTTGCACTATGTAAAGTACATTTTACTAGATTTTATTACTCGATACAGCGCTTTATCTTTGATAGATATCAAAGTTCATTTCCACTGAAATTTATTGGTAGACTTTATTTAGAGTAAATAAACATTTAAATGTGTTTACGAGTAAAAATTAATTTTAGGAGTAAAATGTCTTTAAAATATTACTCTAGAAAATCTGCTCTAAGAAAAAGCAAATTTCCGGTGCAAATTTTGTACTGCTTTACCGAGTTAGCTATGAAGTTCGATTGCTATAGTTCTAACTAACTATAAGAGTTGTAACTCCACAAACAGGGCTTTCAATTATTATTGTTATTATTATTTATATTATTATTGCTTAAGATTCAGCAGTTTATTTTTGCATAAGATATTGATGCCATCTTTATTGAGTTTTTTTTTCGGAACTAATCGAAATCAACTTAACCCTAACGTCATCGATTATTATCGACTAATTGTGGGAGATTCTGTGAAGTGGTGTGGAAATTGCTTGACTCATGTTAGATCATTCATTGTAAGGGTTTCAAATAAATAAATGTCCTCGACATCCAAGAAATGACGTAATTCTATAGACTTCACAAAAGGATTATTTATCAGATACACCTATACATGAGTTTAAGTCAGCTCAAAGGACAAAAATCTTGAATGATTTGTATTATAAGTGAAATACTTATTGCCAAATAGAAGGGCAAATTGATTTTAACTAGTTTCCCCATGACTTCGTTAACGGTAACCGTAAATTAAAAATAAAACATGATCTACATTCAATAAAATGTACGTGTATTATTACGTTTATTAAAAAAAATGTGATTGGTCGTATTTTTCATGACTGTTCCCGTAGAAACTTAATGAATGTGGAAAGGAATTTTAAGTTTTTCAAGATTTACCTAATCGATTATGATAAGGTTTTACAAGACATAATAGAGTTCATTTCTATAAAATTGCATCCTGAAGGTTAATTCATAATTACATAATAATACAAATATTAATGATTTCGTAAATTCAAATCTATACAAATTAAAAATAAAATGCTGATTAAAACTAATTCAATTTAACAATTAATGTAATCTTTTAGAGGTAGAAACATCATATAGTTGGATATATAGATTGAGAGACATATTAACTACACTGAAACTATCAATAAAAGAAATTTTAATTGTTTAATGACAGGAACTATCAATAAATATGCCTTCTTCCGTCCTTGAAGGAAATTCAAACCAATATTTCACCTACTAAAACTTTTGCACGTCTGATAATACTTTCCTAGTGTATTTATATCCTGCAGTTAAAGATTCCGACCACATTTATGAAAATGAAGCTTATTATTCCGTTACGTAATCCAAAAAATAAACTTACGTGCATAACTTAAAGTATGTATTGGTGATTCGCATCTGAAGGATACTACATACAAATCCTTGAATATTCGATCCGTATTATACTCCTTGATTGTAATGCATCATACATGCTAGATGAGGCCATATGGGGATATGAAAATGTAATTTAATCTAAACTTTGATGCAATGATCTTTAGTATGTTTTGTTCATTAAAATATAATCCGTTCTCGTATAGTGCACAGTAAAATCCCTAAAGCCAGACTAATTTGTTTTTGTACGAAAAGCCATTTAGGTTTAATTGGAATATGTGATAAAAACCAAAGCATACTAATAATGTAATAATAATGGTACTCTAATGCATGGAAGGTTTGATTCAATTTAAAGGTGCTCTGCAAGCCTCGTGGCATTTTTTACCGTGAGTGTTCATAAGTTATGAAAATGACAAAAAACATTTTTTTATTAATTTTTATTTCTTTACAACTAAACATAGTTGAAGACATATTATCGAATAGGTGTATAGATGGTTTAGTGGAGAATAGGTATAACATAAATTACCAAAACAGTCTTGAATAAATAGAAACACAGACAAGAATCTGCTACAATATGCACCAAACTTATCGTTCCGATAACAGTTACGTTTAGACTTAGTAAATCCTAACTAAAAGTAAGGCCTTACTTTTTCAACAAAAAAGTAAAATAAGATTGAATATGCACAGTGCGACCACCGTTGGCACTCGCGTGCCAACCGGCATAGCTCAGTTAGTGTATCGCGGTGGCCGTTCGTTTTATTATGTCGCCTTATTATGCCTATTCTCCGCTAGCGACTCGGTTTAACTTTGAGCTGATTCGAATCCAACACTTAGATTTTTTTTAATAAAGGAATAATATAAAGATCTATTTCTTTATTATGAAAGAAATGAATGAAGGAAAAATTAATTTAAATTACTGCAAAACTTATAGCCTACAGAATCACAAAGGCTATATATAAATACCTAACCTACCAAAATATAGCTGTGCTGGAAGTATCAGCTTGACCTAAATAACACTACTTTAGTTTTTGCCGGCTAACCCCAATAAGTCGGAGAGGGGCGGGGTAATACAAGATATACAAGATAAAAAAAAACAAGCGCCACTTCGTTTTAAATCAATCC
Organism: Agrypnus murinus; assembly: GCA_929113105.1. Taxonomy (NCBI): domain Eukaryota; kingdom Metazoa; phylum Arthropoda; class Insecta; order Coleoptera; family Elateridae; genus Agrypnus; species Agrypnus murinus. Next base: position 24,589,478 of record OV816028.1, on the reverse strand, counting down.
TCACTACTAAAGCTTCAAACTTATTAGATAAACGAAGAAATAGATCATTTACTAATGTATAGATAACTTCCACAATTTTGGTCGTACTTACGTATATACTTACGGTTATAAGCTGGAAGCAAATATTAAAACCACACAATAAATAAATAGTAATAAATAGCATACAAACATGTAGTGAAATGTAAACTTTCTAAGTAGGGCTTTATTGTTTAATGCAAATTGTAAACTATTATTGTAATATATTGTAATTATAGTGATTAAGAATTTTACTGTCTCTTAAAATTAACAGAATGGTGATCTGTATCACAGTGGTTGTAAATCTTAAAAACTACCCTATAACAATTTCACTACTCGAGATCTCGCTTTAACTACCATTTAAAACGAACATGCATGAATAAATAAATTGTATAAACGTTTTATAAATATATATATATATATATATATATATATATATATATATATATATATATATAAACATAGATAAAATGACACAATATACATATACATACAGTTTCAAACAAACATCCCACCATTCGATGACCCTCGGATGATACGGTACGGTTTTAAAGCTTTGCTTAGGGTTTTTCGTTTCACCCTACCGTATAATCTTGTTACCCTGTACGTATGTATGCAGGTACGAACCCAAAGGGGAAGACCTTCAAATTAAACCAAAAGTCAAAGGGGCAGGAACAGAAAAAAACAACGAGCAATGAAACCCAAAAAGAAAATAAAAGACCTAAAAATAAATCACCCTGTATATGGTATTAATTTTAAATATTTGCACAGAATTTTACCTTTCTATAAACTGAAAGGTCTTTTATTACACAATTCCGTCAAGATAACTAATAGGGAAACATTACCTAAAATAGAAAAATATTTTAATGAGATTTAATGAGATTTAAGCACATTGTGGAAAATAAAAAAGGTTTACCTAAATGGTTAGATTTAGAATTTACTCCGTCTAATTGACGATTGATCAAATATAAACAATCAAATGATCATATTGCTGGATGCGAGATTTTCTCCGCCAAAGCGTATTATATCAAAACCAATTTTCTAATTCATGTCCCATTCAACTTCTAATGCCAAATCCCACCATTTTGTGAAATCCACTCTACTATTGAAAATGCGCTTGACCGCGCAGGTGTGACTTTACGATAAACAGAGGGAAAGGAAAACCCAGTGACAACCAAACTAACGGAGAAGCGTGGTTTTAAACAGTGACCGTCAAACAATCAATGGGTTGTGAATTTCAACGTTATAAACTGTAAAAACGAACAAGAAAGACAAAACATAACTGATGCAAAACTTTGTGTATATTACAACATAAGAAATATAATTATTTCTTTTAATTGGGTATGACAATTTATGTAAGTCAATAACAATGGTTTATTGCTTAAGCTATACTTCAAAATAAATAACAGACATAAAGGACATGGCCATTAAAATAAGTTATTAATAATAATATTAAAAGTTCTAAACCTCGAAGAAGAATTCAATTAATTCCAAATATAGATTTAGGAAATAAACTATTATTATTGGCTACCATACCCCGTTGAAAAAAAATTAATTATGAATAGTCAGTAGATAAGATATATAACATAAGAAATATAAAGCAATAATTAAAAATATCACAAATTCAACCTACTAAAAATAATTCTGAATAATTTAGACAACAATATTCTATTAAAAGTACAAAAGAATAAATTAATGGACATTATAAAAAAACTAAAGATTTTCACACACATACATATATTGTCTATGCTAGATACAAAAACGTGTAACGTTACGTTTTTTGAAATTACTGAATACTAAAGCAATCCCAGTACGGTCCTGGCAATTTAGTAAAATTCAATTGTGTTGGAACTGCAAATATTACATTAAACTAAATAATGTTTCCCCCAAGTACAAAAGAGTCACCTCGAAACATATTCGTAAGCAATATCTTATATTTTAGCAGAATTTTTATTGCTGCGAATGTTTATACGTTAAGGCGTTCCCACATTATCTAAATGCTTATTTTCCGAGAAATAGAATGTTCCACAATAAAATCGTATTAAATTCCGAGCTTATAAAGGCTAAAATCTAATATTGGCTTTAAAAAGATTTCTTATGGTTAAAACGTATAAAAGTTCGAATTTACAGCTTTAAAACATACTGGGTTGAAATCTCTTCTAGTAAACAAAATGCCGTCAAACGGGATCTTCTAGAATAAAATTGTCTAGACAGCCACCTGCAAGTATAAGGTACAGATTCAGAAGGGAATCCCGTAAGCTCTCGTTGGAAACTTATTCTAGAATAAAATGACGTAAACATACTTTATTGTTTACATATATTTCTATTGGATTATTTAGAATTTCGCCCTCCTCAAAAAATTATTCCACCGCAAAATAGTTTTAGTTTTTAGTCAGTCGAAGATAGTTTAAGATAGGGGCTGGTTGAGTTCACAACCGAGCGAAGTGGCGTTTGCCACGAGGGAGGCCTCGCGCCTTCTTCCCAATTTTTAGTTGTGTGTTTAATCATCGATAGAAGTGCAGACATTTCAGTGATTAATTTAGAATCGCTTTTACCGAAATCTAGTAATTAATTCCGTATGAGTTATCAGATTATAGACAAAGTGCAGTTAATATTTGGCGGCTACATTTCAGTTTGTTGAATGATTTTGTTTGATCAAAATACAGTTACTATAAATAACAGTTATATTTACAGAAGTTGACTTATCGTGAAGCAAGTTTTTACAGGATTTCGTTTCAAAATAATTTAAAATCTGATTTTGTTCCGTCTTCATTTTTGATAATTTAAAATTGTTATAAATCGCATTAAAATTGCTATAAATCGCGCGATCCAAGAGAACGTGTGTCTACATAAAATATTGATGAAAAGAGACACGTCAAGCAAAAAACCTCGAGAAAACCCTCGATTTCATCGAGTATAGATACAGTGCGTTGGGCCGGTACATTTCTTATTGGATATTGGCCTAAGAAAATCAACGGCACAAGAAGTGCAACTGTGATCGTCATCGTATGACAAGGTAATGCAAGAATGGTTGTCCACTCCCAACATACATTGACAAATAAGTGACGAAGCTGCAACATCAGTTAAATTATACCAAAGGGTCTGAAGCATCTCCTTTCATCATAAACGCTCTTTTGGTAAGTCGGTCATTTACTATCCGGGCAGTCGAATCACCTAAATTCTATTATAGAATATTCTATGACCTTCAACCATAGTTTCGTATTGAAATCTGACTTGGAAGTGTCTTTGCCCGACGTTACTACCATATTTTGTATATAATATTTACCTGCAATGTTAACTTATTTAATACATGTTTCTAATTGGTCTTGCCTTTTGTTCTAATCCAATTCTCACTAACAACAGGAACTTACAGTCCATTTATCGTTGCTATTAATTGCGTTTAGTAGGCGTATCTCCTTCCAGCGAAGATACCAGTTTTGGAGCCATATCTGTTAATAAGGTATGTAACTCTCCATCACTTTGTCGTTTCAGATTTAAAACTAAATAATTCTTAAAATGTTATATGTAAGTGTGGCGTTACCTCTATTAAAGAAAAATATTTTTAATAAATAATTGAACTCATATGGTTGTTCCGGCTATTTTTTTATAAGAAAAGGAGAACTTTATTAAACATTAGTTCTAATGAGAGACAGTTGTGAGCTTTAATTCCTTGGTTCGAATTCAGTAGCGGCGTCAGTAAGGTGACTTCCAGATTCCTTCAATTCCATCTTGGAATTCCAGTTTGGTGATTAGTGTTTGTTCTGATAGGAAAGGCATTATTGTTGTAAGTAATGGACAATGTTGCTGAAGATTGTTTTTCAACCTTGAAAAACAGTGATCTCAACTAACTTATTGACTTGGTTTATCATCAGAACAGCCGAGAGCATGTCTTGAAAACTGCTCTACAATATGGTTCGTCTTTGTTAAAAGCAGTGGTAAAGTTTTATTTCACGCATTTATAAATTATATAAGGTACTATAATAGAACAGTCTGTTATTGCAAGTAGGTTGATAGTAAAAGGTTATTTGTTCTTAATAAATGATATTTTAAGGCCAATTTACATGTTTGTATTTTTGAAAATATTCTTTTTTACACGGATTACATTACTACAAAGCTTACTCTGGACTTCAAAGTACAACGTTTTCGTGACTATGCATAAATATGTGCATATTGTTTCCAATCAACCACGATTTAATTTAAATTATAGTAGAGGAAACCAAAACGTCTAAAATAAAAATCTATAAAGAGTTTTCGTTTACATGTTTACAAAAACGTTAAAAATGGTTGAGTCAATTGGACCTTATGTCATTCGGATGCGAGAGCGTGAGCCTCGTAAAACATGCTTTTCTTCTTTATTTAGACTGGGAAATGATTTGTCTCCATTGGTGCAAGCCCATCCTTACTGGTGTAGTATGTCAGCTGTTGCTAAAGTATAGGGGTTTCGCGACAACAAAAATTACTACTGGTCAAAAAAATTTCGATATGTTGTTCGGTATTTTAAATAATCAGTATATTAGTTCATTAATTTGAACCAATATTACAGTTTCCTCTTTTAAATTTTAACTTAATATGATTGTGCCATTATACATCTTAATAAATACTTATCACTTCCTTGCCAAACCTCATACAGAGAATTAATTGATTGGTTTATTGAATCTCATTCAGTTGATTGAAGATTTAAATGTAGCAGCACAAGAAATCATGCGATCAGAATCCATGTAAACGATAATCACCCAGTAGTTAATTCCTTCGAAATTAAACATTAACTGGGGAAACCTCGTCAAGACATGATGATCAAAAGGCTAATCTATTGAAGAATTTCCTTATATACAACGTATGCTGTGTGATTACAATCCTTCGGGTTTCCAAGAGTGAATATGTAATAGCAACATTTATTAAATAAACGCAATCGAACAAAAACAGTTGCAAATACTAAGCTCACCAGCTTTCGAAGCATTGTCGGTTGTTTTGTCCATGTTGCTTAAGAGACAAAACATTATTATCAAATACTTCAAACTGCAGAATTTAAAAATCTCGAAAGAACGAACACACAGAGACAGGCAGAAATATCGAATTTTGTGAAAATGCTCCACAGCAAATACTGTGAAATTCGACTGAGATAGCGAGAACTGTTGGTGGCATAGTAAGCAGGTATAGGGAGGATGTTTAGTACCAAAACGTGACGAAGCAATCGGTCTTGAGAATATTGAAATGCATCGATTACAAATATTGCTTAAAAATTTAAATAATTAAAAATCACACAACTAAAACTCCACAAACTAAAAAAGGACGATGTTATATAAAAAAATTTAATATAGCAGTTAAATAAAAATAAAGAGTAAGCAAATCGGATTTGTAGAACTCGTAGACAAAGTGGAACAAAAATGAACAGTGATTTAAATATATATAAATTAATAAATCATAATTGAGCTATAATAATTAAAAATCGCCCCAGTCATTTATAGCTTTTGTAATAATTTGCAAACGTATCTCGCGATGATTTGTTTTGTCCAAACAACATTGAAACAGCTATATAAATAAGCAATTGTCATCATATACGTAAAAGAATGATTTGACTTGTTCTCAGACCATTCCGCCGTAGTCCTAACCTTAAGTACAACCCTTATCAACAAAAACAAGAAACCGCAGCTCCACAACCATCACACCGACTGGTACTTCTTCAGGGAACCGATAGAACAAGAACTCTTACTAAATATTCCCCTAAAAACTCAAGAAGACATAAAAGAGGCCGTTGAAAACCTAACAACTACCATACAACAAGCCGAATGGGATGCTACACCGTATGACACACACATGTACACCGGCGATGAAGCCCCGCACCAGAAACCACGACTACCCACCAATAATCACGGACAAAATATACGAAAAAAGAAGATTAAGAAAGAACTAAAACATTTAATTAGGGACTACAAAGACAAATGCTTTAAGGAGCACCTCGAAGGCCTAACGGCCACTCAAAGCACCAAATACTCACTATGGAAGGCTACTGAGCGTCTCAAACAACCGCAGAAACCAGTGCCACCTATCAGAAGAGAAGACGGAACCTGGGCAAAAAATGATGCTGAAAAAGCCGAAGTTTTTGCACAATACCTAAGAAAGTTTTCAACCCCCTGCCGGGAGACCCGACGGAGGGTATAGAAGAAGAAGTCGATAACTACCTCGAAACTCTATTGCAACTTTCACTGCCAATAAAACGCTATTCCACGAATGAAATTAAAACCACGATAGACGACCTAAAGACTAAGAAAGCACCTGGCTACAACTTAATCACTGAAAAGACCTTGAAGGAATTGCCCAAGAAAGGGTTACTACTAATTACTTTCATTTTCAACGCGATATTCTCAAAAGCATTTGATACTATTAATCATGATCTCGCTTGTGCCAAATTACGTTGGTATGGTTTCGAAGTTAGTGCTGTTGATTTAATAAAATCTTATTTATCAGAAAGAACTTTAATAATTAAAAGTAATAATCAATATTCTAATTCTTTTTCTATCACTTCTGGTGTGCCGCAAGGCTCGATTTTAGGACCTCTACTGTTTATTATTTATACTGCGGACATTTTAAAATCCTTAAAATTTTGTAAAATTCAAGCATACGCTGACGACACACAAGTTCTTAAATCTTTTTACTTCTCTAATAGAGCACGGGCCTACGAAGAAATCAATAGTGATCTTAATACAATTCATCAACTGTCTTTGGAGCATAACTTAAAACTAAATAGCAGCAAATCGCATTTACTATTTTTTGGGAATAAAAATCAAATTACAACTGTCAAGAGTGATCATAATATATGCATAAACAACCAACTGTTACCGATTACTGATTCTGCAAAAAACTTAGGTTTAATTTTTGATAGTAACTTACGGTTTAAACAACATGTTTGCAAATTACTTCAAAAAGCTTATTCATCTCTGAAGCTACTGTATGTCAACAGAAATATTTTAACTTTTAGTCAAAGGAAAATGTTATGCGAAACTTTAGTTTTGAGTCACTTTAATTACTGCAATCTTGTTTATGGTCCCTGTCTTGATTCTAGTGATAAATATCGGATTCAAAAAATACAGAACTGGTGTTGCCGTTTTATTTTTAAGTTGCGCCGTTATGATCATGTTTCACATAAAATTAAGGAATTAGGATGGTTGAATATGGAAAATCGTTAGAAGTGCCAGTTGGAATCGTTCACACATGCTCTACTTACATCGAAGTCTTCTACACCTTTTAGCTCTGAGCTGGTACCTCGTTCGTATGTGCACTCAGTGGGTACTCGCTATAACTATACGCTTACCATTCCACATCATACATCTATCACTGCCAGCAGATATAAAGAACTATACTTTAAAACAATTCAAACGCTATTTAAGAAACCATTTTTTGCATTTACAATAAATCCTTGTGTCCAATTTCATCTCCGTTTTACCTACTAGAATTGAATACACATTATGCAACTTTAATGTTGGAAAAATATTTTAAATTATCAGTTTTCTGTAGGGTCTATTGGTTAAATAGAGTAGCCTTTGGCTAGATTTCGCCAATAGTCCCTACACTTACTTCACACTACAGTAATTAATTTACCTTTCCTACTTTAATTATTTGAATTTAATATTTAATTTTTTTGGAAATTTTGTAAATTTATTTTTGTTACTGTCCAATAAAGGCGATTTATTATTATTATTATTATATTAAGAACGGGAAAATTCTCATCACAGTGGAAGGTAGCCAAGACCATTCTTATCCTTATACCCGGTAAACCGCCCAACGACAATGCCTCGTACCGACCAATAAGCCTCCTCCCTATTACAGCAAAATTATTTGAAAAGACTAATGCCTTATCATAAACGAGCATGAATTGATACCTGACTACCAGTTTGGATTTAGGGAGCGACAATCAACCATTGAACAGGTACACCGAGTAGTGGACACCATCAACACCACTTTTGAAAAAAAGGAATACTATACCGCAACCTTCATAGATGCAAGTCAAGCCTTCGACAAAGTCTGGCACAAAGGGATTCTGTTCAAAGTGAAACAAAAAATTACATCCCAATGTTCTCGCGTTGAACCTACTAGATAACAGCAACCAACACCGTAGATTAAAATGACATTATGTCCTGGACCTACCATTTAGATTTAGACAGCAAATACAATTACTACCATAGAATTTTAAGTTAGTTAGTTTTTACATTCTAAAACTCTATCCTAATATGTATTATAGTATTGCTGTTAACGGTTTTCTAATAAATCAGTGGACTGTATTTGTATTTGCTTAAGGTTCAGGTACAAAAGCAATTGAGAGAATTCTTTTAATAGATTGCAATTTGCAACTTACAAAATTGACATATTTAATTTAATAACAAATCTTGGTTACTAGGATAACACATAAATCCACTTATAATTATCCAATTGCCTTAGTAGTGTAAGATAATTAAGATAAAACAAAAATGTTTGTTAGTTACGGCTGAAGAGACACCAATGGATATCTACTTCCTTGTCACTCCGAGCACACACTAATATTTACTTATTGCGCCAACAGTGCATATTGTAAATTGTAATCCTTTGACAATAAAAAATTTAAAAAATTGTCAGCATGCAAATTTGAGCAATTTGTTTGCGTTCCATGGTTTTCAACTAATGCGGGTTTGTCTACGCAACCTAATAACAAATCAACCATTAACCGCAATTGGTGGTTGCAGCAAACTTTTATAATCGTGAATAGTTCTAAAGCTTACCATAGTAGAAAGTGAGATGGCGCTGCAAGTTAATGTGCGTCAAGGTCCGTAGATGCAAAGAAAGCTTTGAAATATAGGTCATCGCAATGCCGCCATTTTCGCGCTCAGTAAAAGTTGCGATACGGCTGCTATCGAAGCCGACACGATCCTCATTATAGGCGCATGTCGTTCTAAAACGTTGAATTAACGCTTAGTACCCAACTGAAAACAAGTCGAGTTGTCGATTATTCCTGTTTTCATGTTAATCAACATGTTCCGCCATTTTCGCGCTACTGCATAGTGGAAGTGTATGAGATGACCTATCTTTCAAAGCTTGCTTTGCATCTACGGACCTTGATGTGCGTCTCATCCGTGCGTCTCAAATTAAACATTTTAGGTTTATTTAAATTAAAAATATAAACATTAAAAATATATAAAAATTAAGTAGTGTTGACTAATCTGACTCGGCGAAAGCTTCAATATAAAAAAAGAATCGCGTACATCGGCCCAGTGGAACTCTCAAGCTGGAGCTAAAATAAGCCTTGCGTTTTAAATATATAGACAATATTCCAAAAGTTCCTTTCCTGCTTATTATTGTTAACTCTAAATATGTAGAATAAGTATATTCATTTAAAGTTTATTATTCATTTTCTATAAACCTTCTCCGATTCATACTCCTTATTAGTGAAGATTTTCTGTGCTACTATTTGCTGCACATTATACACAAAATACACAAGAGGTAATGTGAATTGAAACTGTGGAAGCTAAGTATTTACCTCATCTAACTACTATATTCTGTAAATAATAATAATAACCGTAATGTTTTCGGTTTATACTTATTTAATTGCCAGTGAATGTTGCACAAGTGGGTCGAAGAAATTTAATTAATGGCTAAGGAAAAATTTGAACGTTGTATTAAATAGTATTAACGAAAATTTTTTAAGAAACTTTCGATAAACGGAAAAGATTTCAAATGCGTCTCGTTTCCGTTTGAGTAAGATTTCTGTACAGAGGAAATGTGGAGGATGTGACAAGAATTCTTATGCACACGCCTAGAAATTTCTAGTAATTATTTTCATTTATTACACGCCTGGGTGCATCTTTTAAAAATGCATTTTAGTTGTAGGACGACTCGTTAAGAATTTATTACAAACATCGAGGAACAATGAACTTACCCACAAATTATTTCAACCTACCACTTACTAATTCATCAACTATTATTTCCAAATCTTATTAATATTAATTTAATTAAGTGTTAAATTTGAAATTTCAAGTTCATAAGGTCTAGGAAAGCTGTGCTATCAAGGAATTAAACAGTGAATTATAGCTGATATTTGATAAAACAGCTAACATTTAAGAAAAACGACAAAATATGTAAATCTACCTAAGGTTTTAATTTTTGTAAAATTAAAAAATCGAAAGTAAAATTAAACTGCTCCCTGCAAGTTTAAAAAAAACATAATCCTCCACTAACCTACTGATCAGGTTTGCCTATCTTCACCTTCTTGTTTATTAAAATCGCGCATGAAAAGTTTAAAACGTGATTTGATTCGACACAGGGAGTGCTTGATATTGTAGGATTGGCGACTTCTTAGCAATGCAGAGTTGGTATCCTTGAAGGTGAAGATGTATCCTGACTCGGCGCGTACAAAATTAACATTTCGCCAGCAGGAAATTTTTTAATGCCGATACCCTTGATTGTTGAGCAAATTTTTCCTAAAGCAATTTAGCCTTATTTTAATTTAGATACAACGTGATCTTTTAAACAAACTAGTAATTTTGTTTTTGTAAAGTCATTTAGGTTTTAATACTAGTCGAACCTATAATATTGAATAATTTGAAACGAGAAGGTTATTATGGGTAACTGAATAAACTATTAAGATTTTTAAGAAAATAGATTAAATTCCAATCTAGTCAATGATTACATAAAGGTTCAGTAAAAATATATGTACATATATATGCAATAGCTATTAAGAAATATTTTATGTGTAAAGTTCATGGCGGCTTACAAAAATTTATTTTTAAGTATTTCAGAAATAAAAAGATTCCATTACTAACAATATTATAAATACCATTTTCAGATATTGCTTTTAATTGTTGCTTAATGGCATAAATAAGAATTTCTGATCCATACCTAACCCAACTTTTGACTTACCACGAAGTATATGGATATAATTCTTCAAATTCACTTCGTGACAATCTTACAATGCAATAATAAAATTTAACAAATATGATAATAAATTTTGCAACTCTTGATGAAAGGTGAGTGCATTCTCACGGGATTTGCACTTGCTATCATATATACAAAAGTTTAACCTTCGAGTCTTGTTACATACATTTATTAAAATTGAGAAAATTTCACTTAGAAGAGCCTTACCTTCCTGTAATTTATACTGTATCAATGCCAATAAATTTTCTTAGGTAAAAAAAAGTAGCTAAATGTATGGTATTTGCTTGACAAAAGCCAATTTGGTAAATTCCTTCCTCCAAAATATACAATTTTGAACTTAATAATGTTTCCGTATGTCATTTTTGTCATAACTATAAACTCGTCATGCAACCAGGAGTGTTTTAAAATCTGAACCCATACAATGATACGTTTGTAACATACCATGAGGAAGAATAAGATTAGCAATGGAATGCAATACAATGTTATTACTTAATATTGTAACTTAAAAATAATATGCAGATACTAATTGGATGCATCTTGTTATAACTACATATTTCATAATACAACTACGATTCACGATTCAGATGATCTACGAAATATATTAGTTATGCCATCTTTGTCAACATCAAGACTAGTTTTCTTAATAATGGTACGGTACATTTAATATGATGTTTAAGCTTCTACGTTACATGTGAATCTTTTAAATGCTCAAAGAGCATACTACTACTGGTGTCCGTATTCTTTACGGTCAATATTCGGAAACTGCCAACTGTTCCTGAATTCGACAGACCTCATATACACAAGTCTGTCTTACTGTTATCAATAGTAATTATACAAGGGCTTCCTTTTTATCCAAATAAATTTCCAATTTTTAACGAAAATTTACTTACTGGATAACTGAACCAAACAAGTTGCCCCCAATAAAACGACGAGTCTACTAGGACGAGTCGTTTTATCTGGCAATTTATTTCAGAAGCGTCCCTAAGGTCAGTCAGCCGGACGTATGCCCGGGGCCCCGGATACTATTGGAGCCCCGCTTGATCAACAACACAATATATATCTTACGCATTAATAAGATAGACCGAGAGACCAACATTTGATGCAAGCTCTTATACATAAAGCTAAAGGTTACTTTTGAAATGAAGCGCACCAAATTTCTAAGCATCCCACCATTTTGCTTGTTTTTATAAACGAGCAAACGGTAAGATGTTTGTATCCGAATAGTCCCTCGTCGCTAGCCAGACTAAGACTAGTGATGGGAGCAGTGGGGAAATCCCGCTCACCCGACCCATCTATTAGCAACACTGCTTATGTAGTGCTGTGTTTTAACGCTACTCGTAGCACCCAACACCAAAGCGTCAAGAAATAAGATGTCTAACACTTTTCGAGACTTCTCGAATAAGTGTCGTCGGGCGTGCCATAGCATTTTGTTATCGGAAGTACTTACAATAAAGTTGGTGCATTTATCATGTTACCAAAATGCACGTCTATGCGTGTGCATAAGCCTGGATGGTACTCTTGAAGGTCGCTTTAAGTGCCAAACCAGTGTGCCAGTTTTTTATTTAGTCTTTTAACCAAATTCTTTGTTTTGTTAGGCGGCGTCGGCGTTATCTCCGGTTTATTAAGAGGAATCCTGTCATTTTAATCAGATTTACTTTCATTTATTTGAAGAAATAAACGAAATTTAAAAAAAACGCCCTCGTTCAACAGAGCAGATCATTTTCTTTCAGAAAAATGTCAGTATTTGCTTTAACTTCAAGGATGTCCATGATATCTTAACAAATTTAAGTCTATATTAATGCATTTCCGAGTGCTGGTAGGAATCCCCTTAATAAGAGACAGCTGTTGCAGCTAGCTTTGTCTTGTCATTATAAATAATGGACACAAATTAATGTTTCTTATTCATTCAAACTTGTTAAAAACCGATGTGCGCAGAATATAATATTTTTAATAAGATACTGCACCTATGCAGCAGCTATTAGCTGCACGCTGGAAAACCGCGTTGTGTGTGAACACTATTGCAGCCTTTAATCAGAAGTTCTTGCAGATTTAAAGGGTAGCTGCGGGTGAAAGACTTGCATGGTGTGCGCTACTTTTAAGATATGTGTGACCATCACGCAAAGCTTTTTCAGCAGCAACAGTAGCCGGGTTTGATCTTAGCTTTACATCGGCACTGCGTTCAACGACGGGAGATTCGAGTTCGAAAACATTTTGAATACAGGGTGTAACTAATATAACTAGAAACCTTGTAATGGGGATTAGCTGTCATGATTTAGAACATATTTTCCTTATGAACATGCGGCCGCATCCCACTAGTTTTTGAGAAAATCGCATTTAAGATTTTAAGTACGCCTATTGTACAAGCAAAAATTTAAATTTCATTTATATTTAAAATATGTAAAACAATTTTTTTGGTTGTTTCGGATTGAAATGACATAGAATCATCAGGTTGAAAATTTACTTAACGAATTGTCATTTCAGGCCATTTTAAAAGCTACGATTTGATCGTAAGCTCAGCTTTAATAAATTTATGCAATAAAATAAAATATAAACACGCTAGGATACTACCTTTATTTAATCTAAAGCTACATGCTAGGTTACAGATAGATTTATTAATTTTAAATAGAATTTAAACTAGGAAAATTATCACACACACATAACCTCAATTTCATATTAAAAGATTTATAGTTTCAAAAAGGATGCAAGTCAATTATGTTGTTTTATAGTAAAACATGTTGTATGTTACCCAGGTTTCATGTTGAGAATAGTTTTTACACTTTTATAGAAGGTTTTATCTTCTGGTTAGATTTGAGTTTGACTTTAAAGTAACGCAATAAAAGTTTTCTTTCCCAAATAAGGCTGAGTTAGTTTCGGGTACATATTTTGCTGGAAATAGTTAAATCAGATCTGTACCTTGATGTTTATAATGTTACAATTAACTTACTAATTCTTGTATGTGGAAGATTTAAGGTCAAATATGCCGAGATATCAGCTGTGCTGATATTCTTTGGTTTTCCAAATTTTGAGTTCATTTTAATATTTTGCACAATTGCTTGGATGCAGGCACCTAGAGTACTGTACTCGGGACAAGATTAGTTCATGATTCAATTGATTTATGTTGTTACTTTGTTTATATTTGCTGATGCATCGGTTGATGTCTAAAACGGAAGGTCATATTTTTAAGTTAAGTTTTTCTTCATTATTTTGTTATAATTTGTGTAAACTCCATATGTTTGGGTTACTTTGAATAATTATGTAAATATTTGATGTACAGGGATAGCTGGGGAGTGATGGGTTATCAATGTAATTAGTTTTTATGAGATCGGTGACAGCTGATCGTTTTTATTGATTTTCTTTGTTATTGTTCAATTTAGGCCATAAGTGTCTGATGTCATTTTAATCATCTCTTTGTCAGCTATCTTTCTGTCTTTTTAGAATTAAGATTAGTGTTAATTATAAACATATGATCGTTTCCGTGATGTCATGATATTTGGTGATGCTCAAACTTTTTGAAAAATTTCGTTGTATCTTCAAATGTTTCTTGAAAACATATAAAAGGGCTTTGAAAATTTAACAAAGTCAGTCGATAAAACGCATTGAAAGAATCCACGCTCGGCTCACATTTAATTTTCTGAAAAATAAGTTAGGTTATTGTTTAACCACATGTTTTTTTGTAAACAAACGTCTAGTTTACTAAAGTGACTTTATGAAGTAAATATTTACCTGCATTTATAAAGCAAATGAGATTTGTTTTTTTTTGTTTACAACACAATCAATGGAAATTGTGAACATAAAAATTTTAAAGTTCAAAAATTAAAATTAAATCAAGAAGATTTTATCATCAATTTGGTTATCGACCTTGAATGGTTTTTTATACCAGTTGGTTGGAAGGTTGCTGTATAACCGATAATGCGATATTAAAAGATTTTGAAGTGAATTCATGACGAATTGTTATATACAAGGTGGGTCAAAACAATAAGCATTTTGTTTCATTTTGGAAACAAATCAATAAAATAAATTTTATTTCATTCTTGTCAAATTCAAGACGTTTTTGTGAACAAAGTTTATTGTTTTTCAACAATTTTAAGTTTTGTTTAGTAGTTGTAAATGTTTTTCTTTAATTTGATAACTTTATTTTGAATTAAGTTTGCTCAAATGAAACCAGTTACAAACCCCATTTGTCAAGTTGATAACTACCACATATTCATGTGAAAAACTTTAACGAAGATTTTCCCCTTTTATTAAACCTTTAAAGAAATAACTTTTTATATAAAATTTTTTTAGTTATTTTAAATAAATCAAAAAGTCTGCGTTTTAAATTTATATATGTGTTTATTTCATTTGATGTTCATGCAAGCATCCATTTATTTTCTTCACATACAGAGTTTAAGATTGCTGCTTGTTCAGGTGCGGGATTCTAAGTGCAGTGGTAGTAAGTTTCTATTTCCAGATACAGGTATTAATAAGATCAATAATTTGTTTATCTCATGCTCAATCGAAACAAAACTGAGTCAGTCTATTGGGTAAAAGAAAAGCTTTGGGTTGTTATATTCTCATTTTTAGTAATGCAAGCCAAAATCAAATAAAACATTAAATAAATAAAGATTAGTAAAAGTTTCACAGTTTTATTAAAATATAACCTGACAATATTGTTTCGACAGCTATGCTGTCATTATCAAAGGTAATATATTTATAAACAAACACGTTGCTAAGGTAGATACAAAAATAGGTAACTAGATAAAATAATAATAATAATCAGAATTAAATATCTAATACTTCCAGTAACGGAGAATTACTGAGCTCAAGTTGTTCATTCATTAAAGGTACCCTGAGTTTGTGTTTGTATATCTCAAAGGCTTCTAAAATGTCTAATTTGCGTTTGTTATTACAAAAATGTAGGAATTTAATATTATTTTGAGGATTCATTGTGATTTTGTTCTAAAAAGTGTTTGGCGTAATTAGATTTTTCAGGATGTTTATTTTTGTAATGACGTACGTGTTCTTTATATCTTATGTCAAAATTTCGAAGTGTTTGTCCAATATATACCGAACTACAAAAAGAACAATTTAAACGGTAAATGCCCGATTTCATGATATCATGTGCTCTGTCTTTAGCATTAAATAAAAATAAAAAAGTGTTAGTGTTGGTTTTAACTGTTATTTTATAATTGTTGGTTTTTCTTAGTATATGTGCAATCTTTTCTGATATTTTGCCAAAAAATGGTGTAGATATGTAATTTGTGTCTTCTGTTTGATTGTCAATGGGATATATTCTTTTGATAGCTAACCTATAACCTTTTTGTTTAATTAAAGTGTCAATCATGTTCGGATTGTAATGATTTGCATGTGCTAGTTGTTTAATGGTTGATATCTCTTTGCTAAAATCTGATTTTGTTAGTGGAATAGTTAAAGCTCTGTGTACTAATGATCTGTAGGCTGCTATTTTATGTGTATTATGGTGACAAGATTCATTTGGTATTGTTATGTCTGTTTGTGTTGGTTTTCTGTATATGGAAAATTCAAATAGATTGTGTGCGTTAATCTTGATATTTAAGTCTAGAAAGTTTATAGCCCTGTTTTGTTCTGTTTCTAGTGTAAAATTTATGTTAGGGTGGATACTATTAATAAGAATTAAAAATTCATTGATAACCTTAAAAGAACTGTCAAAACAAGCTAAAATGTCATCAACATAACGAAACCAGAAGATAATGTGTTTAGAGAGGTTTAATTCAAATATTTGATCTTCGAACTGAAAAAATAGCAGCCTACAGATCATTAGTACACAGAGCTTTAACTATTCCACTAACAAAATCAGATTTTAGCAAAGAGATATCAACCATTAAACAACTAGCACATGCAAATCATTACAATCTGAACATGTGTAACCTTCCAAAATCTATAAACGAAATAATGCCCCGCGATTGGGCGCCAATTATAACTGACCAAAAATCAAGGCCCACGTTGGACCGTCAATTGTAACCCTCAAAATCCACAAACGAAATAATAATTATAAAATTATCATACTCACATTAACAAAGATGCTCGATATTACCACCGCTTGAGATTTAGCTCTGTCTTACAATTTTTTTTTATTTCAGGTCGCAGGTATTGGTTCTGCAGTTATCTTATTTATGAAAAGGAGTAGATAAGGGTTTCAGAACTCAAATAAATACTCTAAAAGGGCGACATCTGATTATGAAATTTAATGATATTAATTAAGCCAGAAAAGATTGAATTCACTAATCAGAAAATGAATTCAATATACCAGGTTTTGAACAAAAACTTTGTTTATATTTATTACATTTTAAAATAAAAATGAATAAAACATTCATAATTATATGGTTCCATTTAGCTCACTTGGTATCAACTAAAAAACATATTTATTGAATGGTAAAAAAATAAAAAATCATACATATAGAATAAAAAAAAACATTGACAACATAAATTTATTAAACTTAAATTAGTCATTCAGTAATTAATTTTCAAGTTACTCAGGAATTATTGAACACAGAATGATTCAAAATTTAGTTAAAATTTATTCAACATAAAATTATTTATATTTTATTGAACATAAATTATTCAGAAATTTATTAAGATCAAGATTTATTTAACATAAAATCATTTGAATTTTAACGAAGATATATTTGTTAAAATATTACGGAAATGAATTTAATTAGATATTAGTGAAGTTAGAATATTTGAATTTCACTGAAAGTAACAGACTAAAATTGAATCCTATTAGAGAGCTCTCTTTTTATAGAAAACTATAAAAATTCAATTATACAAATAATCCGTAAACACAAGAAAATTACAAAAATAGATATTTCTTAAAGTACAATACCTAAAATCTTATAAATCGAATTCCAATTAAACCATTGTTTACTTGCATCGCAAGAAAACATTACTCTTGACTGCTAGAAACTGGAAACGCCTCTCCTTGAAATACCGTTGTTGATCCTTAATGGTTATGAATTGTTATTTGAATGTAGCAGGTCCAAAGAAATAATTTTTATTTCAGATTCAGTTTAATCACACTAAACGTTGAAATAATCCATATGATTAAACCAACAATCATTATTAAAAACAGTTTAAACAATCCTGTTTCTGTTATTGTTTTTATTTATAATTTGCACACGAAAAATAACGGTAATGTCTTTAAAAGCTTAAACGAATTTAAACACAGATAGCACTTGCTACTTTAAATTCTTCCAATAAAACGGATAATTGTTTAACTTTCTCTACATGTAGAACGGGAATTTGTTATTTAAATTATAAGTCCGTCTGCAAGATTTTTTTATAACAAAACTGCACTAATTTTAAAGCGCGAGCGGTAAAAATGATTGTTTTAATGGCCCATTACAATAAAACGACATATAATTATTAGCGATACTGTATATTCAAGTCTTTCAAACTGAATTATTCAAAGCTAAACTATATCAAAAACTCACTTCACGCAAGTGTCGACTAAACTGTACGAGAACTAGATCTAGAATTTTCTTTAATTCTAATTAACTAAAGTAAAACGGTACTTCTATAATATCGACCGAAGTCAACTGTCTTCTCTGAAATTTCGATCGGAAGTCCACTTTAAAAACCTCAAGGTTCTTTTTTCGTGTAGAAATACATTACCAGATGCAAATCGAAATTAGCCAATAGCGAAGTCTCACTTCAAGAACAAGTATTGATTTTTCTTAGTAACCAATCAACGAATCGCGTGTTTTGGCTTAACCAATCAGAGCACAGCAACTCAACAGCAAGTATTGATTTTTCCTCTAAGACTGCAAACGCTTATATGAGTAACCAAAGAGATTTTTTATAATTCTAAGATTTGAAGCCAAGCTTTTTTTTTAAATAATTTTTATGGGGTTGTTTATATCGAATGCTAACGCAAGTTTACATTATGAAAAGAATTCAAATTTTCAGAACCGGACTTAAGATGTTTGTAAATATGTGGACGAAACCACAATTATTCAGAGCTTGTAAAAATATACCGTTACACATGATTGACACTTTAATTAAACAAAAAGATTATAGGTTAGCTATCAAAAGAATATATCCCATTGACAATCAAACAGAAGACACAAATTACATATCTATACCATTTTTTGGCAAAATATCAGAAAAAATTGCACATATACTAAGAAAAACCAACAATTATAAAATAACATTTAAAACCAACACTAACACTTTTTCATTTTTATTTAATGCTAAAGACAGAACACGTGATATCATGAAATTGGGCATTTACGGTTTAAATTGTTCTTTCTGTAAAGCAAATCTTAATCTTAAATCTTAAATCGAAGAAATCTGTAGTTCGGTATATGTTGGACAAACACTTCGAAATTTTGACATAAGATATAAAGAACACGTACGTCATTACAAAAATAAACATCCTGAAAAATCTAATTATGCCAAACACCTTTTAGAGAACAAAATCACACAATGAATCCTCAAAATAATATTAAATTCCTACATTTTTAAAATAACAAACGCAAATTAGACATTTTAGAAGCCTTTGAGATATACAAACACAAACTCAGGGTACCTTTAATGAATGAACAACTTGAGCTCAGTAATTCTCCGTTACTAATTCTGATTATTATTATTATTTTATCTAGTTACCTATTTTTGTATCTATCTTAGCGACGTGTTTGTTTATAAATATATTACCTTTGATAATGACAGCATAGCTGTCGAAACAATATTGTCAGGTTATATTTTAATAAAACTGTGAAACTTTTACTAATCTTTATTTATTTCATGATTATGGAGTTCCACAAAAGTAAGGCTGGAAACAATAAACAAAAATAAAACATTGATTTTATTCATTTAGAAATTTCACCTAATAGTTTAATGATTTGCCCCCAACGTGGGTTTTATTAAATATTATTCATTTTAGTAAATAACATCTCAGTATTTTTAATGTAATGTGAGTATGTTAATACAATGTGCGTACTTAAAATTTAAAATGCAATTTTACATGTCAATAAGGAAAATATGTTCTAAATTATTACAGCTATCCCCATTTACGAGGTTTCTAGTTATATACGTTACACCCTGAATATTTGTTTATTCATTTTTTTTATTTACTGAACGCTTCACTCCGCGAGGCGCTGATTTGTTTACTGCAGTAACCAATCAGCAACCAAATTTGAGTTTGAAAATTGGAAAATCCGTAAATAAAAAATCGGGGAATGCAAGTTTTAATTGTAAGGAGAACCAAAAAATTTAATTTAAAAGCTAAAGCAAACTTTATCCGCCGTCAAAGTGACAAAACAATCCATGCTTATAGGATTTCTTATACATGAATTAAATTATCAGCATCGTTTTAAATTTTCGAATTCTATTATAAATGGGAAATGAAGAATGGAGAAAACGATCGAGCAAAAAACACTATTTCAACGGGCTCCCTAATTATTCAGACTTTATAAAAAGCGTCTTGTTATTTTTATGAGTATGGTTTCAACTTCCAGAGTTACATAGATCTACTATAAAACAGATATCATAACACAAGCAAGACGCAGGGTGAAAGTGGCTACAGACTTCGCCGGTGGACTATTTACTGACCTCGGAAACTACGCCGACCCTTACACGCTGTCCTACGTGAGCGACTACTTGCGAGTGAAGCGAGCGGAGCGGCCGGCGCTGATTTATCAACATCAATCAAACAATGCAGGTGTCCTACGTGAGGTCGCATCGCACGTAACATCGTTAGATGCGGATTTTAGGCGGTTGGTGCGATCAAATCATTTGATATTCCCGCCTTCACCGCGTTAGCCGCACCTGAATTATCGGCGTAGCAGGTAACGATTTAATTTTACAAGGAAAACCTAATAATAAAATTATTAATTTTGAAATAAATTTAAACAATTTGTTCATATCTTATATAAATGGTGAAGTTTTCCAAAGGACCCCGCAGAATTCTTATAGAAAATGGCTTTCCCCAGATTGCTCTGAAACGTTTTGTGAAAGATAGTTTTCCATATGTAGATTAAAAGTGTCAATGGGCAAAAATACCAAAAAAACTATAGTTTTAGAATTACAGCCGTTTGAAGTTGGCAATTTTTGCTCCCGGTAGAATTCTTATGGAAAATGGATCTAGGCTAAAATTCTTGAAACTTTGGTAAATTGTAGTTCCTAAAGTGTAGATCAAAAGTGTTACTGGGCAGAAAGTTCATAAAATTATAATTTTCCTTATGAGATTATTTATTATAATCCTTATGGAAATTACATAAGGATTATGTAACGGACTTTTTTGGCTTTTCTCAGAAAACTCGATTTCAAATTTAATCAAAATAATATCAAGCCCAAAGTTGTTAACAAAACCTAACCTTTCATAAAATACGCTCCTCTATATTTTAAGTTTGTATTGTCGGTATTTACTTATCTAACTATAAAAACTAAAGAACGATTAGAAAATTCAACAAAAGAAACAAACAAAGTTAACTATCTGTTAAATTAAAGCAAAAATTCAAAATATTTGCTTAATTTTTCTGACAAATAAAATCTACTAACAAAATCAGTATTTAAGTTTATTGAAACGAGAGGAAAGGTTAAAATATATCAAACTTTAGCCAGTCGACCGTCCAAAGGAATTCCTTATAAAAAACGTGGCTCTGAAAAGGATTATTTCTTGTCGAACAGTATGAAATGTATCTATAATTAGAAATTATAACAATGAAATCGTCAACCACGTTTTTTAAATTTATTAAACTTATTATTTATTGAAATAATTACTTGTGGACGTGATAGATGGCGCCAGAATACAAAATCAATCAAAACAGACGCACTTTTTCCAACATGACCGGCCGCTTGAAGAGGTGGTGGATACCAAATTGTTACATTTTTATTTCTCCGTTTGGCGTTAATTACGGAATGGAATTAGTTTATTCGTACATTTGAACACACCTTTTTTATTGTTTATTCATAAACTTGAGCAACACTTCATTATCAATACAAAAATGACTGTATGTAGTTGTAGTTAGATGTTATATACTACTAGGTTATATTATAATTAATCACTAAATGATACTGGGATTATTGTATTAATGTACTATTCAATACAATAGTTTGAAATAAAACTTTCAAAATATAGCAAAACAATCGCATTCACAGATGATTTGATACTATTAGTATACGGAGATTCAACTTTAGAAGCAAAAGTCTATGCAAATCTAGAATTTACAAAAATGGAAACATGAACAAAAGAAAATCAAATAACATGTAACTATCAGATGAGATAAAACGAGGTAAGCAAGAAAGGAGAAGAAGGGCATTTGGAAATAAGTAGAGATTAGCCGTACCTTTTTGCTGTTATTATACACTATTCTAAGAACTGCCCGGAAACTGGTGTACAGCAAATGTTTTACTACGTGGTTGCCTTTGGCATAGCATTAGAATGATAACTATAATTATTCATTTTATTAAAAACGTTTTTCGCATTAGATTTTAGCTGTCATGGGGGTTTTAAGGAATTTTGGGAGTAACATTTTTTTAATTATTTGGAATTGGAATTTTATAGAAATACAAATGTTCCAAGTCGAAAACGGCATTGACTATCTCCGATTTTTAACATTTTAAAGCTAAAGTACAAAGTATCTATTTTTACCTGACCTATCTAAGAGCAATGCTAATTTTTTTCAGGGTATATCAACATTGTAGCTGCTTTTTTGCCCTTCATTATGTGTATTTCTTTACATTTAGTTATTTGCTTTGTAAATGAAGTATGTGTCTTATTAGTATTCTACAAGCTGTCAGGTTAATACTCATAAACTTTCTCGGGACTGAACGTTGTGTGTAGAATAACTGCATGTGATGCACACATTGCTTTAACAGTTTCATCTGTTGACTTTGCAGTCCTAGTAGCATTTTATTAGTCCTAGTCAGTGACTAGTTAATTTCATTATGGTTTTGAACATGTTATTGCACTTGCATAGGCAGTTTTTCTTGCAAACTATCCCTTTCCATGTTTATGAAGATTCAGTCAAAATTACGAAGATACAGTGTGTGGTAAGAAAAAAACGGAGATCGTATGCAAAAGTATGTACGTTCAGTATCTCGAAAGATAACATAAGATAATCAAAAGTATTTTGCACTTGACAATGTTTCATAGTAAAATTTAGTCATTTTTATAATTTTTATTACATACTACGTAAGTAAAAGTACATTTCCCACATTACAACCTTATTAATTGCCCCATAAAAAAAATAATAACATAAAAGTTTGGCTATTTTTAGTAGGTACGTACTTGCTAATATTTTTATGGCTACCGGAATTGTTTCTGCATGCGAAGGTGTGTGACAAAAATTTATCTGCAATCATTATGAATGAATTTCAAGGCAGGGGTCTTATTCAAATAGATAAGAAGTACATTGGTTCAATTTTGTTTTGGAGGTCGTAATTTATTTGAGTCAATTTACATAAATAGGTTTGACTGGACTAGTTTCTTAATTTAGTAATAAATTAACAAAAGGAATGGGTCGTTTGTTTGTATTTAATATTAGTAGTTCCTTAAACATGATTGTTACCTTTTGTTTTTGTTATTACAGTTACACATGTCTAACCAGACAAGCTTGTTTCAAAACAAACAGAAAAAGTACAAGACATTAATGTCTTTATAAAGGTTTAATCGTAGAAGAAATAACGGAACTGGCTACTGATAGAAAACTGTGTGTGAAAAATCTGTTAATACATCTTATGTATCCCTATTTATTTTACGAAGGACATGGTATCATCGTTTCAGAGCTGATCTTTGGTCCTCAAGGAGCTTTAAAATAGACAGATCTAAACAAACATTAAAATAAATATATTGTTCTATTTAAACGCCTATAGCCGTCAATTTACCAATTTTAGTTCTGTTTTTGGACTTGAAAAGAATTATCTCTGATTTAACTAAAATGCAGTGGACAAAAGTTTTTCTTACACTCTAGATAATGTTACTTACTTTTGACTTATATAGGGAACTCTGACTTAGGCATCAACCATTAATTACACTACATTAACAATTAATTTTTGTTCATAATTTATTCTTATTAATACACATGAGATTGTCAATACAGAGAACGCAGTTCCACATATCCCTACAATTACAACAGTATTAAAAAACGAGCAAGGTGTAAATGTTCTCAGTAGGTAATGACAGTTCGAGATAAAATCAAGAATAAGAATTCGTAAATTGTGTTCGATTTCAACTTGTCTTCCGTATATCTCATTTTTTACGTAGCTCCACCGAAGGAAGTCCAATGGATTCGTTTCGACCGGTTCATCAATTAGGATATAACCTAGAGAGGTAGTACTGAACAGTACAGACAGTACCGACAGTACAGACAATACAGACAATACAGACAGTACAGACAGTACAGACAGTACAGACAGTACAGACAGTACAGACAGTACAGACAGTACAGACAGTACAGACAGTACAGGCAGTACAGACAGTACAGACAGTACAGGCAGTACAGACAGTACAGACAGTACAGGCAGTACAGACAGTACAGACCGTACAAACAGTACAGACAGTACAGACAGTACAGACCTGCTGTGGCCCTAGTCTTTGGAACGTAATGTATAACCCTCTATTAAATTTAGAATATACAAATCACACAAAAGTTATCGCATTTGCAGATGACCTTCTGGTACTAACTAGGGGCAAGAATAAAAAGGAAGTAGAAAATTACACAAACATCGAAACGTACAAAATAGAAAAATGGACAGAAACCAACAAAATGAAATTTCATGAAGGGAAGTCCAAGACTATGTTGGTATCTAGGAAAAAAAGGGTAAATAAAATTGAAATAGAAATTTATCTAAACAATATAGTACTGGAACAAGTTCCAATGATTTAAGTATCTTGGAGTATACATAGATAGTAAGTTCAATTTTGACTACCACATACAATATACATCAGACAAATGTACAAAAATAATGCATATGTTATTTAGATCGGCAAAACTAAACTGGGGTCTGCGACATGATGTACTAAGCACTATTTATAAGGGTGCAATTTTACCTCTGTTAGCATATGGAGTTCCTCTTTGGGAAAATGCATTGAAAAAAAAGAGTAGCATAAGAAAGCTGGAGAGGGTACAGAGGCTATTCAACATAAAAATAGCCAAGGCATACCGTACGATATCATACGAGGCATCATGCGTCGTATCAGGGCTGACACCAATCACGAGTAAACTTAAAGAGTTATCAAAAATATATAAAATCACTAAAGGTCTAGAATAGTACGACTTAACCTACGACACACCTACACCAGTATCAGAATGGATACATCCTGGAGAGATTCCTGAAATAAGAGAAGCACAAGACTTAAATCGAGGACTGGAAGCTTTTACTGATGGAAGTAAACAAGGTACAGGCGTGGGGATGGTGGCAATACTATACGTGAATAATCATATTTTATGGACTACTAAAAGGAGATTGAACGAAAAATGCTCAAATAATCAAGCTGAAGGTTTAGCAATCTGTAATCTATTAGAAAAAGTGATTGATCTAGATGAGGATGTAGAAGAGGATAGAAGTCTTATAATAAATACTGATAACCGAATAACATTGGACTCGCTGAAAAACCCAAACAATCACACAAGAATCATAGACATGATCAGAAGCAAAATGAAAACACTAAACGAAATGGGATGGGAAGTAGCATTCAGATGGGTCAAGTCACACGTGGGCATAATTGGTATAATTGGTAATGAAATAGCTGATCAATTAGCAAAGGAAGGAACTCATAAATCAAGCAACGAACCTAGTGTTTACAACCGAGTCCCAAAAAGTGAGATAGTGAATGGTGCGGTTAAAAGTAGTGGTATGGAGTGGCAGACAAGGTGGGAAGAAACATCAAAAGCTGCTGAAACAAAACTTTATTTCCCAACGGTATATGATAGGTTAGCAACAAGGTTACCAGTGTCGCCTGAACTTACTGTATTTATTACAGGACATGGAATGTTAAAAAGCTATCTGTACAGATTTAAAATCATTGAAAACGCGAATTGCTCTTGTGGTGATGACGATCAAAATGTTGATCATTTATTATAACAATGCAGTAAGTTGAGACGGCAAAGGTTAGCTCTACGCAATTACATTTTAATGGACGGAGGGGACTGGCCTGTGAAAAAAGAGGATCTAATAAAACACTATTTAATAGTATATTATTCAATGAGCGGTAAAGAAGGCAATAACTCACGCGGATGATTTTGCGACACGAGACGTTAGTCGAGTGGCGTAATCATCCAAGTGAGTTGTTGCCCTTTGCCGCGACTTGAATACTATGCTTTATTTTTAATACCATAACATTTATTATTATATTAGACCATAACATTTTCTGTTAAACATAATTTTATTAAGAGTAATAAAAAATACTAATGCACGCTGTCAAATTTTTAATTTATTTGACATTTGTTTAAAACAAAACAAGATAGGTATTATGATTCCGTACGGTTGCTATAAAAATACGATAGTCTGTGAGTTATTATAACTCACGCTTATAACTCACGCATCGTAGTTATCTATACAATTATTCATCAAAAATCATTGAATAAAGACTATATAATCCAATGGGAGTAGATAAACTATTTTATTGCATTTATTAAAAGTATAAACTTCGATCTGTTATAACACAAATTACAAAATAGTTTGTTTTATTATAGTATATTCAAAATGTTAATTATTAATATTAATATTACAAAATGCAATTATATAAGATTGCTATGTTTAATGATTGTTTATTAATTACTTATATTTAAGAATGATAAATTATGTAAATGTTTTATATTTGCCATGTAGTATTACTTTCTGTAATGGAGGAAGGGGTGGATAAATGATTTATAAATTAAAAAAAAGACAGCACAGACAGTTCAGACGGGACAGACATCAAAGACAATATAGATAATGTGTATAGTATAGATAATATACAAATATATATAATACATAAAATGAAGACAACACAGATAATGCAGCTAACGCAAATAACAAATAATTCAGATAATATAGATAACCCTGCAAACAAAATCGACACCGGTAACCGACTTTTCAAATAATAGGCAGATTACAAACCGGTTATGGAAGTTTAATACTCCATTGCGGATGAAACAATATTCGTTTACAAACAGTATCTCTAAACAATATACAGGAGTTAACACTATAACTGTATGCAGTCATATAAGACTATGTATGAACCTTATCGCCACCTGCAAGATAACGCTGCTAATATATTCAGAAACCTTTTTTAAATATTATTCTCATTTACATTAATATATGCCCGTACTCATCTTACCAAACCTCATCTTAGTATTATTTTAATTCAAATTAATGTATGCTAATGTATGCACCATAAACGATAACGCATCATAACCCGTGTGGAATCCAAACAAATGATTCCCATAGTGTATAAAGACCGTAGTTCAGTTTGAGCTGCAATATACAACCATACGGAAAAGTTTCGAAGTTAGTTTCTAGGGATGTCACTTAACATAAAAATTAATTAATTTAAAAATTTCAAATAAAGAGCCATTTTTAAAAACATTTTTCAACGTAAAAAAAAGTTAATTCAGGTCTGAGTAAATGCGGAATAACGGAATACTTTTTTATTATTGTATTTTTTGTTTGAAGAAAAGTCACTTCTTGGAAAAAGTTTTGCTTGACTTAAAACCTCAAATTATGTCATTAAAATTTATCTATTATATACAAGATGATCAAAAAAGAGTTTTTTCTTTTAAATTTTACTTTCTTTACTGTTCAACATTTAGCAAATATTATTATTTGTTTTTTTAATACCAGATAATTGTTGTTTTTACTAATTGTAAACATTTGTTTTTAAAACAGTAAAATCAAAGGCCCTATTTTTCTTCGCCATGTAAATACGATAGGTTAATTTTAATGGCAGCATTTGAGGTTTTAAGTGAAGCAAAACTTCTTTAAAGGGTGGTATTTTCAGTTTTTCATTTGTTAAGATAATTTACGCACTCGCTGTATACTGACAGAGCACATAGATGACTTGAACTTCATCAATGATGTTTGTCTTTCATCCTACTTCAAGAAATAGATTACATACTGTCAGAATTATAGGAATTTGATTTACACATGAACACAAAAAAATAAAACTGCCGTGGCAATGCGAATGAGCTTAAGCAGAACCAAATAGTATATGTACTTTAGGGCAAACGGAGATTGTGGCAAATGGTAGAGCAGAAAGATATAGGAAAGAAGAAAAGTAAAAAAATATGTTCCTGGTGATAAAACGTGCCGAAACTCTAACACCCTCTGCCACTTCTATCACCTTCTCCCATACTCTATTATCCTCTTCCAACCTTTCCCACCATCTTTTACTACTTTCTACTCTTTCTTTCACCTTCAATCATCTGCTATCACTCTTACTCTCTTTCCTTGCCATATTTAACTCTCTACTACTCTCTCCTATCCTTTTTTGCCCTCTTTCAACCCTTCCTATCCTTTCTTACCTTTTTTATCCCATCCCACTCTGCCTCACCCTCCTTCGCCTTCTCTCATTCACTATCACACTCTATGATCTTCTTTACCCTTTCCCACCATCTACAACACTCTCTTACCCTGTCCCATCCTTCCTCGCCCTCTTTCACCCTTTTTCCAGTGCGATTAGCGAATTTGACAGATTTCTTCTGTCAACTTTGACATAGAGTATTTCAAGTATTTGTAGAAGCAAAGGTGATTGTCCCAAAGTTTTTTCCAATCAGAATATTAAAAAATGTTCCCATATGGATCCAACTTTATGCCAGACTAGCGTGGAGATTTTCGGTTTATCAACTGTGGATTACTTAGCTCTGTTCCCTAGACCTAAAACAATTTTTTTGTATAATACTTAATAAATGCATGCTCCAGAATGAAAAATATCTGGTTCACAAATGTAACCTTAAAGATTGATGCAATTTCAACGGCTTGCATAACTAAGAAAGAATTTTGCTTAAGCCTAACTTAGCAGTTATTGGAAAATAATTAATAGTTATTTAGTTAAGTTATTAATTTTTCTACCTCTCAAACTGCCTAAAATTGCAGCCCACAGCAATTTTTTACACCATGTAGCAGAGCTATGCAAAAAATTTCTATTATTCCATTTTTACGACAAAATTTTGGCTGTATTTAACTCACAGACTTCACACCGGATTCATTTTGAAGCTATAATATTATACTCTATAAAAAGAACCATGAATTACTTAAGTACATGATGTATTTAGTGTCAAAGATATGACCACTAAAATTAAAAAATCAAATAGCCCTCAACTTTTGGGCTGTAGTGTATATATCTTATAATGGGTATGTGTTCATCTCTGTCTCCAGATTACTTCAAATCTCAAAAGGAATGGGGTTTATTACAAAGCCACCGAGTAGCTGTAACGGTTCGTTTTTGTCAGTAGATTTATCTTAAATTATTTACCAATTGGCATTGATTTGAGCTTATAATTTATAGTACGAAAGCAATAAAATATTATTCTTATATTTTCTTTATTGAAATATTTCAAATACACAATAAAATAAAATAAAATGTTGATGGTATAGGCAACTCTTCTTGCTTAGGTAAGAATCTTAGTGATGAGTTGGCATTTTTTTGTTTTCAACTCTTTTATTAGCTAAAAAATTATTAGGTATTAGCATTAGTGAATTGGAACTTTCACTAGAGTTTCGTACTTGAAAAAGAATTCTTCTCGTAGTCTTGAGGTTATTCCTAAAAGATAGAGATTATTAGTTCAAAATAAACAGTAATTAACTTGTTTTGTACTTACCCAACTTTCGAGTCTTCTATTCAGCCTTAACGCTGGTGCTAACTTCTTCATGCATATTGCGGACAGCGCCTTGTAAACAATTTTGTCGTATTTAAAAGTATTTTTAATAGAAATTATAAATTTCCATTTTGCATACGATATGTAAACAAACCTTATCTTGCAACTGTCTTTCTGTTGCGCCGTCTCGAATAATTCCTTTTAATAAACATTGTTGCCGCAGTTATCTCTTCATGCTACTTGAGACTACTGGTCATACATCTGCTTTGCGCAGAAGCTATCGCATTACGTACTACCTGCCGCGTGTTTTGAAACGTGGTGTGTTAATTATTTAACCCGTTGACATGGAATTTCTTAATTAGATTGGAATAATATTTGCAACGCTGCCCCTCGCGGACGTACTTTGATATTTGAGATTGCGCATTTTTGCCATCGACGGATATCCGGTGATAGGTTTTTAAAGAAAGGTCTGAACGACATTCTTCTTTTGGTTTAGTAGTAATCAACTACGATCGAATTTGATCTTGGTGAAATATTGTGGGTGCTATTTAAGAAACAAATCTCTGGAGCCATATATGATGGTAATGGTGAGATTTTGTCTTCAATTACGCTTCAGCGGATTATTAGCACCACATCAATAATAATCAAACTGGTAACTACCCTATTGGAATATTTGGAGGGAAGCCATTTTGTCGCACAAGCGGATTCATTAGACCAGATCAATTCCTTCGATCGATATGAATTAACCCCTACCCAATGCCTGAAGTTCTTCACAGGATTACTAAATTATTCTTTGAATGTGGATGCATTTTGTTATCGGGTAGATACCGCCCTTTTACCTTTTAGCCGCCCACCATCAGAGGTATGAATTCTTAACATGTTTATGTATCGAACCATTTTCCTAGTCAGGAATTTTCTTTTAGGCTTCTTGGGAAAGGTGTACCCCATTAAGTATAGTAAGAAGATTATTTTTATAAGAAACTCAAACTGTAGTTCACTCCTACCTGGAAGTTTGGTAGTTAAGGAAATAAACCAGCGAGTAGCAGGATTTGAAGAATCTTCTGGGTTGAATGTCGAAATCAGCTAAGTTTATCATAAGAGATAACCTGTAATTTGCTAACTAAGCCGTCATTCAAATTTTTGTTGAGGTCATTTATTAATTATGTGAGTTGAAGAAGTCATTTGGACATTGAGTCTTTTCTGAACATAGCATTTAACTAGTCAACGTTAGGACTAGAATATAATTAATACTAATTAGATACATTATTTAGTTTATTCATTGGATTAGAACTTGTCAATTGTATAAGTGTGTAATCTAGTCATTGTCAAGTCTGTTAGTTGAACAAATGCTTAATTGCTCATAGTATTTCTGCATTATATTGCGAAGGTATAAATCGTAAGCTTACGACGGCTAACCCCTCTTCCCTATTACATGTTCTAACATTGGTGATGGTTATTTTATTATTTTTGGTTACTTCCTTTATAATTACATATTAGAATACCTACTATATTCAGCTCTCGATAGAACAATTACCAAGAACTTGATACTGACTGATATAAAATAATATCATTTCTTTTTTAATCCTCTCAATAGATTTTACAGTACAGTTAATATTTGTTTCAATATACAATTAATTACTCTCAATACTTATTTTCATAATTATTTATGTTAAAGTATTTATTATATTAATTAAACGGAAATTTATGTTTATGAATGGGCCTTTTAATGGTATGATAAGCAAGTACTTACTTAGCCCCGAGACGGTAAGTATCTGGTGCCCTTTTCTTAATTTTGGTGGTTCGATGGTTGCTGTGTCCTTAGTTGAAAAATTAAGTGGCGCTCCCTTACAACTTGAATCCAGCCCTTCTCCACTGATAGCTGGTCCGGGAGGACACAACTTTAAGCCATCGTTTACTTTGGTAATTATCGTCGCTTTATCCTATGGTAAGGGTGCGTGACATAAGAAATTGGCGCCCAACGTGGGGCTCGTTTTGGCTCGATTTGGCTCGTTTTTTTTGCTCGCTTCTGTTTCAATTTTGTTTTTGGTTCGAATTTGTTTTTTTACTCGTTGCTGTTTCTGTTTCGATTTGATTTTTGGCTTGATTCTGTTACTGATTAAGCTACCAACAGCAAAGCTTCTGAATGGTTTCAGATTGCCTAGCATGTTACTCTTTAATTATTATTAAAGTAAATTTGCTTATTGATTAAATTGTTATTGATTAGGTTTGTTGTAGTTGTTAAAGCTTGTTAGGGCTTATACTTGTACAGGCTTTGCTATTTCGACTAGATATTATTGAGTCTGATTATTATTATTTCTAGTTAGATTACCAAAACTTACTTATAAATTTTGGCTTTAGTTTTTGTGAACTGAACTTAGAATACGATTTAGGAGTAGGAATAGAACGAGTACCAAATCGTTCCTTATTCGCCAATATTAATCGTTTTGATTAATAGTAGAAGAACCTTTTCTTCATTTGGAGTTTTGTATAAATTTTCTCAATATGACTGAACACCAAATTGATATTAGACATTTACGTAAAGATGAATTGCAATTTGAACTTAAGATTCGAGGATTTGAATATGAAAGCAAATCTGTTGAAGAAATGAGATCAATTTTGAGTCCTTTATTTAAAGTCAAAGGTTTGAGTACGTTGGTTAATTATCCTAATTATGCATTTAAAGGTAATGTTGAATATCCTCTCATAGATGGTAAATACCAAGAATTAGAAAATGCTATAAACGATTTTCATGATAGTAAGAAATCAAAAAGTTTTAAACGTTTGATTTCTCGAATTTTGCATCTTTTGGGTAGAGTTAATTTGGCCCCTATTACTGGTAGTGCTGAGGAACTTAAGTTACGTAGTACCTGGCTTGCGAAAGTAACGTCTCTTTTTACGTTATTGGAAGAAGCAGCCAAGAAGAATGAAACGCATCCTCATCTTAGTTCATTCCTTGGTGCAGGACCCCCACCTGCCAATTCCGATGAAAATTTCTCTTCAGATAATTCTCAGTCAGAAGATGATGTCTTCATGTCTCCTCATATTCCGCATAAGTCTCCCAATAATTATCTTCCTATTTATAAGTGGAACCTAAAGTTCTCAGGTGATCCTAAGGGTATGACTGTGGTGTCTTTTCTACAAAGATTAGATGAACTCCGTATTGCTAGAGGTGTTTCCGAGCAAGAGTTGTATTTGGGTTACATAGATCTCTTTGAAGAGAAAGCTTTGATGTGGGCTCGAGCAGCTCATAAACGATGTCGTGATTGGAAAGAATTTTCAGATCTTCTCTTAAAGCACTACATGCCTCCTGATTATCGTCAGAGATTATTTCTAGATATATTATCGAGAACCCAAGGACAGAATGAAAGTATTGTAGACTATTTAACAATAATGAATGCTATGTTTGATCGTCACGGTTCGATGCCTTCAGAAGTGCGTCTTGACATACTATGTCGTAATTTAGCTCCATTTTATGTTATGCAACTCCCTGTTGTCACTACTTTAGAAGAACTTGAAGCAGAATGTTTGAAGTTGGAAGTGAAAAAGTATAGAGCGGACAACTATCATCCTCCGACAAAACATAAACAAAATTATGTAGAACCTGAGTTGGCTTGTGCGTCTAGCTCAAGTACAAATCGTAATACAAGTAGGGATTATTCTTGTCAGGCTGTTGGGTTTTCATTTGAAACTCCTAACCAGATTGTGTGCTACAATTGTAAAGAAGTGGGACATATTGCAAAAAATTGTCGAGCTCCTTTAAATAAAAGATGTTATCGCTGCGAATATCCTAACGTAACTGTCAGAACTTGTCCTAAGTGTAGGCCAAATTTTAATAAGAATAGGTCGGGAAACGAATTTGCGAGGACTCAATAGGACGACAGAGTTCCTCAAAAGTTTTAGATCGTCCACTTGAAAATTGTTCTATTAATCTAGTAAAGCAACAACAAAAGGTATTGTTGGATTATATTCTTACTCACGTCGATAATGATAAACGACCCTATCTTGAAGTCAAAATCTTCAATTGTAAAATGATAGGACTCTTAGATTCTGGAGCTTCTTGTACTCTTGTTGGTTGGGAAGGTTGGAAGTTTTTACAACAGCAAGGTCTTGAAATTACTAAAAATTTGGATACGTATTGTACTGTCGCAAATGGACAGACTTGCGAAGTATTTGGAAAGGTTTCCGTACCTTTTGAACTTTTGGGTAAACTTTGTGTTTTAGATGTGTTGGTTGTGCCTCAGTTGCCTCATAATTTAATTTTAGGTGCTGACTTTTGGTATCAAATGGGTGTGGTCCCAGACTTGCGACAACGTGAGTGGCATTTTACTAGTGAAACCCCTCCAGATGTTTGTTCTTTACAAGCTGAAACTGTACTTACCGATTCTCAGCGACAACAGTTGGATTCTCTCGTTGAAGAAAAATGTGCTTTGATGGGAAATTCTCTTGGTTATACTACGTTCGTAGAACATGAAATTGTCACTGATTCTGCCCCCATTAAGCAGAGGTACTACCCAGTTTCACCAATTAAGCAAAAATTGATAAATGAAGAACTTGATAAGATGTTGGCGGATGATGTGGTAGAACCTTCTAAAAGCGCTTGGTCTTCGCCGGTTATTCTTGTTCCGAAGAAAGATGGAACCTTTAGATTTGTTGTGGACTATAGACAATTAAATTCGGTAACTAAAAAAGATGCTTACCCTATTCCTTATGTTTCTTCCATTTTAGATAGTCTTCGTGGTGCTAAATATCTTAGTTCACTTGATATAAAATCTGCTTACTGGCAAGTTCCAGTTAAAGAGTCTTCAAGAGAATATACTGCTTTTACCGTCCCTGGTCGAGGTCTTTACCAATTTAAAAGGTTACCCTTTGGACTTTCGAACTCACCAGCCACTTTTCAAAGACTTGTTGATAATGTTTTGGGTATTGATTTGCAACCCCATGTTTTTGTATACTTGGATGATATAATTGTGATATCACCAAATTTCGAGCATCATTTAGAAGTACTAGGAAAAGTATTTGATAGGTTACATCATGCAGGGCTTACCGTTAATAAAGAAAAGTGTCAATTCTGTAGACCACAACTCAAATATCTTGGTTATGTCGTGGATAAAAATGGTTTACACGTTGATCCAGAAAAGGTTCAGGCTATAATCAATATTAAAGCTCCAACTACTGTTTCTCAGATTAGGTCTTTTATTGGAATGGCATCATGGTATCGCCGCTTTGTACCCGATTTTGCAACGTTGATATCTCCTTTGACTGAATTGACTAAGAAACGCAAAAAGTGGATGTGGACCGAAGAATGTGAACTTGCATTCAATAATATTAAACAGCGTCTTGTTTCAGCGCCGATCTTAGTTAGCCCAGATTTTAATAAGCCCTTTATCTTACAAACCGATGCTTCCGGTTTTGGTATCGCAGCTGTGTTATCGCAACCCTATGAAGATGGAGAAAAAGTTATATGCTACATATCTAGGTCGCTTACTGCTCAAGAAAGAAATTATTCAACCACAGAAAGAGAGTGTCTTGCTGTGATTTATGGAGTGGAAAAGCTTAGAAGTTACTTAGAATTTGTTCCTTTCACGGTCATTACCGACCATTATTCGTTGTTATGGTTACAAAGATTAACTAATCCTACAGGTCGTCTTGCTAGGTGGTCATTACGACTGCAACCTTATAATTTTAAAATAATTCATCGCAAAGGCAAAGACCATGCTGTTCCAGATTGTCTGTCGAGGTCAGTCGAATATGTAGTAGACAGTGTCGAGGTAGTTAATGACCTTAAAGATCGTTGGTATTTGCGGATGTTAGAAAATATTGAGAATCATCCTCAAAAATTTCCACAGTGGAGAATTGAGAATGGGAAACTTTTTAAGTATCTTCCGAATAAAATTCCAGAATTAGCTCAGGAAGGTGATGCATGGAAAATCGTAGTTCCAAAAGAGCAACGTTGTAAAATATTAGATAGTTGTCATAATTTGCCTACTAGTGGACATATGGGCATTTATAAAACTTATTGGAGAATTCGAAGCAAATACTTCTGGCCAAAAATGAAATCGGACGTAGTACGTTATGTTAAATCATGTTCGATTTGTGCTAAGTACAAACCAGAACAGAAAACGCCTGCTGGTTTAATGGGTTCTAGGCCTACTATAACTCAACCATGGCAGATGATTAGCCTTGATTTTATTGGTCCTCTTCCAAGATCCACTAAAGGTTTTAAGTATATTCTGGTAATAACAGATTATTTTTCTAAGTATGTACATGTTGTACCATTGAGAAATTGTACTGCGCAATCGCTCGTTAAACATTTAGAGGAAGATATTTTTCTGGTATATGGTGTACCTCGTTACTTAATTTCGGATAATGGTGTGCAAATGCGAAGTCGTGAGTTTAGGAAGCTAGTCGATGATTATAAGGTTAAAATAAATTTTACTCCCTTATATTATCCTAGAGCAGATCCTACTGAACGTACCAATAGAACCCTGAAAACAATGATTTCCTCGTATATAAAGGATAATCAGAAAACTTGGGATCGGAAATTATCTGCATTGGCATGCGCCATTCGTACTAGTCGCAGTGAAACTACTGGTTATACGCCGTATTATATAAATTTTGGAAAAGAATATGTAGGTTCAGGAGATGAATATGAACAAAAGATAAACTCTAGAAATTCTATAGATTTGAAAAACGAAGTCAACAATCGTAAGGTTGGATTTCGTAAGTTGTATGAAGATGTAGTTCAAAAATTACGGACTGCTCAAGAAAAGAATCGTAAGACATATAATTTAAGAAGAAGGCCCGTACACTATATTGTGGGTGACAAAGTTTGGAAAAAGAACAAAGTAAAGTCGAATGCTGCATTCAACTTCAACGCCAAATTGGCTCCCAAATTTATTGGCCCTTTTGTCGTCAAGAGAAAAATTGGAACTTGGACTTATGAGTTGCAGGATGACAATGATGAGCCGAAAGGGATATGGCACGTCCAAGATCTCAAACCTTATTTCTCAGCGGATGATTTGCTCAGTGATTAGAGTTTGGGAGATACGTATTTTACGTTGATTGTGTTTGTGTTAAGTTGTATTATTTTCTTTTGGTTGTGGGTTTTGAATGGTGAGGTTCGTCATCAACAATAACGTTATTTTTAATATTTAGTTTAACTCACAGTATTGGTGGATTTATTTAGGCTTAGCTACAAGTATAGTTTTCTACAGACCCGTGGGCCTGACTATTAAGTAGGCAACAGCGGTCGAAAATCTGAAAGTTTTCCTCCCTTTATCGAAGGAAAGGTGGGATGTAACGGTTCGTTTTTGTCAGTAGATTTATCTTAAATTATTTACCAATTGGCATTGATTTGAGCTTATAATTTATAGTACGAAAGCAATAAAATATTATTCTTCTGTTTTCAGGGTTCTATTGGTACGTTCAGTAGGATCTGCTCTAGGATAAGAATCGTAAGACATATAATTTAAGAAGAAGGCCCGTACACTATATTGTGGGTGACAAAGTTTGGAAAAAGAACAAAGTAAAGTCGAATGCTGCATTCAACTTCAACGCCAAATTGGCTCCCAAATTTATTGGCCCTTTTGTCGTCAAGAGAAAAATTGGAACTTGGACTTATGAGTTGCAGGATGACAATGATGAGCCGAAAGGGATATGGCACGTCCAAGATCTCAAACCTTATTTCTCAGCGGATGATTTGCTCAGTGATTAGAGTTTGGGAGATACGTATTTTACGTTGATTGTGTTTGTGTTAAGTTGTATTATTTTCTTTTGGTTGTGGGTTTTGAATGGTGAGGTTCGTCATCAACAATAACGTTATTTTTAATATTTAGTTTAACTCACAGTATTGGTGGATTTATTTAGGCTTAGCTACAAGTATAGTTTTCTACAGACCCGTGGGCCTGACTATTAAGTAGGCAACAGCGGTCGAAAATCTGAAAGTTTTCCTCCCTTTATCGAAGGAAAGGTGGGATGTAACGGTTCGTTTTTGTCAGTAGATTTATCTTAAATTATTTACCAATTGGCATTGATTTGAGCTTATAATTTATAGTACGAAAGCAATAAAATATTATTCTTATATTTTCTTTATTGAAATATTTCAAATACACAATAAAATAAAATAAAATGTTGATGGTATAGGCAACTCTTCTTGCTTAGGTAAGAATCTTAGTGATGAGTTGGCATTTTTTTGTTTTCAACTCTTTTATTAGCTAAAAAATTATTAGGTATTAGCATTAGTGAATTGGAACTTTCACTAGAGTTTCGTACTTGAAAAAGAATTCTTCTCGTAGTCTTGAGGTTATTCCTAAAAGATAGAGATTATTAGTTCAAAATAAACAGTAATTAACTTGTTTTGTACTTACCCAACTTTCGAGTCTTCTATTCAGCCTTAACGCTGGTGCTAACTTCTTCATGCATATTGCGGACAGCGCCTTGTAAACAATTTTGTCGTATTTAAAAGTATTTTTAATAGAAATTATAAATTTCCATTTTGCATACGATATGTAAACAAACCTTATCTTGCAACTGTCTTTCTGTTGCGCCGTCTCGAATAATTCCTTTTAATAAACATTGTTGCCGCAGTTATCTCTTCATGCTACTTGAGACTACTGGTCATACATCTGCTTTGCGCAGAAGCTATCGCATTACGTACTACCTGCCGCGTGTTTTGAAACGTGGTGTGTTAATTATTTAACCCGTTGACATGGAATTTCTTAATTAGATTGGAATAATATTTGCAACGCTGCCCCTCGCGGACGTACTTTGATATTTGAGATTGCGCATTTTTGCCATCGACGGATATCCGGTGATAGGTTTTTAAAGAAAGGTCTGAACGACATTCTTCTTTTGGTTTAGTAGTAATCAACTACGATCGAATTTGATCTTGGTGAAATATTGTGGGTGCTATTTAAGAAACAAATCTCTGGAGCCATATATGATGGTAATGGTGAGATTTTGTCTTCAATTACGCTTCAGCGGATTATTAGCACCACATCAATAATAATCAAACTGGTAACTACCCTATTGGAATATTTGGAGGGAAGCCATTTTGTCGCACAAGCGGATTCATTAGACCAGATCAATTCCTTCGATCGATATGAATTAACCCCTACCCAATGCCTGAAGTTCTTCACAGGATTACTAAATTATTCTTTGAATGTGGATGCATTTTGTTATCGGGTAGATACCGCCCTTTTACCTTTTAGCCGCCCACCATCAGAGGTATGAATTCTTAACATGTTTATGTATCGAACCATTTTCCTAGTCAGGAATTTTCTTTTAGGCTTCTTGGGAAAGGTGTACCCCATTAAGTATAGTAAGAAGATTATTTTTATAAGAAACTCAAACTGTAGTTCACTCCTACCTGGAAGTTTGGTAGTTAAGGAAATAAACCAGCGAGTAGCAGGATTTGAAGAATCTTCTGGGTTGAATGTCGAAATCAGCTAAGTTTATCATAAGAGATAACCTGTAATTTGCTAACTAAGCCGTCATTCAAATTTTTGTTGAGGTCATTTATTAATTATGTGAGTTGAAGAAGTCATTTGGACATTGAGTCTTTTCTGAACATAGCATTTAACTAGTCAACGTTAGGACTAGAATATAATTAATACTAATTAGATACATTATTTAGTTTATTCATTGGATTAGAACTTGTCAATTGTATAAGTGTGTAATCTAGTCATTGTCAAGTCTGTTAGTTGAACAAATGCTTAATTGCTCATAGTATTTCTGCATTATATTGCGAAGGTATAAATCGTAAGCTTACGACGGCTAACCCCTCTTCCCTATTACATGTTCTAACATTGGTGATGGTTATTTTATTATTTTTGGTTACTTCCTTTATAATTACATATTAGAATACCTACTATATTCAGCTCTCGATAGAACAATTACCAAGAACTTGATACTGACTGATATAAAATAATATCATTTCTTTTTTAATCCTCTCAATAGATTTTACAGTACAGTTAATATTTGTTTCAATATACAATTAATTACTCTCAATACTTATTTTCATAATTATTTATGTTAAAGTATTTATTATATTAATTAAACGGAAATTTATGTTTATGAATGGGCCTTTTAATGGTATGATAAGCAAGTACTTACTTAGCCCCGAGACGGTAAGTATCTGGTGCCCTTTTCTTAATTTTGGTGGTTCGATGGTTGCTGTGTCCTTAGTTGAAAAATTAAGTGGCGCTCCCTTACAACTTGAATCCAGCCCTTCTCCACTGATAGCTGGTCCGGGAGGACACAACTTTAAGCCATCGTTTACTTTGGTAATTATCGTCGCTTTATCCTATGGTAAGGGTGCGTGACATAGCATATTGAAAAGGTCTCATCGAAGAAATTAAGAATAGGTATCACATAAAGAGTGTGGTGTAATTCCTGTGATCTCCAAGGTCACGACATAGCGCAACTTGTGGACAATTATACAGAAACGATATTTTCTGCTGTGATAATAATAATTACCAATGCCTGGAGAACCAGGCCTCAGAAGCTAAGAAGCTTGTGCGGAACCGAGCGGCGATTATTATTAGTATGTAGGCTCATCGTGCAGCAGCAGTCGACTTACAGATGGTATAGCACAAATCCGACATTTGTGTTTCAGCTAAGAAAAACTGCCGAAAACCTTAACCAAATCTTTGGTGAGAGAGTAACACGCTAGCTGCTGCTCTACCAAAGCTATATAAAACATGATACATCTTGAAACTTAATCATAGAACGCTAGATGCTATTATATCTAAGTCTAGGGTGACACAAAGAAACATTACAAAATGTCAAATAGCTTTGAAATTGCGGGGTTGTAAATACCTGCTGGCTTGAATACTATTCGCTATGTTGATCTGGTCGTCGACAAGTTCTTAGTATAGATCTTCGTAGTAGACTTATTTGAGTAAGGTTTCAAGCTGCGATTTGGTAAGATGTATGGTATGGCACATATGAGTAGTATGTCCTGCTTGATACCAATGATACTACAATTGCTTTTGGTGTATACTGCAGGCCACGAACCCATCTTGTACTACATATTTTAACCTACTTAATGAGACCTAAGGGTATGCTGCTTAGTAAGCGTTATAATGACACCATATGATGATATTCGACCTTAAATAACGGTTAAGATTTCAGTTCTGTAGATTTGGTCCAACGATGACCTGTGTCTTTGGTCGAGTTTTAAAGTATATCCAAAAGTCGAGATAGTCTTTTGGAAAACTACCGGCCATACGAGCTGTAATACTAATAATAATAAATCTATTAAAAAAATTAATTATGCCAAACACCTTTTAGAACAAATTCACACAATGGCTCCTCAAAGTAAATTAAATTCCTACATTTTTGTAATAACAAACGCAAATTAGACATGTTAGAAGCTTTTGAGATATACAAATACAAACTCAGAGTACCTTTAATGAATGAACAACTTGAGCTCAGTAATTCTCCGTTACTGGAAGAGTTAGATATTTGTTTCTGATCATTTTTATCTAGTTACCTATTTTTTATATTTACCTTAACGACGTGTTATTTATTATATTATTACGAATTATATGAATTATTTGGACTAGTTATAAGAAATTCTTGGTTTATTAGAACTGAATCGGTATGGATCGCCGAAAAAGAAGTGACACATCAAAAGTATGCTGGAGTATTGGTTCTGTTTCTTAGTTCTGTTTGAGTCTCCGTACATTTCTGCTAATAAATAACATATTAAGAACCAATTAGAATATTAAAATGATATATTATTGGACTGTGTATCATAATGAACCCTTTATTATGGTTCTGAGTACCACAATGTATTCTAATAACATAGAACTAGCATTATATAAAAGTTTCTACTTGATGTTTTAGTTTTAAAAGTTTTTAATTCAAAACCAAATCGTAGATAAAATAAAATTTATATGCAATTATGTAGGATCGTATAACCAATCATTATGGTGCATGTCGTGTTATCGATAATCTTCACGACTAGTGCCATACTTAATCATTGGCGGTACGATCTTTATAACATAAATAACTATTAAACAAGTAACATTTGGGTATGGATAATTTTAGTCTGCGTTAAAGGTCCTTTTATTAGAATTATTATTTTATCCCCTTAAGCGAAAACTACCAAATCCATTCTGCAAAGGTTACCTTTTGTTTGAATAAGAATGATTAATAAAACTCTATGTTATATCAACAGAAGATTTTATTACAGCAAATCAAAAAATTCAGGCATGCAGGAATTACCTTTGAAAGTAAAAAGACTTTTCAGTTAAATAACCAAATAAGAATCGCTCTCAAATAGAAGATCTAGTAAAATACATTTACTACTTGTTCAGGTGAAATATTTGCTAGCACTTGAAGTTTTTTTAGTGATAAGAAGCACTATTTTATGTACAAAAAGGTCTTATTGTATTTTGAACTAAAATGAATTGGGGCCATAATAAACGCAATTGTAATATCAAACGAAATGTCCATACAAAAACAAATGAATGTTTAAAAGGTGAGGCTGTATGTTCTAAAAATTTGTAACTAGTAAGTAAGCTAAGGGATATGACGTGCGTTAACTGCATGAAGTAACTTTTTAATACATTAACATTTATTTGCAATGAATGGACTTATTGTAATAGTATAACTAATTGTACGTGAGCTTTCAACGAAGCATAATGCATTCCGCTACAATCAGTTAGTAATACCCTTTTTTGAATAACGACAATCCTTGACAATTAAGTGGTTTTTGACAATGAAAATGACATGACACTGAAATTGCATTTTAACATTACTTACCAAAGTAAGCTACGTGCAAGGAAATGGTTTAAAACTTTCAGAATTCCATTCATATTTAATTTATTTATCTTTTTTTGACAGTTCTATAATAATGTATTTTTTCCCAACGAATCTATTAATAAAATATTAACTTACAGTCAAGCATAATTATGTTGAAAATATTATCATCTTATTGGAATTGCTTATAATAACGTGACTTATAAAAAGTCCTGACATTTACAGTTGACCGTATTTACTTACTTTTATTACTATTATAATGTGCAATATTATGTCTATGACTAAACGTTAAGGAAATTCCTTGAATCCTAATTAGGTAAATCGTTCGAAATTTGAAATTACTGTACACCTCTAGGCTGGGTCTTGTTAGCCTCGATCAAGGATTTTGGATCAAAGTGTAACAACAAATATCTGACCCTAAATTCTAATTTGTGTAGGTGTACACGTACGTCAAAATCTTTAATGGTGATTTTTATTACTATATAAGTAGTGGTTAATCTAATTTGTGCGATTCTTAATAGATACAGGAATTTTTAATTAGGAATAAGAAAAAGGGAAATCGGTTGACGTGGAGGTATGAACGAGTAATTATTTCATTATAACTTTTTGACTTTTAGATTTCTAACTTGTTTATTAAATCAAAACAATGCAAAAGGTTTCTCAAAACCGTTACTTAACCTTCGCCTCTAGAATCAGCAGTGCACTGCAATTACTTTCGCTGATTCCACCACGAAACTAGAATTTAAAAACAACAGGTTCTATCCATCTTAATATCATCTTTTATAAGAATCTTTTAACTGCATGGGGCATTTAAAACCAATACAAATAATTGTAAGAAATTTGTTAATGTCATATTGTGGTGTCCTAATTGCGATATCATTTCTAGAAAAAGGTTACTCATTGCTTCATTGCGCTGTGTAGTGCTAAATTATTAGAGGTGTCACTTGGTATTTAAGAGACAGGAATTTTTTCACCTTTTGCCTTGCTTGTTTAGCGGATTTTATACAACGAACACCACCGCTTTAAATTGCGCAAAGGGAAATGTTTAGTGAAACATTCTTTAGATTTTTTCTTTCCCTTTTACAAAATTAAATATTCGTCTGATACGCAAAAGTATTATGAGCCATAAAAGCCAACCCCTGATGGCAGTGCTACTTACATTAGCAATATTGATGGGCGTATACATAATTATTACATAGCACATGCAAGCTTTGTCTTTTGCAATAAATTATCGTAACTTATAATATAAATTTGATTTGGGAATTTCAATAATGTGTGTTAACTCGAAAAGTGTCAGATAATTTTAGGTTTTCTATTTTACAGTTTACTCTCTAGAGAGCAAAATAGCTATATTCTCCCTAGTACTGCCAACTCAAAAGCAGAGCTTTATATTAGGGCGTCCAAAAACATTATTTTTCAATGCTTGTGAGTTGGCGGCGTTGATGCCTGATAATAAAATACGCATTGTATCGTATATGTAGTGTCGACAAAGGCTATTACTAGCCACGTTTCAGACTGCAATATTTTTGAACAACCACTCAATTATATTATGTGATAACTTTAATAACACAGTGCGACAAATTTCAAGTTTTGGTTCATGACATGGGATTTCTCTTCAGGAATGGAAAGATTAGGTGCCAAATAGCAATTTCCCAACGGCATTTTGCTAGGTTAGTTAAAATAAAAGAGTTTTTTAATTTTAAAGTTTGAGAACTATCAGGGTATCGGATGGGCTTGAAAAATTCGGAAAATTACCTAAAATATAGTTTTCGAGGTGTTTTTGTGCTTGTTTGAAATGAAATTGAAAGTAGATACAAAAGCGAACATATGTGAAATCCTTGAAACACCAGGGGTCGTTTTAAAATGCATTTAAAGCGCTAAGGGGAATGGGGTAGCGA
The DNA here is from genome assembly GCA_929113105.1 of Agrypnus murinus. Lineage (NCBI taxonomy): Eukaryota > Metazoa > Arthropoda > Insecta > Coleoptera > Elateridae > Agrypnus > Agrypnus murinus. Next base: position 24,545,143 of record OV816028.1, on the reverse strand, counting down.
GGTGGCAGAGGGCGTTCCTTTTTCATAAAAGCTTTTCTCCAATTGTCCCCTATTATACCGCAAAATGCCGGACTGAGAGTAATGTTTCTTCGTAGAAAAATGTGTTTTTGAATTAAATTCAGAAGTATGAATCCATGTTCTTTATTTTGTTTTAATTTTGGTCAACAAATACAACTTTACCTCTACTAATCTATTTGCTTCCTTTTGGCCGCTGGTTTCTCATTTTCGCTCTCCTCCCTGATTTGTATGTCTGAGCTGGATGCGTGGACATCATCTTCGCTGTCACTGTTTTCATTATTGTCTTCGTTCCTTCTTCGCTATCCTCAGCGTCTCTCTTTAGCCACCAACACAAATCCCCTAACATGGCATTCAATTTTTTGCCTCTGTACCGAATTTCCATAGGCATTGCAACATAATGGAATCGCTCTCCATGTTCATCAGACTCTGAAGCTAACTGCTTCTCAAAGTAGCCAAGGTGACTATTAAGGAAATCTATTTTGAGAGACATTGATATCTTCAATTCCTCAAATGCCTGTAACATATCAGCTATCAAGTCACGGTAATTTTCTGCCCGATGCTTCCCCAAGAAATAAAGAATCACGGCCTTCATGGCATTCCAAACAATCGACTGGTCTTCATTCAGATATTTGTCAAAATCCGAATTTTTCATAAGCTTGCGAATATCACGAAACTTGCATCTTTATAAGTATAAATTTCTGCATTTTGAAACTGTAAGGTGAGTAATATCTTTCCGTACACCACTGTAAAATGTCGAATTCAAAACAGTGAAATTGATACCTTCTTGTGACATGATCATTTCTTGCATCGTTATCAAGAAATTGGGATTGGACAGTCAGTTTTATGCACCCTTTAATTTTAGTTAATAGTAACGTAATGATTGTGTTGGGCAACCAGACGTTTATAATGCTTCATACTTTTATCTTGTACATTTTTCACCATTTTTGACTTTCATACTGTGTTCATCCTGCAGATTACACAGACATGTTTGAGCTTCCAGTACGACATGCAATATAAAAAATAAAAAAACGTTGAAGATAAAAAATGAATACTGAAATCTAAATAATAATTTGTTTGTTGTTAAGAGAAATTAAAACAAATGAAAAAATGAATTTATTCCCCTTCAATTCAAAAAATCATTTTGCTAAAGAAGAAATATTGCTATCAGGCGAAATTTTGCACTATAATAGAAAACACTAAAAAAAGTTTCTGTAAACTAAAACGCCTTCTGCCCCTCTCTACCCCATCCCCTTTTCAAATTAGCGCTTTAAATGCTTTTTAAAACGACCCCTGGTGATGCAAGAATTTCACTTATGTTTGTTTCTGTCTATCTTTTTTATATATCTACTTTCAATTTCCTTTCAAACAAACCCAACAACCCCTCGAAAACTATGTTTTTAGGTAATTTTCCAAATTTTTCAAGCCAATCCGATACCCTGATAGTTCTCAATCTTTAAAATTGAAAAACTCTCTTATTTTAACTAACCTAGCAAAATGCCGATGGGGAACTGCTATTTGGCACCTAATCTTGCCATTGCTGAAGAGAAATCCCATGTCAAGAAAAGTGTGTCGCACAGTGTAATGTACGTCAAATTATTGATTCTGGAATACTGCAAGATAAATAATGCGATTTTAAAAGCAGCCAGAAACCGCTCCTAAATGGAACATTACAAAGTGGAGATTAGAAATCACATAACAATAAAACATATAAATTAACGTCGTTTATCACAGCAAGGTGTCAAGTGTAAGTGAAAGTATTTCGTGAACAAATTTTGAACCCGGAATGATCCTCACTCGTAAACCTTATTTCTAGTAGATGCTAAAAGCGCCGGCGGAGGAAAATGATATTTAAGTTCTAATTAATTTAAAAACCAGTAGCAGGTTTTCTAATTTATTGTACGCATTAAAATAAATCAACAACAATATCGTATGACTGTCAAGTTTAAAAACTAATCAGACATACCTATTCGAGATCACATGCTGCGATAGAAAAGTGTTTTATTATTAAACCAGATTGTTTGCATACAGAGTCTGTTTTAACTCATTTTAAAAACGAAATAGAAATAGTACAATTTTTGATCAATACTAGGACAATTTTCACATGATTCAACATTATATTACAGTGGCGTAACAAACACCCCTCCAGACACTACACCAAAGGGGGCGGGCGATTTGTTAAGAAGCCCACGTTGCCACCTGCCCTATTTTGAAAATCTGTGGACTTTTTTCATAAATAACTTCATAATGTTATTTTTATTATAAATAAAATGACAAGAAGGATGAATTCCTTTTTCGCAATACACGAAACACTGCACAGTCTGCAATATTCAAGAAACTGTTAGAAGATAATACTGGCGTGCCGCAGTCGTACAGATCTAACAATATTTATTAGTGGCGTAACTAGACCACTTGGCACACGTTTGCGAGCAGCATTTTGGGCTCCTAGTATATATCGAAATAGAAATCTTTTAACGACCTTCAATCTAACGATCGATAAAACTATTATAATCAAAACTATGTAACATAGTTTTCCAGACAGTGTCAAAGTAGTTATTGACAAAGCTATAGCATGCAAAGTTATATACAGAAATTGTCATACTCGCAACGCAACACAAGACAAAACAGTCCAAAGTTGAATAGGACTAATAACTAAACCTCAACTGCTCCACTTACTAAACACGATCTAGGACATTTGAGCGAGGTCGTTTGGACGCGTCCATCTCGGGGCGATTGTTTTGGCACGAGGACAGTTTGACGCGGGACAGTTCGTTGCAAAGACATTTCGGCGCCGGAACACTTGAGCACAAACACACTTTGACGAAAAGGCAGTTCGTCGCCTGTAATTCTTTCCGCAAATTAGGGTAAAAAAACGTTTTCTTGGTCTATTAGTCTAGTTTTCTTGGGACAAGCTACCCTATTATCAGTGTAATTTTTTTATATTTTTATGACCACGCCTTCGTAATTCCAGAATTTCTATTTTGTCTTGAAGCACTGGACTAGAAGCCCTTCAGCAAACGCTGTCCTTTCGCGACATTCGTGATGCCAAAGAATTTCTACTAGCTAATTAAACAGCACTAAGTACACTAATAATACAGAATACTCACGCAATAATTGATAAGCCCCATGGCAGTACATACGAGCTGTTTAATTGGCAAATATTGAGTTTTTTCTCATGATACTGTATTTATCAAATATTGCATTTCATCGATCATGCTGTATTTATTACTTGTAAGTACCTACAGATTTTGTTCATTACAATAATACTAGACAATTTCTCCAAATAAAGGCGTAGTACTACTTATATATATATATATATATATATATATATATATATATATATATATATATATATATATGTAGTACTGATGACAAACGAAGGAGGTAGCACACAAGAAATAAAGCGTAGGTGTGAGATGGCCAGAAGGGCAGCTAAAACCCTGCAGAAGACTTGGAGAGACAGTAATATCACACTCGAGATAAAGAAACACATAATAAAAACACTGATATTCCCAGTGGCCCTATACGGTGCAGAAACATGGACACTAAAAGCCCAAGATAAGAGAAGATTGGACGCGTTTGAACTCTGGTGTTGGAGACGTATCCTTCGTACCCCGTGGACGGACAGAAGAACGAATGAGTCAATCATTGAAACCATAAAAGAACCCCAACGAATATCTCAAACGGTACAATCCCGAATCCTAAAATTCTTCGGTCACATAAACAGAAGACCTGTGGATAACTTAGAGAGACTAATAGTGTAGGGTAAAATGGAAGGGACTCGACCCAGGGGAAGATCTCCAAAACGATGGACAGATCAAGTAAAGGAATCGACTAGCGGTTCTATATATCAGGCAACGACAAACGCAAAAAATAGAGAAAGATGGCGGGAAATAGCAAGAACAGCGAGACAGCCCAAATAATGTGGATCATGATCACGACTTCTCTGACAAGAGGAAAAACGAAGAAGAAGAAGACTACTTATATTTTCGGCAGAATCACTTCACATGGAAGAGTCCTTCCGCGGAACTGAAATATCCCCTTCCTGCTTCCGCGCCAAAGTGTCCCTGCGCCTAAGTGGCCCGCGCTAAAGTGTCCCTGCGTCGAAATGTTTTTGCGCCAAAGTGCCTCCGCACCGAAGTGTCCCGCACCGAAACGCATGAAATGCAAAACGGACGCCCCGTAATGTCCGGCTCCGTACTAGACACCTTCTTCAAATAAATGACCAAGTCCCGGAAAATTTAAAAATTTTTCGTGTCACACTCAGGCAGTTGAAAGGGCTGTGAGAGTAATAACAAATGCATCTACATAAGGGCAAGACATAGCTCAGTACTATGAAGCAAAATAAGAATTAGGTAAATTGTCTTTTATAATGGTAAGCGGCTGGAATTAGAGGTACGGCCACGTCTCACCGTTGTGAGTTCTGGGCTGCTTTTAACATTCAATCAAATTGTATTATATTAAATGTAACATAAAAATATAGCTCACATAGTTACATACATTGAATATTAAACTAGGCAAAAAGCTGCAGAAAATAAATGACGAAGTAAGAAGTTAGAGGGGCGCCGTGAAATATTAAACTATATTGTGAAATTCTTCTTAAGCACTAAGAGGGACACTAAGAATATTTTTTTCACTACGCCCACTAAAAATACTTTGTCTCCTCAGGGACTCTTCAAAGAAATTGCGTCATTTTAGTTCGCAAATAAGATTTAATTACTTGCATCGGCTGTTGCTGGAGTTACAGGTATTTGGTCCTATAATACAGGATCAGTCATAGAGATACGATTTCATCCGTACATTATTAACTATGGTGCGGTAACAAGAATTTAGCAAGTAGCGGCAAATGTTAGAACGCTGCAGAGGGCCTATGAAATAAACACATTACAAATTTTTCAAAACAGACCAAACATAAAATGGGTGATGCCGGATAGTTACGCACTGATATGTATTATAAGAAAGAAATATGTCGGAAACATGAGTTGATTAAGACATTAGGTATTGATGAAGTTATCAAGGATTTTGCCATAAAAAACTCTTGATGAGAGCCTGTTTTATAAATCAGTTAGGAATTAGCTATTACCATTACCTATAGTTATTAAGTGCCAGTCTGGTACGTTAGGTTCTGTTATTTTAGTATATTTACTGGAGTATCATAAAATATGTTTTTTCGATACCCTAATATGAAATGTCATTTTTTACCTCCTGTCAGTTTCTAAAATGTTATGTGTTTCTCCTTGCGGCTAAACAGGGCCGACGCGAGGCGGGTTCAGCGCGTTCCCCGGAATACGAGCGCTTTCTCCGCTGTTGTAGTCAAACCGATGTTTCTGTCACTTAACGACTGATAAAGCAAACTTCTACCATTCAACCTACGTAAATCTTGATTATATAATTAAAAACTTTGCAAACGAAAAAGGACAGAAAAATCATTTTTCTTTTGCGAATGTAACAGTTAAACGCAAATGTAGTATTCGCGCACTTGTGCTTCAAAACGATGTAAAAAGCACTGGCCCTTTTAGGCTGTCTAAAAATAGTTTGACTTGATATAATAAAATTTGGAACAATTAGAGAATTCCCCCATCAAACATTTTTTGACCAAATTAGTGTCATTTGAACGAAAATTTGATGCTGATTCCGAATATGTAAATCATTTTTGGGGCAAACGCCTCTCCAAAACTGGTTGCTACCAACCTAAATTCCACAAAAACGCCAGTACCTAAACAAAACGCTATGCATAAGCAAATTAATTTTTTTCTCAACCTAACCTAACCTAACCTAATCTAGACCTAACCTAACCTAGCCTAAACCCAACCTAAGCCTAACCTAACTAAATTGTGTAATTGTAAATTAATATAATTCTTATTCATTTCCATAGAGATTAAGCATTTTTTTACCTTTGATCTCGAAATTTGTGGCCTTTGTCCGATTGCCCCAAAAATGATTTACATATTCAGAATCAACATAAAATCTCCGTTAAAATGACCAGTTTGATCAAAAAATGTTTGGTGGAGGATTTCTTCAATTATACCTAGAATTTAGTTTAAAAAGTTTTTTCCCATTTGGGTATTAGAAATCATAAAAGAAAGATTAGTAATCGATCACTATTCCACTGACAAATATGCAAGCGCCATCTATTGGCAACAAGCGAATGCTATTGCCTACTTGTTTTTACGTATACTTAGAATTCGACACAGTATTACAGATGTTGGTTAATTATGTTAAGTTCGTTTTAAAAAAATTTGTGCAAAAACTTGATGCGCGAAGTCATCTTCGACGCATTCTCGCAAATAAATCACTCGCTCCTTCGTAGCTCGTGCTTCAAAAACTGCGCTCATGCGCGGGTTCGCGTAGTTCGTAAATAACTATAATGATACTCTATGATCCTATTGTACTATGTAATAATGTGTTTATAATAAATTATTTATTTAGAAGTTGTTTTAGGCCAAGTGTATTTTTGAATCCGGCCCCTGAAAAGCTTACACCGGCCCGGCGGCTAAAATACTTTTCTCCTGCAAATTTAAATATTTTAGTTTACTATTCTAAACTTCACTTTGCTTTTTTCATTTTGTACGTTTTTGTTAAGTTTTTTTTAATTATAGATTATTAGGATATAGAAAAGGTAGTATTACACACAGGGAAAATCTTCTCCGTTGCGCGTCGAAAGACATACTTCACACCTTACACTAAAATCTAAAAGATTTTCCCCTTTCATAATAAATAGCTATTTTTCGAACACTGTCGGAAAAGTGTTGAAATTTCATTCTGTTTCTAATGGACAAACTGATCTACTTTCGTCAATATAATGCGAAATTAAAAGATATTTTTTAAAATTAATGAAATTTTCAAAAATAAATTGTTTGTATCTCGAATGCGAAATGCTACTTTCGCAATCGAACATGAGAGATTTTTATATTGTGAAGATTTACCCTATGTTAAGTTAATTATTACCACTGTTTTTAAATTAATTCGAAAGCTGATAAACCTGAGGTGAATAAAATGGTAAATCATTATTTTTCGTTCAAAGCGTCTGAGTGGTTACTGTGGGGGGAAGAACAAACCATTTTTGTTAAAAATAAAACATCACCAATTATTTCACTCATGTTCTTGAAAGATTTTAAAGTGACCATACCTAACACCAGCCTATACTTTTCCAGTAAATCCGAAGTGCAAGATTAGTGCATTCAAATTTTAATACACCTGAGTATTGAAACTGCATCATTTCTTGTCATAATAAAAAACACTACATAATTCCTGGAAATACTTTATGATATAGCATGTTATAAGTATACCTATTAACAATTTATCATAAATTTACTCTCGACTAACCTGTAATAATAAAAATAAAATAGTTGCACGTACAACTCTGTATACACCTTCCAGCTAATAGTGACAAGCACTAAAATGTCATCGTCGAGTTATTTGTACACTTGTAAAACAAAGACACTTTTTCTTATAAAACTTACGAAATTAAAACCGCTAACCGCTAGAAAACATTAAATCTTACTATAAAAAGTTATACTCCGTGTTTATATTATACTTTATTTATAACTATCAATAAATATTCCATTATTTAAAGTTAGTGATATTTTAATAAGCATATATTAGATAAAGTTTCGGAGTGCGGTGAAAATTTGATGTGCTAAAAATTTTAAAATGTTTCTCATTGACATTTTAAAATTTGGGCATGAACAACACTTTTATTAACTGTAAATGACTTTATACCATAATAAAACTCATTAACGAAGATTGCGAACAGGTATTTGCGGAGAAGATTAAAGTACCCAGACAGACATGACAAAAATGTATGGCACGGTTGTAAAAATAAGAAAATTATTATAATTTCATAATCGCTACTGGAATTATGAAAATAATTTAGAAAATTAATTCTAGTCAATCAAACTACATACCTCTAATCAAAAATTTTAATGACTTTGAAGTAGTACTACGAGTACCACCTTACTGACAAGGTTGTGTTTTTGTATGGTTTTTGTATGTACTTCATATCACACACTTTTAATGCAAACAATTTTTTGTAAAAATTATTTGCAAGGCTGGTTAAACTTCTTATTTCCTGCTAATAACAGTCTTCCTGATCGATTAATTAGTAGTAGTAATTATTATATTAAAGAAGGATTTCACACAACGTCTTTCTAGAAATCGAAAAACAAACAAAATTGAACTTCCTTTGGCCATTTAAGGAATGGAAATTTCAAAAGATTTAACTAATATTCATCTATTAAGTTTTTAAACCCTATTGATACATCAAGGAGCAGACAAAATCGTACTTTTGGCATAAGAGGTACTTCATCCCTACAAGTAAATTAAACATTAATGATATGGGTAGCACTACATCCTTGATGGAATTCCAACTGTATCAATCTCCAAGAAATGTTTCATCAGACATATGTCAAATAGAGGATCATTGGAAACCTCCTACGAAATGCTTTCCAAAAATACATGAATGTACAAGTTGTTTCATTAGTAATTTTCACTAAACAAGGTAAATTTAAGTTTAATGTTCATGTCGTCATACAGTTCAATGTTCTATGAATTTCAATGAAACTGAATCCTCCAGTGTGATTATTTAACATTTACATATTGCGAGTTTAGCGAGTTATACTTTTACCTTAATTAGCTTTTACCGTAATTAGTGGTAGTGATTATTGAACTTGATTACCTACTGGAATGAATATCTATGAAGTTTTACAGGAAAATAACACTTTAGAGAGTACTAAGAATACGTGTATAGTCATGGCTGGCTTTACACATGGGTTAACAGTGCTATAGCCCAGAATATAAAAAATTATTGCTTAATTTAATTAAAATAACATTATGAATAATCCTATTAGTTAAACAGGATTATAAACATTATATACGAATTATATACAAATACTTTAAATATAAAAAAAAAAACATGAAAATGAAACTTCCATCCACACTCTGAGCCTTTGTATCGGACCATTCAAATTTAAAAATCTTATGTTATTATTTTTTATAATTAAAGCCCATTTAAATGTATATGAGGCGTAGAAAGCTCTAAATAAAACAATCTTAGTCAGCTGTTTCCCCCCTTCCATTAGGGTCATTATTATGTTAGAAATTCTGCATTTCTCATCTTGTGGGTTATGGTTATGCTAACTTGTATGACAAAAATTTTTAATAAATTAATAAATGTCATACTTATTTTAAATGATTTTAAAATACCCAACCAGCTTATGCTTTCAAGAACAGAAAACCTTAGTGTATTTGAACAAATTATTTTTAGGTCAGAGGTGTAAATTGAAAAATTTACAGATTCTAGATTTAAAAAGGAATAGAAATTATTTAAAAAATGTGTTCATGTGCGTCATCAAATTGTATATAAATTATCGTAATTTAAATTATGTTGCATTCATATTTACTCCCAATTTGGAAAGTGTGAAATCGATCAATTGTTTAAATTAAATCAATATAATGCAAAGTTATTATAAAAATGTTTCAACTGTGCCAGACAAACAATTTACTATTTTCCAAACGTCACAATGTTTTATTTGCCATTGGTACTTGTTGACGAAAGTCGAACATAAAAATAACTGTTTTATGAATTGTGTACGAGTATAGTGAGAATTATATCGTAAAGTACTTTCATGAACAGACCACAAATAAAAAAACATTAATTAAATACCACGTTGCAAAAAAATAGTCTCAAACTCAGCTGATAAGTTAATCTTTTGTTTGAACAAGAACTTTGTCCGCTTACTTATAATACTTTCTAAGTTGTTACACACGTAAGTAACCAAATCCAAAGTACCCCTGGTTCCATTGAAATTTTCTTTATTACTAATCATAGAAATAATCTTTATTTTATATGTGTTGTTAGCCAAACCAAGAAGGTAATTTACATTACTAAGTAGTAGTATAAAAAACAGAACAAAAGTAACTTAACACTCACTTTACGAATGTCTTGTAAGTGGATTTATCAGATATAGCAGTTAAAGATTGTTTAAATTTAACTAAAGTAAATTTTTAAATTCGAAGACTACAACTATATTGTATTAAACAATTTCTAACTTGATACGTTAAGAGGATCTTGGGGAACTCTTGAAGTTGTTCAAATCCAACCACTTTTTAAACTTCAAAAATACTTGATAGATCACAACTGAATTTAGATTAATAACCATCCAATGGTACAAAGTGTGAAATCGATCAATTGTTTAAATTAAATCAATATAATGCAAAGTTATTATAAAAATGTTTCAACTGTGCCAGACAAACAATTTACTATTTTCCAAACGTCACAATGTTTTATTTGCCATTGGTACTTGTTGACGAAAGTCGAACATAAAAATAACTGTTTTATGAATTGTGTACGAGTATAGTGAGAATTATATCGTAAAGTACTTTCATGAACAGACCACAAATAAAAAAACATTAATTAAATACCACGTTGCAAAAAAATAGTCTCAAACTCAGCTGATAAGTTAATCTTTTGTTTGAACAAGAACTTTGTCCGCTTACTTATAATACTTTCTAAGTTGTTACACACGTAAGTAACCAAATCCAAAGTACCCCTGGTTCCATTGAAATTTTCTTTATTACTAATCATAGAAATAATCTTTATTTTATATGTGTTGTTAGCCAAACCAAGAAGGTAATTTACATTACTAAGTAGTAGTATAAAAAACAGAACAAAAGTAACTTAACACTCACTTTACGAATGTCTTGTAAGTGGATTTATCAGATATAGCAGTTAAAGATTGTTTAAATTTAACTAAAGTAAATTTTTAAATTCGAAGACTACAACTATATTGTATTAAACAATTTCTAACTTGATACGTTAAGAGGATCTTGGGGAACTCTTGAAGTTGTTCAAATCCAACCACTTTTTAAACTTCAAAAATACTTGATAGATCACAACTGAATTTAGATTAATAACCATCCAATGGTACGACAAGAATTTATTTTTTTAGGATTATTTTAAGCTTCAATGGATTTTAAACAATCGCAGTCGAATGGATTTAAAAATCTCAAAGTACACCATAGCACATATAAATTGCAACGGAATCCTCACTTACGCTGAATTATTTAATCTTATCAAATACACTTCGAGCCAATTTTAGCAACTCCTGTGATATTAACCAAACCTTGCACCTTCAATGTGATACAACGCAACGTCTCAAATTTTAGAGGATTATCAAGATTAAGATTTTAAACAGAAGCTGATGCAAAAATTCCGATTTGCGTATATTTGAAAATAAACTTTTCTCTTTTCCATTTAATATCAGTTTACATCGTCTTTTGTGACTGGTGTAGCTGATAATTATGGTTACCGCAAACCAAATTCGAAGAGTTTGACCGTAATACATCTTTGAGACTTTCTCTCTTCTTTTCGATGTAGGTGTTGGTGGTAAGCTTGAATAAGTAGCTTAATGTTCACCACCACCATCACATCACACAACAACACCAACACAAATGACCACTGAGCAGTAGCCCATATTTGTGTATGTATCTGCTTAGAAATGCAAAGATATTTGCTTTTTAGACACAGCAAACGAAAATATACTACAAGCCCGGCGAAGAAAGAACGACAGTTGACAACTAACACAGTACCATTTATGACGTGCATTCATGAAGATCAACCATGTTCTGCTCTAGTACTTTTACTGCTTGTAGTAGGTTACATATATGGAGCCTATCAACAATTAAAAGATTAATTATAATGTAGATCTAATTGAAATTTATTAATGATTAGAGTTTGTCAGTTTTGGGAAAAAATAGCTTACAAAAATAAAACAAGAAAAAAACTGTCTATTGTCGATTTCAATAGGATTATAGATGACAGATCTGGCTACTTTTATCGTATTTGGCGCTGTTTTTCTTATTATCACCAACTATTATTGTATTACTCCTGCAAATTTTCCAAACTTTAATACTCTTACACATTACTATGTGTTTACAATGAATTTTGATTTTTTTTAATATATAATAATAATAGAAACGGTTATTATCCAACAGAAATCAGAATTGACAGCGTGGGAATTGAAAAATTAAGTAGTATTCAAAATAGAAAAACATCAGTTTATTTTACGTGAGAACACAGGCATGCAGAGATATGATCGGATTCTCTTCAACTGCTCATTTTTTTGGCGATATCATTCAAAACTTACTAAACTCATCTAGGTCAAAATCAATTGCTAGCAATGGTAAAATCAAGAACAAGACAGCATACAGCATATCTGCAAGTAAAGAATTTCAATAGCTGGAATAAGTAAATTACTTTTTATATTTGCGTGTCCTAATGAAATTTTTTGGAATACTGGAAACAGTAACATATTATTTTTTAAAGTTGATATCACTGTTAGACAGCTGTTCTTAGAATGTCAAACTCATCTTATTTACGCAGTGAATTCTTATAACTAGAATGCAACGCTTGCAAAACTAGTATTGCAGGCCACATAAATGCGCCAGATAATAAGTAGCCCTGGTAAGGGCGTTACGGTTTTACTTCATTATTAACGAAATTGTAAATTTTAATACTGTCATATGGGATGCATTGTGTTGTGTATGTGCAATAGCTCACGATAAACTTAAAGTAATAAAATTCAGTTTTATAAAATTATTTATCTTTACCTTATAAGTAATAATATCCAGAAGATCCGCTGAATAATTATAATTATAATTGTTAACAAAAATCATTCTTTTCTATAAAATGAAATATAATTATTCTTATTTCATCCAATTTTTTAATTCATTAAGTAACAATTATTTATGTCACAAATATATTGGCATACATGAATTTATATAATTTTCAACAGTACATATAATACACCTGGAAAATTTGAACGAGGTCCTGCTGTTAGCAGCGGGCTTTGTGTGTATCAGACAAGGAATTCCTACGTCGCGCGTATTACCTAAAGTTAACGAGGTTATGTAAAAAAGAATTGCATAATTTCTAGTGTCGCCAACTGTCATTCTACTTACCAAAATATCCCTAACAAATTTTATTTAAAAGTAAGTAATTTTTTAATTATTTAGTAATGAAATAACGCAAATAGAAAAAATAGTATAAAGTATTCGTTTCATAAGACGTTTTAGCGCACTTGTCCTCTTTAGAAAACTCCCCGCTACGCGGGTCGTTTTCTAAACTCGGACGCGTGCGCTAAAAACGTGTTTTATGAAACTAATACTTTAATATACTATTTTATCTTTCGCAAACTTTTTTTTCTTCCAACATCAGAAAAACATGGCATTTCGTAAATCGATACACAACGTTAAAGGTTTGCATGTTTACCGCTAGCAGTTAGCAGCAGAAAAATACTTTTGCTGCCACTGATTGGCCGGCTGCCGACAGTAAAAGTAATCAAATTTCCCAAAACGGAACCATAGTAACGCACTACAAAGCAAGCTAGATTATTCGACCTAGCTCTTTCAGTAATTGAAAAATACTCATTGTTTTACAGGTTTAATATATTTTCAACATTTGAAGCAACTGTAAAGCATGTTTTTTTATTTGAAGTCGTTGTTGTAGTTGCCCAACTAGCACGCTCGTCCGTCAAACACTGCAGACTCGGCAGATAAAATGACGCTTTTACTCCTAATAAAATAATACGTAATACGCAATAATACTATTATTGCATTTAGAGGTACGAGAAAGTTGTTGATAAAGAGAAAAAGGTTTAAGAAAGAGACATTTGTGGAACAGTTCGGCAAAGCATCATAAAAATGCCTAAGCGATAAAATAATAGAACCAAAACAATGAGTGTTTTAAAAGTAGCTACGTTATCTTAGAATCAATATTTGTTATATTTTTGAATGTTTGTTGACAGCACAGCCTCTATGTTTATACAGTAGAAGTTAATAAAATGTAATAGTTAAAAAATGTTTTATTGTGTTCTAATATAATATTTATGTACATTTTATTGAAAATTTACATTTATTCTTACGTGAAATATAATATAATATAATTATAAACAAACACGTCGCTAAGGTAGATACAAAATAGGTAACTAGATAAAATAATAATCATAATTAAATATCTAATACTTCCAGTAACGGAGAATTACTGAGCTCAAGTTGTTCATTCATTAAAGGTACCCTGAGTTTGTGTTTGTATATCTCAAAGGCTTCTAAAATGTCTAATTTGCGTTTGTTATTACAAAAATGTAGGAATTTAATATTATTTTGAGGAGTCATTGCGTGATTTTGTTCTAAAAGGTGTTTGGCGTAATTCGATTTTTCAGGATGTTTATTTTTGTAATGACGTACGTGTTCTTTATATCTTATGCCAAAATTTCGAAGTGTTTGTCCAATATATACCGAACTATAAAAAGAACAATTTAAACGGTAAATGACCGATTTCATGATATCATGTGTTCTGTCTTTAGCATTAAATAAACATGAAAAAGTGTTAGTGTTGGTTTTAAATGTTATTTTATAATTGTTGGTTTTTCTTAGTATATGTGCAATTTTTTCTGATATTTTGCCAAAATATGGTATAGATATGTAATTTGTGACTTCTGTTTGATTGTCAATGGGATATGTTCTTTTGATAGCTAACCTATAATCTTTTTGTTTAATTAAAGTGTCAATCATGTTCGGATTATAATGATTTGCATGTGCTAGTTGTTTAATGGTTGATATCTCTTTGCTAAAATCTGATTTTGTTAGTGGAATAGTTAAAGCTCTGTGTACTAATGATCTGTAGGCTGCTATTTTATGTGTATTATGGTGACAAGATTCATTTGGTATTGTTATGTCTGTTTGTGTTGGTTTCTGTATATGGAAAATTCAAATTAATTGTCTGCTTTAATCTTGATATTTAAGTCTAGAAAGTTTATAGCCCTGTTTTGTTTCTAGTTTATAGCCCTGTTTCTAGTGTAAATTTTATATTAGGGTGGATACTGTTTATAAGAATTAAAAATTCATTGATAACCTCAAAAGAACTGTCAAAACAAGCTAAAATGTCATCAACATAACGAAACCAGAAGATAATGTGTTTAGAGAGGTTTAATTCAAATATTCGATCTTCAAACTGGTCCATAAATATGTTAGCTAATAGAGGACTTAGAGAATTACCCATAGGTAAACCATCCTTTTGTAAATAAATTATGTTATTAAAAGTGAAATAATTTGACTTATGCAAAGGTCAAATAATTGAATTAACTCTAACCTTTTAACTAATTCTATTTTACTATTGATCAAGAAACTATCTAATAAAGGAATACATTCTTATGGGGGTATTCTGGAGAACATGTTGCAAATATCAAAACTAACAAGTTTTGAATGTGGTGGAAGATGTATGTTTTGCAGCTTATCTACTAATTCTAATGAATTTCTAACAGAGTATTTCGATTTGTAACCTATCGTGTTAATAATCTGGTTCAGTTTTTTGGATAAAATGTGATTAGGTGCATTGATGTATGATACAACTGGTCTTATTGGCATATTCTGTTTGTGGGTTTTGACTAATCCATATAGTTTAGGTATTTGTGTGTTTTTATTAATGATTTGTTGCTTTTCTAATTCTGAAAAGCAGATATTGCAGTTTTCTAAACCTTGTTTTATTTCTTTTTGGAATTTTGTGGTTGGGTTTTTGTTTAAAGTTTCTAAATTTTCTTTATTAATAAATTCATTAACTTTTTGTATGTAAATATCTTTTGAAAGAATTACCAAAGTGTTACCCTTATCTGCTTTAACAGAAATTAGATTGTTCTCTGTGATTTTCTGTTTTATAGATTGAAGAAGTGATATGTTAGATGTGTTGTACATTTTGTCCTGTTTCAAAGACATCTCTTTTAACAAATTCGAAATTTGGAATTTTGCATAGTTATTATGATCTTTCTTAAGTATAGTTTCGCATTCAACGGCCAAAATTTCTTTAATTTTGTTGGTAAATTTTGGAAAAGGACAAAATTTGAAACCTTTGAAAAGAAATTGTGTTTCTCTGTCATTGAATGTTATATTCGACAAGTTTGCAGTGTTCTGAAAATTAAGGTTATTTTGTAGTGTACGTTTTTGTTGTACAAGTCGATGAAGTTTATTTTTCTGTGTGGTATAAACAAAATTTATTCTTACATTTATTTAACAAGACTTTTTAGATTTTGGAAAAACTTTGTTCTTATAAATAATAAATACAGTTTATTAATCTTTCAACTTTTTCTTTCTGCGTAGAATTTATCACCTGTCGCTGTTTGTCCTTCGATTTTCAATCTGATAAAAATAGTAATTGCTAATTTTTTTTTTCAAACTAATTTTGCATAATAAAGTATTGTATATTATTTTTAGCAAAGCTTCTGGTTAAAATAAAACTTAAATATGTATTTTTCTACGTAAACATATCATCACCGACAAAAATCTCGTTTGGCTAGTTAAAAAAATATCATGTATGCGTTCGGCATAGTACTTAACAACCTAAAACATTTTAGGAAAAATTTGATTTGAACAGGTTTATTCTGTTATAGCTATGATGACTTCTACAATGGAAGTTTTACTTTTTTCACTAAATTATGTAATAACTTTTCATCATCTCAAGCATACTTTGCTCCGATAGGTGAAAATATTAGAGGTCAAATTAAACTTGTCAGACTAAATTAGCTCCGCAAACAATAAGCTTTTATAATTTATTGAAAGGAAGGAAATCTTACTTGTTTACCGTAGCATTAAGCTGGAGCTTGCAAGGAAGGAACAATCAATATGAAATATTTACTATAAAAATCACCTGCCAATAAATTTATGTACTATGAGTGGAGTTAAGTAAATGGGGTATATATTGATCAGCATTGAAAATTCTTGAAAGTAATAAAAGTATTTTTATAGAGTTCTATGTTTGGTGTGGGACCAATCCGCGCAAATTTTGTTTGTCTTTAATTTGTGTCACATGCATATAAAATGCTATGAATATTTTTTTGTTTGCTCAAAGTATCCTTTATTTTGCTGTAGTATCATTTGTGCCATAATTGTCAATACATACATATATAATCTAATTAAAGTTATACATAATTAAAAAGGCTAATGTATTGAAGGATTCCTTATATACTATACAACGTTCATTCTGTGATGACAAAACTTTGGGTTTCCATGAGCGATTATTTATTAATAACCATCACACAAGATCAGTTTAGAAAATTCTAAGTATTGTCAGACAAACTCATGGAGGTGTTATTTAACAAACACCCTGGGCTTACCCAACCACCCTCCGACTTATCTCACCAATTCTCACCATACATTCTACATTGAATTCATACACAATCATATGCTTATATACCACCTTTCTTAACTTTGTCAGCCATTTTGGTCATATTACTGAAGAGATAGGGCATTAATTCTTCAGACATTGATATTCTACCTTTCCATTAAATATCTGGATAAAATCTAAAAATTCTGGAAAAACAGACACCATATCGAATTTCGTAATAGACATATGTACTTGACAGATTCTTGTATCTGACAGCAAATACTATGAACCTCGGTTGAGAATTGTTTGTGATATGATTGGTAGCGTAGTAAGCAGAATGTTTAGTTCCTAAACGTGACGAAGCGAACTCTGTAAGTGGATACTCGTTCTCGAGCGTATTCAAATGCATCGATTTACAACTAATGCGTTTAGAAATACATACATAATTCATTCTCCATAATTCTATTACAGCAATTACGGCAGTGTCGGGGTCCACGCAAACTCTTATGGGAGTGCAATGGAGGAATGGAGTTATTATAGCAAGTACTTTACGCTCTACCATATTGTATTATTCATGCAATTTTTATACCTTATTCTTATGACCTCAAATAAGATTGACTAAATTTCTAAAATTCACTTTACCACCGAGGGTCTGTTTTTAAAATAAAAATAATTAAAAAATTGCAAAACTAACGAGACTAGTGTAAAATCTTTAATTTGGAATCAATTGTAAGTGAAATTCGTAAACAAAGTGCAACAAACATAAGCCTGGCTTATTAAATAAATATAGAATATTTTAAATTTATGTTTTTAAAAATCTAAAACTAGAATATATGTAAAGTCAAAGATTCAATATAAAAAATAACTATGCAAATCGATGTTGTAGAAGGCGAACTATGGCGGCATGCTAATTTTGTCTATACATCCGAACAATTCATCCAAATATTAAACACTCAATGATGAATGATGGAAGTGATCTATAAACATGAGAACGTAACATGCGAGAAACTACGGGGGCGCTCCAAGTTGATAAGCTTTCTCGACCATATGTTAATAAATATTCTAAACTTACAGTTTAAAAATGTATAAACTTAAAAAAATACAAAGTAGTATCATCGAAATGGAACAAAAATGAGTCAGTTAAATATATTGTTATGATATAGGCATTCCGCATTACATGTATGCACGATGTGTGACCTATCTTCCAGGCGATAGAAAGATTTTACTATTTTTTTATTTTAAAACAATAAGATTTTGCATTAAATATGTTGAGGATACACACTACAACACTGTGAGATGGAATGGGATAAATTTTAAACAGATTCATCACTTGAATTTCACGGGCTCAATTTCATTATGGACGATCATATGTCGTTGGTTGATATTTTGACATTTAGATATTTTGAAGTCATTTTATGGCATGTTTTCACCTGAAAATTATTAAAGGCATAGGTAAGAAGGTATACACAAGTATTTATTACTTTACTTACAGTTTTTATTATTGAATTTCATTATTGTTCTATTTCTTTGACGATTCATAATTTTCCATAGTAGATGGATATTATTCAATGTTATTTGAATTTCTAAGTAAAATATTTTACTGCAGTATTGTTAATCAAGTTCTAGGGTGCATTTGACACTAGAATGTTAAAGTGGGAAACTTTTTATAGAGAACGTTTGGGCTTTGAAATCCCAATATTGTAACGTTTCAGCAGGGTCTGCTAGAATGTTAAAATTTAGTTTATATTAATAATTTTGGTGTCAAGATTTATGTAATTTTTGTTTGATGGAATCTTAGAATTAATGATAAGAAAAGGATGTAGCAAGATGTTAAAATGTTTTGATTTGAATTTTTGTGAAGTAATGTTTGTGAGAAAATTCAAGATGGTTGTCAATGAATCCTAACTCTAAATTTGCATTTTTATAGCCATGTTAGGTATCAAAATGAAGGAAAAACTCTCATATTTCGTTGTATAACATTTATTCAAACAATTAATTTAATTTATTATTAACAATTTGGTTAGAGAATTTTAGTGTAAACCATGCTGTTTTGTTTCTAGTAAGAAACCAAATTAATCTAGTTCCTAACTAGGAAAATCACTAGCGATTTGCAATTGTTACAAAAACAGCACGAAAATTTGGTTACTTTCTCTTGAATTTCCATACAGAGCAGATGTCATGCCAGTTTGTACGTTATTATGATAAAATTTTGAGGTTATGTTGTGAGTTTTACGTCACTTAAATGTCAATAAAATGAGGTTATGACAATTGTCATCTTGTTTTAAATTTCTTTTATAAGTTCTTAATAATTTAATTAATAATAATTATAATGAACAATCAAAGTGAACTAAAAGTGAAATAATACAAAAGTGCAGTGTTTAATGTGGTGTTCAGACTGTTATTATTATTTGGAGAAATGTTTGGAATTTTATTTTGTATGGAACGAATTAAAGGAAGGTAATCGAATCTTGTTGCAAAGAACCGAATTATTTTATGTACTCACGTCATGGGAGATACATGTTGCACCTTTAATATTCATAATTATCTTCAAAAATCACAAATAAAATCAATTTGAAGGATGGTATGGAAATGTGCTCATCTTGTCAGCAAATAAGCAGGTCATTTTACTAACTATAACAGGAATCTACTAACTTTCAAGTTAGAGTGATTAACTTTTCTGTGTGGTGCCAAATAATTTTAAAACTTAAAATAATTTTCAATTTTTATTTTTTAATAGTAATTTAAGATTGTTGGATTGAGCAGATAAGAATTAAAAAGGAAAAGAGAATTAGAATATCTCTTAATTCTTATTTTGTTAAATCTATTTGACACCGAGATTTAATTTGATTTTATTTCATATTTGTTTAGTTAATTTTAATTTAGAATTTTAACAGTTGTTTTCTTTTCTCTTCATGGAATTTTAAATATTTATTTCTTTTCTGTGTTCATAAATAAAATTATCCATTTAAATGTTTAAAAAGAAATTTATTTGTGTCTGGTCCATTAGCAATGTTATACAGATATAATTTAAATAGCTTCCAAATTAATTAGAGACCCGCCTGATTTAGTCTCATGCATTTATGGAAGTTGTTTTCCAGTTTAGAAATTATAGCCGGAGAATTTTTTTTAATGATAAAGGTAAGTGATATTTAGTTGTGTATATTTTCACATTGTTTTACCATGATTTTGTGTTTGTGAATAATGGATTTATTTTAGAATTTATAACCTTTAATCTTTCATCAAGTGTTGGAGGGTTTATTATTCCCTACAATAATTTTTTTTCTTATTGATACTATATAACAACCTCTTCCCTATATATCATATCATTATGTACACACATAAATCGACCGTACAAACTAGTTATTTGTTTTTAAAAAGATTAAAATGTTGATTTTATTGGCCGATCCGATTTTCGTAAATGACGACTAACGAAAGTTTGTATGCTCGCATTTTGTATGCAAATTCTTATAGAAAAATTATCACACCGACTGGGACTCGAATCCAATACTCGGAATGTTGTCATTTCGCTGGTAATCGCCTTGGATAGCTCAGTAGTAGAGTTATTGCCCGAGAAGCAGGAGGTCCTGGGTTCGAGGCACAGTCTAGGTGATAATCTGTGTATATATATGAATTTGCATACAAAATGTAATTTATAATAACGTAAAAGTATTTAAATTTTTGTTAACATTTTAAAAACATTTAGTGTTGGTAGAGTTGTCATTTTTGATAATGAGCAAGTTTATAAATCCAGTGTGAATAAATAAGGCAGATGAAGCGATTCGTTCCTAAATTCATCGCAATTATAATAACAGATAAATTTGTTTTCATACTTTTTAAAGCTATAAAACGTGTATTTTATTTATTTTTTATTTACTTATCGCCTCCCATCTGTGGTAATTAATGACTTACCGATCAGTATTGTGTAAGCATAATCATTAGTGTCATGATTAAATAATGACAAAATCGTCGTATAATCGCCCGATCGTGTAAAAATAGAACAGAATAGAACAAGATTCTATGGTGCTGATTTTGTTTTGTGAACTTCTCGCCATTTGTTTATAAGTTGTAGTAAATTTAAATTCAAAGAAGTTACTTATTTTTCAAATGATTACTAATTCTATATTCATTCTTTGGTTATACTAACCTCAGCAAGGTGTTTGTTTATATTTCTTCTACCTTTGTTAATAATAAGCCAGATAAAAATATAATAGCTATGAACCCTAAACATGGAGTTACACAAATGAGGGCTTGAGATATTAAAATTTCTGTTCGGTTTTTTTTTTGTTGTAAATCTTTTGTTTGCGAATTAATTTCTTACTGTTACTTCGCTGTTTTCATTCATGCTTAACGTGTTTTGTGAAAACACTGCAAATTGCTTCTAAATGCAGACCCGTTTGGTCAGGGCAAGGTATGTCAGGTTAGGATTAGCTAGTGCTGTTTGATGTTCAACACTATATTAAAATTTACTTTTACAGTTTCTCGCGGTTTGGGGTACATTCAACGATACTACATTTTTTTATTTCTAAATATAAAGGATAGAGATTTTCTGTCGACAATCCAACTCGAAAAATTTTAACCAATCAAATTACAGAATTTTTCAAATTGGGACCAATGAAATTAGTTTTATAGTGAAAAAACCACTAGTGGTTTTTTCTTAGTGAAAAAATTTATGTCAAAATGAAATGTCAAATTTAATTAAGTTAATATTAACTACACACGCTAAATAAAAATTTGCTCGATGGATTGTCAAGCCGAATCCAACTCGTGGTCTAATTTTTTCTTGCAAAATTTATCATTTAAGACATTCGTAGCTTTTGCTTTTGGAAAATTACACTCGTCTCCTGCGTCGACTCGTGTAGTTTTCGTTGCGAAAGCTACTAATATCTGAAATGACAAATTTTGTCGGAGAAAATTAGACCACTTGTGATATTATATATGACTATTCAACTCACATGTCATTTATTAAAAATTGACCAATTAAAATGCAGCATTTGATATTTTTAATCCAATGAAAATGAATTGTATCGACAATTCTCACTAGTGAAAATTGTCGACAATTTTCACTAGTGATAACAATCGACAATTTTAATAAAACACAAATATTTAACAACATTTATTTTTGAGTATTGAACGTACAATTATTAAATGTAACATTGCTACATTTATGAAAAACAATTTGATTTTTTAAAGCGTGTTCGTTGAATAGTCTCTCGAATACCATAAGTAGTCAAAGTTAAGTATACCATTTTTGTGGCGCTTAACACTCATGTCTATCATGCTTGCGAATACCACTCGTGCTGCGACTCGTGGTATTTAAATGCAAGCATGATAGACATTCGTGAAACCACCACAAAAATAGTCGACATAACTTTGACTACTAATGGTATTATAAGTGAATAAATTTTGTTCAAATTAATTTTTGGGAAAGGTAGGCATTTTAGCAAATAAAATCCATTAAATATGAGTATTTATGTTTGAATCGAGAGTCAGCTGTCAATAATAACAATAATAACGTGCTAGAAATTGAGGTGTTCATTTCGTGTAAAATAATGATTCAAATATCATTTTGTATAATAATGAAATATTTCGTTTGAGTTAAAAAATAAATGTAAATTCTAACATTAAAATGTTCCTTGTCGAATATAAAAGACAGGTGCATTCAGATATACATGTAGAAATATAAAAATAATGTATTTCTCACCGCTTGAAATCCTATCTAAAAGCATAATTCTCCAAGAAATAATTATGTCAACGTTCTTTTTTCAATACTAAAGCACGTGCAGAAACTATACATATTAATTTATTAGTCTTCAGCAATTTATATAGCATTGTATTAAGTTACAACACTTTGTGCTTTTTAGTTGCAAATGAAATCTTGTTTGGAATAAACCATTTATTCCGAGAATTTAAGTGTTGAAAGAGATAATAATACTTTTCTAGGTTGTCAAGTTTATAGCTTCAGATTTCCGTTTCATTTCGATAAGTTACATTTTTAAGCTAACATGTAGGGAACTTATTTCAATTTTTGTGATTGGATGACATGTCGTCAGATTTTGTTCTATATGTTTAAATAACCCCTTTCTTAAGTTTGAGAATAATCATGAGATGCGCATCCTTTATAGAGTGAGTCTCGAAAGAGAGTTATGGAGCCATAAGCGGGCGGTCTGCTCTAGATTTTCTCCGGGGCGCTTTTGACGCTTCCAGATAGTATTTGCTCGTGGTGAATTAAAACATGGTGAATTGGTCAGTGTTTTACCCACGAAATCACAATGAAATACGAGTGTTATCTGTAAAGTCCCGTTCCATAAAGATGCCTTGTTAGGGATCAATATGAGTAAAAAGTGTTTTATATTAGTACCATTTTGTATGATCTAATCAGAGATCAGTTATTATATCGTGCAGAAAATGTATTTGCCGGTGTAATATTACCACAATTATGTAGAGACCAATATTAGGGCCATACCGTTTGAATAAAGTGTTTTTTTAGAGAACTTATTAACAATTATTCAATAGCCAAAAGTGGCGCGTTTTATTTACTATAAATTAACTCCTATCATTTTCCATTGGGGGTAAATACTAGAACTCAAGAAACATTCAAATTAAATTTTACGTACCGTTCAAGTTTAAAGATATTAATAATAATTTCAGTTCATAAAATTCAAGAACTGTTCCCGCAGCGTTATCTTCAGTTTGTAGTAATAGCGAATTTTTGTGTTGTGTGATCGTTGGCTATAGTTTTAATGGTTTGGGCCATAGTGATCTGTGAGGTTTTGCGAAATTAATAATTGCTATGGATAGCTGTATAAAGGATTAAAGTCACTCATGTTTACGTAAGTATCTAAGAATGTAAATAAGATTAATTTTAATTGTTTACGAAATTTCAGATTATTTATGAATTAAGTTCATTTGTGCAAAATATAGCTAGTTTGGGATCCCGAAAGTCAAATATGTACATATATGGTTCAATGTTGAAAGTAGGATATTTAGCGAATTAACTGTCATTATTTTCTTATGCAATAGATTTTCTATTTTTTTATTGTACTCAATTACCAAACTTCGTATAGTTCGATACGACAAATTTGCTGATATATCTATTATAACCAAAATTTTAATTTGTTCAGATCAATTTAACGTAAATTTTAAGGGAAATCTTTTCTCAGACTGTCGATTTCCCGATTTTGTTTAATTATGTAACCGGTTTGGGTGGCGCCCACTATCTTTTCTATTTCTTCCTATGTTCCATTTCCCAATCAGAAGTCTGTATCCCAATCTGAAGTATGTGTGATTAACACCCATGACGCCTGAGTATAACTTGAGTTAATGAGATGTCTCTGCCGGGGCAATAAGATTTAACGTAAGTATAGTAGCAGAAGCTTTTAAGGTCTTGTTTGAATTTTATTGATTATGGGTTTGATTGGTTTTAAAGTAAATTAATTTACCTGCAAAAAGTGTAAGTTACAAATAACTGAGTTACGCACTGAGTGCGCGGTTTCAGACACCTTTTTTTTAGATCTGGTCCACAGGTTTGGATAGGTAAGTGCTCCGGACACTCACAGCATGTGCGACGAAGATAAAGGCTTAATTAGAGCGCAAGATATATATTAATGAAAAACAACGTACTGATTGCATCTGGTTAATTCATTTTTCTTTTCTCCTTTTTATACAACAAATATTTAATAGCTGAATTTACATTACAATAACTTATAAAGTTTAAAGATCACAAACAATAATCCTTGAACTAGCTTACTTATAATAATATTTGTTATACTTATTAACAATTATTAAATATTTTAAGGAAATGCATAATACAAAATACATCGGACATGATTTGTTGATATAATAAATTATTAAATATTTTTTAGAAAGTAACATTAATCTTTTTTCAAAAAGGTTTGCAGATTCTTAACCTTTATGAAATGTAATATTATTTTTACTGTTTACTACTGATTCTAGGTTGTTTCCTTTTAATTATATTTTATTCAGAAACATTAAATATTTCAGAAAAATTTTAAAATGTTTAATTTAAACAGGCACCAAACTCCAGAAAAGATACTTCGTAATATAAGTAACTTGACACAGTAGTTCTCAATTTTATATTCTAGATACGTACCACCTAACCAGAAATCAAAGTTTTTGGCCACCCTCTATAGAGGCACAGTGTCCTTTGAATTTAGAGTCAGTAGAGGGATAGGAAAGTTTGTTACAAATAAATATATTATGTTATACTGTAACAAATAAATTTATTGCCTAAACTAACAGTTAAATAAAAAACAAAATAATTATTGGACAACCCAACTATATATAGTTAACGTTAATTTGTATTTCTATTTGACTTGAACGGGATAACTGGCTAGACTCAGTTTAGATTGGCTAGAGTAATATTTTCTGAAACTATGCAACCACAAACTAAAAAAAATGAGATGGGAATGAAGGCGAGAATGTAACGACAGCATAACCGATGATGATTCAGATGATAACAATGATATTTCAAGATATCTTTCAAATTGCACCAACTATTCCCGTTTTGTAAGTCGTTGGGAGGTAAATTTTCATGATAGTGGTAAGGTAGGGACGGTTAAATCAGGGAGAGGGGTAAGCCGTGGGTGTTTGTTAAATAACACATCCAGGACGTACTTTAGTCATCAATAAAGCTATACGATATCCTTAAAATGAATGACAGCTTATTAGAGCGGGTAAGGGGTGGGTACTTTTAATAGATATAAATAGAAACTTTTAATTTGTAATTCAATGATTCGAAAATGAAGTGAATGAAGTCCAAAAATAAAAACCAGATCTAGCAAACTAGCATTAATCATTGACTGTTTCAATAAATTTTGCAAATGTGTAACAAAACAGAACTGACTGAATTACTTGATAAACCTCGTAGAATCGTTAGCTTTAGCTAAAAGGATCTTGACAGAATTATGGTTGAATCCCATAGAGCTGTAATTACTGTTCTTCAAAACCTGCTATTATCTCAAACTAAAAGGAGCAAAACACCTTTCTTTCAAGAGAACCTCAGTTCAAATACCTAGTTGATTTTAATATTCTCCCAGATTGATGATTACTAAACTGTAAGTTTTCATTTTTGTATTATTTTTGCTTACTTAACATAGCATTATAAAAATTTGTTGAATTCTGTCCTTTTATTTGGAAAACTTTTTCTTTAGATGTCCCAATATCAGACCATTCGTAACAAGGTAATATTTTCCAACTCAAAGATTTCTTATATTTATCTGCAGGTATGTTTGAATAAGTAACAAAAAAGTTTGTTTTACTACTGCTGCATCTTACAAATTCTTACGTCTTTAAACTGAATAAAAGAGCAATTTTTAAAGGAAGTAAAAAGTAGAGAAAATCTGACTTGAATATTGTGATTTGGATTTAATCGATTATTCGATTGTTTTTTTAATCGATTTTCTATTATTGATGTCCATAATCGCACAACTCTAGTTGCTTCTCAAACTTTGGTTAAAGTAACATTAATAACGATCACGAATTGCACTAATTTTTTCTCTACTAAAACACAAAATTGGTGATGCCGTACCTCGCATTCATACTATAAGTACAAGGTTACACGAATTGAAGTGGATTTTTAAAAGTATAATTTATATAATAATATACTTTAGCTAAATTTCAGAAGACGGTACTATTTATGTTAAATCAAAAAAGGCTTTATACCATAATATAGAAGACACGAATTATTAAAACAAGTGATTAATCGGACCGTTTTCGATTATGTTTTTAAATAATTTATTAATCGTTCAATCGATTAATCCGATTAATCGATTGATCAATTTATTAATCGATTAATCTATCTAATCGGTCAATCAATTTAATAGCTTTTTTTCAGCGATTCTTGATTATTGATTTCGATAATCACACAACCCTACCATAGAGACTACGCCGATTTTTAAGGGCTGTTCATAGTTGAAATTCTTATGGGGTTGTTAAGGTAAAGTTCCAAACTAAATAAACCTGTTGATCGATTCTGATATGGTTTTTACAAATATCATCTCTGTCATGTTTTCTAGAATATGACTGACGGTTGCGGTCGGCGTAGTGTCCACGGTCGGCAAAGTGTCTAATAGTAACAAAATTTATTTTAAGGGTCGGCATAGTGTCCGCGGTCGACGAAGTATCCTCGTTGTGTACGGTCGGCTCAAAGCAGCATACCTGAGCTTTTAATCTACATATAATGGGACGTATTCACATGTCATGATTAAAGGTGTCTCTAACCAAAATTCTAATTAAACTCTATAAGACAAAAGATATCTTTCTAATAAGTGAAATAAATTATAATTGGTCACCATGGTAATTAAATACGTTATTATCTTAATAGTGAGATGTGAATACGATCCAAGGGGTTTAATATTTTCCAATCAATTTTCTATTATTACATTACTTTTCAACATATTACCTTCCAATAGTCAAATTATCTACAACTAACATTATAAAAGAGAAGAGAAAAATTGGAGAACATTCGAGCATTTTCAGAATTTTGAAAATATTTCAAGAACAAGAAAGATATTTAGTTTAGGTATATCTTTTGAAGGTTTATTCTCGTTTGTGCTCCGGGAATATTCGTTAATCATTATATATTATTGTTTAATTAATAATCACTTCCATTTGCGGATTAATAGCGTTTTTCTTTTTTTGCATGCTTTCTAGACTTTCTTTAGCATTTATTGTAAAATAATACATAAGCAAGGAACAATAAATACCCAGGTGACGATGTAGTAACTCTCACGCCATTACACGTGTTTACATATAAATTACATGATTCAGAGTTTGATAATGGTGTAGTTTATAAAGATTAATATATTAAGTAGTAATCCGGTAGAGTTGTTAATCCGTCTTGATTATATTATTTTATATGAAATAACCTTCATTTTATTTCAATACTAGAATCTATTTAGTCTAACATTGATTGATTGACTCATACAGTTTCTATAGTTCATACATGCTGTAGGGTCACTGATAGTTTTATTTGCAAGGATTCATTTGCAAGTGTATTTTGTAGTGTACATAGGTTGTACTTTGGGCAACACTTTTTAAGCACAAACAATGAACCGTTTCTTTTTTGAGAAACTTCCATACAGTCTCAGGCTACTAGCAAATTTAGCTGATGATATCTTAGATTTGGAGTCTTTGAACATTAGCTCTATATAATCTTATCTACAATAGTGATCCTTTTCATATGGTGTCAAATTAATGTTACAAAACATATTTGCCCTGTCACTAATAAACACTTCCAGCATCTCTATTTAACAACTCCGTCTGTCTTACAGGTATGTTAATTGAAAGGTTAAGGCTATATCCATATTTATTTGATTTTTTAGATATTCTAGAGGATATTCTCTTGCGGACAGATGAAGGACAAGATGCCCTCTACTGGATGTGCAACATCCGCATCTTCAAAAGATATATCTTTTACCACAAAAATCAGTGAATCATTTCGTTTTGCAACATCAAAAGCGACGTTGCCATCAAATAGTACTAATAGTTTTTGTAATTAGTGTTTCTACATTTATGTTCCACCTAACTGCTGCCTAAAAGAGTAAAGCATACCGTTGGTGTTTTGCAAAGACAAACATTATAATGCAAATGATAAGATATTATTCAAATAACATGTCCTAGAAACATTCAATTTACAAAAACTAACTAAAGTTTTGAAAGATTGATTGCATCTATCGCACACGAACTTCTTGTTAGTCATGATCAGTGTTAAGATTAAAATCTAATTTATGTTCATAACAAAACAAAAAGTGTAAAAATAACTTTTATAATTTCAATTAAATAATTATGATACAATATAGCAAAAACTGGAAGAATATAAAAAGAAAAACAACAACAGAAGAAATAAGGCCTCGATTAACCACAATCAAGGACAAGAGGATTCTTGTTGGTGTTCATTTCATTCTTATTGCAACTGCAAGCATCCCTAAAAGGACACTGCTTTAATCCTAACAGTTGAAAAGTGACTAAAAGGAGAAGGTTGATTCTATGACTTTTATTTAAACTTGAGTTGGTTGGTAGATCAAGACCCACCAATCTAAAGAAGACACCTCAGATATCAGCATAGATTGTTGCATATATACATATATGTTATTAACCTTTACGGAATGCAAGAAGTAAACAGATAACTTGAAAATTCCCAAACCCTGCAGAATTACATCTCAAGTTATACCAAAATTCTTCAAAGAAATTAAGACAATTTTGTCACCAGCACTGGCAAAAACTAATATCCACCATCTAAAGAAGTCGAAATGGTCATCGGCAGTAACTGCAGCTAAGAAAAGCACGCGCTTGCAAGCCGGATGGCCAATGTTCCTCCGACTCTAGGTGCGGTGACGTCGGCCAATGGGGGCCGTGGATGTAGGCCGAGTATAAAAGTCCTCGGCGGTGCTGCGGAGGGCCTGTCAGGTGCTGAACGGTGTTGTGCTTCAGTTTATTGGTGATGGCGCGCTTGCAAAGTGCGCTTCTATTTCTTGCGACATGTGCTTTCGCCGGTAAGTGATTACTTCTCCTTTCCATGCGAGGTTTACGATGACCTACATCACTTCGCGAACGTTGCTGTATACAATCAAGTAATCAAGAGAGAAAAAAAACGACCTGAAATGAAAAGTGAACATTCCAATTGCACGCCACTGTTTTTCTTTTTTTTTACCAAAACGCGATACAATTTTGGTATATAATTAGTTTTTAAATATTAATTAGTTATCAGGAAGCGGATATTGTTTATATAATAAGTTAATCACGTTTAATATCGTGTGCAACAGTTATGTACAGTTATTCCATTAGATTCTTCAGGAGACTTCAATAGCAGAATAGCAAACGAACCCGAAAATCGTTTTTATTAAGATTTTTTTAATTAATCGGTTTTTATTGATTTTTAGTTATTGTAAATAATAGTAATATAATAATAATTAAAAAATAGAATAAGTAGAAATTTATTTTTAGTTGACTAACGCTACCACCATACGCTATATTGTGAAAGTCGATTGCCTTGTAGTTTTCACTGCAATTCCCGTCTATTTTTGATATTTTTGTTTCTTAATTTGTAAATATGCAACTGATGATTAAAACTGTAACATAATTAATATTAATAACGTAATTGGTTACTCTGCAGATTTCTAATTTAATGCAGATTTATTATTTCATAGAAGAATTAAAATGAAAAATTTAACTGTCAATTAAAATTAATCACCAAACCATAGCAAAAGTTGTGTTAGTTAGATAAACCTTGTTTATTTCCATTGCAATAACTGCAATAATAGAAAAAGTAACTAGTGCATGTGATTAAAAACAATTTAGTAATTTAGTCCTTTTTTGGCAACTTGAACATATTATATCTCACTTGCATGTCCTGCTTTTGTTGTTTGTACTGATAAGTAAGCACTAGGAATTTCAAGGTTTATCATTTTATTCTCGTTTAAAACCGGATTGTGCATTTATAAAATCTGTTTCACTTTCCACATAACTTCCATTAAAATACACTTTTCCCTTTCTTTAAATTGTTGGCTTATTTCGTGTGTCTATGTTTGTAAATTTTTTATTTCATTAATACTTTCTTCTCTTTATTGGCCATATAGATAAGCAAATCCATTTAATGGTATATACCTTACTTAGTTAATATTGAATTTAACTTATAACATGCAAGCTTACATAATAAAACTTGCTTAATTACGTGAATAAGTTGGCGTAACGGGTTGGTATTTATTTGTTTGATTCGCAGGTTGATTTTGTAGGCACGGTTGGTAATTTGTATTACCAATTGTCCCACTTTTGTATATATCATAACAGGATAATACATATATACATGTAGTTTCTCTTATTTTATTGTCTTATCAATAAACATTATTTAAAAAAAAAATGTTCCCATTCTAAGATATGCTAACGTAAATTAATTAAAACTTGTCAAAATTCAAACTGTTTTATAATCAACTACCAAGGAATTAGATAAGCGTATGTATATTTGCCTATGTGCATCATTGAATTAGAAAGCAGTGGCTTGTGTATATCTTTTTGATTACATAAACTATAAATATCCTATCATGTAAGAGAAAAACTAATTAGCAAGTCAGGGATAGAAGATAATTTTGAAGCTGTAACAACATTCTATGCAATACAAAACAAGCAGCTGATTACTTTCTCTTACTATCGGACAGAAACGTTGCCTTTGTTTTTTAGTGCACAATCTCATTTTTGTAATTAAAATGTAATCATTTATTTCCTCAGTGGCACAAGAAGAACCAGCCCCAAAGAAGGAAGATAGTTTTGAAACTGAATTATGCAAAGATAAAGATGCCGGTGAATGGTTCCGATTGGTAGCAGGAGAAGGAGACAATTGCCGTGATGTCATCCAATGTACTTCCTCGGTAAGTTAAAAAATTAAATAACTCCAACCATGCCTGAACTTGAAATTTACCATTTTCAATTATTCAGGGATTACAAGCTATTCGTTGCCCAGCTGGTCTATACTTTGACATTGAAAAACAAACCTGCGACTGGAAAG
Source organism: Agrypnus murinus (assembly GCA_929113105.1). Lineage (NCBI taxonomy): Eukaryota > Metazoa > Arthropoda > Insecta > Coleoptera > Elateridae > Agrypnus > Agrypnus murinus. The sequence goes on along the minus strand of OV816028.1, from coordinate 24,513,458 downwards.
ATGCTGTGAGAAATTGCAAACTCAAGAACAAAGAGCGCAAGGTTAAGCCTCTCCTTTTCACTGACGAGCCTGTTTGTCAAGACGGTTTCTTAGCCTGTGGTGATTCGACTTGTATCGAGCGAGGATTGTTCTGTAACGGAGAAAAGGATTGCCAAGATGGATCAGATGAAAATGTTTGCGGTGAGTATATTTCATAAATTTCGGGAATTTCTCATTAAACCTTGTGGATTACCTTCAATACGAAAGCAAATGTTAAGAAGCAACTTTCGTCGACCTTGATGTAACGGGTGCGGCGCCTGCATTTACACACACAAGTACACCGCGACGGCACACTTTCGAAGTAAAGAATTTAGATGCCGGCCCGAACAACTATGTAACACCTTATTGCGACACGATCACCCTTTCCTATAAGCATCAGTCGACCTACGACCTTTCAGACACGTTTCACTTTTTACCATTTCATATGTTAATTGCTACATAACTCTGTGGGTCTCAGTTTAATAATCAAATGCAACTATTATACAAGCGAAGTTTCTACAAAATTTCTTCTATTTATTTTAGATATTGATAACGATCCAAATCGGGCTCCACCATGCGATCCAGCAGTTTGTGTACTTCCGGATTGTTTCTGTTCCGAAGATGGCACAACCATTCCTGGAGATCTTCCCGCTAAAGATGTACCTCAGATGATTACAATTACGTTTGATGATGCCATCAATAACAACAACATCGAATTATACAAAGAAATATTCAACGGAAATCGTAAAAATCCAAATGGTTGCGATATCAAAACGACATTTTTCGTTTCCCATAAATATACAAACTACTCTGCCGTTCAGGAAATGCACCGCAAAGGTCATGAAATTGCTGTACATTCTATCACGTAAGTATTAAATATTTCATAGACGCTTAATAAAGCGAGGACAATTCATTCAACTTCCTGTTTGTTAGGCACAATGACGACGAACGTTTCTGGAGCAATGCTACAGTCGATGATTGGGCTAAAGAAATGGCCGGCATGAGGATAATCGTCGAAAAATACGCCAACTTAACCGATAACAGCGTTGTCGGTGTACGTGCTCCATATTTAAGAGTAGGTGGTAACAACCAGTTCACCATGATGGAAGAACAAGCTTTCTTGTACGACTCTACAATTACTGCTCCATTAAGCAATCCACCTCTATGGCCCTACACTATGTACTTCCGCATGCCACACAGATGTCACGGAAATCTTCAAAATTGCCCAACAAGAAGTCACGCTGTTTGGGAAATGGTACTTAACGAACTCGATCGTAGAGAAGACCCTAGCAATGATGAATACCTTCCTGGTTGCGCTATGGTTGACTCTTGCTCTAACATCATTACCGGAGACCAATTCTACAACTTCCTTAATCACAACTTTGACCGACATTATGAAGAAAATCGTGCTCCTCTTGGTCTTTACTTCCACGCTGCTTGGTTGAAGAACAATCCTGAATTCTTGGACGCCTTCCTTTACTGGGTCGATGAAATTTTAGCTAACCGTGACGATGTATATTTCGTAACCATGACTCAAGTAATTCAATGGATTCAAAATCCAAGAACTGTTTCAGAATCTAAGAATTTCGAACCCTGGAGGGAAAAGTGTGTGGTTGATGGAATTCCAAACTGTTGGGTTCCTCACTCGTGCAAGCTTACATCTAAAGAAGTTCCTGGAGAAACAATTAATTTACAAACATGTGTACGTTGCCCCAACAACTACCCATGGGTTAACGATCCAACCGGAGACGGTTTCTTCTAAGTCAATCTAGTAGCTAGTTCTTAATAGGGACAGTTATATAAAAGTGTCGCCCTTCCAATTCCGGTGGCGTCCTGTTATTATTATTATTATTGTATTTTGACCGATTCGGGTTTTCTAGTGATCCTGTTCTTCCATATTTATTTTTCGTTTTACTAAAAATGACTGTGTGCGTGATTGTATTTGTTGTTTTTGTAATAAAAGTTTTTCTTTAAATTATGTTTTTTAGACTGCTCATTTCTGTTAGGTCACGCAATATCCTACAACTAGTACAGCAGTTTTATTTACAATGCAAAGACGACCGACCGACGTGCTGATGTAAAGTACTTCTTGTGTTGTGTAAAGTTTTATAAATGTTATTAAATGCTGTGTATAGATACTACTAGTATATTTAGGGAATCGGGGTTACGCCCCTTTATCTCAGATAATCTGTTGAATTAAAATATACAACTAGAAATGATTACATAAATTTGTAAAAGGTATGTTACCTAATCATTAAAATAAAATATTACATACTTAAAAAAAGCTCTGTTACTTTCTGCAAATTCTTTCGACTCTTTTTATTTTTATATCTTATTTATGGTTATTAGTGAACAAATGACCAATGGATTGTTGTTGTGATAAAATATGTTAAGAATCATGAAGCATTGCAAACTTTCCTAGGAAAAGCATTCGAATTCAAGGTAAACTAGTTAATAAAGTAAAGAATTATAAAATATATTTTACAAAGTGACACATTAAAATCATCATTTTGAAAATACTCTGGAGAATGTAATTTTTTTTAATCATAGTTTAATTTATTAGAATATTATACTCCATTGATTAAATTAACATCGACTGGTTTTTATGTAAATCTTCCCAATTAATTAATTGGCAGCTAAAAATAAAATTGTATGTCAAAGTTCATTAATTTTTTCTAATTAATTTACCCGTCACTAATAATTCACTAAAGTTCCTATTCGAATCACGTAAGAAATGTGAAAACTTCAGATCTAGAAAATTCAGCTAGTACTTATAATTCATAAATGGTGTCTAGGTAATGATCGAAAACCAAATTAAATTACAATCAGTGAAGGTTATTAAAGAAAGTTTACGAGAAGAATATTTTTAGTGTAATAATTATTACTGTGGGGACGTATTTAGGAAAATAACAAAGTGCCATAATATTTAAATAATGTATAAGCATTATTTAAATATTACTAAAAGCTTTTGTCTCCTGGACATAACTGAAAAACTAACAGTACTATTCTATTCAAGGTTATTTGATGCATAATTACGTCTACAAGCCAGCAATAAAGCTATTATAATAAACGACGTCGAATCTTTAATTGAAATTAATAAAAGGATAAAGTAAAAAACTGGTTGCATTTAGACAAAACACACCCAATCTCTTAAAATTATATTTATTGGAAATTTGCACATTTAATTTGTATATCAAGGCTTAAAACGAATATTAAATATGACGTTTTTAGACATAGTTAACTAGTCGACAAGGAAACGCCCTCTTGCAAAATAAATAACACTGCCTCAATCTGCAACAATTTTATTATACACATCTGCATTCCGCACTATTATAAACTAATTAATTAATATTGCATCCAGAAATTATTATTATAAAATGAGAAACAATTTAATCAAGGTTTGCCAACCAGTCTGTACCCTTGCTTTTTTCTTTAAAAAGATAATAATAATAGTGATACTGCTCTTTACATAAATATCTGGAGCGATTTTACTAATAGAGGATATTTCCTCACCCAACCACGCCCAAGGTTCGTTCTTTGTTTATTGCTTTAAAATTCATCGACGATGTTAAAATGTCCAGCATTAATTTAAAATCAATAACGTTTTCTGAATAACAGATTAGTGATTAATCATTACAAATATACATTTTTAAGTAATTTTTGACGTGAACCATCCTTGAACTTTGGTTCCTAAAAGAATAAAATTTTCAAGTTTAAGGATTTGATATTAAAAGCTATCGATTCGCAGACTTTAAATTGCAAAATCATTAAAAAAATAATTTATAACATTTTTAAGGTGATTTTAATTAACTTATTTAATTCACCGAGAAGGTTATTCTAGTTTTTTTTTTTTTTTAATAAAAACTATTACTGAAATTTATTATACAAGTAAATTTACAATAATAGAGTCTACTACTGAGCCGATGTATTGTAATAGACTGCATGAATAGAATGCGTAGCTTCTAATTAATACAAACTTAAATGAACTAGTCAGATCATACAAACAAGATGAAAGAAACACTTCATTAGAATTCCATTTAAGAGATTGTTTCTGACAAATAAATTTATTGTATGGTTTTGATTTGAAATTCTAATTAGAAATTCCTTTGTCACAAATCTTTAAGTAAAATAACGTGCTAGAATAATAAATTCCTTTTAAAAAAGTCTATAGGATTTATGAGAAGAAGAAATAACTTTTCCATATAAAACGAAATCTCTTCTGATCAAAAAATTTCCCAACCATTACATTAGTTGTTGAAGAAGAAAGTTATGATAATAAATTATACAACAAAGATAAAACAAAATCTAATTCCGTATAATAAATAATATTAAAGTCAAAGTGCATCGGATTTGATTATTATATAGCTAATTAAGTCTTAAGTTGTATAAGAAAAGGAGCAGTAACCGATTGGTGATTCTTGATATAGCCAAATCAGTCGCAGGGGTGACGATTTCTGACTTGAAGCTCTGACCCACGCTAATGGCCTGGAGAAAGGTCAAACAGACAAGGACAAGGACAAACAGACTCCATGGATATTTTGAAAACTCTAGAATATCCGTAGGAACATGTACCATATGCTAAAAGTGTCACTTTATTGACCTACGACTACCCTCTTGTAGGGGTCTGGGAGTGGACGAAAGTTAAATCTGACTCCACGCAGAGGTCTCCAAGGTCAATTACATTTAGTTCCGTTGTCATTTTTGATCTATGAACGCTCCCGTGGAAAGCAGAGGTGTTGGCGATGGTCAAATCTTACCTCAAGAGGAAAGCTCAAGAATCGATTACATACATTGTCACATTATGAATACACTTTAGACCCATGACCATCCCCCTTATAGTTTGAAGTGGGGAGAGTTACCGAATAATAATAATAATAATAATTGCTACAACCCACAGCCTGGAAACCAGGCCCCAGAAGCTATAAGCTTGTGCTGAAGGGAGGGGTCGATTATTATTATTACGTAGGCCCTAAATGCGGCTGCAGCCGACTTACAGATGGAACAGCGCAAATCCCACATTTGTGTCACAGCTAAGGGAAACTGCAGAAAACCTTAACCAGATCTGCCGGCACCGGGAATCGACCGCGGGCCGCTTGGTTGAAAGTCCAGCACTCTAGACATTACACTACCAAGGCTAAAAGTATTACTAGAATGCCAAGTATTACTCGTCGGGAAGATGTCCCGTTCCGTTTTCCTAGAAGTCGATTACATATATGCCCATTCCCATCATTTCAAAGGTGTCACTATAAAAAAAATCTAAATTTATTTTATGCGCTTAGTAGTTATAAAAACCACTTCTCTTCTTTGCCTTGTGTGCAACTGACAATGATAGAAATAATATTCATGCAAGCTGTTTCTATCGCGCTGCCTCACCTTACTTCCTTTCAAAGCACGATAGACGAGTATAAACTAACCTCAAATCACAAACCAACCTGTGTAACCCTACTCAACTACTAGGTTTATTTAGGTTGCTTGCTGAACTAATTTCCGAACATAGAACATGGTAACCTGGTATAACATACAAACGTTATTTTAACAACCCGGTCGCCCTAGGTGGATTTCCAAAAACGCCTTAGGCGACAAAGCCACTATAGTCAAATAACCTTAAATCGGCTATTGCAGAAATACTAGGTAGGTACTTGACTAGTATCACTATATTTAGATAGTAATGATAATACTCGCCTGTAGCATCAATTTTGTCTTTACTGATAATCCACTTGCAAATATAAATTGTAATTAAACATTTTCATATTTTTTTACTTTGCGTTTACAAAGTCAATTTTGTGAATTGTGATACTGTTCTGTCCAAATATATATCAAATCGAAGGTACACCACACCAGGTGTATTTGTCACCGCAAAAATGCTCTCTTAAGTATGCTACTATTATTCAAGTTGTTCAACATTTAACTGGAGCAAACCAAACATATTTACGGTAGAGGGGCAGACGCGGAAGGGCAATGTTACGGCAATAGTCCGCCCTAGTGACTAATTATGAAAGAAAGTCGTATTTGCTAATCAAACAACAGTAGCTTAAATAATTATTTTAATAAGTCGAGAATTTTCACATATGATTCTCATGCCACTTCTGAGCAAGTGGCTTTTGCTGTAATAAATTTAAAATTGCCATTCTTTATTAACCTCTTTGTTATATTTGTCATAATAATTTTAATAAAAATAATCTTATATCCTTCACAAGTCACATGCAAACTATTAAATATACAGTGTGCGTTTAGTACTCCGTTCTTTGATTATAGAATTATCGTTACCTAGATAAGAAATTCACTGGAGGATGTTAATGAGGTTAAAACAGCCTCACTTAAAATAGTGGCACATAAACAGGGTGTCTCCAAAAGATCCTTAGATGTTTTTGCCCTTGGATGCGACGCGACATTGTCAAGTTATGATTTTTTATAGTATTTTTTGCTCAATTAAAGTTCGTTTAAATTTCAATATCTGCGCCACCTTTTGTTGATTTTTTGTAAAGTTTGGATGAAGTCTTAGCTAGGATCAATTTATGCCAAGTAAATGTTAGAAGTACGTTTTTGTGTACAGGGTGAATCAAAGTAATTTTTCTAATATAGTTATTTTCAAATCATTCAAAATTTTTTTTGCAATTTCTTAAATAGAACAACCTGGATTGTATGCTATGTGCAATATATATTTATTTTCCTTTATTTTGATTGATTTCATTGCATCACTCGTGTTCCAAGGATCGTGGATTCGAGTCTCACTTGGGGCGACGAGATTTTTCTAATTGGAAAATTCCGCCACCTCTACTATGGGTGTGTGTATTTGTGTTGCATGTTAGATGGGGGACATAATATATGACCATACATGTTGGTTCCCCCGTAGTGTAGGCGTGAAATAAAAAAATACTTTTTAAGAAATCACAATTCAAAGAAAAACTATGCACTTTTTACTCTCTGTAAGAGATAGAAGTTCGAGATAGAAGTATAAATTTTTAATATTACATTTTAACCTCTTTATGTTGTTTTTAAAATAATTCACCTTAAGGAAGATGTAGTCTTTAGTTAAAACTAAGTAAATTCCATCTCAGTTTTGTTAGCAAGGAAAAATTATTAGAAATATTCAAAACTAATGGTTCCTATTAAAACAGAGAACATTATTTGTTAGAACTTTACAACATCTTACAAACTACAACAAAAATTAAATACTTATGTATAAAATAGAATACAAAAATTTAATGGATAATGAAGAATGAACAAAAAACAAAGACAACATTTTTCCAAGCCTTTTCCTTATGTTAAGGATCGTCTCACATTATTAAGCATAGTAGGGGTAATATGCTGGAAAGACTGATGAATCATCCTCTCTGAGACGAAAATATAGGTTGTTCCATTAAAAAAGATACGCTTTTATGCGTCACACTTTTTGAGACACCCTGTATATGTGCCACTAATTTAAAAATGTACCTTCATTAACCTCATTAACATTCCTCCAATTGAATTGAATTGAATCCGGGCAACGATAAACCTATAATCGAAGAACGGAGTACTAAATACATACTTTTTCCTATGCCTGATGGTGTTACCAACATAGTAGTGTTAAATTGGTATAAAAGTTATGAAATTGTTATGACAAGTTCCCTTGGTTATGTTTTTAATTTTAATAAATTTCCGAAAATTATATTTAACACGTTCGCTAATACAGATATTAGTACGAACTAAGCACGCGTAATATATTTCAGATCATCCCAGGATATGATGAGTTACCCCTAAGCCTTAGACAATAGCTTTTTCACTAGTATTATGCAACTACAGCTAGTGTATAGCTATAGAATGTATGCCTATAATGTAGTTACTCATTTGTGCTTAAAGTCTCACAATAATATCAAATCGTCCTATAAACGTAAAATGTACCTACGTGTACTTTTAGTTCAAGATCAATATCAATAAAGATATTTACCAATACTAATCCAATTGCATATTTCTGTAAAAAGCAGGTGGTTACTTTAGAGATTACATATATGTATGTTGTTAGGAGAACAATAAACAATAATGGGACAAAGTTTACTGTCTCAGGCCTTACTTCGTAAAACTCCATAATTAAAAAATTATATAGAAATAAAATAATTATCAAAAGTTTCACAAAGTTTCAAAATATTTATTACGTATTAAAATAGCTAACAAACGTTTCAACATACAGTGTCATTATCAAAGGTAAATAATAGAAAAATAAACAAACACACTGCTAAGATTATATATAGAAAAAGTAACTAGATAACAATATATACATAAAATCAATTTGTTCATTCATTAAAGGTACCGTGTAACTGTGTTTGTATATTGCAAAAGCTTCAAAATGTCTAATTTGTGTTTGCTGCTGCAAAACTGTAAGAATTTGATGTTGGTTTGCGGTGTAATTGTGTGGTTCTGTTCCAAAAGATGTTTGGCGTAATTAGATTTTTCTGGGTGTATATTTTTGTAACAACATGCATGAACTTTGTACCTTATGTTGAAATTTCGAAGTGTTTATCCAATATAAACCGAGTTAGAGAAAGGACAATTGAAACTGTAAATACAGGATTACATGATATCGTGTGTTCTGTCTTCAGCTTTGAATAAAAATGAAAAAGTGTTGGTGTTGGTTTTTTGTGATATATTTGCAATTTTTTGATTGATTTTATATGGTATTGCCATGAAATTTGTGAAATCTTGATAACTAATCTATAATGTTTTTGTTTAATTATTGGAATTTCTCTATCAAAATGTGACTGTTTCATTGGAGTGGTTAGAGCCTATGTACTTAAAACCTATAAACTGCTAGTTTGTGAGTTTTTTGATGACTTGATTTGATAGGAATAGTATTGTATGTATGTGTAGATTTCGAGAATATGGAAAACTCAAATTCATTGAGTGGGTTAAATCTAAAATGTTAATAACCCTATTGTGTTCGGTTTATAGTGTAAAAGTGATGTTTGAATGGAGCTGTAAATAAGAATTAAAAATAATTTGATAACTTCAAATAAACTGTAAGAACAAGCTTATGTTAAGTATTAACAACAACAAGTAACAGGTATTAAGCGTTATTTCATCAACATAACAAAGTCAAAAAATAATGTGTTTAAAAACATCGAATTCAATTGTTTGATCTTCTAAATTATCCTAACTGAATACTAAGATAATTACTCATTGGTAGCCCATCTTTCTGCATAGATTTTTTTTATTAAAAGTGAAATAATTTTGACTGATGCAAAGATCAAATCATCGAATTAGCTCTAATCTTTTTACTAACTCTGTATTACTATTAACTAAAGAATCATCTAAGAAAGAAATACACTCTGAAGTGGTATTTTAAAAAACATGCTAGGTATATCAAAGCAAACAAATTTGGAATGTGTGTAAGATATATTCTATAGCTTTTCGACTAACTCTAAAGAGTTTTTGACAGAGTATTTCGATTTGTAACATATGATGTTAATAATGTGATCGAATTTCTTGAATAAAATGTACGTGTATTGACATACGATACAATTGGTCGTATAAGCATGTTCTGCTTATGTATTTTAATAAGTCCATATACATAGTTTACTCGTACGTGGATGAGGATTTTTTATGATGAGGATTTATTTATGATATGTTCCTTGTATAATGCAATAAATTGTGTGAAACTTTTAATAATTGCTTCTGTTTTATTTCTATTTAATTTTATAATAATGAAACAATAGTGGTCTAATTTTCTCTCATCTCATAAGAGACCTCACTTTTATGTGCCAACTTGATAAACTATCGTTGAGCATTTTTCGGATGCAGCTGTACCCAAATTTACTAGAGTAGAATTAGTAGAGTAGTAGACCAGCAAAAGAAACAAGTTAATTATTAATTATATAATATCAACAGCATTTAAGAAAATACTCAAGGATGTATCGGCAAGTATGTTGAAAAATTTTAAAACACATCGATTTTATATATGAAAAACACACATTGGTATGTTAAATTAATTTTTCAGCATTCTATTGACTTGAAGCCGGACGTTTTGCTATTTTTTAAATGAATTTTGGAAAATTAATTTAACATAATTAATTAACATTTTAATATAAAAAATCCACGTGTTTTGAGATTTTCCAATAAGCTTGCCCACAAAGGATATTAATTTAATATTAAAGAAAATAATAAAGGTAACGAAATATCAACAAAAGCAGCAAAAAAGGTCTGTAATATAACTAAAGATAAACCCAAGAGTAAACGAACGCTATGATGATCAAACACTTTAAAATATTGTTGTGGAAATATCTATATATGTGTTCACGAAAAGAGGATTATGAAAATCAGAAGAAAAGCTCAAAGTTAGTAATAAAGATCAAGAGAATAGAATGAGAAGCAGTTAAAAAATAATTTGTGTGTTTTTAAGCTTCTGTTTTTTCACCTTGTGAATTGTATTAATTTTTCTCTTTTATTTCGCAACTTTACCGGTAATCGTTAAGTAAGTCAGGATTACGTTAAATAAACTCGTCCGTTTCTTTCTGTCGTTGTTCATTTTCAATATACAGACGAAAATCACAAACAAAATGAAATGGAATATGGCCACTGCGTAGAATTACCGTAAAATTTGTAAAGTTTGGAAAACTTAATTTGTTCAAATTAAGTGAAAAACAAAGTTACGTAAAATTTTTGGGTGCGTAACTTAGGTTCGTTTTGAATTTGTAATTCAAGCCTGTTATAGTAAGTAGATTGGAGAAATGTTCAAAGTCGAGATATTTATTTAGTTCAGAGATTTATGTACGGTAGATATTCTGACGCTCTATTCTTTTTATTTCTTCCCTTTTAAGCAATTTGACTAGAAAAAGGTGATACTCATTTATAATACATAAGTATAACATCCTGTTTAAATATGAATGAAATTCAGTAAATTGATCGGATAATATTATATAGACGAAGATTTGATTGTCATATAAATAAGAATTTCTTCGAGTCGGAATAAATTACCTTTTCACATTATCGTACGGTTCAAGAGTTTCAAGAGTTAACGTGAGCAATATATCGTGAGGTTAGGTAAAAAAACTTATTTAAATCTCTACCAAAAATGTCCAAATGCTTTTTCGTACCTCTCCTTTTTTTGTGTTATCGAAGAAAGAAGATATGTCCACCAGTACATTTACTCAAAGAACCTTAGGACGTAATTTTTTGTGGTCTCATATTTGTCATTAAGTAGCTAAGAAAAATTTGTTAAGAGCCGGAGGCAATCGTAGTCCAGTCATCTTTTACCTTAGCATCTCTTCCGGGCATTATTTCCGTCTTTTTATACTTTAGATACCTAATTTTGTTTAATTTTATAATCGAAACTAATAAATATATCAGTTATCGCATTAAATATAATTTCCAAAAATCATATTTAACACGTTCGCTAATACAGATATTAGTACAAACTCCGCACGCGTAATATATCGCAGATCGTCCCAGAAATATGATGAATTACCCCTAAGCCTTAGACAATAGCTATTTCACTCGTAATCTGTAAGTACATCTAGTGTATAGCTATAGAATGCATGCCCATAATGTAGTTACCCATTTGTGCGTAAAGTCTCCCAATAACATCAAATCGTCATATACTAAACGTATTTTATTTTTTCGTTTTTAATTAACAAAATAAAAAGTTATCATAGCATTGACTGTACGTCAATTTTAAATTTCCCGCCATTTTCATGTCCATTCAATAGTGAAAATATATAATACGACATACTTTTCTAAGCTTGCTTAGATATTTACGGACTTTGTAGAGCAAGCAGTGTACAGATGATCACTATCATCGATCATGGTACAATTTCTTATTAATCTTTGCTGTGAAGGTGCAGTGTGAAAGTATTTTAAAGAAAGAGTAAAAAGCATCATTGAAAAGATCTTAGAGGAAGGGCAATATGGTTTTAGAATGAGAAGACAATGGATTACGAAAAGAAAGGAATTAACTAGAGGGCTAGAGAAGAAATCTGGAGAGAGCTACATAGAGGAAAAATTTATAATTGTACGACTACCGTCCTGATACAGTTTTCTAAAAAAAATGGAAATTATGTGAGGACGCACAGCTGCTATTCAAGCGAGTTTGAAGCAACGCAAGCATCCAAAGGTGGTACTTCCAGCTCATTACTGTTCACAATACTCACTCACTATAAGAAACTCAATATATTAGAATAGCGGTATGAGGAAGTTTTAAGTTAAAACCGGTAAAAAAGTTAAAACGATATAATACTACCCACGAACAATCATCTGCAAGCACATTGAGTTCGTTAATACATTCCCATACCAGTCTTGATGAAGCTTTAGAGTTTGATATGGCCTTTAAAGCAGCCTGGCTGTCTGATAATATATAGATCCGCTTATTTCTGTAAGCCCTCTTTATGTTTTCACACGTACATTGTAGGATGGCGTATATTTCTGCCTGAACGACAGAAGCGTATTGTCCCAGGGAGAATTTCAGCTCCGTCTGGGGTCTCGCTATAAATACCTGCTCCGGTACCTGCCTCGGTTTTAGAGCCGTCCGTGTACCAGATTACATCTCCAGGTGGGATTATCTGTCTGGATATTTCACTCTCCCCTCGATCACAGATTTTTGAAGTCATCTAGTCCGTCCTCATCTCAAGCAGAGGACCTCCTAGAGTACCAATAATCTTAAAATGCTCTGTATCCAAATGTATCTTGTACAGTGAGTGTTGCAACCTATAGAAACCCATTCTTCCTCTCCCTGAATTACTAAGTGAAGGGGGGAGCTCTAGAATAGTCTCCATTGCAGCAGTGGGCGTGGTTCTCATAGCCCCTATAATTCCCAAACAGGCAAGTCTTTGTACCTTGCCTAGTTTGAGTTTGGTGGTTTCTTTCTTAACACAGTTAAACTGTTGTAGGTGCTTAGACATTGTGACATTTACGGTAATGAAAAAGCCGATGAATTAGCCAGGCAGGGATCTGATGAGGTCTATATTGGCCCAGAACCTAACCTAGGAATTTCGCGTAGCATGGTTCGAAACTTCATTAGGGAAAGAACACGCACCCAACTTGAAATTTACTAGAGAAATCTACCTGGGCATGAGTATAGCAAAACCTTTAATGAGAGACCAAGCAAGAAAAGAGCTGAAGAACTACTTAATCTAAATAGGTCTCAACTCAAGTTAACCACAGGTTTTCTCACAGGGTATGTGACTGTGAAAGAACACCTGAGCAGAATTGGCAAATTCAATTACGACCTTACATGCAGACTCTGCAATATGGAACCAGAAACAGCCGTACATATTGTATGCAGATGCGATACGCTGTGTATAAAAAGGCAAAACATATTCGGGAAGCCAAACTTGGAACCGAAAGATTTTCTAACACACACTATAAAGGACTATTGATTCAAGGGACGTCAATTACAGATTGGTTGTGATCATGCAATTAGGGTAACCACAATAAGCCTTAAGGCTGCAGTGTCCATGAACCCGGAAAGGAAAACCTACCCTAAGCGAGGAAAAAACCCAGGAAAAACAAAAAATACATGCAGTGCAATTTAAATAATTTGAAGAGGAAATAGTTAAAAAAATTACTTAATACTTAAACGAAGCTAATAATGATGGAAGTGTATAGATATAAGTATACCTATACATTCTAGTACAAGACAAATAAAGGTGGGAGATACATAAGAAAAATATATTGTGTAAACATAATAGATAAAATATGATACAATAAGAAGAAATCTAAAACTAGAACCTCTTCTAAACATAGTAAGAAATCAAGAAATCAGTTAAAGTGGTATGGGCTTGTGGGAAGAATATGGAAAAAGAGGTTTGCAAAGATGACATGGGAAATAAGAACTGAAAGAAATAAAGCTCGAGGTAGACCAAGACTAAAGTGGATGGATGCCATAAAAAAGTTATTACAAAAAAAAAGGTAAGAACTGCTTAAAAGAAAAGAGTGAAAATAAAGCATGGAAAACGATAATTAGATGTATTAGCTACTAGACCCCTTGAGCAGCTTAACACAATTGAGCTTTAGAAGGATTATCGCCTATCGGCCTAGTTCTTTAAGCTTATGCCAAATAGATTTAGCATATCGGGTTCTGTAAGCAAATATACTTTTCGCTATAGAAGTATTTTCAGAATGCAGAAAAAAGGCTTGGGCATACTGACTATATAGATCTAAATTGGCGTATTTTAGTTTTTAAATTTTTGAGTATTTATGTACTTTTAAATGTTTCTATTCCCGCTTGCATCAGTTTTCATTCCTATTAATTTGCTTAATTTGCGAAAGTGCTTATAACTCTTTTTTAAATCTTTGACCTCTCAGTTAATACATGTTGACACCACATAACAGAAATTGTTTCCAACAAACAAATTTATTGTGTTGTTTGGAATGAAAATTCGAAAATAAAATTCAATTGTCTAGAAATTTCAAATAAAATAATCTGATATAATAATAAAATATCCAAAACAATATCTTTCGCCTTATTGAACCTGTTTCGTAGTGACTAAATTTAGAAAAAAACAAAATTTATCCATGTAATATTATGATACGTTCAATCTTCAACATATCTTGATTCAGATCCGGTTAAATCGCTTTCTCTACTACAGCTTTCACTTTTCTATATGTAATGTATGTATATATGTATTTTAAGGACCTTTGAACAATATTGATTGAAATTGATAACAACAATTTTTATGTTATTAAATTTAAATATTAATGGAATAGTTAACACGGTTTATGTATACATTGTAAACATTTTTAGAAAATAATCGAATATTCAAGATGGCAATAATAATTATGTAAAATTATGTAATAAAAGATGACTTCCTTAGAGTTAGAGGATAATTGCTTTATTGCCTAAAGCTTAAATTGTTATAAACATACTTAACATGCAGAAATAACTGTATGTTATATGTTTGTTGTTTTCTAAATAAAAAGTTTATAAATTACTAATAACGAACAACAGTTACCTAAATATACCGTAAATACAGTTATATAGAAGAACAAGAAAAACAATAACAAACAAGAAGAAGAATAATTACCATGATTTATGTGAAGGTTAAATTTGGCTTTAATTAATTAACCTTATTGCGTAATTTTCAATCTAGCTGTTTTAAATAGATAAAAACAAACCGCAAGCTCAAAACTTTTGTTCTTAGAAACCCATGCAGGAAAAAATATGGAAATTTCTATGACACAACTGTGTTGAAAATAAACAGTTAGTTATAAAAATCTTGCTTAGAATTACTTATTTTATTGCAGTTAAGACCTTTATATTCAATAGCAGTGAGTTATAATTCATAATTCATTATTATTATTATTCTTAGGAAGAAACTTTCTTATTATTATTAAGATATAATGATAAATCTTTTGTTCACATATAAATTATATGGCTGATTTTTATTTGCAATTGCTTCCAACAACATAAAGGAAAAACAACGTAAAAACAATTTTCTGGTCAAGTTCTTTGTTCTCACCTTTTTCCTTGAACGTACTTGTACAAATACTTGAGATTCTTTGTTGTAAAGAAAAAGTTTTAAGCATTATTTAATGTTATTTAAAATTAAAGTTTTTTTTCTAGAAGAAATTGTTATGAAATGACAGGGGCAATTAATAATACATCTACCTGAGTCACAAATTAGAAAATCAAAACATTACTGCCATACTTTTAAAAACGTTTTGTTTACGGAAATCGTGATGTAATTCATCAAAAAGTTAAGATTCTCTAATTTTTAGAACTTTTAAGGGTTATAATCCTTCCCTGTCATTCTTCGTTTTCTGCTCGAATTCCAACTTGAGTAATATCAGACAGTAAGAGATTTAATCTCTTAAATAATAAAATCAGACAATTAACTGCTACATAATTTATTAAATTATTTAACTTAAAGAAGATAAAGTTTTCTAATTAATTTTTCACTAAGAAGTTAAGAAAATGTGATGAAAATTAAACCTACGAATGAAAACTACAACTAGCAATTAAGACTATATAAAATAATAAAACAATGTATGAAACACTTTAATATCACAGAAAGTAACGCAGCTTTAAAATCCTCCACTACTAGGAGCAATTTAAAGGTGCTTTGTTATAATAATTCAGTTTAAATTCTGAAATTACAACAAAAAATTGATCCAAAGTGTTTGGGTCAGTTTTCCTAATGTGTAAATTAGAATTTAATTTTGCCCCCATTGTATCTTTTATTGTCTCTAAAATTTGATACAAATATAAGAAGCTCCTCACATTTTTGTGTTTCTTAAACTTTCAGCTGTATCCTGTGTCCTTCTTCCTATCAGTTCAGTGTTGAATACAGATGCTTTTGACCGAGAGAGAGAGAGAGGAACTAAGCGACCAATGAGTGCAGCCAGTTAGGAAGAATAAAAATACAAAATACAATGTACGTTTTTATTTTTTATTTCAAACAGAAATCCGTTTATTGAAAAACAAAAAATTAAAATATTAATAATAAAGAAAATATTGTAAAATATTGCTTACATATTGATATGATATTTATTGGTTAATAAGCATCGCATTCGTGCGACAATAAAATTTTATCGTGATGAGCGCTGTACTAGTATACACTTTAAAACACTTGATCATAAATTTATTTAAATTTAAAGACCACTATCAGTTATGTTTAATAGTAGCAAGGCAAACTGAAAAGTTATACAAAAACAAACACCACTTACCTTTGTGATGAAAAGAAAATTTGCTCCGGCTATGATTTTAAAATCCAAAGACAAGCTCAGGAAAATTGCATGAGAAAATTTCAGGCGGATCGCTCTTTGACAAAATAATAAAATATTGTACCTGTGAATTTCTGTTAATGGACACAAAACAAGAAAAATACACAAATAAATTTCCTTTTTAACATTTAAAATATTTTATTAATAAACACATAAAAAGAATGAAAAGAGAAACGAAAAGAAAAAAATTCTTATTACATAAAATGGATTCAATTAATTATTGGTGCCAATTGGATTTAACAAACTAAGAATCAAGAGACAGTCTAATTCCATTTGTCCTGCTCAATTTTTATTTGATCAATCCCACAATCTTAAATTATGATTGAAGAAAGAAACGAAACAAAAAAAATAAAGCTGAAGTTTGAAAATAAATTTTTAAATTCAAAAATTTTGCGCCACTCTTGGATTTTTAAAACACACTATTTTATTTGGCAGTTCTCTGTAATAGTCAGTAAATTTACCTGCTTATTTGTTGCGTTGGTGAACACGCATTTCCATATAATTGTTTTTGTGGATCTTCTTTTGTAATTTATTACAACTATTAAATATTGAACAATTTACCTCCAATACGTGAGTACATAAATCATAGTACACAAATAAAAATCAATTGTCTATTTATCCAAAAATTCTTATTACATCCAGTTTTAATTTCCTTCCATCCAGAAATAAAGTTACAATACGTTTTCCAAAAGATTTTCTTATAAATAAGTAGTCCAAAAACCAAATTAACACTTCCACTTTCCTTTTTATTTAAATCACTTTAATTGTTCATTGTTATTATCATTATTAAACACTTTAAAAAAAATTAAATTTGGTTGACATTTGTCATAACCTCACCTTTTTGACATTTCATTGACGTAAAATATGTCACACATAACTTCAAAATATTATTATTGCGTGATCTGACATGGCTTCTTCTTTATATGAAAATCAACAAGCAAGTAACCAAATTTTCGATCTGCTTTTATATTTTTTTCAAAAACAAATGACAAACGTCATTTTTCCACTACCAAAATCTGGTAAATTATTAAAAACAATTGAACATCTAACCTAACAAGATCTACATAACTAAAATATGGTTGAAAAATTAAATTAAATGTTTAAACAGATTGCATACTCGGAAAGAGGATAATTTTCCCTATATTTTAGTATATTGCATGTCTAACAACAAGCAAATTTAACTCCAGGATTCAATGGCAACCATCTTGAATTTCTTGACGAACATGGTTTTTACAAAATTAAGATAATAACATTTTCACACCTTATTACTTCCTTTTTTAATTATTAAATGAATCCACATATCCTATTTCACAATATTTACATCAATTTTGGCACCAAAAGTTTAAATATCAACTAGATTTTACCATTTTAACAGATCAGGTTCAAACGATACCAATTTTAGGCTTGAACAGGCTAAACCTTTTCTATATAGAGCTGCCCACTTGAAAATTCTATTGCTAAAGGTGCTCTAGAACCAAATTAAAAATACTGCAGCAAAACATTTTGGCTGCAAATGCATAGATTAATGAGAATTATACATTTATCATGAAATTTGATGAATCGTTAAACCAGCATGGGATTTGCTTGAAATTTAACAACAAAAACTGTGAGTATTGTAGTGATTGCTTGCATACACCTTTCCATCTATGCCTTTTTAATTTCCAGGTGAAACTACACCTTACAATGGCTTCAATTATGAAAAACCAAGTCCAACGACCTAACGATATGCAAATCGTAACTTGTCAAAATAATTTTTCAGTTTTAAGTGAAAAATCCGTTTAAGATTTCTTCTTCTTCTTTACGTGCCGTGCTCTGTTGCAGAGCGTTGGCATTTCCCTCCTATACTTGTGTTGTGCGTGTTCAGTGATCACAAGTATAGAGGACCTACAGCTTAAGGTGGACTCCGAACCACCCCGATTTTTTATTAATTTCAGGGAAATTTCCTGGGCAAAGTAAACCTCGGTGGTTTGCCATTGCCTTCCGAGGGAGAAGCGATTTTTAAAAATCCGGTGATATGTTGGCCGGGGTTCGAACCCGGGTTCCTTGGTCGGTAGTCCCGCACGCAACTAACCGAGCCACAATCGCTCTCATTTACTTACTTACTCGTTTAAGATTTACTTCTTATTATTATCAAGTGATGTAGAGTGTAGCCTTTAGTTATTAAGTAACAAATTAATTTATTTAATTAATATTTGGCCAAGTTGAGTCCAAACCCCTAAATATATAGGCAACCCTAATAACTTATATTCAATTATGAGTGCTGGGATCACAGCAATAAGTACACTCCAATTCTCTATAAAATCGTTTTGAATGGCTTTTTATAAAAAATAATTTTTGTATTATAGCCAGGTGCGTAATTACACCCCTGTTAGCCCCCGCAATGGGCTACAAATAAAAGTCTCTTACTCGGTAGATGATTTTAAAAATAATTTCGGAATATAACGTTACGATCGGTGTAAAAACATCTATGTCCGAACGAACAATGTTCACAAAACAAATGAGGCCTTTAGCGAATAACAGTGCGGTATAACAGTTTTTCTAAGGTTATTTTATTCCTTTTTTAAATCTTCAAGATAAATTGATATTATTTTGTGGTATTGTAACTGATAGTTCTCAAGATTTAAAAAATAATTAATATTAATATATTAATATATATTAATTAATATTTATATTAAAAAAATAAAAGCAAAAATAAATATAATATAAAAAGATTTATTTCTTGTTTATACAGTAAGACGCGATTACCCTTACAAACAGCGGGGACGACACGGCTGCATAATAAAGAAAAACACGTATAATTGAATAAATTAATAAAATATATTAAAAAACAGAAAAAGATATACAAACATACACATACATTATATGTAGAAGCATCTCAGTTACATGTGTGTACTTCTGTACTTACATACATGTACTATTGATTCCATAATGATCTAGGACAGGAAGGGTAATATGATGCTATTTTTTTTTCATTGTATCGTAAATGTATAGGATAAAATAATAAAAAATAATTGGTTTTTATAGCTCTGAGATTCAAGTACCGGCTCTAGTGTACTGGTATTTAATACTGCCACCGGATGACTAAAAGTTCTGAAAATGTGGGAAAAAATACAAAATTATCATAACCCCTATTTAGTTAAATTTAATTGGTATTGTTTAATTGGTTATCAAGTTATCAAAAATTAGAGTCATCGAAAATGCTGATCCAGCACTATTTGTCGACGTCAGACCGGAAATATGTCGTGACAAGTTTTTCAATTGACATTTACATGTGCAACACCCAAGTGTCCGAAGAATCCCTACCAAGAAACGTACTTTTTTAAATGACCAAAGAAGCGGAAGAAAAATGATGATAAGCAGTGTTGATGTGGTTACTAGTCGGAAGCAATTGTCATTGACTGAAAGGAAATGTAAACAACAGGAGCACGAAATAAAGCTTACAATTTCTAAACAATCTGAACCGTCATGTAGTACTGCTTTAGAGTTTGTTGATGGTAAAAACTTATGTATTTTTTTATTTCTATTCTTACTCTTATTATTTTTATTAATTTATTTTTTTACTCTCTCTTACTCTTTTCCAGAAGTCTTGTCAAGTTCCATATCAGAATAATCATTTGTTTGCATTCCTGAGAAAATGCACGTATCTAAGAAAACAATGCAAAATGAAGAAGAATATTAGATAGACCTGCGGCTGCATCGTCTCTGCTAAATTACAGGACATTGGAGTGATAAAAGAAGATAACTATTCTAATGTAGTAGATAGAAGTAGACTTCGTCGAGCTCGTGCAAATACAAGAAAGAATTTATTATGTCAGTCCTCATCCACATTTACTGACTGCAATATGTTTGGCGTATATTTTGATGGCCGCAGAGACAAGACTTTACTATGAGTGACGCTCGACGTAATGTTTTAACGAAGAACATTTATCATTAGTAAAGGAGCCTGGTTCGTTATATATTTCTCTAGCATCTGAAACAGCTCGGACAATTAAACAAGTATATAAGACTTTCTTTCTACGAAGTCAGTTGATCTCCACAAACTCGTAGCAGTTGGTTGTGACGGTACAGTTACAAATACTGGTCAAAAGGTTGTGCGATTAGGATCTTGGAACTGGAGCTTAAAAGGCCCATTCAGTGGTTTATTTGCCAATATGGTTTCAAATAAAGACACAATCATCTTGCATTAATAGGCCAAATAATCTCTGTCAAACCATCATTTTATCACGATACTTATAGTTAGCTCAAGTTTTGAAAAATATAATTGATCCGGTGATCCAGAGAAATAGCTTCTTCGGCCATCCTGAAGACATTTTGTTCGCAATGCTATATAATGTTCGGCAACATATCAGAGAGTTGGCTTTAAGGCGAATTACTCAATCATGGACATTAGGAAATACCTCTACAAAAATTTTTACTCTACCAAAATTTAATTTTTCCACAACAGATTATATTGACCTAATTGATTGGCACAGCAATGAAGTCACAGAACAACCTCTGACTTAATCGTTGAGTGAAGAATCAATCCCAAATGCCATTGAAATAATAAATATAGATGCTAATGAACTATTGCATGAGACAGCGTTATTCCCTTGTCACAAACTGCACTGCATCTGCAGCTGTTCTATAAGGGCCAGAATTGAAGCCCGCAAAATAATTCCTGTTTTCAATACAAAAAAAATATATGCTATACAATAATGTATAATTTCTTAATTTTTTTTTATTTACTTATACTTAGTCTTATTTTTTATTTTTTGTGCAGTAAATGTTTCTTGAGTTTTTTTCTGAATTGCGTCACTACTATACTACATTGGATACAAATAAAAAGTGTTATTTTATATATTCTAATTTTTTATTTTTTGCAATTTTTATTCGCGTTGGGGCAGTACAAAGCATCGAGATATAGTTCTCAAATTTTACCTCAAGCAACAAACTACCATAGAGCATCAATCCCGCATCAAGCCGAGTACTACAACTTTCGTATTTTCACTCCACCCTAATGAGTACGAAGTTGAGGATAACAAACCCATCGATGATTGCTGTGAAACCATTCAAAGTCAAACTCGAACGACAATGAATAATTGACAGTTGCTAATTTGAAAAGCTAAATGTTTCTTCACTTCATTTTCTAAAAAGATGGTTGATCATGCATTTGTGACAATTGAAATTGGAATTTTATTAAATTCTCCTTTCTAGCGGAACTGACTCGGATTACACGTGGAGGTTAGTAAAATAAAATACTTGCTCCCATACACATTACATTTATTTAAACAAACATCCACTCCGGTTTGCAAAGTAGCCTTACTTTTTACAAAGTGACTACTATTCATGAGCTCAAAGTTTCCAATTTATTTTTTCTTCAAGCGAAGAATTTTGTAAACTGTGTTTGCAAGATTATTATGATTGCTAGTTGAATTCAATCTAACAAAAATAAACTGATTCCTGAATTCTACGACAAAAAAGTTATTTTCGATGTTTTAACCAAATATTGGAAAATATTTGGTTAAAAAATTGGTCCTTTCTAGATTTTCTCTTTTTGAAGTCATATAAAGACACTAAAGAGTGTAAATACATGTAATAAATGTAAATGCATTTTACATAAATATGTAAATACATTTTACATTGGTCTGTGGTGACTGGTAACTGATAACCACAACACCAATGCGCTCTATGAGCCTGATCGTTGGATATACTTGCACAGATCTTTGGATCTGCGCAAGTCTAGCCACAGGGTGGATATCTTTTACATACATATTGTGTGCATGTTTACATGCATTGCTTTACCGCATCCTTCCAAGTCCTACAACGAAGTTATATCTAGAACCTAGAATCTTATTTCAACCTGAAATAAGGTGCTTTTTATGGACATTCAATTAGAGTAGATCACGTAGTGGCAGATTGAGTATATAAAAGAAATCGAGGTTTTGCCTACATTAAACATTCTTGAACCCTAGGTGACCTCGTTATTAAGCAGCTATGATGTAGTCATACTGAGGTTGTTCGAATTAAGATATTTATAATAAGTGGCTTTACAGGAATCCAGCATATACCTTTTTGATTGAGACCGACTGTGAAAGATCTAAGAATGCTAAGAAGTTAATTGACTCACGATTAACACAACCTTCTAACGTACATTAGCCAACTAGATAATTTCAGCAATATATGAGGTACTATAATAACTAATTCCTGCTGAACAGTAGGGCATATTTGAGTATTCTGGGACTTTGTTCGAGAAGTAGCCCGACTGTGCCAGCTGATCAAGAAGAAAAGTCTTATCTACTAAAGCTTGCATTTTTACCTTTCTGACCCTCCAATAAATAGTAATTAAGAGATGTACAAGGGAGTTTTATTAAAAAATTTAGCAACATGACGATAAGAATCATTTTGTTATGTAAATATTGTACCATGATCAGCCAGTACGGCACGGACGTTGATACCAAATCGATAAAATATGCAATTCTTACTAGGGAGTGTGTTATGTTCCTACCGGTAGGTAATAAATTTCTGGAAAAAACTGTTCCTACCGGTAGGCGTTTTGTGTTTCTTTAAACGTTCACCTATCGGTAGGTGAATTCTTTTTAAATAATTTTTCACTTACCGCTTTACCGATTTGTTATATTAACTATCTATATAAAACTTAAAGAAATTGTACTGTCCCATATAAAAAAAAACAAAAACAGATTTTTTCTCAAAGATATGTAAATATATTTTGTATACTGTACCTATTCCAAAAATAATATAATATGGAAATATTTTATAGTATAACCAAAATAAACGACTATTATTAGGTGACCAGACGTCCCGCTTTTGGCGGGACAGTCTCGCTTTTGTTTCACCTGTTCCGGCGTCCACAAAATCTACAAAATGTCCCGCTTTCAATGGATAGTCATGATTTGACGAACATAAACAACAAAACATTTACATTACGTTTATTGGTTAAAACAATAAACGTAAATGTAGACTTTTTAATTAATTTTCTTCTAACTTCTAAATAGCAGTAAACTATATTTAATATTGGTATCCAACGGATTTATATTTCTTTTCAAAAACTAGATATCATTTATCTTAATTTAATTGGACCGTGCCAATTATATAAATAAATATCGCACACTTTATTTGGGTTTAAATACAAACGCTGAGTTAACATTAATTACAAGAAATAACCGTAGTGGCATCTATATAATGCCAATCACACTTATTATCAAAGAAAATTAAAATCTGTAAAATAGGGGAAGCCCACTCAACTAACAACAGTTGTTCTTGACAATGACGAAGACATGAAAAAGATGTATTTTTTACGTATTAATTTTAACGCGCCAAAAATATACCGAGACGCACGTAACTATTACATTCCATTAAGCATCACTTTGGAATATTAATTGTGGCATGCAAAAAGGATTAGAGGCACTAATTTTCATATGAATTTCTATTCCAGCGCTACTTGGGCAAAAGCATCTGGCTACCGATAAGCATAAACTATATGTAAATGTTGCTGCCTCTTCTTCTAAGTTACAAGATTTTTCCGTAAAAGTAATTTCGGAAAAGAAAAGCAGCGTTAGCTGAAGAACTGTTTGAATTTTATACTATTAATAAAAATCAGAGTTGTCGGTCAATGGAATTGCAAATCTAAAAATCATTTAAAAATTGTTCGAAAAGCTTGTTTAATAAATTATTTATGAGGGAGGGCATCCTTAATGTACCGCCTTATCGATTCTGAAGAAATCTGGCCACCTTAACACATTAACACATAACCATTTTTTGAATGAAGCCTGATCAATAACAACACATGTTAAAAGATACAAAGTAATCAACTGTTACATTTTGCTGATTTTGTCTGACAAATTTTACTGCATTCTAGTTTTGAAATGAGCATGTATAATTTGATTAATTTAAAAATATGTCAAAATGACCCATGTATGTAGTTACGTTACAAAAATGTATTCGTGATTAGGTTTTGTTGTTGAATTAGGTTAAGTTTTGGTAGGTGAAAAATGATTTAAAAATAATTCACCTACCGAAAGGTGAATTTTTAAAGAAACACAAAGCACCTACCGGTAGGAACAATTTTTTTCAGAAATTCGTTACCTACCGGTAGGAACATAATACACTCCCTTCTGTCTAAGTTCTAAGTACCATTGCAGCACCTTGCAAAAGATCTTCTGCATTTTATATTTACATTTTCTTGATAGTTGTTCCAAAGTTCCCGAGATTTGACAAGATTTGTTTTCGATGATAAAAATGTATGCAATGTAAAACTCAACGCACTTATACCAGTTCAGAGGTATGCATAGAGGTTTGCAGTGTAAGTAAGTAACATTACAGTATTACTGTCGTTAATTACAAAATTGCCAATAATTTCTTATGTACATGATTACAGAAACACTTTACAGTATAATTTAAATATAGCACCGAAGGATAAAAGTAACCTACGGTAATATGTACTCAATCTAAATGAGGATTCATTGAGTCTGAATCATCCAGTAAAATTAAGTTGATTATTGCAACGTGTTTTCCGAACCGTGTTTTAACAGTAATATGAAGATTAAGAAATAATTTCCATTTAATGCATTTTAAATTAAATATTCAAAAGTATAAAGTTACTGCAGCTTTTGCAAGAAGCACGCATTTTATTTATACTTTATCTTTATTATTTTCCAGTTTATTTATATAGTGGAACTCTTAATGTCTTTATAAAATGTTGAAACATTATTGAAAAAAAGTGATATTTAAAATGTGTGTTCAAATTATCAGAAATTAAAGAGTCATTGAAAGAATAGTTTAATGACACCCTATCGATTAGTAAATACTTTAGTAATAAGACAGGATGTTGTATTGAAACTTTTCAACTAGCCTTTAGCAAAGTACAATGGGTATTATTTTAAAAATGATTATTAGAATGATTTTATTGTATATATGTGTAGTAGATCATTGTTACTAATGAAAAGGTTGACATTTTAAGTTATTCTTAGAAACTAATTATATTAAAAAACATTAGAAATAAATACTCATAAAGAATAGTGATTGGGGATTTTTAAAGAACAAGGAGGAGGATAATTCTCTTCGAGGAATTTAGAATAAATTAAGAAAGATAACTTTTTTTTATTAAGCTCTTAATAATAATAATAATAATTTCCCATTTATGTAAGCATAAAATAACCATAGGTAAAAAAGAATCCGAACCACAAGTTTTTATAATTCATCCTAACTTTTAAATAATCGTTTGTTTATTAATATCAACTAAACAAAACTGGTCCTAAATGCGTTCCATGAGAAACACCAGTCACATTAAACTCTTCAAATCGTAAATTATTAATTGCAACTTTTATTTTTGCATGAAAACTAAAACAAAATAAATTGTTGAATATTAAATCATTATAAGAAAAAAAAAAGTCGATCGATATTTTAAGCAAACGAAAAGGTTAAAACCTTCTAAACTGCTTATTTACAATTAACAGGAAATAAGGAAGTAATAATATCGTACTTGGTGACAAGAAATTAATATTATACAGGAAATGCAGAAATAAAATTAATCTTTTTGTTTTCACTATTTAGATTTAACATTATTTATGTTAATGTTTCTTTCTGCATCAATTTGTTTTATTATCTACAGATAATATGTATGCAAACTGCATCATCTATAAAAAGGAAATATTTTTATTGCACGCACGAATTCTAGAAAAACCAGAAATAAAGACAGGGAAGTATTGACAAGTTTGAATTTTCGTAAATGACCATGAACACTGCAAATTTAGTTAGTAATGAAAATCTTAATTTTATCTTAATAGAGGACAAATTGTTGACCTTAAAACCATACTCTGAGTTTTAATGAATACCCCGAAGGGTCAAATTAAAATGTTGTTTTTACGAAAAACATGAAAGTGGAAAATTTAATAAATAAATGAAATATAAATTTAATAAGGCAGCAAATTTGTAGTCACAATGTATTCCTTTATGTCCTTGAAGAGAAGATTTGCTTTCAAGTCTTGTTAATATTATATGTTATTAGGGAATAAAAAAGGTTTCTTTTATGATACTCCAACCGTATAAATATCATTTATTTATTGTACAACTACCGACAGATATAGATGTTAATTAGTACTGAAGCACAACCAATCAAGATTTTTGATCATTATGATATTATAATTACCCGGTTTTTTTATTCATAGTTAAGATAACCGTTAATTTGTAAACATGATTTATTGCTTTGGAGAAGTCGTGAACGACTAATACCTAATTGTTGTTAAATATTCATTAACCACCTGAACGTTAAATATATGCTTACTTTTTCGTAAAACATTATTTTACCAATTTAACAGGAAACCCACATCGCCGCTTTCTAATGTTCATCCGTACTTGTGAAATATTCATTTACGACAACGAAAGACTGATAATAATATTTCATCAAGGAATAGTATAACTGTGTTTACACTGTCCTTGCCATACGTCTAATAATTCTAAAACAACTAAAATGATACGCTTTCGTAGTCAAGTTCATTGCCATTCCACTTTTTTTCTGTGTGTTTACATACTGCTATACAATCTTCCAATTTAGGTTCAAAAACTGTTCAAAACATAAAGAAAGTGAATTCTGGGTCAAGGTATAAACCTGCGAGACTACACCCACTGATTCTTGGCAAGCAGCCGTAGCCTATGGGTTTTACTTACCATCATCGTTGAACACTTTTACTTGCATTTTGCATACATACAGGATTCAATGAGTTTGGTTGAAATGACACAAATAATCAGATTCTGGCAGGTATGCATTATTTATGATTAATCTGTTACGCAACTTTCCACTTTTGTGCCACATTTTCAGTTAGAAAGTACAAATCGATATCGGAAAAGTGTCAAAAGTGCAAAGATTACATTATAGTGTAGATAATGGAACCTATTAAACATTTATAATAAAAAAGATACTATAAGTATGTCTTATTTTTTACATAACAACTATTTTAAACTGTTTATAAATATATTATTCAATTCAAGCTTTAAAAAAAACTAATAAATTGTTATGGTAATAATAACAGCTTTTCTGTGCCTATGAAAACATAAACTGTGAATTTGTAGGTTACTAAAGTAGGAATTAAGAACTATTTTACACCTTTTTCCCTTTCTAGTATTTATAAGAGATAGCTTTTTAGTAAAACAGATTATAAATTTTGCCTTAAGTTAGTTTTGGTAAAAAAAAGTTGCCAAAATTTAATTTATGAACCCAATCAGGCTTCATAATGTTATATGATTAAGATTTCACTTACAAGAGCAACCCACACTCGAAATTCTTTCCATCATGTAATTCTCTTTAAAATCTATGCTCCAAAAGGAGTGAAAGACGTTTAAGATTTTTATATACGATATTACAGCATCACTAAAATGCAAATTATATGTATATTAACAAATTATGGCATATTGTCTAACAAAATTCTTCCGTTGCAAAATTCAAGAATAAAAGGGATGTAAATCTTATAATTGGTTGTTTAAAGAAATATTATATATACTTTTATGTCTTAAATTTAAAGAATTGATAAATTAATTGGTGATAATTTAATTCCCTTTGGGTAAATACAACTAACAGTAGTGACCTTTTCGGATTTTAAATATTTTAATTATTTATAATTATATGTGAATATTTATACAGTTTTTATACAAGTCTTAATATAAACTTTAAAAATTTATTTTTGTCAATTTTTTATCGAGAGAAGGACATCATGATGGTTAAAGCTAGGAAGTACATGTTCTTAGATTATAAAAAAAATGTCCTGCTGAAAGGACAACTAACTAACATAACCATAAACGGATAACCTTTGGGTGTCACTTAGATTAACAAACTAAAATATGCAAACAAATTTTATCTTTTATATACAAACTTTTCAAATCTTTGCAAAACCTTAAATTTTAATTGGGCTATGATTTAAGAATTCTTTATTTTTGTTTTCCTAACGATATTGTTTCAAAGTTTCAATATTATATCTTTTTCATAAAAGTTGGTATTTGGAAATCGAGATGTTTACCTCATCTCAAGTTTTTAACGAGTATAATACCTTTCAAAGGAGAATTCTCCCCTTTTTTAATTTTTTTAATAAATACTTCTCAAACGAGTTTGTTTTTACGTGCTTTTTGATTTTGAAAGACCTTATTTGTAAAGTTTTCCTTAACTAAAGAATATTACTCAAGTTCTTCAAATTACTCAAGAGTTATATATTGTAAGCTTCAAAGAATGTATTTGAATAAGAATTCATAATCAATATAAAGTAAGTAAAGACCACTTTGTAAATCCTCTGTCCATAATTTTGAACTTTAGCACAAGTAAATCAGATAACTCATTAGAGAACATTCATTGCACATTAATCATGTCCGCAGCCCAATGTATCCGGCTACATAATGGTGGTCAAAATATACAAGATAAGAGCGTTTAGCGCATGTGTTGGTACCTACAGGCATTTTAATATGGGTTTGCATCAATTTTCGAAAAATCACCATGCAACCCTACCACTAACCCCCTAAAGCCAACATTTGCATAAAAATTGTTATTATGTCAACATAAACGTTATTAAAAGTTCATAAACCTGTCCTTAATGTTAATTGCAGTAAAAAGGTTTACCGTTATGATAATAGAACAGTGGGAAATATTCACAAAAGAAAATAGCTTTTATAATGACAGATACTTAAGGAAAAATGCTTGTTGCATGATAGAAAATGTTACTAGTTACTGTCTTTATTTCATAAAATAGTTAAAGTCGTGTTTGTAGACGTTACTAGTTTTCTATACTACACGAACATAGCAAAAATGCGCTTTATAACTCGTGGCAGTTTAATTATGCCATTATTGTTATTTTTTTAATCTTTCCTATAGTAGGCACAAAAATAGAATTTTATTCTCTTTTAGAAATTTTATTCTTTGTAATATATAATTTACAGCGCCTACGTGCCCTGAAATGCATCATAGACAGTATCTTAAATCCATGAGAATAGAAAACTCGTTCCTTGAGCAAAACCATCATTATTGGTTAATTTGAAATCGTAAGAATAATACAGTTTCCCACTTCAATTACATCATATTTGAGTATAAAACGGGAATGCCGCCTTTTCTCTGGGCAGTTTTAGGCAGTAGTATAGTACACCCTGCGATACAGTGATTTACGGGACGTTACATATACTCTGAGCTTGGCAGTCAGTACAGCGTAATCCATGATACGATTAGAAGGATTTGAAGAATACCCATCTTAATAGAATAGTCCTTGGGTGTGAACGTCAAAACATTGATGTGTTATACATTAAATTAATCGTACTTAAAAACTAGAACGAAATGGAATTCTTTTACAATGTTATTAAGTATCCAAGGCGCAGAAGACTGATGAGATGCAGAATCATTCACCTTCTATTTAGCCATCAATGAAACTGAAACGAAGCAAAGTAGGTACTCAGGAATAGTATATTGTGTTACAAGTGCAGAAAAGTGCCAATTTCTCACGAGTGTGAAGATTTTGCGGCATGAGACGTAGTCGAATGCCGCAATCACACGAGTGAGAAATTGGTGATTTTGCACGCGTT
Source organism: Agrypnus murinus (assembly GCA_929113105.1). Taxonomy (NCBI): domain Eukaryota; kingdom Metazoa; phylum Arthropoda; class Insecta; order Coleoptera; family Elateridae; genus Agrypnus; species Agrypnus murinus. The sequence continues at coordinate 24,483,206 of OV816028.1, read as the reverse complement.
ACACACTATACTTTATCTACGACAACAAAAATAGTAATAAACCACCAACAGCTAAGAAAGTTTTTTAACCTAGAATTTATACTCGCATTCATATTTTTTACGTGAAATATTTGGCAATAAATTAAGAGATGTAATGTGAGCCGCTTCCACGATGTTTGGAGGTGTACGAGTGTACACCCCAATTTTCCTTCATCGGATTCACTCATGATACATCTAGAATTTTAAAAACGACAAAAGTAAACATTAAATTTGTGAAGACAATAGTAATAATACGTTTACAATTTGTATAATTTCAGTCAATCTACTATTTAGTACTTACAGCTAAATAATTATGTACTCGTTTTCAAAAAATAATTTATATGTACAAAAATCACAATTCAATTGTCAAGGTTATTAACCTCTGCGCAAAATGTCAAATATCCTCGCATTATGTAGCAAATTATAAATGTTTTCAATGTTTTTATTGTAATTTAGCAATAATAATAAATAAAATTACATTAAAAATTATATAATAATGTAAAACATTAATTAATTTTACGTTTTAATTGAATAACGATTATTGTAACTTTATATAATGAGAAAAAGACATCATTGAAAGGCGTCTCGGTAGCTCAATGGTTACGCTGTAGCTACTAACCGAGCGATCCGGGTTCAATTCCCCGGGTCTGACCTTAGTTTTTTTTCTAGATGGATTTCCATTCGAAATATAATTTAATGTAAAATAACAATTAAACAAAATAAATTAACCTTTATCTAATAGCTATTAACATATATAGGATGTAATGAATGTCATAACTGCCGCAGATGTCAGGTTGAAATCCGAGCTCGAAGAGCGAGGATTTTAAGACTTCTAAGGCTGTTATGACATGATTACAGCCGAGGTATGTTCAAGATTTAATCGGTTTCAGGTGACTAGCTCCGAATTTGAATTTACTGTGAAAATTAATGAATCAAAAATTTGTTGCAACTTTTTCCGTAAAAATCAAGGTCGTTATGCAAGTTGGTTGCTAGGTAGTCACAAAGATGTTTATTTGTCAACAAACATTTTATTTTTACAAGACTTAATAATTTCTAAAATGAGTGCCGTTGATTTGCCTGAAAACGTGTTAGAAAATGCTGAGGAGGCTATACGAGCACTTACTCCAAGCAAGTCAAAAGTGAGATACGAAAAATGTTATACTGACTTCCAACACTGGCAGCAAAATAATAATTGTGCAGAAATAGTTAATGAAAATGTTCTTCTGGCGTATTTTCAATAACTGGTAGGCTTATTGATATTGTACGTAATGTTTAATTATGTTTTTCTGATTTTCAGTCAACAAAGCACAGCCCTTCATCTTTGTGGGTCTATTATTCAATGCTTAGAAGCACCATCGCTATTAATAAGAACGTAGACATAAAATCCTTTTGCAAACTATTTGCCTTTTTAAAAAGAAAGAATGTTGGACACGTAGCAAAAAAAGCAAAAGTTTTGACGAGTGATAACCTGAAAAATTTTCTTAGGAACGCAAAGGATGATCAATTTTTAATGTGCAAGGTAGAAATAAGTAAATGTCAAAAATACATGCCTGACGTTTAACGTTGTTTTTAGGTAGTGGCCATTTTCGGCTTATTTGGGGCTACCCGATGCGATGAAATTTACAATTTGACTGTGAATGATGTTAAAAAGGAGGGAAATGTTCTTGTAGTGACAATTAATCAAACGAAAACTTACAAATCGCGTATGTTTACTGTCGTCCCGGAGGGTTCGGTTAATCATGTTGATATTGTGATGAAATATAAGAATTTGAGACCGCATCACACTTTACATAATAACTTTTTTGTTTTCTACAGCCGTGGAAAATGTAGTACTCAGAGAGTGGGTATACATAAGATTTCTTCGGTTCCCAAATTAATTGCTACGTTCTTGGAAATTCCGGAACTTGAAAGATATACTGGTCACTCTCTTAGGCGTAGTTCAGCAACAGTTTTGGCCAATAAGGGTGGCAACATTATAGATCTGAAGAGATTGGGTGGGTGGAAGAGTTCCAGTATCGCCGAATCATATGTGGAAGAATCCGTGCAGCGTAAGATTAGTGTTGCCAGAAAAATGGTTGATTGCGACACCTCTTCTTCTACCTCAGAAAATAATTGTAATAGTCCAGCAATTATAGAAGACACTGGTGTTAGCAGTCATACTGAAATTGCCATGAGCAAGGGGACCGAACAAATTACTAGTGCTTCTATTTCGAATTGTTCTGATTTCACGGTGAAGATAAATAATTACTATTATGGAAAGTATAATTAGGTTCTTGTTGTAAGATGTTCCATTTTGTTACTTAAAATTTTCATAATAAAGGTTTATTAAATATTTTTTTCCTGTATTGTAAGATTATTACAATACCTTTACCTGTATTGTAAAAATATTACAATACTCATATGTCATTTTAAATTACTAATACGGTTATGAGGCACATTACAAACCAACTTTTGTGAATGTTAAGAACCTTATTACATCCTGAAACCGATTAAATTTAACATTTTATATTTCAAATAATAATATTATAAATATTGCAAGTGGTGACATCTATGGCGTTTTAATAGAACTACTTATTATTGAGAACTCCTTCCTCACATACTTTACCGTTGAGTTTGGAGATTGTTTGCAATTGGTCGTTTTCACGGTTACTAGATTGTGCGGAATATGTAACTTTCTATGGTGGTCGTAGATAAAGTATATTAAGAATGAAAAAAGAACAAGATTAGGACCATAGATTGTTCAAACAATGACTGTGTGAAAATGCATGGCGAGTAAAGAGGTTATAAAAAGTTTACTACATTAAAAACCTGTTTCATTCACAGAGATAGCAGAGACAAACCAAAGGGTAATTTTGAAGATTTTGAAATAATATGAGATTTTAATACCAAAGTTGGTATAAATAATGCAATGGGCAAGGAAGCTATTGGCAGAACACGGTTTGGAAACTAGTGATGAGAATAGTTAAGCGATGGTCGAATTATGTTTCGAATATAAACAAGTAATTGACAGAACACTGTTCCCGCATAAAGACAATCTTATGATAATTAGTAGGAAATGAGGAAATTGTCTCTTAGATGTACGAAATAATCTGCCATCTATCGATACGTAAAATTGAGAATATGCGCTAATTAAACACAGAACTTATGAAGGAAAAGAGATTTAAGCTACACAAACTAAGATAAAAGAAAGTACTGCAGAAGATGTTTAAAACACACTAGAAGGAGCAATACCAACAAGACCATAATTATGGAGAGTATGTGGAAAGACGTCGAAGCAATATTACACCTGATGGCAAATAAAGACGATAAAGTACTGGAGTACAAAGAAAAAAAACGCAAAAACAAAGAAATTGTAACAACAAGAAAAAAAATTTAGTAAAAGAATATAAGAAACTGAACAAAGAAGTAAAGCAGCGCCAAACATGATACAAGAATATGGGCTGAGAACATAAACGAAAAAGTGGAAAAATCAGTATCACCTAATAACGCAAAAGAGATATATAAAGGCATAAAGATCTTGGCAAAGAGAAAGTACTCGAATGACAGACTTCTTAAAAGTAACACTTGCTCACTACAACAGAAGACAAATTGAAGAACTCTCAGGAACACCACCAGAAATTAATAACAGACGTACAAGAGAAAGAATTAATCCTGAAAGATAAATGTCAACGACCCAACGAGGGAAGAACTGACAGAAATAATAAAACATATGCAAAATAACAAAACGCCAGGAATTGACGACATACCGACAGAGATGTGGAAAGTTGACATAGATAAGCGGTAGATTTTGTGTTACCATTAATACAGAGATATGGAATCAAGATTTACCAAAGGAATGAAAACACGGAATTATAGTAAAAATACCCAAACAGGGGTATGTGCTGAGGAAAGAACAAGCAGGGTTTAGAAGAGGGAAGTCATGTATAGATCAAACAGCAACAGCACGAATCGTTATGAAACAAATAATGGAAATATGTCAAACATGCCAATACTTAATAAAAGATACTTGAGTGATAAGATAATATTTATTTAAATGTATTAAGGGCATAAAGAAGCTTTTATGGTCAGAAGCGTTATTTCGGCTGACGTCTCAGGCTACGAAAACGCTGTAGGGCCATAAAAGTAAGTTGTGCCCGCTATACATACACTATTTTATGCACAGATTAAGTTTTATTTCAAATCTATTATTGTGTAAAAAATATAATTAAATGAGTACATGGTACATCAAGCCGCTGTGCGTATACTTATGTGCTTATACGAAGTACTTTACTATAGTTACTATTCCAAAATATTTAATTTCAGCTTATTTTCATTGGTGATAAGTTTACAAATTATATTAAGAACCAATCAAGTTCTACAAAAAAACAGCTCTGACATTTAATTGACGTTTCTTTATTGCCCGTAGGACCATAAAGAAGCCCTTGGGACATAAAGAGACGGTTATTAGATGAATCCAGCAATAATGGTCAAATTATAATATATCTGTGCATAAACGTATATAAAGGCGTGACACAGGATTGTGTCTTATGCCTATTATCTCCCAATATCTGCCTTGACCGTAAGACTTAAAAAGACAATAGAACAAAAAATGAAGTTGTGTGGAGTTACCTAACAGGGAATAAATTTGGAGATATGGAATATACATACGTTAACGCTTGCAAGACAAAGGTAATGAGGAATGGCATGATACAATTTCACGGAAAAACAGAAAAGAGATTAGACAATACGAGAAATTTATCTATTTGAACTGTATTCCAAACAGAAACGGGAAGACAGAAGCAGATACTGGAGGCAAGACAAGTTTATAGTACATTAGCTATCATATGGGCGTTGTCGCAAATGAGCAAGATGGCCAAAGTTCGAATCTTTAACAGTAACATGAAATCAGTGATGTTGTATGGGTGCTCGCACCCATACCGACGTGGGTACTGTCGGAAAGATACAAGAGAAAATTATAGGCCTTTGTCAGGTCAAGTAAAATATTACAAATCTTCTGGCCAAACACGATAACTAATAGGGAACTATGGAACAACACACAGTCAAAACTCGATAGAAATAGATATTAAAACAAAAAAAATGGAACTTGATAAAATATATTCTAAGATAAAAAAATTAGGATATTACCAAACATGTTTTTAAATGGACACCAATAGAAAGAAGAAATAGAAGATGGTCGTCGGGTACATGGAAAAAAGGCGGATGAAGACCTAAGGAAAATAAAAAAAGCGTGGAGTGAAATTTCTAGATTAAATATCAAATAGTTCCAAATTAACACATTTAGCAGGAATAGTTTGGCTAAATGGTTATGGTGCCACATTCTGCTTTCATAACATGTACAATTTTATTAATGATCAAAAAACACTGATGTCCAGTGGATGCATACGATAGATGGGACCTATGACATCGATTCCACGCTCTCGACAATCTTACATGTTACACAGATTTTACTGCTTCCAATGATTGTGACCATCCAGTAAAACAAGGAACTTCTTTAAAGTTCTAATGAAGCTGTGAAAATGTTGAAGATTGAGAAAGTCTTTGCGGTCGGTTTGCCAACTACCTACGCTCCAGGAGGTGCTACAGTACTCAGTTCAGGAGTCGTTCTGATCCTTGGAAAAGCCAACAGTAGTGGAATAAAGTGTCCTGCAGCATTCATTGCCACAACTGCAATGATATTAGTGCCTTTTTTTACCGTTCTTGGAAATAATTATTTTCGGCAGCTGGTGAGTGGTCTGCACCTTTATTTCGTTCACATTGTAAACTGCAGTGGGAGCGTAGTCGTTTTCCTTCGTCAACAACTGGTAAAGATCAAAAAGTTTCTTAACATTTTCTTTATTAAACTAGTGTGCTCTTACAGCTGATGTAGCTTCTGGTTTCCTTCGCGTTCGTCATTTTCTGACATTAACGGGATGTCTGGCAGCAAGTTGAAAAGCAATCTTACATACGAGCCCTAACAACTAAATTACCAACTCGTTACCAAACATTGAAGCCCTCTATCCTGACCGCGATTTCATCTTTCAACAAAATGGCGCGTCTTGTCACACAGAAAAAACGACAAAAAGATGGAAAATAATAATTTCACATTTTTAGAGTGGCTCTCAAGTCTAGGTCCTAATTCTTCTGGAACCTTGTAGATATGATCAAGCAACACCCGAGAAAGAGTCCTCAAAGCACAATTCTTGCGTTGAAAGCGAAGTTATCGGAAACTGGGGCATCATTCATTTCAGGATGTTGTAATCGCCAGGCACAAGTATTCCAGCCAGAATTCAAGGGGTGATTAGAGCTTAAAAGGAGATGTCCGAATATTTAGTTGTCAGGCGGTTTTTGTTGAATTTTTAAAAATTCTTTTCTGCAGATCTTGTTTTTTTACAATAGTTAATGATTATTGTTTGAAAATGGTGTAACTTGAAATACTACTAAAAATAACCATAGAATTCAAAAAAGCGCTGACAGATTGAAATGATTTTTTATTTCAAAATTGCAACTGTCCGAATATTTAGTTGTTAGGGCCCGTATACCTTTCTTAGTTAGTCCAAATAATCTGAGTACCATATTCAGAAGGTAATTCACCAATTTACGCTGAAACTGTTTATATAATATTTTCTATTTTCCCAAATACCTTTTAGCCCATTAACAGTTTTGTTCAGATCTTTTACTTTACCTTTTGTGTCATTACAGAATGCATTTTTAGGTTAAATATACCATTAGCTCAAACAACAGAAAATATTTAATTCATATTCTTATAATTAATTTGGTAGCTATTAACATATTTTACTATATTAAATTGTAGTCAAATTGTCAATATATAAAACCGTAATTTCTACTTAAAAATAAATTCATAATTGAAAATTAATACAATTATCCCCGACCTCCCCTACTGTTTTTAAAATACATAAATAGAAACCTGGATCAAGGTTTTTGCTACAATGAAAGCTGTTCTTGGAACAAAATATTTTTCTATTTTTATAGACAATTCTATGAACTCACATAATATAATTATAGATTATTAATTACAAGGTGGAAGATGGGAACATTGGACTCTCCATATCTAAATTAAATATTGTTAGTATTTTCACTTCTACATTTCTAATAGATCCACAAATTGGAAATTACACTAATGAACTTTTAATGCAGAACCTTGCATCAAAACTAATATATTTCGGAACACGTATAAGAACCTTGATGGGTAACGTCAAGAATTAAACGCGCATTTATATTTAAATTGAGACCCCATAGATTTTATAAAAAGAAACAATAACCACACCAATAAAATATAGTTCTTATTTTAAACTTTTTACAGGCTTTTTGTGTTTCTGGTCAAAATTGATCAAAAACGAAGTCATCTAATACAATCTGTATAAAATTTTAAATTACCATTTAACTTATTAAATTCAAATATGTATTACTAATTATTACCAAGTGAATAATTTCAAGTGGCTTTTGCATAGTTACTTTCATTTTTGCAAAACCACTTTATCTTCCATACATTAAATATAATTTTATCAGCAAATATAACCATTAGAAAATCACTCTTTTTTATAACTACTCATCAAACCGTCTTTAGAATATAGAATCTGTTGATCAAATGGGAATATGTATGTTTGGATTACTTTCTTTATAATGAATGTCAACTTACTTGGTCTACTGCAATTTCACCATTTAATCAAAGCATTTATATATTTTTTTACTTTTCTTAACCTTATATTTTTTGTATTGAAAATAATTTAAAAAGTGTGCATTTTATACTATTCAAAATCGTTTAATCCAATGATACAATTACACACACTTCGTTTATAATTAAAGAATTAATAAATAAGTAGTATAGTAAAATATTTTGGTAACCCAAATACATAACCTCCCTCATTTTCTTCACTTTCTAATAGTGTTGTATTTATTTATTCACATTATCATTATTTATGAGTTATATATTGCTATTCACCATATTTGTTTTTTTAATGCAAACGAATATCTTGTACCAATGCTTCTTATTGATCTTTTGGATGGTGTAGTGATATATTTTCCTCTTTGCATGATTCATGATTCAATTTCTATTAACAGTAATAACATAACAAAAAATTTGACATTGAGAAAGACTGGTCTGTTAAAATACATGTATTGTACATATTAGTTTCACTTCATTCATTCTAGATTATTCTGGAATAAGAAACCAAATTTATCAATTGAATTTATGGTTTTAGGAAGAATTTGAAAAAGCAATTCTAAAATAAATATCGCGGAAAAGATATACCAGAAAAAATGTCTTAGAAAAAATATACTATAAAAATATTCAAGAAAAAATATTTTAGGGGTAAGAAATATTGCGGAAAAATATATTATGTTAAAAATATCGCGGAAAAAATATATTCAGGAAAAAATATATGAAAGAAAGAATGTTGGTTGCTACTGCTTCTTTTATGTCTTCGTGATTATGAATATGAATTAAATGTACATGGTAACCAAAAGATGATCCTTTGTACCTTAATAAATAAGTTACGTATATTTAAGTAGGTTCCACCATGTTAAACTAGAAGTCGTATTAACTACTAATCGTTAACCACACTCACTAAATCAGGACAAAACTATTACTAGGAGATTTGGGCGAGTACCTTTATGTACATATCTAACACATCTAAAAACTAATTATATACTATAATGGAATAGACATCATCAGATTAGGTTAGGTTACGTTAGGATGAAAGTTAGAGGCATTCCGTAGTATATTTTCTCCACGATATGTTTAACGTAATATATTTTTCCGCGATATTGTTTCCTTAATATATTTTTTCCGCGATAATTTTTAACATAATATATTTTTCCGCGATATTTTTTCCTTAATATATTTTTTCCGCGACATTATTACATAATATATTTTTCCGCAATATTTTTTTAGAACCTTTAAAAAGAACATAAATCAGTTCTAGTCGTAGAATAACATCGAACCTAGTAGTAATATCAAACCTATCCCTCCTGAAACAAGAATGAGCGTCTGAGTACGTTATTATTAAAATCAACTTCTAGTTTTTTAGAAGCTTTAGAAATTTCCAGTTTCTAACATTTAACTTTAAAGCTTTTAAGCATTTTCAAAATTATTCAAACACACATAAAGGAATTTTTCATATGAACATAAAAGATTAACAGATATCCATGAATTGCTCTGCATACGCTCAATCCGTGTCCGCACCACCTGATGTAGGTATGACCCTGCTCTCCTCGTACAGCTTTCTGAGAAATACCTTAGTTTAAAGAGTGTCTAACATTTCTTTTAAAACGTTGGAACGTTTCATCTAGCTAAAATATTTGGTTGGCCAAAAAGCTGCAAAATTGCATAATTTTCTGTCATATGTTGCTTCTGACTGGTATTTCTACAAGGAAGAATATGACTACGATAGTTATAAAGGCGCACTATATCCTATATTTGGAGTATCCTTCTCATGCCAGTATGTTGAATAGATGGAATCTATCGTCATATACTACATCCAGTGCAGTTAGGATGGATTTATCCTTAAATCCGTAATATCTTCATTCATTTATTAATGGATTGATAAGAGATCAAATAACAAATGGATCTCAGTAAATTATTATACAATATTGCATAATCACTTACAGATTTCTTTTACAGCTGCGTCCATATTTCTCTAAAACTGTTCGTCCTCATATCTGCTTGTCTGTTCGGGATAATATCCGAAAGTATTGGACCGACTTTTGTAAAACATTCTGTATGGCCCTGGGCCATTGTGGTACCATTATAATTGATAGCTAGGTGACTAAACACGAATCGAAAATGAGCTATGGGACCGCTGAATAGCTGCGCTGTATGTGACTATGGGTAGGGTCGAACGAAAGCGGGAACAACCGCTAGCTTTCTATAAAATGTTCTGCTATCTCTCAAACTGCAGCTAAAGGTGGAATACATGCTACAGTGCCGGCAAAATACCTTTTAAAGCGTCTTAAATGTCTGATGCTTGAACATCTGATCAATAAAAGAAGAAAAATGTGGAAATGTTCATCCTTAAAACCATATCGATATGGAAAGATTCAAGACATAATAACAGGATTGTGTCGTTAAATTACCAAGTCTACGAAATAAAGTAGGTGTGTACATCTTTGGATGTTATTAAATGAAACTGTCACTGGATTTGTGAATTAAAGACCAGTGGCACATAAACGTAGGTGACCTGTCTTGGCTAATATAGTTTACTGAAATACGAGTACAGCTAAATGCAGAAAAGAACACGGAGACGATTAAATGTTACGAAAAATGTTTACCCCAGCCCCCTGAAAAAATAAGTAAAATCATTTTGAGATTTTTCCTGAAATATTTTAAATGCTCCTGCTGAATCTAAATTTGATGACTATAATTATATATTTTCTTTCAAAGAGCTGATACGAGTACAGATATGAGCGCGTCTCATTTTGATGAGACTTAATATAGCTAATAAATCCAAAAAGTAAAAGAGTCGCTGTTTCTCGAGGTATACAGGATATATTATAGCTCCCGCATCAGACTTGACCAATGCATTTCTGATGAACTTTGAGAGAAGATATTGCAAAAAAGAAATCAGAAGTTGTATAGAGTAAGTTTATTCCTTCGCAACAGGAGGACAACAGTCCTCCTAGTTAGCGCTACAATAACTTTAAGCCGAGAAATACATAACAATTATTTTTAACTTAATTTCGTTATAGAACTAACAATACAGGTTGTTTTATAGCTCGCGCATCAGACTTGACCAGTGCATTTCTAATATCATTTGCACCAAAAAATCTTAATAAAGTTTTTTGATTAAGAAAAGTCAAGATTTTTAGTACAAGTTGACCGACGGTTTTAGAAAAATTCATATAACCATACAAAATAATTTGTTTGTGCTGCATAATACTAAGAATGCAGACTTAAACTTGAATTAATTCAAGGTCTAATAACAGCTTTAAAATAAATCTGATTTACTAGAGGATATCTTACCTAATTCTTAAAAAGAACATTTGATATCCTAATAAGATAAGTTAATTAGATTAAAGGGGATTTTATTAGTGAGTTTAAATTTAATTTTAAAAACATAACAACCATTCGGTTTGATATGAAAATCACTTTCAAATTCTATTCTTCGTGATGCGATTCGGTGATCCCCGGACAAATGACGCCTAGTTTTGACTACATTAATTAAATATTTTAGCAATGTGAACTCCAGATTTATCGTTTACAATGACTTAACCTACACCAATATCCTTTTCTTAAGTATCGGCGTTCGTGGAATTATCATCTAAATTACTGGCCTCATAAAATTGTATTGTAAAAAGGATCATGTTGCAGGTTGCAGAATCAGAAACGTAAACATAAAACATCTTGTTTTGAAGGGATAACAGAACCTACTGTATGTGCTACAAACATGATTCCCTTCTTTATTTGCATTTTTTTTTTCGAAAACTACGCTTCTGAGAAAAAATGTTAAAGGGATGTTTTGTTTGCCTTATCTATTTCTAACTACTTACCGCGTTCGATGTGCTTCTTATGAGGCACCCTGTATATACAAAGCCAATAGAAAGAAAGAAAGAATATCCCAAAATCATTGTTATCCCTTATGGCATGCATAAGATGTAAAAGATGTGGATAATGAAAATCCATTAGACGAACCTTTCACAACTGTCTAGTGAAGATACTCTAAGATTTCAAGGGAAAAGAAAATACATTTGACGAGGAATCGTCAGGCATCGAAGAGAGACCTCATCTACATCCGGAACAAAAAAAAGCCACAAATGATAGTGATAGTAATGCTAAAAATGATAAAGTCTAAAGTCTAAATAGGAGTTATACAAAGAGCTGACTGGATGGAGCGCACAATGTGTTGTTATTGGTTCTACAGAGCTTGCAATGGTATAACCAAAGACATTTGTTGTAGATGTCCACGCGCTCAGGATGACAATTACATTTAATAATTGAGATGTAATTATGTAATTCTTAATCAATAAGTTGTTTGTAATTTTATTTAGTTTCGTAACGTAAGGGCATAATCTCAAAATTGGTTAACTTGAAATATTTGGGTGTATTACTATCTACGACATGCTACATGTTTTCAACAATTTTGAAATATTTCATCAAAATAAAAATAAAGACAATAATATTTTCAATTTCAAGTAAGATTTTAATCGTGATGATACCAATGCAGATAATAATTGCAAAGAATCAGAGACGGCAATTCTTTTACTAATATAAAAATATCACATTTAGTAATACACATTTTAGAAAACTGGAATCCACAAGTATTAATGTTTCCTGTGTTTTCGAGAAAATCCTGGTAAATAAAAGCAGAATATTCGAAAAAGAAAGAAATAATGATGGCCAAAGGTACTTAAATGCAAAATATGAAAAATAGAGACGTCGAATTAACATTTTTAGAAGCAACACACACGCACATGAAATGCGATTCTATGTAAGTATGTATCTGCAAAATGACTAACTCAATATTGTCTACTTCAGCGGACCCCAACATAGGGTCGCGACTCAATTTTGGACCACGACAGTTTAAAAATGGGCTGCATAAATATTTATTTTTATTGTATCATTTAAGTGCATGTTAAGAATATATCTAGAAGGTTATGTAATTTTAAGTAACCCCTCTATCCCTCTCGTATGGGACGCGTTATAATTTTATTGACATTTTTGGATCCCTAGAGAAAAAAGTTTGCTGAACGCTGGTCTATTTTACAAAAGAGAAAAGTGATCCTTAACTTTAGAATACCAGTTAAAACTTTAGAATATCGTTCTGATCTGTTTTAAATTGGAAAAGCGTGAGAGCAATAAAGTTCAGCAATCAGAAAAAATTGTTTTACAATTTTTGTGTACTTCGTAGATTACCAGGTCAATAACAAAATTTTTATTGAGTAAACTTTTATATATATATTGGTTTTCTGTGTCGATATTATTTAAATTGCCAAAAAAACATAAACTTGTAATAATTTGTAATTCAGTACCTATGATACCTATCAAATAAAAAAGCGTCTAGAATAATCCTAACACCAACTACAATAACCCCTTCCGCCATACAAAATAAAAATTGATTTAATTGCAAGTCATTTTTCTTGACATTTTATTTACATGTAAACTGTCAGACAGATTAAATAAGACTCGTATAGTTAGTTAGAAAATCAGCTGCGCTCACAAGTGATTGTTGGGTTACCTAAATATATCAGGACCGAACTTGAAAATATTTCTGATATTTTTTTTTAAATTCGCCAGTAATTTAAAGTACCTGTAGGTGATTCCTTTTCAAATTAAACGCCCAAAAAATTTGAAAATTTGATTTTTCTTTTCTAGTTTACGCCTTTAACCTTAGATGAGATGAAATTTATGTTTTAGTTTACAATCCTAAATAAATTTATTTTATGAAAATCAATTTTTTCTCATAAAATTAGGTATATATGTAGTTACAAAAGTTGTTAATTAAATCCTCCACGTTTATGCTAGTAGGAATGTTTTTCAAGACTTGAATTATGACTATGAATAAAATCATATTATACAAAATTATCCTGTGTAAAAATACTAATAATAGCTTATTTAGCATTGCAAAGCGCATCTAATTGCATCCTAATACAAAACTTCTTTTAAGGTGTATTAGCAAATTACTATTACTTATACACTTAGTTTCGAAATTATTTCAAGGTTCTATATTACATTGTAAAATTGAATACAGTAATAATAATTTTTCAATTAAATATGTCCTTTGATTTTTCTCAGAGTACAATCAATAGCAAAACAATTGCAAGGAGAATTTTTAAAGGTATTTCCGAAATTTCGTAAAATTCTGTTTAATTTGTGAATGCATTCTAAATAATTTCTTATCACAATTAAAATCGTTGCTGCAAATCCATATTAAAATTACTTGACGATGAGGTACGTGTTATATTTTCTTAATTAGTAAAATTCCTTAAGTACTACAACTGTTTTGTTTACAATTTACATGTTTTAATATAAACAACAGCAATAATTATAATTTTTTGCTACTCCTGTATGATAATAACTTTTTTGTTCCTGTTTATTTTATATATTGTTTACTTGATAGATTGGAGTAAATAAGAACAGTAATGGTTACTATATTTATGCGCAAAATAAAATCGAATGGCAGTAAACATTGTTTTCAACATTCCTTTAAGAGAAATTAAAAGTATTTAAACAATGTCACCCAATTAACTACATCTGATGGCCTACTATAAAGGTGAGAAACCCAACTAAACGTGGTATGTTTGATAAATAATATCGCTTGTACATGGTTCAGTAGAAATTTTAAATATTCCATTACTCTTATTATAGATTACTATCCAACTTGAAGATGACTTGTTAAATATTTTTTATACAATTGTACTGATGATTAGAAAGGTAGACTCTAGACAGTCTAAAATTACAAATTTCCTTTCTTGTGGTCGTTTATGTTATATTGTTTCTTACTAAATATGCACACAACCAACTTAAATGGGTATAACCAAGCCTACAGCATAGTAGTATCGTTTAAATTAATTTGTTTACCCATTTATGAGCTTGTGGGATTCCTCATGTAAAATGCCATTTTCCAATTTAAAAAAATATTAATTTCTAAGCCTAATAAAAATGATACTACTAAAACAGTTTCTCTTATTAATAATAACAATTAAATATAATTCGTAATTATGCCTAAATTAGGTTATTCAGTAGAAATCGAGGCAACATTTGAGCCCCATTCAACAAGAATGAATTCACTTGACTTTCTGTATTATTTAATAATTAATTTTATTTACCGTTTAAAATGGTTTAAATTACAAAGTGAAACGATACAAATTTCGCTTGAAATAAATAATTGGATTATTTAACATAAAAATTGGGAATTCTAAAAGCTTTTTAATATGATACAGTTACAGAATGCGATTTCTACAGTACAGACAAGATCAAGAATTTAAAAAATGTGTTGTCACTGATAGTTATTGTTAAGAATGCAATGACTACTACGTATTAAAGTGAGGTTGCATGAAATAATAAATCTAAAGACCTTGGCATGGTGAATAGATCAATCAGGCTCAAACATTTAGGACATGTATATACGTATACGACGTTAAATAGCAAAAAAGAGTGAAATACTTCAGCATCTTTGCTTAGTCTTAGGTTAACCACACCCTGTAAAATCTACATATTTAATAGTTACATTATTTCAATAATTTATTAGACACATTAATATCCGCATATATGACGTAGGATGGCCAACGAAGCTGACTTAAATAAAATTAGCATAACTGAGGTTTCCTACATTGATAGTTACGTGATGATTTTTGGTATAGTTCGAATAACCTTTGTCTTCATATTTAAGATACCTGTTTTAAAGAAGGAAAAAATAGCTTTTCAGTTTAAAATCTTCTGGTATAGAAAACTTATTTATAAATTTCTTTGGTGTTGACATCAAAACCTGTATGCACCACGAATAGATTCTAAATCCTTGCAGTCCTGGGAAATCGAAATCCTTTTTATCCTTTGTGGCCAGTAAAATGCCTTTACATATAGATAAAGTTGACAGAAATATGCTGAAAGTATTTCAGTATTCTATAAAACAAAATTAGACGTTTTTCAACCTTGACGATTAATATTTAAGGATAATATCTCTCGTCGCCTCTCAAATTCTTCGGTTATAAATCCTGATAAATTAAAAAGTGACAATATTTGTTTGTCTCTTATTAACTTCTAGTATGATTAGTATGAAAAATCATTATAAATTGATGGAAGTGTTTTAAACAATGCAAATATTTAAAAATAGTACTTACTAATAAATCAAATCTTAATTGTAAATTTGTCTGCAATGGGGAACAACTGTTAAGACGTCTTGCCTAGGATGTTTCCTATGTGTTTTATTTTTAGCATTAGACCTAAGCTATGTGTACCACAGACATTTTGCATTTAAAAGAAGTAACGTAAGTTAGGATTTCGTAGCACCCTGTATGATTTTGATGGTAGTTTTTGCGTTGTCGCTCTTGGATTTGCCGTAGTGATAGCTAATTTTTAAATTATTCTAAGTTATACGCATAAGTATTTTTCTGGAATGTATTGCGTTTAACTTCTTGAAGGTTTTCTTGGTGACATCACTTTACAAAATTAGGTTTACCTTTGGTTGATTGGATCAGAAAAGGCTTCAGCAGATTATTTCGTAATTTTATGATGAATTGATCCAGTTTCTTTTGGATAGCTTTGAAAATTTTGTCAGGAATTTTTTTTTGAGGTTATGAACCATGTACTCACACCCCGCAAGATGCGTTTACGTGTACAACAACGTACAAAGGTTCCATTTACCTCGTTTGGGTTGCTTTCATGCGCTGTTTTTAGAAGGAATTATTGATCAATTGCACAACGGATGCTACAAATTCGTAATACGTCAAGGTCATATTTTAACTGCAGTTTGGTAACAACCTTTGTGGTAATTTATTATTAGACCTTTCTTTTTGGGGTTTGATTACTTCTTTTATAACCCTTAAACAAATAATCATACTATTCCTATCGTTACGCAGAGGCGAAAAAAACTACCTAGAAGAACTCGGACGTATGAAGCTTTTATAGAACATTTTAAGGTATTTTTTGATCAAAGATTACCAACTGAAGCAAAAAAGAACGCTATAAAAGCTGAAGGATATATACAAAAAAGACATTGACATTTCTAAATCTTTTTCTAATAAAAAAAACCCTACTGGGGGCGGATTCCCTCCAATTCGGCTAAATTCTAGTAGGATCGGTCAAATAAAGCAAGCTCCGCCAACTCGATTCCTCGCCCAAAAATAAATAAATAAATTGATGAATTTCACAAAGCCGAACAAGTCGCAAATTCATATAGAAAATCGTTTTTAACTACACTCGGATGACCTATTTACTATTAAATTTTTTGAATAAATTTCCAATTTTTCTTGAAACGTTGAATTTTATTGTTAGGTACATATTGCTGGTTTAAGCAATTCATTAAAACTCCAATACTGATATCTCCGAAAAAGTCATCACTACCTTACACTATTTTTTTGTTTTTGTGCTTGTATCCAAGGGCCTTGAAATTTTTAACTACAGGGGCTTCCGTCGGCTTAATCCGCCTCTGTCGTTACTGAGTATTCTGTTTGATTCGTCCTACCGACATTTGCCTGCATGGGGACCTGCATCGTGAAGCAGTCAGGTCTAATCCGCAATTGTGTTCGAGTGCTCCTGTATATCGTCGGTCTAATTCTAATACCTCGTAACCCCCAAATCTCAATTTTTCAGGAGAACAAGAAAATGCCACCAAATGTAAAACAAAACTTTTTTAAATGGTTCGAATTCCTGAAATTTTGTTAATTAAATTTAAACAGACAAATGTATTGCAACTTATTGTAACTTATCGCGCGATTAAGCATGCATACATTATTAAAAAGTGGGTTACCCATATCCCAAAAACTGTACCAGGTTGGGATACGAGGTATTTTTTAAATCGCTATACAATAAAACTGGAAGCCCTGTGGTTTACGAGGAGTTTACTAATCGACTCAGCGCACTTTTTACCATGGGAATAGCTCATAACCCCAAAATCGCAAAAAAGTGGGTTACGAGGTATTAGAATTAGACCGACGACATGACTTTTGAGTTGAATTAATAATTAGTAGACCATTTAATTATTCATATTATGAAGAAGTCTTTATTATATGTACACACTAGTGGCGCTAGGACTTAGGGGGTTGTGCATACCATAGTTTGGACGCCATTTCGATTTTTTAATAGAAAAGGGGAGTCAAGTGACAACACATGCTGACACATCTAGCAACACTAAATACATTATTAAAGCTTAAGGATGTATCATTGTTGAGACAAACGTGCTGGCCTATTGAATTTTCGAAATTTTATAAACCCCCATATTTCTTTCCAAAACTCTCAAACTTTGGTATATGTATAATCTTTAACCTCTTATACCATTCGGTGTCGAGATTTGGTAATGCATTTAATAAATACTTGCCATTTGCACCTTTACCCCGACACCATCTACAAGCCTTATTATCTGTTAGCACAGAGCAGGAAACACTGCTGCAGAGGGAATACATTAAGTAATTGGAAGAGAAGTTTGCCACATTTGTTACTTAATGCTCACAAGTGTACAGAAGTTCATCATCTTAATGAAAATCATAAATATTCTTGAGATTTTTCGATAAAGGTACACAAGAAAAAAGTGCAAAAGGCGGTATTATGCGAAAGGCAGGGGTTGGGGGGGCAGTGAGCTCTTCCGTGTCAGAATGCAAACATAAAATGAGTTCCTCCCTACGGTGTCATAAAATGAGTCATAAAACATAAAATGAGTAGTGTCATTCTATTACTGTCATTTACCGAAAAAATTGCATTATATTCAGGCGCGGTCAGTGCATACAAAAACATAGTCGTACGCTCACGTTATCGAACAACGTTGCATTGTTATGTGTTGCATTGCGGCAGTTCTGGGTTTTCGTACACAGCGGCCGCGTCTTGTTAGTATTTAATAAACTTATTTTTCTCCATTTATGGCATGACTATGAGTACTTATTAGAATAATATATGTACTAAGTTAGAATTACCATGCACGTTTATTTTGTAGCAATAGTATTTATAGAGTATTTAACAATCTTATAAATTATTGGTAGCAGGGTTTACCAATCTTTTGCCACCTGTAACCACGTTTTGTCCATGAGTTTTTATTGAGCTTTCCTGATAAATCTATTAAAGATAAACAAGTTACTAACCTTTTTGGATAATTATCTGAGTTCGCATTAATTCTTATAATTCAAGTAAATCAATGATTATGTTGTTCGTGATATAATTACTTTACTAAGTTAGCTAATGATTGCTATCGTTGAATAATATATTGACGATCCATTACAAACTGTACATAAAACAATAGTAAAAACATGCAAAAATACAAGATATTGAAAATCACAATTAAATATAGTATATCTACAGTGTGTTAGAAACATTACTTCGATAATAATAAATCTAAACTTCTATAGCTACTGGCGAACTGACACATCATCGGATGCGGAGAATTTAATCCATACGCGGTTTAGTGGAAAGGTATGTAAAAAGGTACAGTACTTCATACGTTAGAACTAACTTAACATTTAGTGAAAAAATGTACAATATTTTAGAGTAATTTATTAAATTATTAAATATTTTAAATAACAGACATAGATCAAAGTAATTGCACGGATCTAAAGTAAATAAAGGTCAAAATAGTGCAAACTATCCTTGCAGTCATAATCATAATAATTGATCCGATATTTAAAGCAAGAATTTTATAAATACTTTTAAACTGCCTCATGTCTATCGATAAACATTGTAAATGTGCAATGCAAATAAAATTATAAAGACTTGTAAAATAACTACGTAATAGTCTGTTTGATATATTAGTGATATGAACTTTATATCCATACCGATACCAAGATCTTTATAATAACTTACATCCTCAATTAAACTATAACATCTATCAAATAAGAATGCAAAGATGAAGATACCTTTTTTGTAAATCGCAATACTTTACATTTAGATATGTTTAAAGTTAAAGCTGTTTTCTTTACACCAAGCAAGATTATTCAAGTCGTCCCACAGTAGAGGATCTGAACCAAGGAAAAGTTCAGATAATTCGCGTAAATCAAAAGTATGCTATATTTTAATGGCATAATGTATCCCATCAATAAGAAGTAAAAAACAATTAATCCCAAACGAGGCCCTTTTGGAACTCCAAAACTTGTGTAACTGAGACCAATCAGATTTGGAATTATTAATAACAACTATCTGTTGTCTCTTAACTAAATAAGAATTGATCCATGAAAGTAACGGATCTCCAAAATCCAGTCTGTCTAATTTGTAAAGTAAACGCTTTTGCATTTACTCAAACATTGTACTCATGTCGATAAAAATATAATCGGCATTAAGCCCGGGTTCAGTAGATTACAATACCGAATTTGGGAACAGAGATAAACTTGTTAGGATAGATATTTAGTTTACAGATAAATACAATTTATCTGTTACGATAGCCTCAAAAAGTTTAAGGGTAGCAAATAAAATATTGATGGTGCAGATTTAACTGCGGTTAATAGATGTTTATCAATTTCCCAATTGCACGTTACACGAGCAAAGTCATCGCAGAACTCCGAGACTGTGGGCCAAGACTCGGGAAAAAAATGTTTGGCTCACGATAGACTCATAGTACCGTATGTCCTAAGATGTTGAGTCTGTACTGAAATAAAAAAAACCAACAAGTAAATATAATTTTATTTTTATGATGGTTTAGTACTGACTCTTGAAGAGTTTAAAGAAATGTCTTTGAATCTGATGTAACAACGCCTAAACTAATTCTGCCATTAGTGTAACACAGTTCAATGGATTCTCACTAGCTTCAACTTTTACTTCTTTTATTATATAAATTAACAAAAAAATTTGAGATTCGATAACTGAATATGTTGTTAGCGTTTGAAATATAATAGAAAAAAAAATATTAATTAGTTTGCCTCTCATTCCTCGAGACAAAGTGATTTAAAGAATTATTCAAAAATGGATTTGAGGATATTATCGTTTATAATATTGATTTCTAGAAAGGATACGTTGACTGTGAATCGGGTTTTTATGAGCTCAAAGCTACTTTTATACAATGAGAATTCGGAGGCAATCGCAGTGTATAGTTTTAAATGCAGATAAAATTGAAATTCTTATGGATTTAGCTAAATATGATATAGCAATATGATATAGCGTATGATTATATCAATCGGTACCAAAAAATGCGACGAGTGTTCCGCTACTCCCATACCTCGTCCAAATAAAGAAAACAAACAGTTTTTGACTTATCTCCTTTTTGCCATGACCATGAAGATAAGAAGATTAAAAATAATAGCACACGATAGGATGATAATAGCACATTGTTAGGGCAATTTGATTTAAACACATCAACGTTTTTTGATGTAATTAAGAAGGTTTTAAAAGTTTATTAAGTACATGTGCACCTGTGCTTAGAGTGCTTTATTTATGTATTTTACTTACCTTTGAATTTGAAGATATAACACCATATGCGCTATTAATTAGGTACCTAATTATACACCTATCTTCATGCAATCCAAAGACCAAC
Source organism: Agrypnus murinus (assembly GCA_929113105.1). Classification (NCBI taxonomy): domain Eukaryota; kingdom Metazoa; phylum Arthropoda; class Insecta; order Coleoptera; family Elateridae; genus Agrypnus; species Agrypnus murinus. The sequence goes on along the minus strand of OV816028.1, from coordinate 24,462,093 downwards.
TTAAAAGAATTTCTCTTCTTCACTATGGCACACTTCTGCATCAATTTCATACAATTTCTCTATTACATACATACATTTCTCAGTACATACAATTTCTCTAACCTCTTATGTATTATACGTTAAGATTGATTCCACGAATCCTTGAATTAAAATAAGTTCCCAATAAAACTCATAAAAGCCATACTAAAATATTCAAATTAATTAATTAAAGAGCTTACAAACTGCCTTATTATAAATTGAAGGTTATACATACTAGTTTAAAAACGTTTTTAAATATGCTAGCTTTGATTTTGCTCTAACTATGCCAAAACTGCAGAAGTCCTTGTTCGTTAATCTTTTTATATCCTTGAGCCCAGATACAATGAAGAACTAAATAACTTTTTTCGCACATTCAACCATCACAGGATAGAAAACATAAAATATGTTCGTTACGATGCAAGCAAAGCTTTTCCTTATAAGGAAATTGAATCAAGATCAACCTTAAGCATCCATAGAAGAGAAAACATAAGAGTATATATGTAAGGTATGAAAAAGATTCGTTTCAGAAGCAATGTGTGTTCTTCCACCATGGAAGTTGAATAAATTGGGCATGTAAGAAGCACACTGTACATGTTGTACAGCAAGAGGACATCTGTACTGCTTTCTCCAACTCAATGCAACTTTCGCTAATTTACAAAAAAATACGGTATTTTATTAGGGACAACATCTGAGATCCTACACTCCAGACTCAGGTAAAGACATCAGTGAACTGATGCTCATTTGGAACTCATTTAGGCTCATATGGGATGGCTTTGCTCAGTAAATATTATATCATACAACTACAAATTGACCACGAAACAGTTCTATAATGATCAGCGTACAGACCCTAATATACCTGGAAATTTTCATTAGAAGTCAAATCTAATTTATAGCACAAGCCAGTTACAAAAGTGTATTTATTGTAGTGTAAGAATTTCGAGCTTTATCAAAATATCAGTACCAAATCTCTATATGTAAAAGCGCATTTACTGTAATAATAAACAATGCTGGTAGGTATCTTCTTAATGGCTCAGCCTATGAGAATAGCAAACAACTCATTGCTATCATAATTGTACTATTACTGTATGTTATTCATAGTAAGCACAAGGAGCATACTACAGTATATACTATTATCTTCGCTAATTACTAAACCCTTCGTATCCAAAAGAGGAGGCGTGGTATGAGCAGGGTTTCCAACCGTAGCGACTTTCCCAAGTCTGTAGTGGGACCTAAAAGAGCGACTTGTCATTTTTATATCCATATGAAAAATTCTCAGATAGATATAAAGTAGCTGCATTACGTGCAGCACACTTGGTATGTTTTTTCACCGGCGTTTAGGGATAGTAGTCACTGACCAGTGGCGTAACTACCGCCCCGCAGACCATGCGACGCGGGTGGGCGCAACTATCGGAAGAGCGCTGCTTGCGTGAAATTTTATTTCGTTGAGAAAAGAAATTTTAAAACAAGCCTTGGGGTAAAAAAAACACTATATGAAAACAATAAAAGGTAATTATGGATATACATTGCTCAAAACAATTAGAGGATATTGTGGTACAATAATATTAGGTGTTCAAATAAGAATAATTAAATTATTAAGTAGTGATTATTTATCTGCTTTGACGACGACGCTACCAATAACTAAAACCATGTCGTCGTGCGTGCTAAATTTTGGGGGGCATTAGTTTTCGAAATAATAGCCAACTGTTTTGGAAGGGAAGCTATAGCCTTCCATGTTAATTCCCCCACCCTACCTGAAAATGCATGTTTTAATGCACATGCAACCTAACCTAACCTCACCTAACCTAACCTCACCTAACCTAACCTAATCTAACCTCACCTAACCTAATCTAACCTAACCTAACCTCACCTAACCTAACCTAGTCTAACCTCGCTTAACCTAATCTAATCTAACCTAACCAAAAATTAAATTAAACCACGTATGAATTGATGAATAACGCAAACCTAGGTTAGGTTAGGTTCGGTTGGGTTAGATTCGGTTAGGTTAGGTTGGGACACTATTGTTGAGCTCGATGAGACGCATCGAATATAGTATGTGCGGATGGCGGACCAGAATGTAAAGTTTTACCAAATGTATTAAGAGAGTTTATAGGGGAAATAGTAAAAGCAATTGATTTTAATAGTTCAATTGCCCAATTCGCCTACGTTTGCCCGGAGAAAACTTATATTAGTGTTAAATATCAATTAATCATATAAAACAAATTCGTTAAAGAGATACAAACAAATGAAAAGGTAACAAATTATAATTAGTTATTGCATATTTTATTTTTACAAAAGTTACGTACATATAATTGTAAGGTATATATGAGGGACGCAAACTAAGTCTCGCAGGGGCACGCAATCTTTTGTAGTTACGCCACTGTCACTGACATGGCTAAGGTTACTTCTAGCCTTTTTAAATTATTGTAGCACTAGCATGTATAAATAAAATTAAGAAATGATGACAATAAAATCTAGAATCGATCTTGTTTGAAAATTCTTGAACACCTCTGTCAGTATGTGTAAATAAATTATAAATTTCTTTTTTAATCGTCAGTAAAATAATCCATTATTGTACGTTTTTATGCAAGTTGAAACTATTATTTCAAACCAAAGTTGTTTATGTACAATAAATATTGGTACATAGTATGTTTATAATAAAATTAATAAATTTTGTTGCAAATACTTTTTATAGATACGTTTATTTTAGTTTTTATAGTTATTTATGTGAAGTGTACTAACCTAAAAATTAAATAGCTACTTATTATATTTTAGATTATATCCAGATTCGTGATAAAAAGTCTAACTTTATTAACCTTAATACAGAAATAACTATTTTTGGTTGATTTTTGTCTCTATTACTTATTTTACGATTTATATATTTTTTTAATCATTGAAATATAAAATTACAACTGCTGCAAATACTACAGCCCCTTCATGCTAGTTATTTTGAAATAGAACGGTTTTATCGCGTGTAATTTTTGTGCTACGCGATTCGCATGTTATTTTAAATACAAATCTCGATGAATGGAGCATCCCTAAGAATATTTGGCACGGGCCGCCACTGGTTGTGTTATCTTTGACTTAAGTAAAATAAATTGCATCATTTTGTAAAACGTTTGATAAATTTGAATAAATCCGGTATAATTAGTTACATACGTCAACGAATATGCGAAATACTATCTAATGAGATTACTAGATGAAATCGTTTGAAATCTTATATCCCGCTATAGAGATATGTCTGTTTTCTGTCTCATATTCTTTTGTAGAAAAAATGTCAAAAAGGTTGTTTTTAGATCTGCAACAATCAATACAATAATTATAAAACTTCAGCTTCATTAATCTACATAAGTAATCCAATTAGATTTAACAGACCATTTTAACAGAAAACAATCCATTTAGCAAAGGGATGCCTAAAACATGCCTTCTTTTCGAGTTTGAAGCAAGACTGTAGGGCCCGTGTCAATTCAAAGTTTGGCACGATAAAGATCAAGCACTGGGGGTCGAATTCCCCCAGATTCGCCTAAATTCTAGTAGGGTCGGCTATATAATCCAAGTAATCGGTGCTATAAGATACGAGGGATGCTCCGTCACGCCGATCCCCCGCCCAAAGATAAATAAATAAATAGACGTGTTAGATGCGTAAAGAGCAAAGCGGATTCCAAAAAGGACGATCTTGTATTGATAACATCAATGCCTTAAGAATTATCATAGAACAAACAATCTGTAGCATATCAATCACCTCTACACATCTGATTTATAGATTATGAAAAAGTGTTCGATTCAATACACCACAAATAGATATAGATCATATTAAAAAAATAGTGAAGTGCCAGATAAATTGGTATGAGTGATAACAGGATATACGGAATATAAAGGTAGGGTGCTGCATAAAGGGAAACTGTCAGAACCTTTCCTACCAGAAACAGGAGTGCGACAAGAGCATGTTTTTATCCTTTACTATTTATTATTATAATGGACGAAATATGAAGAACACATGCAGAAACAAAAACAGAGAAATTATTTGGAACCTGACTTACACCTTGGAGGACTTAGAATATGCAGACGATGCGTAATGTTAAGCACGAATCAACTGAAGCAAATGCAGCAATCTACCTAATTTACAAGTTGAATCTGACAAGAAACACTTAAAAATATACAAGGACAAAACAAAAATAATGGGTGTAAATGTGCCAACTACGAATGACTTACTCTAAAAGGGGAAAGTCATAGAAAAGGTGAACAGCTTTACATATCTGGGTAGTGTATTACCATGCGACGGTGGATCTACACAAGATATTGAACAACGATTAAATACGCATAGAGGAGCATTTTGTGAATGAAGCAGATATGGCGTGCAAGTAAGATTGGCATAAATACAAAACTAAAAGAGTGTTCAATACAACAGTAATACCGGTTATGTTGTACGGTTCCAAATCGTGGTGTGTGTCTAGTGCAATTAGAAGACAAATAATTACAAACTTTTGTGAATAGATGTTTAAGGTACATAGTAAAATAATGGTGGCCTAAAACGATAACAAGCGAGAAACTGAAGATAAGGTGAAAACAAAAGGATGTAAAAAAATGCAAATAAAATAAGAGTATAGGAAGAAGGGGCCGAGAACAATATGGCACTAGAAGAAACTGGCATGACAATAACATAATTGAAGAGAATAGCAGAAGATCGTCAGTAATGCAAAGCACTCATTGACACCCTATGCTCCCTTGAGGAATAATAGGATTTTTCTAAGGTTTTCTATTGTTATTGGTTTAAACTTTTCATATGTACCCTAAAAGTCCACATTATTTTAATATTTGTTTACTATAGTGTTAATACTCTCTAAAAAATAGTTTATAAACTATCAAATTGTTTAGCTATTATAGTGTTTTCTGTTTCTTCTATATTATCAGATATATACTACTTTTCTTATCTTCAGATTTATTTTTTAGTCTCTTTACTTTCTCTAATTAATTGTTTCATTACGTTTATTTTTATATGGTATCCAGTCTTCGGTTTTTGTAAAAATTGCTTTTTTATACATATCATCTCTATTCCTTGTATGTTTTATTCCTTGTATTATCTTCTCCAATCCATGTACTATTTTTAACACGTGTTTTAATAGCAATAGCAAAAAAATTATAACCATGTCCAATATTTCTTTGTTCTACTATGAATTTAATAATTTTAACTGAAACTAATCTTTATTATATTTTTTAAATTTTTATATATAGTATTTATCACAACCAATCTTTGAGCTATTTATTATTATTTAATAACGCAATGGTCGCCGATTTTAAGTGTTAAGCATATTATATACCTCAGTTTCCAACAATTTCATAGTTACTACAACTTAATCTATAAGTGTTTCACTGTCTTTTGTAATTGCTGCTTTATTAGTTGCCATAAACCACTTTTATAGATGATTATAGACGTTAATGCATATTATTTTTTTTAAACTGTTCAATAAAAACCGAAAAATTAGAATGGAATTGGTCTTAAAAGGTTGCTTTATAATATCTCGATTTTGAACTAAGTTTTTAGAAATTCAGGACGTTTTACTGGGCGTAAATCTTTGGATGAGAAAGTCATTAATGAAACTTCTGTACTTTTTATTTTCTGTCACAGTATGCGTTGGTCGTCTATTCTTTGAAATAAGTAAAATGAGTTACATCATTTTGTACGTACAACGTCCGATAAAATGCAATCTGGTATAATTAGTTACGTCAATGAATATGCGAAATACTCATTGACTTTTTTATAACATGTTAAATACCCTCTTCTACAGCTAATGTTTAAACGCATTGTGTTTCTTTCAGCAACCAATACAATATCTGGAAAGAGTCTGTTTGACTTCCTGTGTAATATTGAGAAATAAAACGTCTTTTATTTTAAACACAAATGCGTAAAAAATATTTAAGAATTCCATTATTAATAATAGGTCTTCATTATGATTTATAAGATAAATTTAACTAACAAATTAGAAAAACTGGAATCTTGTATGATATCAAGAAGCACCAAGAATGCTGTCCATTATATAAATTAATTAAATAAATTACACATTGATTTTATAATATTTAAGGGATCTCATCTAAAAAAAGACAAGACGAAAAAGGACTTCACAGTTTTTATACGTTACGTGATGAGAATAGGTAGAATAGACTTCGATGTATACACTACATGTGAATGGCCTCACCTAATGAAATTAACAGACTATGAACTTCTTACACATAATATTAAACAGTAAAATTTTATAATACTTACTTATAAATTATTAAAAAAGAAAGAAAAACTGATTAAAGTGACACAGCTACGTACTGCAATTTGATGACGGTTGCAATTACATAAGTGCATTCCGTATATTTTAGTTGTAATTTAGAGAAAGGCTATCCCCTTGCTTCTCAGCTTTACCGTGCCTAAACTTTACTATGAATAAAACATATTGTGTAAGGGACATTTTCTGTGACTACTTTAAAGATAGACATTTTAAAGAAGTTCTATTTTCATTCTAGAAAGTTCGAGATATCAGAAATGTCAAGGAAGGTTTGCAGCATTCATCAGTCGCGTACGTTGTTAAAGTTATGCTTTCCGTGTTTTTTTCTTCCCTTTAATTCTATATTTTTATCAAATTCAAGGTAAACCGCTAGTGAAAAAATATCAAAACTTACCACGACATCTATTGTATGCAATTCCAGCGTAAAATTTTATTTTTTCACAAACTGGAAGAATCGGTTTTAAACGTGTTCTCGAAAAGAAGATACATTTTTTAAATTATGCAAGACGACGGCTTAACAAGCAAAAAATCGAAGATGTTAAACATAAATTGTGTAATAAAACTAGTGGCATTTAGTGAAGTATAATATAGTCAACGGATTACGAAATTTCATTAAAACTTAGGCACCATTTCAAAGAGATGAATTTCGTAGAAAACTATTCACCTTTAAATTTGGTCCTTCCTTAATCCCCGAATCTTTGAGCATATTTAATACTTTCCTTAATTAATTTGTAACTTGATTTAAATTCTCATAACAAGGCTTATTATGTTTCATATAAACTCGAGGCTCTTTATATATATACATAAAACTCAACACTAAAGGGTGGTGGGGAGGTTTTCTTTAAGTTTTATTCCAGACGAAACTATCCGATTCCTTTAGAAGGTTTCAGTTTTAGTATTCATAAGTATAAGTAGAGTCACCTGTTGTAGACTTTATTAGTTCCATTTGTCGAGGTTCGCCAGCAGGAGTTACTGCCTGGCACCAAGTTAGTGAAAGTAATTCCTGCATCAACAGTAACTATTGGCTGAAGAATCATAGCCACACGCATGCTCATAGTGTGAAAAAGAACTTGGTATAAATATAAAGAAAGCCGGTCACCACTTCTTGGCTAGTGCTCGAAGATATAGCATGGCTAACAAAACTCTTTGGCTGTGTTGTTTTTTACTTTTGGGCATCGGTGAGTCTGCCATTTTTTTTAATTTTAAAGTTGACCTTGAATTTTTTGAAAATTATTTTTAGATTAATAGATAGGGAAAAAATTAACGATTTCTAACACCTTGGCATAATTTTTAGTAGTTTTAACTTTTTATCCTCTTGGAGTAAAGTAATCCTGTCGTAGGCTATTATTTTTGAAGATTTTTGAATACATTTCGATTATGTAGTTTTAGTTTTAGAAAGGTCATAATAAGATTATTCATTTTAAAATACCCGTTAATCAGGAAGTTAACCTTAGAATAGTCATAAACAACCGTTATGGTGCTGAAGTAAATAACATTTCACTTTTCCTTTCGTGATCGAGCATTGATATCTCCACACTTAACGACAAAATAATACTTTTGGCGTCCCAAAAATTAATTAGTATAATTTTTAAGTGATTAATATACTTTTTGAAAGGGAAATTCACTAAAGATAGTTAAGAAAATTAATTTGGGTGGTGTAAATTAATTTCGAGATAAAAGAGGTTTCGCTTTCGTGGACCAAGTTGCAAAACCGGTGTGTTATGTATGCATAATTTTTTCGTTTTTGTTTTGTTGTTTTAATGCATTTTTTCGGAGAATTCTTTCTTGTATCAACAATCGCATTACCATATTGCGAAAGATATGAGGTTGGGCATTTAGGCGTGTTCTCTTGTAAAATTGAAGGTTCTTGCGACAGGATTCCTTTTGTATTTTGTTCTGCCAACAAATAATAATTAAAATTCACTAACCTTTTCATGTTTCAAAATTGTACTTTGAACACCTTTTTTTTTCTCTTCTTTTATTAATTTATTCTCTTAATTGTAAAAAGTAAATAAGTAGGGAACTTATAGTTGTTAGTTATACCCAAGTAGTTATTCTATTTAGTCGCATATTAACCTTGTAATTTGTTACGATTTGCCTTTTTCTTCTTTGGAATAAATAAATAAAGTTAATCTAGGTTTTAGAGTTAAAAACTTGTCTTACTTGAAAATAAAAGAAGATTAAACTTTCAATTGACCCAAATAGATTTTAATTAAATAACTTTTTTGGCTAGCTTAGTAAGATTAAATTTTGCTTTAGCATTTGCCCAAGATGATGATACCGTAGAAGGCGATCCAACTGCAGAAGAACTCTGCGAAAACAGACCGGCTGATGAATACTTTAGGTTATCGACAGAGGGTGACTGCAGAGATGTCGTAAGGTACAGTTCGTGACTATGATTAAGTCTAATGGATTCATTTGCTGATTCATCCCGTAGCAGAAATCAAACAAGAACCATAACTTTTTTAAATCAAAATCTTTCCATGGATTGATAACAGGTTTTACAACAAACATATCTGATTTGATCTGTTTTTAACAGTTTCTTGTTTGATTTCAATTAACTACTGTTGCAATATTCAGTGCCGGATCTACCAACCTAATTTTCTGGTCGACCGCAACGAGAAGAATTTTTTACAAGTTGCAACTTCCAAGGACAACTGCCCTTCTTTGTTCATTATTTGGATCCGGCACTATAAACATTTAAAGTAATAGCATCCTTCATTTATTTTATCCACTAGGTGCGACAATAATGCTGACAATAATGGCGCAACTCGATTAGCGAAGGTTCGATGTCCTTCAGGTCTTGCCTTCGATATCGACCGTCAAACATGTGATTGGAAAACACATGTTAAAAATTGTGATCAACTAGAGAGTAAGTTCAATAGAAGGAACAGTGCTGTGTAATTCCAACTGACTTTTTATACTCAATCTTTTGCATCTTCAATAAATACGTACAATTAAAATTTAGCAATGACTGCTTATTTGGTCAGTTCTGTCAGTTATTTAGCGTCACTGTTTCTTGGTCGTCAACCAAATAATAAAATTACCATTTTTGACCATCAGGTGTACTAAATCTGGTCTAAAACAAATCACTTGTCCCAGTGGATTGGCGTTTGACATCGATAAACAGACATGCGACTGGAAGGGTAAAGTCACTAGCTGTGACAAGCTCGAGAGTAAGTCGCACTTTTAAGAAAAAACAAAAACGGTGCGGTGCGGTGAAGGATCAGGATCGGTGCAGTTGTAGTGGTTTTGAATTTAATAATTTGTGGTATATCATCGATGGAAAATCTATTATCACATTTAATAATAATAAATATGTTAACAATTTCACAGTTTTAATCAAAATGAGAAACTCTTTGATTTTCCATCGATTTCTAAATTTCGCTTTGTACGATAGCGGTTTTCAAACGGTGTTAAAAGAAATGGAAGTAGAAACAATCAGAACGTTACTTTACCACAAATTGACCTGTAAATTTATTGATCGCTAAGTATGGGGTATTTTTAAAAAGTAGTTCAAATGTAGAAAGTAGATGCTACTATGGTCTTTTTATCTATTTTTGCATGTTAATATGTATTCTCTCTTTGCTTTTATTGTTTTTCTTTCTGCTGCTTTAAATAAGTTTGCACACTTAACATTAATTAGTGTTGGTGGAAACAATTAACTTGAATGTGTATGTATATAGAATATTACTAACACTGTGATTTTCACTCTTTACACTTAAAAACAATTTGTTCAAACTTTTTCTATTTGTGTGTGTGTTAACATGGCGTATATTTCTCGTAACAGTTTGTCTATGTATTATTTTCCGTTCTATTTTCTGATTACTTCGTCTTACTTTGTAAATAACTTGTTGTGTTGTTATGTCTATACATTTCTTGTTAATTCATTAAAGTTGTAAAAAATCTACTTTCTATAAAGTGTACAGCGCGTAAAAATCGGTCTCGCGGGAAACAACGCCAATCACAATACTGTCTCTCTCTTTATATATAAAACCTAAACCACACATTTTCCTCACCTTGGTTTGTACAGATGCAAAAAAGTTCACCTTGTTAAAACAATTTTGCACGTAAAACACTTTAATAAAACCATTTATAGAACCTCGCAAAATATTACCAATCCTGAAGACAGACGAGCCTAGATGCGACGAAGGAAAATTGTCCTGCGGCAATGGAGAATGTGTCGACAAAGAACTGTTCTGCAATGGAAAGCCCGACTGCAAAGATGAGTCTGATGAAAATGCCTGCAGTAAGTAGTTTATTTTCTCTAATTGGAAATTGCACAATTTATCTGTAGATCTTCATCCTTTCTAATTACCTTGCATATGTTATATGATGAAAGTTTAATGTAATCAATTGACCTAACAAGACTGAAGTTTGATTGATTGGTCTAGTTTGAAACTAGTTTTTTGAATTATTTTTAATGTGTACATATAGTTTCATGCAGATAGTTTCATTGACTTTTACGGTTCATTAATATGAGTAAATAAAAAATCTAAGTACTTAAATATTCCATGAGAGTTATTAAGTGTCATTTTAAAGATCCATAGATGAAGTTCAAGGACACTTAAGGATACCAAGTTAATAGTCAAGACTGTATTGACTAGATTTTCCAATTTAACATTAATTAATAATTGTCTAATCAATATCTTCAAAATTATCCTTGATACACTCTTACTGACATTCTTATTTAAAATTTTAACTATTTTCAAGCCTCCAGTGTTAGTTAGTATAACAATTTTCCTAGAAAGATGAAGGTGTGATAATTGAAATGATTAAGATCAGGAATTACTGAAACGATTTAAAAACCTTTCTTTCTTATAAACAAGAATTATTCATTGGTTGGTCGTTAGTGGTTGACCTTATTTTATAAAAATTAAACAACAATCTTGTTCTTGAGTTGCTCTATGTATTACATGTATTCCATTTAAAAACGACTTAAACGACTAATAGTACCTACCTACTACATTTATTTTAATGAAAATTGTTGAAATAGATAATAATTTGCAGTAACTAATATTACTCATCGTAAAATTATTCAAAAAGTTAAGCTTACAATCAAGAACCTATCTATTATTAGATCAGAACTGGAGAAAAACCTTTTTCTTAATTTTTTTTATATTTTTTGATCCTCGTAATAAATTTGCTTTTATACCATGAACAAATGGGTGCTGTTCAGAAATAAGTTTAGTTTCGTATAATTTGAAAATGACACTTTCATTTGAATAGACTATACTCGTATGTAGATAAGACAGGAAGTGTGTATAAATTGCATGTTGTTAAGTTGCATTCTCAACAGAACTGTAATGTGGATTGCAGTGCTATCATATTGATCATATTTTCATCAAGACTAGAACTGAAAATAAACATGATACAACCGAATGATTCAATTTTGATCAGATACAATAAAAAAAACTTTTTTTTGCATATTTTGTTTAGTTTGATAGTGATAACCATTGTAAATAGGGATGCAAATTTTCGAAAAACAATTGTATAGTTCACATTTTATGCTTGAAACAAAAATATAAAATTTTTATGTATACCTTGTTTCATACATCAAGTTCAGTATGGTACTTTTTGGAAAGCGATGCGGTCAAATTTCAGAATAACACTCCTTCGACGACAATAGGTAAACTTCCAGACACATTAAATGAGACTCGTATAGGTACTTGGGTTGAGTTGTCTAAATATATCAAGACTTAACTTGAACTCAAACTTAGACCGAAATATTTCTGATGCAATTTCTTCAATTTCGCCGGTTTTCTTTGAATTAGAAACAAAATAAATTAGTCATATAAATATTGAAATGTTATACCTTTAGATTATTTCTTTTCAGATTAAACGGGCAAAATAGCGAAAAGATTGATTTTTTTGTTTTGATTGCAGTTTTATAGGTGATCTATAACAAAACATGTTTTTATTTAAATAATATTCTAATTTTATTTATTAATATTAAAAACCAAAAAGCACAAGATGTAATCATAAGAAGAGGTAGAAAAGATGATTGTAAAGGCAAAGCCAATTTAGCTCAGTGGTAAAAACATCGTCTTTCTGTGCAATTGATCACCGGTTCAAATCCAGGTAACATTATTTTACTGTATAATTTTTTTAATTGATTTTATTTTTTTTAATTAATTTAGCCGCTAAAATGAAATTGAATTTTCAAAAACCAATTCTAATAATAATAAAAAAATGTATATTTATGGAATAGCGGTTTAAAAACCTCCTCCTAACCTAACCACGTGTAGAAATACTGCTACCTGCGAAGTTTTTCTAAGAGATTCTAATAGTATTATACCTGCTATTAACTACGACCCTGTATTTTCAAAGTAGGTTTAGTTTTTGATGTTATTTTACTTTTATAGTATTTTTTAATACAACTGTGAACCTGTAAAAAGGTATGTTATTATTATCTTTTAAACTACATTCTTCTTTTAAGAAATTCTTTGAATCCAAATTTAAGGAATATCGTGTATTTGAAAGCTACCTATATAAATAATTACTGAAATATATTTTACTAAAAAAAATTTGATAACACATTAGCTATAAAACAGAATTATACAAACTACAAATAGAAAACAACACATAATGAACCATGTATACTTATACTAGATGTATTTGAAATAATGTCATTGATAATAAATGTTAAATCTAAAATGCATTGCTTTGAAATATGTAGATTTTTGGGATCAGCGTACAGTTGAAAAGTTGTATTAAAAACTTACTTTAAAAATAAAATAACATCATAAATTAAACTTCCCTTGAAAATATTGATAACAGTCATAATAGCATACTAGAATTCTTTAGAAAAACTTCACAGGTATTATAGAAGTTTTGTTACACTTAGTCCCTTTTAATGCAGGAAGAAGTTTTTGAATCGCTATTCAATAAATATAAATCTTTTTGCTTTATTATTCGAATTGCATTTTTAAAATTTGATTTTTTCCAGTGCGTATTTAATTTAAAAAAATAAATAATGCCACAAAACAATATCTGGATTTGAACCGGTGATCTGTTGCACAGAAGTACGGTGTTTTTACCACTAAACTAAACTAGTTTTGCCTTTGTAATCAATCTTACTTGGCTATTCTTGTAATTATAACTACTTGCGATTCTTGTGTATTTTGGTTTTTAATATTAATAAATAAAATTAGGATATATAGCTATCTAATTAAAAACATGTTTTGTTATAAAATCACCTATAAAGACTCAAACTAAAAAATAAAAATCAAATTTCCCGCTCTTTTCGACGTTTAATTTGAAAAGAAATCATATAAATGCATAATAAATGACTTATGACTTTGTTTTTAATTAAAATAAAGCCGGCGAATTTGAAGAAATTTCATCAGAAATATTTCCCGTTCGACCCTGATATATTTAGGTAACCCAACAATCACCTGTGACCGCAGCTAATTCTCTAACTACCTAAACCCTATACCATCAGTCTCATTTAATTTGTCTGTCAGTTTACCTATCATAAATAAATCCTGTTTTTGTATTTCCAAGCACTAATCTCCTACTAATTACCAAACCTCGTTTAACTTGGATCTTTGTGTCAGTGGCACTCAGACTTTATGCAAAATATAAATTGCAATTAGTATTAAGAGGTAATAATTATGCACCCATTAAAATTTCAATAATTGGAGATAACTAAATACAAATTTCTTACGCTTATTGCGGCAGCAATTTAAACTACCCATTTAAAAGTTGCATTTTTAGCTTAATAGTTTGCTTAATAATTTTTTGTACAATTTAGATTTTTTCAGTCAATTAAGCGGTTCCTGTATAAAAAAAATATCTTAAAAGGAATATGTAAGTGAGAATTATAAATGTGAGTACAATGGGTTGTTTAAAATTTAAAATGCGATTTTCTCAAAAACGAGTAGGCAACGACCACATGTTGATAAGGAAAATATCTTCTAAATCATTACAGCTACCCCCCCCCCCATTACGAGATTTCTAGTTTATATTAGTTACACCCTGTATATCCAAAAGATATTTTATCTTGTTTAATACTTTCTTATGTAATTATTATTCTTACAGTATTTGAAGTATCACATTTGAAATACCTAATGTCAACAATCTTGTTAAATATACACAGTAAACATTTTTTACATTAGAGTGCACTAGACCACTCTAAAAGTCTAATAATTTAGAGTAAAATATCTAATCTGTATCTTCGTGTAGATCATAGACTTATAACTTCAATACAATGTTAGTGTAAAGTTATCCCACTCCAAAACAATAATATCTTTAATCATTTGTGACAAAACATTTATCGCACTAAAACAGTCAAATAAATAAAATACACAAATAAATAAATTACACTGAATAAAAAACTACACTATTTTTATTCTTAAGTTTTAGTACTTTCTAAAATTCCAATCGAAATAGAAAACAAATTATACAAAAGTTTTATAACAATCCACTCTAAAGAGGCAATATTTTACTCTAAATGTAATGGACTTTTAGAGTTCAAATTTTACACTAAATATTTTACTGTGTACTTAGAGTAATGTTAATTTATAAAGAGCAAAATATTACAAATTTGATCTTATGAACCCTCTATTTAGTTTATAATTACTTTTTATTATAAATTTCCAATATTTCAGGTGTCGATGAAGATCCAAACCGTGCCCCAGACTGTGATCCCACCCAATGCGTTCTCCCAGACTGTTTCTGTTCAGCTGACGGTACCCGTATCCCAGGCAATTTGGAACCAGCCAACGTACCCCAAATGGTCACCATAACTTTCAACGGAGCTGTAAACGTAGACAACATCGATTTATACGAAGATATCTTTAATGGAATTCGCGCAAACCCCAACGGCTGTCAGATTCGCGGTACCTTCTTCGTTTCACACAAATACACCAACTATTCTGCCGTGCAAGATTTACACAGGAAAGGTCATGAAATTTCCGTCTTCTCATTGACGCACAAAGATGATCCACAATACTGGACACAAGGATCTTACGATGACTGGCTTGCTGAAATGGCTGGTGCTCGTTTAATTGTCGAAAGATTTGCTAATATTTCTGATGGATCTATCATTGGTATACGTGCTCCATACCTCCGTGTTGGTGGAAACAAGCAGTTTGAAATGATGAGTGATCAATTCTTCGTATATGATGCTTCTATTACCGCATCTTTGGGACGTGTACCAATCTGGCCATATACACTCTACTTCAGAATGCCACATAAGTGTAACGGAAACGCCCACAATTGCCCCAGTCGTAGCCATCCAGTTTGGGAAATGGTCATGAATGAATTGGATAGAAGAGATGACCCCACTTTTGATGAATCTTTGCCAGGTTGTCATATGGTAGACTCATGTTCTAACATCCAAACTGGAGATCAGTTTGCTCGACTTCTCAGACACAACTTCAACAGACATTTTGCAAGCAATAGAGCACCTCTTGGATTACACTTCCATGCTTCATGGTTGAAGAGTAAGAAGGAATTCAGAGAAGAATTGATCAAATTCATTGAAGAAATGTTGGCTCGTAATGATGTTTACTTCGTTACTATGTTGCAAGTCATTCAATGGATGCAGAATCCAACTGAACTTAATGGATTAAGAGATTTCCAAGAATGGAAAGAAAAATGTGATGTAAAGGGACAACCTTATTGTTCTTTACCAAATTCTTGTGCACTTACAACTAGGGAACTTCCAGGAGAAACACTCCGTCTCTTCACATGTATGGAATGTCCCAACAATTATCCTTGGATCTTAGATCCAACAGGAGATGGTTTTTCAGTTAGAAAATAATTTATTTTGAAATAATTTGATTTTAGGTTTTTCTGTTCAAAGACTTTGTATTGTAAATAGCAAATAATGTAAGAGTTAAGACGTCCTAATTGTGTTACTATTTATGTATATTTGTATTTATAAAATACTTCCTCCGATTTGATAGTAACTCCAGATGTGCTCAAGAAGAGCTGTTGCCCTCTCCATGATTATGCGACTAATTAATAAAATAAAATTTTATTTGTTACTTATTGTTGTTTATTTGTTCATGCTTAATAACTATTACACTATTCTACATCACCTCAGTCACAACTTATCACATCAGAGAACACATGACTATCAAATATATAAAAATCAAGATAAAAAAAGACTTAAAAACAAGGTAATTTATTTTAAATTCTGTGCTCTAAATAATTATTCCATTTTCTATATCCAACTTACGTATTTTTGGCAATTCCTTCTGGAATCATATTGACCAGTTTTGTTTGAAGTTTTTGATTCAGTTTTATTAGGATTCACTTTAAAATAGGGTGATGTTGTACGTGTTAACTAAGATAAGATTAAGAGAAGTTTAGTTGCCATATAACTAACTCTTCCAGTTAGAATGTCTCGTTTCTTCTTACGCATGAGTAAGTATGGAAAGAAAACTAGATACTTTTTCGCAACACTTCATACAGTCTGATAAATAATTTTCCTGCTTATTGTCATAGCATTAAAAAAGTCTTGTTACTGTTAGAGAGAGAACATCGCATTGATTTAAACGAATTCCCAATATCCATCGTATCTAATGAATTCCTTCCAATTGATAAAACAGTTAAATTATATAATAAGCCGCACTTAGGGCCTACGTAATAATAATAATCGCCCCCTCACTCCCGCACAAGCTTATAGCTTCTGGGGCCTGGTTTCCAGGCTATGGGTTGTAGCAATTATTATTATTATTGTTATATGATTGATACGAAATATCTAATAATTTCCAACAGAGCGTGCTGAATCGAAAAACAATGTGTCAACATTTTTTTATCTATGGATTGGTTTCAATTTCCATTTGCGTCTGGTTTGTCTCAAAAGCGAGTATAATAAGAAAGAATTTCCAATATAACCGTTACAGAACGTTTTCGACCTACCCTATAAATGACTAGAAATATAGATATGTGGTTTTCGCCATATTCACATCACTTATTGTAAAGATCTTAGTAAGAAAATGTGCTGATATAACGATTAACACTATATTTATTGGATTATGGGGAAATTTTACAAAAATTTACATTGGTAAAAGGTAACTGAAATCCGGAAGATTTTGACATGTTTCTCTAGTAGTGGAACAAACTACTTAAGACCCGTAAAATTCATGACGTAAAATAATTTTAAGCGAAAACCGATGTGAACAGTGTCCATGTCTGTAAAGGCAAAAACTTTAGCATCCTCTTCACATCTTTAGTATTGTATATTAATATGTTATTCGAGGGGGGGGCTGTAATAATATAATAATATCTATACCGTTGTTCTATAGTTGAAGGTTATATGTTGTTGATAAAAAAATTAAATTGATTTTTTTTATTGAGAGTACACACATATCTGAAACAGACTTCGGTATAAGCACAATGAAGATATATGCAAAATATAAACCACCTACCTTTACCATAAAAGAAAAATCCCACTATTATTAAATTAAATTAATTGTGAACTACTTTCTCGTCACAATTAAGTCTCTACCAGGTGGGTCACTTCAATAGTGTTATGAATAAATATGGATCTATAAAACATTATTAACTACACACACAAATAAAATAAATAAACCAAAGGTTGCCTTTTTTTAAATATTTAAATGATAAAATTTATTTAACACAACACAAGAAAAATAAACAAACAAAATTAGAATTGAAATGCTATGAATTATAAAAAGATTAAAAGTATGTTTGGATATCTCCATTAAAAGAAAGATTAATTCTAAGAGAGTCTAATTCTTTTTATCTTTAAATTTAATATTTCTATTATTTGTATTACTAAATTTGAATAAATACCTTACATTAGTTACAAAAATCAAATTATTGGCGCCTTTTAAAATTATCAACTGAAATTAGTAGTAATCTATAAAAGTTCCTGCTTCCTTATGATTCAACATCAAAATGGTTGAAATGCCACAACGATTCACCTCTTTTTATGGAAAAGTCTTGTATTAAATAAAATTGAAATTATATAAATAAGCTGTGTTTCGGACATAAGGTAAATCTATTTAAATTTATAAAATGATTAATTTCAAAATTCCATCCCAATTCCAAGGGCTATTATCAATCTTTATCATAAAAAAACTCTCTTTCCACAAAAAATATTTAATTCGCTAATTAACTTCACAGCACTGTTTATTTATTTAATTGAAATTGTTTTTTATTATTTGCACTACTAAAATTCTAAAACTATAACGATAAAAAAACATTTTGACGTAACATCAAAATATAACCTCAAATTTTTGACGTTTGGTTAACTTTGACATTTCTACTCATAACATAATCTTCAAATTTTCTATATTTTGCTCTGTACATAAATGCGTGGTTTTGACAATTAATTTTTTCAGAGAGAGCTTCACCAGATTTCCAGCTCAATTTATATGTTTTCAAAAAACATAAAAAACTTAGTTACTTTTCTAGTAATTTCTAATAAATTTTAGTGCAAAACAATTGAATAAAATAATCTAACTAACTAATGTAACTAAATCTACATAACCATATTGTTATTTATAATTAACTAAATTGTTTCAACAAATATTATAAATAGATAGAAAAAAGATTCCTCTATTTAATGATATGCAAAACTTCCGTTAACACGTAAAAATAAACTCAGAAGAGAAAGTCAATTAAATCAATTTTAAATGCATTGGAATTTTATTAAAATGGAAATAATTGCTTAAAAACACTTTGTTAACTCCTTTTCGTGTTACAAATTCTATCCTTATATCTTAAACAATAATTACAACTTTCTAGACATCCAAAATATTACATAACTACTAAATTACATGTTTTCAGATCATCAAAGTAAAACGCAGAAATATGTGTTTTTTAAACCCATAGATATTCTATTAGAAATCATCCCCACATTTACTTATATGTCTCAGTTGTGTCCAAGGAACTACTTGACAACATCATAATGAAATATATAAACCCACAGACTTTTTAATATTGTAAAATAACAAAATTATTCTGAAACTACCTATATCGTTAGGTTTCAAGAACTTTTAGTATTATGTTACAAATTAAACTTGCAGGTAAGGTAATAAATCTTTGCATACATCTTCAGTAACATGCACCTTGTTTGCTTCAGGCCAAAACAAACCTTGAAATTGTTTTAATATTTATTTATCTACAAAAATCACGTAACGATAGATAATCGTCAGCTGATCAAGAAAACTTACCAAAATTAAGTGAAAATTCAAGTTTAAAATTTATTCTTTATCTATTTAGTGTGTTATAAAGTGTTTATTTAAGAAAACGAAACCTATTTAAATTATATGAATTAAAGTTTGTCTTAAAAATCTAACATTGTTGTGCATAGTGATGTCTATATTTTCTAATCACTGATTAAATATCATAACAATATCGTAGTGTTAATATAAGTAAAAGTAGTAAAATAAAGTAGGTCTTATTTTATTTGTATTTTAGCAGCTACCCAAGATTCTATAACTTTTTTAGATTCTGCCTAAAAACTGAGTGATGATAACGATTAATATGCCTGTAAGTGTGAAACAACAACACCACATTGTAATGATGAGTTTCCATTTTGAAAAAGGTTTTGAACAGCAATTCCACAATTTTTTGCTTTCTGTACATAGTTAGTAAAATTACATGATGTGCTACCCAATAACAGTAACCTACAACTAATTTGTGCGTTGACTCCGATTAGTCAGTAAAACTGGATTTTTATTAAATCGCCTTGCTTCACCCTTAATGAACGCTATTGACTCTAATAGTTTTATTAATATTAGTATATTAATTTGCAACTTATTAAAGATCACTGCTACAGTTAGACTATAGTATGATAAACTATATTAGCAAATCTACTAATTACAGGATAACCTTATTTTATGACAATATAACTATGTACCATTAAGTACGTTCAATGCAACAAATAAGCATAATAATAATAGTAAAGAAATTAAGAGTAATGAGAAAATGATAATTTCAATATAAAATAGTTAATTACTTAAACAAAACTAGAACAAAAATATTATATCAAACAGGTTTAAAAAAAATTGTACGTCAGTAGGTTTTAACGAAATTAAAGACACCAACCGCCATTATCTGCCAACATCCGTAACCATGCATCAATATCCGCCAGCATTCGCCATCCTTCGAAATCCGTCATAACTGATATTATCTGCCGCCATCATTCATTTCTCGTCACCGTTATCCGCCATAAATGACCATCATCCGTTATCAATTGCCATCATCCAACATTATCCGCCAACATCATCCGTCAACAACCGTTGTCTTTCGCCATCATCCGTCATCATTCGTAATTAACTGTCACCATCCATCAATATTCATCATCCGTCATCAATTACATGCATCCGCCATTAATCTCCATCATCCGCCATTAATCGTCAACATCCGCCATCATCCAATAACATTCATCATCATGCGCCATACACCATCATTCGTCATCTGCCATCATCCGTCAACCATCATCACTCGTCATTAACCGACATCATTCGCCATCATCCCGTCATCCGCCATCAATAGCCATCATCAACAACGTACGCCATTATCCACATCATTCGCCACCATCCGCTAACATGCACCATTATCCGTCATCTACCGTTAACTGCCATCATCAGCCATCCGTCATCATCAGTCAACATTCGCCATCATCCGTCAACATTCGTCATCAACCGTCATCAATTGCCATCATCTGACAACAATAGCCATCTTCCGTCAACATTCGTCATCTTCCGTTATCCGCCATCAATTGCCATCACGCGCCAACGTACGAAATCATCCGTCATCAAATGCCATCATTCGCTAACATTAGCCATTATACGTTACACGCCATCAATTGGCATAATCTGCCAACGTACGAAATTATCCGTCGTCAATTGCTATCATCCTCAATCAACCGTCATTAATCGCCACCATCCGTCATTTGCTAAGAATTGCCATCATTCGCCAGCTCCACCGCCATCCTCCACAATTTGCCATCATTCGCCATCGTCCGTCATCCACCACCAAGTGCAATCATCCGTAATTGGCCAACGTTCGCAATAATCTGCCATCATCCCCCAACGTCCACCATTATCAACCATAATCGGCCATCATCTACCATTATCCGTTAACGGCCAATTAATTGAATCCGCTATGAACTGCCATCATCAAGCATTCGCCATTAATCGCCAGAATTAGTCATCATTTGCCATAATCCCCAACATTTGTCATTATCCGTAATCTGCCATTTTCCACTATTTGTCAGCATGCGTCGTCATCTCATGATGACGGATAATGCTGGATGTTGTCAGATGTTAGCAGATGATGGCTGATGATTGCGGATAACCAATGTAGGCGTAAGATAGATGGCGATTTAAGGATGATGACGGGTGATTGCGGATGACGGATAATGACGGCTGATGGGGAATTATGACAAATGTATGTGTGTATTACATTAATGCTGGTATGTAGTGTATTTGCTTTTTCTAGGTACATACATATAGTAACAGAGGGTTATTTAATTCAATTAATGCTTAATCGTATGCGTGTAATCATAACGGAAATGGTAAGCGGCGTTCACTTAAATTAATGCCGATATGTAGCTGTGTACTTGTTTTTTCTAAGTACACACATATAATAAAAGGATTATTTAATTTGATTAATGTTTAATGGTAATTTACTATTTTATCTACTAATTTACATACGATAATATGCTAGTTTAGATCGTCTGGCTAGACCAACCAGATGTGTGTGACGTAATTAAAGGTGTCCGCTAACCAATCAGAGCACTGCTGGAAAGGGTAAAGACGGCCGTATCAATCACAGAGCAGTAGGAGTGATTTAACATGGCTACAACCAATCAGAGAGCACCTGAAAGAGAAAAAATTGTCAGACCAATTCCAGGGATGTAGGGCTGGGCATCGAGGTGGGGATGTCCAATCACAGAGCAGTAGGCGGAGCATCGGGGTGGGTGTGATCAATCATAGAGCAGTAGGCGGAGCATCACAGTGGGGGATGACCAATCAGAAGCAATGGGGGCGAAGACTAACAAAGTAATGGAGCTGGACTGTCCCAATACCTACTAGTTTCCTATTCCAATCTTTGTAGATAGTTTCTACAAAGTTTAGAGGAATGTGTTGGTCTTTTATCCTCCTGGTAGACAAGATTTTCTTCAAGAATCCTTTTAGCAGATGGTATGTACCTTAGAATATAAAACTGTCAGAAGGAGAATAACTATCCGGCGCAATGAGTTTTAAAAGCGACGTCTATGACGTCACACTAGACGTCATTAGACACCTAAATTGCTTTTTAGAAGAGCTCAGTTTCTATGGTATTCATCATTGTAAATAATTCAGTGGTAATTCTCAAACTCCGACAAATATGAAAAAGGAATTACATTTCATAAGTATTTGTATGTTTAAAATATCAAATATAAAACTTATATTCTAAGATTAATTTCAAAATACTATGTTTTAAAATTGAGATTATGTATAGTTTATGTGCGC
Source organism: Agrypnus murinus (assembly GCA_929113105.1). Lineage (NCBI taxonomy): Eukaryota > Metazoa > Arthropoda > Insecta > Coleoptera > Elateridae > Agrypnus > Agrypnus murinus. The sequence goes on along the minus strand of OV816028.1, from coordinate 24,439,358 downwards.
ATTTCGAGACAGTAAGAACCGGCAATGAAAATATCTAATTACAGAAAACTCGAAACACCTACTCCGCCATATTGAGACCCCTTTCCGGTCGTATGTGGTAGATGATTATGCTCCTTCTTAAAGTTTTATATTGTAAGGTATATACGATATTTCTTGAGTCAGAATTCCCAGAAAGGAGAAAGTCGATGACGTTCTTTTCTCAGAAACGCAACGGTCTGCCACGGCTTGATATTGGCAAGCAGCCTTGAAACGTAGCTTGTTTGTAAACTGCAAGCTGCTAAGGTGAACTAGTGAAAGCCGGAGACGCCGCCAATGTCTTTCCAACTCGGGTGTCGAATGCAGTTAATTCTGAGAAAGTGACGTAGTAGTCTTTTAGGAATTTTGGCTCAAGAAATATTGTACGGGCTGTACCTATTTTATTAGTAAGTGAAATTTAAAATCTTAGTTATCAGTGATTCAATATTTGAATAGCAGATGAATAAATTCGAAGGACCAGGTATTATATAATGTCTACATTTGTTATAATTAATAAAACGAACTATCATTAAATAACAAAAATAAGCAAACATTTCAACTGGCTGGCAACTGGCTGGTTCAATTACTTTGAATTACTCTGGATTATTTTGCTTTACTCCCGATTAGTCGAGGATTACGTTGCATTTGCATGTGCGGTATACTAAAAAATTCTTATTGGTAAGCAGAAAAAGTGTGTTAGCAGCATTAGTACTGCAGTCGTTAATGTTAATTAAAAAAATGACTTAACCTTTATCTTACGATTATTTCCTTATAGGAGTATTGAAATAAATCTAGATTAGCTTTGATGTTGACGTGTCGTCGGCAAATTGTCGATCTTAGGTAGCTCATAACAAAATTAAATCAATTCATAGAAATTTATTATTCCAAAAAGATGTTACAACAATTATTACAAAATTCATCTCTAAATTATTTGACCCAGTAATAAAGATAAACAAATGAATTTCAAGTAGGACATGAAGCTACTCTGCAATATGTCAAGTGTGTCATAATACTAGCACAGCATTATTGCTCACAAAAGTAAGTAATGCTGACTCTAGCATTATGACACTGCCCTGGTTAATAGGGACATGTTGATCCATCCTTGATAGCAAGGAGAGATTGTAGTAGGGATTAAGCGTTAAGATGGGAAGTGATAATCAAAAAGGAGAGTTAGTTACATTGTGTTTTTAAAGAAGTAAAGTCTTTTCGATTGTCATAGCCCTACAAGTTATAATTAGTTGGTAAGTACAAATTATGTCATTTATTCATTTATAGAATTAAAACCGTAGTTGTAAGTTAGGTAAATTTAATTAAATGAATAAAAGAAATTAGATGAAAGGTAAGTGTCCTTATTTAACGTAAAGCTACATAACATTTGGTAACATGGTGAAGCGTAGTACGAAGGAAGGTGAACTTCGTAATATGGTGGAGGCAATTAAACACGAAGCAAGCCAAGCTTTGTAACACAGTCCAGCTTTGTAAGTTCGAAAAGTAAGTGGGTGTGCTATATATTCTGATGCTGTGATAATAGTTTATATTACTGCTATACACAGTATATTAATCGATAGAAGTTAGTAAAATAAAATATGTTTAACATTTTCGTTGTACAGATAGAAAAGCAAATTTTATTTAGAAGAATTTTTCTTCTGATTGTAACCAGTGGTAGATTTCTACTTGTTTTTCTATGGCTAACTTAAGTTTTCAGTACTTAAAAACTAAGTATAACTTTTAAATATTAAAAAACTTTTTATCTTGTATATGTTTTTTTATTTCAAACATCTTTCATTCTGCAAAGTGGTGTTATTATTAATTTTTGAACTCCTTACATATCGCATCTAAAAATTTGACAATTTCAAAAATAGTTATTATTCATGCAACTACTGTCAATAAGTCTTTTGAGAAATTGACAATAAATTTTTTTCGACAATACGTATGTTGAATCTCGTTTGTGGACACTGTAGTAAAGTATATCAAAAAAACAATTCTGCGTTATACCACTTCACAGATTATAACATTATAACAGATTACTATAAATACCAAACGCATTACATTGCATTACTATCTTATATATGATATTAGCATAGATTACACAGCATTACTTGAGATTATTCAAATAACGCTTAAATTACCTATGATTACACAGATTATTTAAGTAATGCCTAAATTTAGGAATACTCTACATATTTTTATGATATTAAAAAAGTAACATTTTTCAGCAGCAGTTACTACATACCCTTTTCAATGTTCTGCTAGCAAGCAACAAATGTTGTATCCACGTAAGTGGCCGCAAAGCAATGCTAAGATGCTTGCCACCTGCTAACAAAACACCCAAAAGGATATGTAAGAACTACTGCTGCTTATTCTTTTGCTTTTTGAAAAAAAAACTATATTCGAGGGTGGCAGTTTTGTTTGCACATGGGTGCCATGTGCCCTATCAGTTACGCGACTGGGGCTCTGGTAAAGCTCTAAGCAGAATGTATTAAATAGCAAAGGTTAAAATAATAATTTCTATTTTTCTCCCATACACATATATGGACCCTATCATTTAAGTATCTTGTCTAGGGCTCGAAAGAGACTTGAAAAAGTGTGGACTTTTCTGACCAAGCCAATAAAGTTTAAGTTGAATTCAGATGTAAAACGCTTAATCAATGTAGTTGGCAGTTTAAAACTTTTTGGTCGTAGCAAATTTTAATGAAATATTGATGCATTTGCATAATAAATTATACAATAGAAAAATCAAATCTATTGTTGTTGTAATTTGTTAAGAGATGCCTGTCGGAGATTACTGAATACTTACCAATTAATGAAATAAGCTTATAACTGTTATCTGTGCCAAATACAAACCTTTCTTAAGATATATTTGCTCTATGCTATCTGCACTGCAGTGGAAACTTGTTGAATGACCCATTAAATAAATTGGGTGTCGCAGGAACTATACTATACCTTATTGGAACTATACTACCTTAGAATCACACCACTCAAATACTTCTAATAATATATTCACTTCTAATGCACTCCTTTAAAATGACAAAGCAGTCTTTTCAAAAGTTTTTTTTCTTTTTGAATTACTGAAGTCAAAGTTTTAAATATCTGATTGCCATATAACACGGTAGGTTATAGCTGGGGTTTTCTGCTTTCAAGGATTCTGTTTGTGTTTATAATTCTGCTTATAAAACTTAAATTATGTGGTAGGAACAAATAATACCAGTAATTCAGGATAATTGGGGATACTCTTCCATATGGTAAGTCATATTAGTAGTATAGCATTGAATAGTTCAAATGATATGGAATGGAATGTTGATTAACTCGCAGAAAATAGAAAAGTGAAGTCAAAAATTCTTTTTAGATATTAGAAATATCCAATTTAATCCTATCACAGTCAATAACCACACATTTAGTAAAACCAATTAGTTTTCTTTTTTTATCATACTTACCATATGTCCATTGGTCGACATGCAATGCTTATGTTTAATTTTTTATCACAGAATTATTCAGGGTCTATTTCATATTCAAAGGCTGCTGACTTTGGTATCAGAATATAAGATCATATATTTTGAGAGAACAATGAAAGGAATCAATGGTATGACTCTTAGTTTTTGAAAAAGATTAATTTTAAAAACGTCAATTTTTGATGTATTTCAATGAATAACAAATTTGAAGTGTTAAAGGGAAACAAATTACGTTATTTTTCATAAAAAAAAAGGAATATGCATGTAATTATGGGAGTAATTATTTAGAGGGGCGTGGAATATTTTCTAAATGTCAAAATTCTTAATGATCTCGAAGATCAAATTTAGATGACATTAAGTACTTTTAAATTACTTTAAAATACACCTCCTTTGCTAAGTCTCTAGATAAAAACTGTAAATGACAAATGATCCTTTGGTGAGAATGTCAAAATATTTCTTTTTGCTCCTAGCAATATAGAGGAATTCTTTGTGCAAATGTATACTATCACAAGTGTTTACAACATCTGGTCTAGGACATTTGGGCGCAGCCATTTGGACAGTCAGGCGCCAGACATTTCGGCTCAAGGACACTTCGGCGCAGGCACACTACAGTGCCGGGACACTTAGGCACAGACACACTTTGACGAAAAGACTGTTCGGGGCATGTAAATTTTTCCACGGCAAATTAGGGTAAAACTTTCGTAGATCTTTAACCAAACGTGTTTTGGACAATTAGTCTAATTTTTTGGTGCAAGGTACCCTATTATCAGAGTAACCTTTTTTATTTTTATGTACACACACACACACCTTCTTAATTCCAGAATTTCGCTTGGATTGGTTAAATTGCGTCTTTTTGTCTTTAAGCACTAAACAGTATGCATTTTTAAGTGTTACCTACTGAGATAAAATACGTGAAGTGGGACAGGAATTTGTGAGTGGTACGATATTCAATGTTAATATCAATTTTCCTGTCATTTAATTGATTTTATAAAATTTTTAATTTTTTAAAAGTTATATTCACATGATATTCTTATAAACAATAAGGGATTTATAATTAACAAATTAAATTGTTATTACAAATTATTCCCTTATGCAGAGATTTACAAAAGAATTTTGATTTCAATGTTTTGAAAAATGAATTTTTCTTAAAGCTGGTGGTACATACGAGCTTTTGTGATTGGCAAATATTGAGTTTATTTTTCTCATCATACGGTATTTATCAATTAATGTATTTCATCGATCATAGTGTATTTATTACCTGTATTTAAGTATCTACAGATGTTGTTTATTACAATAATTCTAGACAATTCCTAGCGCCGAAGTGTCCCTGCGCTTAAGTGGTCCGCGTCAAAGTGTGCCTGCGCCGAAGTGTCCCGCGCTGAAACGGAAGCACGCGCCGAAATCACCGCGCCTAAACTGCCGCGCCCAAATGTCCGGCTCCGTTACAACATCTACACATTTACTAACATCTAGTTTCTAAAGAAATAATCATTGTAAGATTTCCACTCTAGTCTAGTAAACGTCTTCAAAATATTTTTTGCATATTGATTATGAAAGTTGACGTTTTTTAATGAAAAATCTTAATGAAAATATAACTTTTTTCATTATTTTTTGTGTAAAAACAAACTTCAATCTCTTCGGAGATTATTGTCAAAGAATACTATGTTTTTGTAATTTTTCTAAAATTTTACATAAATGCATAACTTTTAGGACAAATTTGTTAACTTTCAATGCGCAAAAAAATGTCGTATACAACACGCTATAAAAGTCTCTTTTTTTTCACTCATTTGCTTGATAAACTCGGACTTAGCCCTCGTTTATCAATACTGCAAATTCGTTAAAAAAATTATGACTTCATAGCTAGTTGCGCAATACACACATGCACAATGTTCAAATAATCCTCTCAATAATAGTGACTTTTGCAAATTTTATAGTCCCAAGTTGTTATATCTCAAATTTCCAAGATCCTTAAACATTTGTCTGAGAGATTCCTAGGTTACAGCATGCACTCGTGTCAGACTACCTTATATAGATATTTTATTGAGAGCAAAAGAGTGAATTTTCAACTTCTGAATTAATTCTTATATGCCGTGTGTGAGTGGAATGTAGATGTACTGGTAAAGAAAATTATTAAAGTAGTAGACATTTTTTTTCACATAATGTTTATTAACTCTACTATATTCAGAAAATGGGGATTTTTAACCCCTTTTGTTTGATCAGATGATCATCATCACATCATTAGTTTATTCTTATACTTAATAATAATCAATAATATATCAATAATAAATCATCAATGTCTATAAGACATACGTGAACATGGAAACTTGACAAAATGTTTGACTACCTTATAGTTAAGTTCAATACAATTAACATAAATTTGATTTTGAAAAGAGAGCCATATGAAAGAATGAAAATACATTATCTAAATAGCAATAGTCTTATGGCACATTGTTTTCTTATAACACAAAATGCTGATGAATTAAAAATACAAAAGAAAAAAAGAAAGGATACACAGGCAAGTACAGTCGGCAACTTTAGTTTTCCTTAAGAAATAAACATAATCACACACTTTATCAAATTAGTTCACCAATTGCAAGACAGGCGCGTAGGAACGACACAAGGCCGACTTAGCCCCTCATTTTAAACAATATAATATTTCAATTAAATGATATTTTATTTATAATTTTATTACAATACTTAAATATCAGTATTACATGAGAAAAGACTGTAATAATATGTAGTAATAATGAATCACAAGGCCCCAAAACAAAGAGGGTTCCTACACGCTTGACCATTATTCAAGAATGAGGGGAAAACATTATTATTATTATTATTATTATTATATATCATGAATATGAATCATAATTATCATGCACACATTTGTATATTTATTTGATTTACATGCTTAATATTCAAAGATCAATAGTTATATATATTTTTCTTGTATTTATACAAATTGTAATTTCATATCTTTACAAAAAATAGTTTCGTTATTAAATTTGTTTCGTTTTCTCCACATTTTTGAATAACCTCTTCCTTAGTCACTGTATTACTATAAAAAGTAGCTTAAAGGAAGTATTATTGAAATAAACACTGATCAATTAAATTTATCAATCAGTTAACTTTAACGCATTCAGTGTTTATCAATAGCACTTTTAACAGAACTGATGGAAAGCAAATTTTACTAGTTCTGCTTTCCATCAGATTAGAGCAAACAGTTTGCTGCTTGCTATGTGATGTGACTTAAATAACAATCATTACTAAAATATCACAAAATTGTTGTTGATAAAATGAAAAAATAATGAGCCACTATATACAACACCTCTTTTTATACGGTTCTTTTTTTTTATATTTTGTGATAGTTATACAGAGTCCTTTTTTTTTGTTTAAAACATTATTGTGGCTCAGTCAAAATATGATTCTTTTTTTTCACTCTCATTGATTTCAGATAATTTTACCAGATGTAAAAATATTTTAATAACAACAACTAGATTACGATGGGCAGCCTGTTGTGTATAGATCTGCGCACACAGATCTTTTTTTTATGACTTGGAGTAAAACTCTTTCACAACATAACTGGGGATGTCAGTTAGAACAACAGAATTTAACAAACATCCACACAATAATACACAAAAATATATAAAAATATATATCAATTTTTTTCAAATAAACTACACTAATAATGAAATTTCGAACAACTGACTTTCCCTAAATAAATACCTATAAAAAAACAGTAACGTACAACAATAATTAAATTAAAAAAATAATAATAATAGAAAAAAAACGAGTGTTAGTTTACGTTCTGTCAGCAAAGCTAGCGAGCACGATAGCAACAGCTGCACTAAGCAAGGCCAAATAAAACAAAAATCTAAAATAAAATTAAATGATAAAAGGGAATTCGTTCAATTCTTTTCCTTATAAAAAGCACAATAAAGCAATTTTACTCTTTTCAAAACAGAAGAACATTTATTTGTTCGTAAAAAAAGAAACAAGACAATATATGTAGTATATGTAGGTGTGTGTTAACAAAAAGATATTCTAGTTTTACTTTTTTGCATCTCAGTGGTATCCAAAATCAAACGCTGGCTAAATATATCAACAACAAAATTAATCCAAAACCTGTAGTGAATATTTTAAAATTACCTGCCCAAAAATCTTATTCTTTGACTATTACGGAATAAGTTCATTCTTGTGGAGCTAAACAATGTATATTCTCCGAGTATTTTTGTTTATTTGCGGATTGGTGTTATTCATTCTTTTTTGTTTTTTTATGTTGAATAATTTAATTAGGAAAGATGATCATACTCTAGCAGGGTAGGAAGAACGAAAAATTTTATTAACTCGCAAAAGTACTAGCTCTAGCATAAATAAATTCTTGAAAGAATGAATCATAAATTTTTAAACAAAAAATTCATTCACGAGTGGTAAAGAAAAGAATCGAATTTTTTTCATTCGTGAGTGATAATTTCCTTACCCTGCATACTAGTAAAACTATTAGTGCTTCCAAAAAATAAAAGATGGAAAAAAGTTTTCATATACCTATTAATAAATTCCAACGAATAGGTAACCGTTTTAACCGACAAACCCTGATGATCAATTTAATATCAATACTGTTTCCCAAATAGTTAATATCTTAAACAAAAATTTCTGGGCATGAGTAAATCTTAATATTCACTACAGATAATGGATTAAGATGAATGTAATAAAAAGATAATTGAGGAAAATGTGTCTTTTATTTCGTTTAAAATTTTTCATTTATAGTCGTTTTAAGAGTAAATGTAACAAATGGAAGCCACGTATATTAGAGTCACTTATATATAATATATATTTCGTCACATCCCTCAATTATGTATAAGATGAACATGGTGCTACTACATCATGTTTCTCTTTAGATTGATACTGATAATAGTACTATATAATTTATTATTTAAAAAAAAGGTTTATATCATGACTTTCTGAAAACTTTTTTGTTTAATGTGAAATGTCTTTTGAAAGCAGTGAAAAGGCAGTTAAAGCAATGTGTAAAGCTTAAAAAGTAACGTTTTGGTTTCCTTTTTTTTTGTGTGTTAATTATTTCTGTCTTCGCATAAAATTCTGAAAGTAGCTACAGTATGCTGCGAGAATTATCAAATATCTGCTAAGGAACAGCTAATCACTAACTATATTTAAGTATAGAATAAGAATAATCCAATTAGGGGCATGCATAACAATACGAAGTTATATGTTAGGGAAGTTATTCTATGTTGGACTAATCTACACACTATAATAATAATAGACTGGATGTACAGGTTGCAAGAGTTTTACTAGTTTTGACTCTTGTAACTTCCTAAAGCCTGTTACAACATACAATACAAGGATAAATAATTATCACAAACAAAAAATATCTTTGGAAGTATGTAAAGCTTCATTAATTCATAATTCGACTTTTCTTTTCTTCATAAAATAACATAAAAATTAAAAATATTTAATTTTATAACAATTTATATACAGATACCCCTCGACATACAATTAGGTATCTACAATTTATAGAATTATATTTATTTTGTCAATCAAAGTCTGAAATTTGATTTATGACAAAATGGTTATAAGACAAGGGGTACCCATCAATACTACAAAACATAAATAATAACATTTACCCTTAACCATTACTAATCAATATAATAAACATTTTTTAAATTTCTTAAGGTTACTATACCCTCGTATGAAGTTGTAACAGAAAATAAATAGGTAGTTGCGAAAGGTTGGCAGGGGCACACAAATAGCGCAACCCAAGAAAGAGCTGACTTAGCAAACAATAGCGCAAGCAAAGCAGAGACCCGTGCTCTGACTCTGGAAGCTCTTAGGTTGGTATTAAAGGGAAGATTGATCTAACTTACACACTATTATAACAAGTTGTTCATTATTTTAGTTCGTTAAACTTACAAAACTTTTTTTTTTGTTTGTTAAGCGCTATCATATAGACGAATAATAAAGTAACTATTAACGAGAATACATTGAAACTTATAACCTATTTACATTATAACATGACGGACTCGACCATCTTAATGAATAATACAATGCACACATACATCTCACTTTCATTCAAAAATCTCATCTTACCCTTTAATACCACACACCATCAGACACTGTGGAACTTACTTAAATGCTTTTCAGGAACATTTTCGATTTAAAATACACTTGTTGTGGCACTTAAGTTGGGAGATATCGAGTTACTAATCGAACATATTATATCAATTATTATTATTATTATAAAAACTACTCGATTTTGACTAGACCATTCGGTAGCCCAAGGTTTAGTGTTATAATTCCTCCAAAATAAAAACCATACAGGCACTAACAAGTAATTTTAATAAAATATTCATATAAACTAGAAACTAAAGTAAAAGTATTTTTTTAGAATAGGTACGTCTCATTTCTAACATTTAACATTGTCGAAATCACAGCAAATATAAAAACAATAAAAAAAGAATAGAAACATCACAACAAAAACTCAAAATGGATATCTCCCTCGTCGACTACTGTGACTCAATGGCCCACTGTCTGGGTTGTACCCCCGATACATTAATTACTATCAATTAAAAATGAATAATGGGGTGGCTCTGTACAAGCCCATTAATAACGAGTTACTTTCTTTTAACATTATATAAAACAAATTGGTACACAATACAAAAATTACATTTTTTTTTGTTCCAACACAGAGCCTGGCTGATATTCTCACTCAATATCTTATTACTTACTTAATGCTATATCAATGAAAAACTAACACATTTTTTTGTCATTAAATGACCATTACAATAATTATATTATAAAGTCCTATATAAACTGACATAAATCAACAGTTTGGTGAGTGTCGTTGTGACTGCTGTAGGGCAGAGGCCAGGGCAGCCATGACGGGAGCGGGTGGCAGTGCAATGGGGATGTGGTAGTATTTACAGACGGAGCGTGTACACTTACCCGTTGCAGCATCGCGACAAACAGCCACTCGCTGATCCACCACCTCCACCCCGTCTCCTAAAACAAAATAAATAAACGTGAATTTAATTAATTAGTTTAGATAATAACATTAACAAAGGACCTGTTACCAAAGGGACTCTAGTGCAATATTTTTGGTCAACGATGCAAACCTTTTTTTGGCTCATTTGCAAGCTTTACCTGCCATCAAAATGGTGATGATGATTCTGTTTGAGCATTTTCACAAACGCATGATGAAACATGGTGGGATAAATTTTATATTAGCTAACAAAAATTGCTCCCAAAACAAATTCAAGCATCCTCACCCAAGACTTTATTATAGGTGACCTCATAACTTTCAACCAGTGGCAGGAAGCACAGGAAGACGTCATTGAAGCCGATCCTGCCATGTCTCATCACACCAACAGAAATCGGTGTCATTTTGATGTTTGATGATTTTTTCAGAGTGCTTAAAAATAAACCCAAAAATGGAGAGGGTCAACAATTAAAAAATTTGCATGGGTACCCTTCTGTAATAGGTCTTTTACACTTACACTTTTATATACACTTGATTGCTGGAAATTTATAAACACAGAAACTTTTATAGCTTTACAATTCATTTTATAAATAATAATTTTGAAGTAAAATCAATTTTATTAGTTGTCCCTCATCTAATGAAGCCCATAGAAGTATTAGTTTAACAGATTCATTAATTTATCTAAACTAGGCAACCTGTATATACAGGGTGTATTATCGGTTTTGCTACATAAGTGAATAGCATGTAAAAACACAATTTCTTAAATATTGGCTCCCCTAATTATTTTAGAGGAAATAACACTTGAGAAAAGTTGTAGATTTTATTGAGAACTATTCGAAACACCCCCACTTCAGCATTCTGTTATAAAGGTTTTTTTGATCATTTCAACGTTAGGGAGAACACAGAAGTGCATTTTGAGTTTAAAACATAAATCAGGGTGGCCAGCAAGAGTGGTACTTTTAAATTCAAGGTTTTTTCCCGGTTGTCCAGGTTGTAAAATATAATTTTTCCCGTTTTTTTCCTTCAAGAATTTACCTATGAGTATAATTTTGAGGGAACAACCGGGAAAAATGATATTTTACGACCTGGAAAACCCGCCTTATTGATAAACAAATTATTCGTTTAGAATTAAGAATAATGAATCATAAAACTTCACTTGAAGCCTTTTTTTATTGCCAAAAAAGCCTAAATAACCAAATAATGATCAAAGATTGAGCAGTTTAACTGAACTCTATACAATAGTACGTATAATAAAGTATTAGTTTCATAAGCCGTCCAAGTTTACAAAACGACCCTTTTTCTGTTCAGTTTTCTAAAGGACAAGTGGGCTAAAACGTCTTATGAAACGAATACTATATATATATATGTACTAATATTTCTACTTGTGTGTCCAAAAGAGATTTATTTAAATACTGGAAACAGTAATATTTCTTAAAATGTCAAACTTATTTACGATATACATTTGAAAAGCAAATGCACAATTAGAATTTTCAGTGTTGACAACTGTCAACTTAACTATAGTTCAAAAAGAAATACAAGAAATGAGTCATAACAAACACATGGGCGAAAATGTTAAATGCATCTAGAATTACGCGAAGGCCACGTTGTAATCTAAATGATAAAATAAACAATAAATGAGCTAGTAAGATTCAGTAGCGAAACAAACTGCTTTTAATTAAAAAAAAATGTAAAACAGCAATGAAAATCTGTTGGTTCTAGCATACGTCACTGAATTCTTAGCAACATGAAATTTGCACTCTTATCTTATCTCACCTCGGGTCGTACTTCTTTATTCCGGTATGATTACAAAAATGACTCATTTCCTGTATTCTTGGTTGAAGTATAGCCTACTTAACAAGGTAATCCCTAACAAATTTTATTTAAAAGTAAGTTATTTTTCTTAAATTTAATGATTAGAAAATAACGCAAATAGTATAAAATATTCGTTTCATAAGACGTTTTAACGTACTTGTCCTTTAGAAAACTCCCCGCTATACGGGTCGTTTTCTACACTTGGACGCGTGCACTAAAAAACGTATTCTTATGAAACTAAGACTTGCATATACTATTTTGTATTTGCATTAATTTGTAATCTTTTAAAAAAAAATACTTTAGTTTGAAACAAAATTTGTTAGGAATACTTTGACAAATGGTAACTTGAAAAATTCTAATTCTGCATTGTTTTTCAAATTTGCGTAAATAAGTTTGACATTTTAAGAACAGCTGTTCAACAAAACCAACTTTAAAAATAAAATGTTACTGTTTCCAGTATTCAACTGAATCTCTTTTGGACACGCATACGTACCTAAATGGCTTCATTTGGACACGCAAAAAAGGAAAAAAATTGTTATTTGTATACCAAGGCCGCAAAATCTTTTTTTAATGTACCAAAGGAATAATTGTCGCCGAGGCCGTTTGCAGCCAAGTCAGGACAATCTCGAGATTATCCTGAGGACACTGAAGAATTTCGCAAACACATTTTTTGTGCAACTGTCAAAAATATGTAATTACAAATTCCATTGCTTTTAAAAAATCAACAATTTAAGGCATTGAAAATAAAAAGGCAGGTTTCATGTTGCAGTGTTTCTACGGAAATAGCATAAATAGAACAATTAGTTTTGTAGAAAATCGTAAAAATGGGTGAAGATACTGGCAATAAGTTACTGAAGAAATGCAATTTCGCATCCTGTATTGAATAAAAAAGGGTTGGGAGAAAATTAGTTTTTACTAAATATTTATATTTTATTAATTTTGAATAAGTATGTGATAGAGCTTCAATCCTGCACATGCCCATTTTGATATTAAGAAAATTTTTTTCATGTATAAAAGCCACTCCACCATATTTAGTATCTGATGACGGTTACAGAAACAAATTTTTATTTTGGTCTTTTGGTCTAGTTTAAATTGTGTTTTCACAATGCGTATGCAACTTGAGGTTAATCCTTGAGGTTAAGGTGACCTATTTTTTGTTAAGGTTTTGTCTGTTTGAATCAATATTTGCAATATCTGACTACAATAAAGCCTTCTGGACGAAAAAGGGATGCCTTTTCAGCTAATCCTCAAAAAAGATTTTTTGAAAAAAGAGTTTACTTGAACCGCGTTCGGTTTTACATTCCAACAACACTTTTAACGCCAATCCCTTCGATTATTAGAATTGGAGCAAATAGCGTATGAACTCTTAAGTTCGTTTATAATAGTGAGGAGCATAGAGAGCCAATGAAGTCACAGGGTAACAAAACCTAAAAATGTATGTTATTATGATTGATATGGTAATTGTTTTTTGTAATAGTAATGGATAATTTCAGGACTATTATGTGAATGTTCAGCATATACAAATGGAACACAATGTTAAACATAGGTTAATATAAATATATAATTCTTTATAGCACTATTCTAGGCAGTAGTGACACTCGCCAAGGTCGCCGTTATAAGAATTTAAATTCCCGCCCTAGTAACTCCTCCTCTTGGATGTATGCACGAACACAACTTTTGGTATACCTGTACTTAAGTAAGAGGGAATTTCTCAATATATATTTTTCTTTTTAAATAAATGATATCAATCTTCTTCTAATAAATGATTATTACAATTAATTTAATCAGTTGTTAAAAAAAAGTAAAAATTGATTAAAAAATTACAAAATAAAGTAATTATTAGCTAATTTAGTTGGGCAAGGGGTCAATGACCCTTTACATATCATGACATGTATGTAATTACAATTAGTTTAAGAGATTTTAAAAACAAATTTTGTGCGAGCGAACTAGTTTATGTAAATAAATAGTAATGGTAATTATGTAAATAAACACAATTTTTTTTTATTTATAGAAACCATAAATCAATGATTGATGATGGGTGCTTATTAACCAGCATTACAATTTGGAAACATTCGATAAAAGGTAGATAAATGAACGCAGATAACTCCAACAGGCCGAGTTTATGTGCTGACAAGTCAAATTATAAAGATCAAAGTACGGTTAGGAGTCACTACTGCCTAGAATGGTATACTGTGTTAATAGTTATTATATGGAAATTTAAAAATGAATTTGAATTGTCTATCATTAACTGATGTTTCTTCGCTAAAATTTAGAATTTTATTATCATCAGCGTCATTATCATCACTGTCTGTAAAAAAATTTCATGACCAAAATATATAATGAACGACAGGAGTCTTTCTTTTAAGGGTATTTGACTTCTGCGCTCTGTATCGTTCTACAGTAGCATAACTACAGGGGGACAGGGGGGGCAGTGCGCCCTGTGTGACACCATTCTAAGGGTGATACCAATTGAAAATCTGAATTTAAAATTATATAATTTGAAAGTTTTATTTAAAAATTACATAAATTTATGTTAAATTGAATGTGCTATTATTATTGAAGTTATTATTATAGTAAAGAGTGCAACTTACTTAATTGAAATAAATTTCGATTGTAAATTTTATTACTTTTATATGGTTGAATGGTTGTTAGTAATGTATTAATGAGAAAAAATAATTTACAACAATAAACTTATAATATCTTATTTGTGGTCAACAATGAGTCAGTCAAAACTTTCCGATTTGGCTCTATTATCCATTGAAAATGAAGTGTAAAATTTCAATTTTCATTGTGAAAAACATTTTCACGTTTAATTCTATTTTAAATAATTCAAATTAATTGTTCAACAATTTTATTTTAATTATTGTACGATACAAAGAATTTGTAATCTTTTAAACATCACAAATATTATGTGCAAATATATTTTCATTTTTAATTAAAACATTTATAGACTTTTATGATATAAATTTTTATATTCGATTGGAGTGGGGGAGGGGGGGTAAACATCATCAATATTACCCCGGGTGACAGTATCATTCTAGACAACATTTTGCACTCGGCATACTCGCTATTTGCATGACTACTATCCATTTTTTTTCTAGAGTCCTCTGACTTTGAAAGCGTATTGCTCTGGAACTACTGAACCGAATTAAATATTTTAAAAGCGAGCAAATATTAAATTCATTTATACATACTACAGTAAAATATTATATTTCTAACTGGTATACTTTTGTTTTTATCGGACGATATGCAATAAAAGGTACCCATTTTTAGGGACAATTTCATTGAAAGTAAGTTCACTAATTTCTTTCTCAGAAAGTGTATGTCATATATCTATGAGATTTTTGTATGGGTTAGAAAGGAACCTTGCTGTTCTTATGCTATTAATCTTTAGACAAAAAAGTGTTTAATTTAAGATTTATGTGAAAAAATAGGAAACTATGCGTTCTTGTTTATTAATAGAGATAGCGTAAATTTTTTTTCGATAAATCAACACTTTTCATGTGTAGACATTATTGTTTTCAAAAAAATGTTCCTTATTTTAATAATAAATGCGGAAACAAAAAAACGATTTTTGATGACAAGCGGTTTCGACAAAAAATGTTTTTTTTGTTATTGCACTTTTATTGTTAAAATTCGGAACATTTTTTTAAAGAAAATAATGTCTACATATGAAGAGTGTTAATTTAGCGAAAAAAATTTGCCGCTATCTCCATTAATAAACAAGAACGCATAGTTCGCTATTTTTTCATATATATCTTAAATAAAACACTTTTTTGCCCGAGAATTAATAGAATAACAACCGAAGGCTTCTTTCTAACCCCTACAAAAATCTCATAGATATATGAAATATACTTTCTGAGAAAAAAAATATTTAACTCACTCTCAATGAAAGTGTCCCTAAAAATGGGTACTTTTTATTATGTATCGTCCGATAAAAATAAAAGTATACCAGTTAGAAATATGATATT
Organism: Agrypnus murinus; assembly: GCA_929113105.1. Taxonomy (NCBI): domain Eukaryota; kingdom Metazoa; phylum Arthropoda; class Insecta; order Coleoptera; family Elateridae; genus Agrypnus; species Agrypnus murinus. The sequence continues at coordinate 24,423,123 of OV816028.1, read as the reverse complement.
TAACTGTTACATGTAGAAATAAATTTACTATTTGCTCGTTTTTAAAATATATAATTTGGTTCAGTAGTTTTTGAGTAATACGGTATCAAAGTCAGAGGACTCTAGAAAAAAAATGGATAGTAAATGATCTATTCTTCTTACTCTGCTCTTAAAACATAAAACAAAATGCAGCTTTAAGAAAAGATGGAGGCATGTTTAGGAATCAAAGAGCAGTGAACGCGACGATTTAAATGGCTCAAGAATTATGGTTGAAAAAGTAACAGTATTTCAGAAAATAGCGATTCTGAAAACACCTGCTCTGTGACACCTACAACACTAACTAGAGTAAATGTAAATTGTGTTACACTTTAAAACAGTTTGCAAAATATTTCATTCTTTAGGCCCGTATTCTTATTGAACTCATACGAACAAGTTTCGATATGAGATAACATAATTCTTTATTATCTACTAACCTTTGATTGGCTAAGTTGCATCTTATGACGTAAAAATTAAAATAAACCTTGTTCGAATACAGGCCCTGGTACCTCCAGCATTACTATTTTTTAGCAACTTTACAAGAGCGCGGTTTAAATGCTTGTAATGATTTTATTACAGATGACATGATAAATTCTCTGAAATGTTGTAACTAATAGCATTGCTAGTTACATTTCAAAGAATTAGGTTCATATCATATATAAGAAAGTTTTTATAAGCATTTAAGCTGCGCTTCTGTAAAGTTGCTAAAAAATATGCCAGTATGCATTAACGGCAATGATATGTGTTACATAAACCTTATAGACTATTTTTCTATCTGTTTATGGATAATGATCTCTTGGATCTGATTATTACTGAAACTAATATGTACGCTGAAATTTTATAGAGTGTAAATATCAGATTGAAGTCTAGAATAAAGAAATACAGGAATGTAACCAAGGAAGATTCTCTGGATTTTCTTTGGGTTTGGTGTTACATATGGGAAATCTGAAACTGCATCATATTAAAGACTGCTGACCAACATAGTATACAGATTATCCAAAAATCAATCTAAACATACAAAAATTAATGAGTGCAACAAGAAAGACATAAACAATATGGGTAGCACAACAGAGATAGAATGCAATCATGGCTAGGTAAATTTTTAAACTAAAAATCTCTCTCCAATAACAAGCAAGCAAGCAGAAACATCTGTCATAAATACTTTATCTGTGATTAAGAGGTGCTTTCCATTGGACTGATTTACTGATCTGGTGTTACCCTAGGGTCATCTGGTTCACTTATTTGTTGTTCCATTGGCCCTGGTTCATGATGATCCAAGCTGATCTGTATTACCTCCCCCCTTGCCCTTCAAGTACCTAGTTTTTGAAGTGTGTATAGTGATCTGTGGAGGGAAATAATATCAGCTGATTGTGGTTTTTGAAATAATAACCTCTAACAATCTGAAAGATTTCTCATTTTCATTTGAAACATATTATTATGGTTGGTAGATACTTAGGTAGTTAGTTAATAAACTCAACAAAGAAATTATATTAATTCAGATTGTTTTTTTTGTACTATTTAGAACTGTTGTAATTAAAGATTGCTGTTCCCAATTGCAATACCAGGATGAGTTTCGCATTAGATTTGTTTGCACCAGAAACTAATTGCCATTATCAGCTTCTTGTAAATGAGGATGATTTCAACAGAGCTCAAATTGGTAAGTATTAATTAAAATAACAATCAGATATTTAATATCGTGTAAAAAAATGCAATACCCGTTAAGAAAATTTTTAGAAATAAGTTTTATTATCGGAGTTACTTCTCTGTGTGTTTCCTTATACAAAACCTATTTACTATTAAGCACATCCAGTTGTGCAGTAGCTTGATAAATTATACAGTTTTCTGCTTTAAACAAGTTAAATTAATCCAATGTTATTTTAATTTTCAGATGTGAGATTGCAGTATAACTTGAAATATCAACAAAATTCTCAACATGTTAGAAATTTTGACTTAGGAGTTTACGAGTGCAGAAAAACGCTTTAAGGTAATATAGATAAGATGCTCCATTATCAAAATAAATCATTTTGTTTTCTTTTTATAGACCATTGGTGATCATCAAGAATTCCTAAAGAAGCACTAGATTTCTCTATTAGTATTTAGTATTAAATAAGTAGTATTTAACTAGAGGACATTTGAACCAGTCTAAGAAGTGGTTTATATAATGATTATCTCTCTCTGGTTGGGCATTGTAGTACTGTAGTACTACACTACTATGAGTTAAACATTTTTTTACTTATCTGTTTTAATAACTTGTTACTTAACCTGTTTTTGAATAAATAAATTCTATATCCGATATATTTTTTTTATTGGTGATTACAATTATTTTTTAATTGATAACATTGCATGAATGAATGAAGTTAAAAAAATATTGTTTTTAGAATATATATTGCAAATAAAAAATTGTTATAAACATTTGGTTTTTCAATTCGAACATGACATCCATCGATTGCTCCCAGAACATTGTTTATGGCTTTCCGTTTCTGGAATGCACTAACAGTGGTTGCAACTCGTTCATTAGTAGGCCATCGAATATATTGTGTCTTTAAGAACAAAATAAAATTTAAAACCCTTAACAGTACTCTGTGAGCTGAACTTAAGGAAACGTTAAATCTATCAGAAATTTGCCTGAATGTTTCATTATTGACCAAATACCATAAAGTGAGAAGCATTGATTCTTCAGCGGAAATCTTTTCCTCCATGCTCACCAGTAGGCATGAAACTACTTGATGCTAAACGACCTGAATAGTAATGAAAATGGTTAACATTTACCATTCTACAGATGCTGTAATACTAACCAATTAATATTTCAGCCGTAGTCCTTGTAATTCTAAAATGACTGAAAAGTTATATCGCTATACTCCTTAACAACTAGCACAATATATCCCTCAATTTTTGGGATAGGTTGGAGTTTTTTTATTAAATTATTTTCCAAATCACTGTCGCTAGATTCGTTGCTGCTGCTGCTATCATGTGATGCGTGTGCTGATGTTAGAAACATTATATTTTCCTGTAAGAAACCTTTAATATAACAGTGTCTAATGTATTTTTTTCCCTCATTTATCTACGTTATTCATAACTGCAACAAAGTTTCACTCTTATAATAGCAATGAAAAAGTTACTTGTTTTATTGCTATAGGTTAGGTTTTACAATCTGGCAAGATTGTGATCTAAAGTTGTTCTATTGGCAAATTATTATGAACTGATCTTAAGATGACCTGATCATATAGAACTGGATCAGTAGATTAACCCAATGGAAAGCACCTAAGAGCACAAAATTCATTACTCCGTAAATCAATTTAATAATTTGAATGTTTTGCTTTCTGTGTATACAACATTTTGAATTTTCTAAGATTCTAGTGACAAATTGTGATAAAACTGATTTTTACCACAAAAGCAATTTATTTAGTAACTATTATATCGACATAATTATTTTAACCTCACTTTATGCTTTTAATGACAGATAAAAATATTTGTGACAGATATTTGCTTGATTGCTTGTTATTGGTAAAAATTTACCTAGCCATGATTGCATTCTATCTTTGTTGTGCTATCCATATTGTTTATGTCTTGCTTGTTGCGCTCATTAATTTTTGTATGTTTAGATTGGTTTTCATAATTTTATGGCAAGAAATCAATTTACGAGAATTTTGAGATATTTTCAGCACTTTGCTTGAAATCTATTAGAGGGTGGTAAACTTACTTCTAGCGACAGGCTTTACAAAATAAATACAAAGCCTATACTTAAGGGCTAAAAAATTTATTTAATCATTTTTATTCACACAAATTCCTATTAGGATTTTAATTCACATCTTGTTAAAGAAATAATGAGTGAGATATACAGTGTGTTCCCAGACAAACTTCAAAAACGGAAAATCTTTATTGTTGAATTTACAACAGGGAGTTACTCTACAGCATTTTATCCTCTTTCTAATCCCATCTATAGTATAAGAATTAATGAATATTGGATCATTCACAAGGAATTACTGGTTCTACCAACAATTAGTTGTTAAATTTCAGACTTACTAATTAACAAAGAATATTAAAATAAATGTATAGCATAAAAGGTATATACTTCATAGAGTTTTCTGTGTTACTTGCTATTAAATAAATAGTCAGCTGTAACATAAATCCCAATACTAACCTTCCTGAATATGTACGAATTTACAGGCCGGCCGGTTGCAGAGGCCTCGATTAAAATCTTGGCACACCAGGAGGGTGTCCAGTAACTGAAAAATTTTAAACGAAATATAAGTAAATGTAAACTACAATATATCATCAACATATTATTAAATATAAAAACTAGACTTTTGTGGAAAACCATAACTAGTAATTGTGAACATATGTGTAGGTAATAAAGACTGATAGTTGCTGGCACATATGGAACACATTTATAGTTACAGAAAGGTTTATCTATTTAAAAGGAGCAGAACATTCATAAGAGTCTAGAATATATATGTATAAATTAAAGCTAGGTTGTTTCCTCTGAAATAGATTAACCAATATTAATTATTAACCCTAATTGTAGTTTTCACATTAAAAGAAATTCGCATGCCAATTAATCATATAAGTGACAAAAATTTAACAAATTTAAGTTGCACTTATGATTCAGTTCAAATGTGAAGTTTTTTTTATTTCAAAGAAGATGCTAAACTTCAATCATTCTGCATAAAGAAAACACAAAAAAAATTTACATTAATAATCATCAATCATACAACTACCTGCTAGTACATTTCATCTTATCAGATATCTTAACTAAAGAAGACAAAAAAAAATATTGAAAAGTAGAAAGTAGCATTTTAAAACAAACGATAAATCAGTATGATTTGGCCACGTTTTGCAAAACAAACAAGCCTTAATTAAACTCGTGATATAATACGAAACGTGTTGGAGACCAAAACCACTAAGCAGTGTTAATAAATAGTATGGCATAATAATAGCGGTGGATTTCATGCAGAATGTTTGAAGATCTAGTAATTTACGAAATGCCATAAAAAAGTTTTAAAAAATATGTAATTATCTCTATTTTCGTTTCTAAAAGCAATAAATAGTTTGATTTTCTCTTTTATGGCACTTCAGCTATTTTGAATTAAAAAGGAGATTAAGCACAACGACTACTACGTCAGCATCAAAAATAACTAAATTCTTTCAAAAGCATTAATAAACATCAAAAATTAATGCTGCAATCAGACAGTGATGAGATCAAGTTAGTATTTTCAACAAATGTGTGCAAATCTAAATTGGTTGTTACTACAAAAAATTTTGTATTTGGATTTTGCCTTATTTAGTTTGCATCAACATATAAGAGCATGTTTTATTTTTGTTTAGTATTATGTGAAAGCAAAAGCGTAAATCGTGCACACTACTTATGTTCAAACAAGTTTTATAAAGCTAAGGCTAGATGTTGAGACACAAATGTTATGTAACTGAATGAATAAAATAAAACATGAGGTCAGTTACCATTCATCAATGTATAAGCTGTTGTTACTAATCGGAATAGTAAACACTACCTTGTGATCGAAAAAAACAAAGTATTAGAACAAGCGATGACCAATCTGTTAAGATTGGTAAGTCCTTTAGCTATTGTGATCATATGTGCAAAGAAATAAATTTTCAATATTAACCACATAGGTATAGAAAAAGAATCTGAGAAGTAGTGATAGTAACCTTCACAACATATGATTACAAGCTGCTCTAATTCCTTTTTTATTTGATCGTGTGGTATATAAAGAATTGTCCAGTTAGCACTAAATTTCTAAACTTAAGCAGTTAATACAGAGTGTCCATTTTAAAAGTAAAGAAGAAACCAAAATGATATGAGCTTCAAGATTATGTACTCCATTCCACTTTGATTGAAATATTCTCATATTTTTCTGCAAATTTCTTAAAAGACTTTTCTTAAATTTTTGGAAATATTCCTTAACTTTTAAAGATTCTACAAAGAACGTCTACATTTGACATATACATATACAGGGTGATTCAGAATAACTGATATAATAACTGATAAAATTCATTTTCTGGAAAACTATTCGTTTTTGACCTATACTTGTCAAGGTAAATTAGCTCTACCCCTCTATCAACCATTTAAAGGATATCCGTTATTTCTGAATCACCCTGTATAGCAAGGTAAAAAATCTGAGAAGTAGTGATAGCAGTGGCGTATTTAGGGGTGGGCTATCGAACTGGAGCCCCCCAAAATTTTTTTAATAGTTAGGTCATTTATGTACTAAAACCGTGGTTTCCCGTAAAAACCCGAAAATTTAGTAGTAGCCCCTCCCGGAAAAAATTCAAAAATACACCACTGAGTGATAATAATCTGATTCAATAATAATCTAAAAAAATTAAAATGTGCAGGGATTGTATTTCGATTTTTAAAGTGGTAGGAGAACTTGAATCTTGAAACTCGACCCTTTTCAGATTTCTGTATTTTTATTGAAGTTTGACTATATTTTTAAAAAATATATTTATGAATTATTTGGTACTTAGAACCTTTAACATGGCCACTCATGAATTTTACTAAAATAAAAATAAGTAATTTCGGAATGATCACTTAAAAAAAAAACCAACATGTTAAGTTAAAATACATTGATGTAAAAACTCATATTTGATTTTAGTCTAGACTTAGCTTACAAATTTACAAGATATTTACATATATTGTAATTTAGACAATCAATTACGATTGCTTGAAACTACAACTTCTATTTTCAAAAAGATGTTCAAACATGATGATGCAAACGAAGTTTTAATAAAAATCTGTTATTGTAATTAGTTATAAGGTAACATTTCAAAACATGTAAGCTGTAACTACAACAAGAAAACAAATTGTACCTCAGTATTATTTTTTTACGTGTATCTAATTATATCGATATGTGCCTCGATATAACTGGAAGGAATATTTTATATAGCGTAGTACAGCAGACATGATTTTAAACATACAGTCTATACCTGTCCATGTTCATCAGTGTAGATCACAAAAGGGGCGTTTGAGGGCACAGGCGGGCCATTGTCTAGGGCCGGCGACATGCAGCGACCAGCAGTGCAGCAAGCCAACGTCATCGCAGCCAATCAGCGTTACGATAACATTACGTTACAGCAGTACATATACCCACCATACACCATTACAATTGCATGTGAAGTAGACAGCGTGCGTTCATGTATTATTGTTTTATGTTGTTATATTTTAAATAATATACACAATAGTGTTAATAATATTTTTTTTACAAAAAGTGTATTATTATTATTTTTTAATTTTTTTTATTAATCGAGATATAAGCACAAGATTTGTAGCAACAGCGAAAAAGTTGGTTAGATCATAATGTAGGTATGTATAAAACAAATAATGTGTATGTATGTACGTGTTTAATAATGTCGAGAAAATTGAATAGTACACATTACAATTTGGTTAAGGTGGTGTCGGTGGGTAATCCCAAAACCACGCGATTTTGCACACCATTAGTGCGCAACAAGTTACAAACAGCAAAATGTACATCAAATCCAAAACAGCAATTAAAATAATAGTAGCACAAATAATTATAAATAAATAAATTAATTAATAGTTAAAAATAAAGAGATATTTTTAGTTAAAAACAAAGAAAAATGTGTGACGAAGACCAAACCAGATATACGTAAGCATGAAACAAAAAAGCAAAAAAATTAAAGTTAATCAACTTATCTAAAAATACAAGAGAAAATGGTTTGGAAATGTTATTAATAATAACAATATAATAAAATAGAGATGAAATAAAAATAAAGGCTATGCCAATAATTTTTTTAGCTCCTGTTTGCTCACTGTGTTGTTTAAGCGGGAAGTAAGTAGCTGATGTTATATTATTTAATACTACCAAATCAGTCATCATGTCTTTAGATCTGTGTTGTTTAAGCGGGAAGTAAGTAGCTGATGTTATATTATTTAATACTACCAAATCAGTCATCATGTCTTTAGATCTTAATTAAAAATAGCTATAAGACACTTGCATTAGTTTTCTCTAATACTATACACATACTGGGTATGTTTTTAAATACTAGAATAATAGCAATAATTTTCAAACACTTATAATAACAACATTGACCTTGAAAGTTTTAAAGTAGAGGGACAATCCATTAATACTATTATAATTTAGCATTTGTAGGCTACTGCTGTAGCAGTGCGTAGTAGTAACTCTCATGGGCTAGTGCAAACCCACTTATTTATTTTCACATAAATAACACTAAGACCGTTTTTAGGAACAGGCTATTTTTTCCATAATATTATTATTAACACGTTGGCTGCCAAAGATAAAAATGGTACTATTCTGAAGAATCCACTTGTGCTGTGTGCTGCTTGGGCAACGACCGGTCAAGTCAGCGAGTACTATAAACGTCACCTGGATGGCTGCAGTTCAACTTATTTATATGTAAAATATCAAACAAATAAGACTGTTCGGCACACATATATACACTTTGGTTAAAACCATTCGGCATTTGGATGTACGAGCCAACGTATTAATGGAAAAAAAATCACTAATTGCAAGTTTGGCAAGTGCTGTTCCAGGTCAAGACACCGAAATCTTTGGAAATTTCCACTCAGATGAATGGATTTGTTGTTTCAAGCTATAGGAACTTTTTGTGCAGCTCATCCATCTGTCTATACAGGACAAATGCTTCAAACCTATAGAGCAATTGATTTTGCCTATGTTAATTAAATAGCAAAAATTAATAAAAGAAGTGACATAACTTTAAAAAATAGTTTTTCTTGTTTCCACTCAAATGAGTGGATTTTCTGTTTTCAGCCATTGGAACTTTTTTCGCAGCTCGTCCATCTATTTATGTAGGATCCTACGTTTTTCAAACCTATAGAGCCATTGATTTTGCCTCTGTTAATTAAGTAGTGATAATTAATAAATTTATATAAGTGGCAATATTGTGGAAAATTGTTTTTCTTATTTTCACTCAAATCGGTGGATTTCCCGAGTTTCGCGTTTCACACAGTAGGAACTTTTTTGTGCAGCTCGTCCATCTATCTATATAAGATCCTACATTTTTTAAACCTATAGAACCATTGATTTTGCCTCTGTTAATTAAATAGTGAAAATTAATAAATTTATATAAGTGGCAATACTGTGGAAAATTGTTTTTCTTGTTTCCACTCAAATGAGTGGATTTCACGAATTTCGCGTTTCACACCTTAGAAACTTTATTGTGCAGCTGGTCCATCTGTCTATATAAGATCTTACATTTTTCAAACCTATAGAACCATTGATTTTGCCTCTGTTAATTAAATAGTGAAAATTAATAAATTTATATACGTGGCAATACTGTGGAAAATTGTTTTTCTTGTTTCCACTCAAACGAGTGGATTTCACGAGTTTCGCGTTTCACACCGTAGAAACTTTTTTGTGCAGCTCGTCCATCTATCTATATAGGATCTTACGTTTTTCAACCTTTTTTCCTATCTGGTGAAAATTAATAAAATTATATACCTAGCTTTCCCATAAGTTTTGATACAAGTTCGATTGCAAGTTTAAGAAAAATGCGTTGTTAAATTCTAAAATGATTTATTATAATGAAAAATACAAATACTGAAAAATACTAAAAACAGTTACATTATTCAAAATGTCTCCCACCAGCCCTAATACAAGCCGTCAGACGCGTAGACCAGTCATCGATTGCATTACGCACTACTTCCATGTCTAAATTTGCCACTTCTTTAACAATGGCCGTTTTAAGGCTGTCTAAACTATTGTGTATTGTAGCACACACTCTGATCTCTAAATGGTCCCATATTTTATAATCAAGCGGATTTAAATCCAGGCTTGACGAAGGCCAATCTTCGTGTTTAATAAATTTGGGCAATTTTTCTGAAGTCAGTCTTGTGTACGTTTGGCCTTATGACCAGGAGCCGAGTCCTGTTGAAATACCCAGTGGCTGTCTTTAAACATGGTGGAACCTAACGACTTTCCACGCCCTCCAAAACGTCTTCGATGTAAACTTTCGCTCCAGTTTTCACTCCTTTTTTACAAAAATGAACTTCTGTGGGACCAAAGTACGACATGCCTAACCACACCATGACTGATGAGGGATGATGACTTCTCTGAATGCGAGGAGCAACAGCAGCAGCTTCTCGACTGCTGTGAGCATGCATTACACTCTGTCATTTTGTTTATTAAAATGCTGCTCGATGGAAAATATTTTCTCGTCCATAAAAAGCATTTCTCGATGCTGATTTTGAGCGTACCGCTTTAAAAGTGCCTTACAAATGACGTCCTGACTGTGATTGCACTTATACAATGCAACCACAGCAATACGATTTTCTTTTTGGTCCAGTTCATTGTACAGAACAACACGAGAAATGTAATTAGACTGTTGTATGCAAGTTTAATAAATGAGTTTAAGATACGTAATGACAGTTGTATTCAATTATTTTATGTAAGCCAGAATTGATCCTTGTATCAGAACATACGAAAATACTAGGTAAGTGGCAAAACTTGAAATATTATATGACCCAAAATTATTTTGAATGAAAACGTTGGTAGACGACAACCATATACATTCAGCAGATATGTCAACGCTTTTGTTTTGGGTTTATAAAAACCTCCAAAACGGAGCATTTTCAGAGTTTTCCACGATTTTCGACACTTCAAAAACCGTTGACTTGCAATAATTTCCTAAATGAATGACTTCGCGAAATAGGATCTCTATGTAGCATCGCCCACTACATATCGATACACTGTGAAAGTAGGAAATTGGAACACACGCAGAGTCGATTGTTTTCACATAATTTGGTACAAGAAATCTTGTGCCCACAGTTGTTTCTTTAGGTTGGTTCATGTCGTGAACATTTTTTGAAACCAAAAGTACGTAGAAAAATCAAGTTCTTCTCCAAGAAAAAATTAAAAAAGATATGAATCAACCTAGACAAACGACTGGTACCACAAGATTCCTCTTACCGAAATTAGGTGAAAATAGTCGACTCCGCACATCTCCAAGAAAATAGGTGTAAAAAACTTCCATAGTGTAATGGGAAATTTTGTAATAGAATTTAAAATTTAAAACTGATCAAATTACTGTTGCAGTTGGAAACATGATTTTAATAGCTCGAAACCCGGTTTTGGTGACCCATTTTTCTAGTTCGGGAATATGCACTATGCAGACCAGTAAAATTTTTTGATGGAAGGTTGGTTCAAATTGTTTGTATTTAAGTGTATATAAAAATGTTGTAAGCACCTCGAATTGTAATTTTGTGGTATCTTCTAGTAGCGCAATCTAAAGGTTCCTTTCTTCGCCACAAAGATAATTATTTACATAGGTCTGTATTTTTTTAATGCATGTGTATAGTCGCCATTATGTTTAATATGTTAAAATGTGTTTTTAATAAACACTATTAAAACATTTTTCTTTACATTGCCCATTGTTTACAGTTACACTGGCAGTTTTCACCTGGAAGGAGTCATTAATGTACCTTCAGAATAGGTTCCTTATAATTTCATAATTATTTTATCTGATTAAATAATAATATAACACAGCCATTTTATAAAATTAAATAAATTTTTTTAAAAGTGGTAATAGTTTTAACAGTAAAAAAAATAACATCGTCCTTAGCATGGTAGCATTAAATAGTCATCAGCTCTATTCCCTTTTTTATAATTAACACAATTTAAATTGTCAAGTTAAAAAATTCACATTACAATTGTATTTAATCACATTAATCATATATTTGTACCATTGTTTGAGAAAAAGGTATTAATTAGCAAAATTGTTAGTAAATACATAAAGTTACAACAATAGCAATTTGAAGATTAGTCAGAGCTTACAACAAATACAGGATATACTAGTATATATATTTAAAAAAGCAGTTTTACATTACTACAAAAACAGTTAAATCAACTAAAAATTATTATTAGTAACAAGAAAGAGACAAAGAATAAGGATATAAACAAAGTAATAAAAAAAAAGTATACTGGTTTGTCTACTATTGCGTACTATTACAAATTAATCAGTATTTTAAAGCGCCTTATATGATTGGTGTGCTACTGTAAAAATTAAATTAATAGTATATATTAGAAAAAAAAAAGATAAAAATTATTAGAAAGCGTTTATGTGTATAAGGGAAAAGGATATAACTGCGTTGCTACATTTAGTGAATGCGGCTGATTCTGTAAACATAACACCTGATGAATAATAATAATAATAATAAAATAGCTTCAAAAAAGTTATGTAAAAACAACTGTGAACCACAAGAACAAGCAAATAACTGCACTACTTGTTTTTATCAGTACAGTTTTACTTACTACAAAGCTGTAAAAAGTGATCTAGCAAGATGTAGGAAAACCAAACATACATATAATAGAAATCGAACCGTAACTATATAATAGCCTTTAGATTGTTCTACGACACTTGAAGAGAGCACCAGAGCAGTTTAAAGACACAACTTTCACTTTTTGTTAGTTAAAGAAATTCAGTTAAAAAAACTGAATTTCAAAGCTACGCTTTACACATTTACCTACGAGAAAGTCACAAGCAATACACATACTACCTTTCTTAGTTAGGAATTAAATAAATATTTAGCTTTATTATTTAATGTTGGATGATAATAAAGTAGAGTGCGTATTACTCAAGCAACCGTAATCAAATTGTAAGCAGAAACCTGCCAAATAAAATTTTAAAGTATCACTATAAGAAGCCAGCTGGAAAACAACTTTTTCTATAGCCAATTCACTATTTGTCGAATAATAACACTTATTCGGTAGGTAGTAAATAATATATAGAAGCTAAACTGAGAGGTTTTGAGCACTTGTGGTAGCATGTGAATAAGGGTATAAAATTAATGGACATGGTAAAAGACAATCAAATAAGAAGCAATGATTAATAAAACAAATATCATGCATTTTCAAGCATTATTATTACAAACAGTGGCTGTGACATAATTACATACACCTCTGGATTAGAGTAGTACAGTAAATAATATAAATAGGAATATAGGCTGTCACACTAAGTGGCGAGCGTGACCCACACCTTTTGCAAATAAGCGTGATCAGCGGCCCAAGGCACTGTATTATTGTGAGTCAAGATGGAGGGTGGCTGGCAGCTGATTACGCACAACTGCATAGCCCACATGACTCTATCGTAGGACATTTATACGCACAAACTTTTTTTTTTAATATTAAAAATACTTTTCGTCCTACGATTTGGTAATCACGTACACTATGCAGCTAGAGCTTTGTTGTTGTTACCAACATACTATAGCTTAGCAGGATGGCCACAATTGTCCAAATACCTAGCCTATTATCATACTGTATAAATATCCTACTAAAAATGCAAATTTTACACAACATTGTACGATTACCTACTTATAATAGTTTACATTTTAATTTATAATATTATAATCAATACAGAAGCATCACAACATAAAATACTTTGATAATGATATATAAAGCAGTTTATATTTGATGAAGTAACGCTAAAGGAGACAGCTACTAGGTGCTGTCACAAAGTATACATCACAAATCTATACTAAGACAAAATGCACTAGCCTATTATTATTCTTTTCTGTTTATCTCTTCTTTTTCAAGTAATAGTAATAATAATAATAATAAAGTAGTAAACTAAACTGATAGGATCTCAGTGATGACATGTAGGGCGTTTATAAATCTAAATTGTGCTTGAGATCAAAACCCAGGAAGACAAAAAAATTGCAAAATACTAGGAAATTTATATAATAGTAGTAGTATTTAGTTCACTATTAATTTTAAAAATAAAACAAACAATAATAATAATAATAAAAGAAATTGAATTAATTAAAGAAAACAGAAAAATCAGTAGCGGTCATACTGAGTAAAATTATATAACAAGTGAAAATACCCAACCCAAAAAGAAGTGTATCTGTAAAAAGTTACATTTAAAATGATATATGTATATATATATATATAAAGTTATCATTAACAGTTTGAAAAGAAATACCAAAAATTCACATGCAGAACATGTATTTAAAGCCCCAGGACATGCACAGTTCGAACTAACACATACACGGAAATTGCAACAAGACACACGGGGCAATGCGCAACTGCATTGCATCTTTTTGGGTCAGTTACAAAACTACAGACTGTACCTACAATAATGGCACTGTCTAAATTCATACTAGATACTACCATGCTATCAATACAGGTGATAAAAAGGATAATTATGGTACAAATAATTTTTTTTTCTCTTTGTGGTCAAAGCCACCATGCAAAAACACTTCTAACAATTTATCATAAAACACCACTTTCACCTCAAAATACAACAATTCTTAGCAAGTATATAAAGTTATTAATATATATTAAAGTGGTGTTAAGGGCAGGATGTCATAGCGGTGCATACAGCGGGTGTGAGGGTATCACAGACACGAGGCACTCGCTTGGTCCGGGGTCGCTCAGCGTACGCCCATTCATAACCACTAATAAAATTTTGACTAGACTTCTACTTTTTAAAAACAATATTAATAGTTTAACTTCTTCTTACAATAATAAACTGATTAATTAAAAACAAATACAAAAACACATAGTACTATAATAAATCCCTGTCAATCACTTTAAAAACTTCTTTTCTTAATCAAAAACATATTAAGAAGTTTTTAACTTCTTATATGGCTGCATTACTGTGTTGTTATTATTCTGTGCAGCTGCAGCTGCAATATGTGAAGGTGGTGGCACGTTAGTACTGATAGGCGTTGTAGCAACAGAAACAGGATATTGCGCACCAAGAAGGTTAGGTGATAGAATTTGATGAGTTGTAGTAGCAGGATATGGTGAACGAATAAGAGAATATGGGTTAAGTACAGCTTGTGGAGGTCTGCTTATGTTCAATAGATGATTTGGTGCAAGAGCATATGGATTTATACCAAGATTTAGATTAGCAGCACCTAACGTTAATGGTAATCCTGTTGGATAACGTTGCATAGCAGCAGCAGCCGAAGGAATTCCAACCGCTTGTTTGTTAAGCGCAACACCTGTATAATTTATTGGATTTAAATGATTTAAATGATTTGTCGCAGCCAACGATTGGCTGGCAGCAGCCAGTTTTACTGCCTTAGCGTAATTTTGCTGAGCGACCTCTTTAGCAAGAGTAGCAGGATCGGGCATGTTAGGATGTGACATAGTGACAGAAGTAGAAGCAGGGGGAGCTACTTCCTCCTCCTTAACCTGCGATACTTGGGAAGCTGAGGGAACTTGTTGGGTTTCAGTAGCTGCTGGGGAAGTAGCATCGGAAGTAGCAGGGGCTGGCGAAGGAGAGACCGAGTACTCACATGAAACGGGCACAAATGGCTGTTGCAACTGCATTAGTTGCTGGTATGTAGTTGCGTTGGGTTGATATACCGGCACGCCCGATTTATCAGCTGCAGGTCGTTTGTATGGCACCATGCCAGGGAAGGCCTATAAAAATATTTTAACATGTGATCACTGAAAAACAAGTATGTGCTATTAATATTGCTGTATACATACAACTTCTGGTTTTGCATACATATCTTAGAAATGGGCATGTGAATGGTATGTTAAAATTATTATTACATACAGATACAGGCATGTATTGCTGGTTAATTAACCATTTACGTTAATAATCATTTTTAACTAAAATGACCTGCTCATTAACGCAGCAGTATAGTTGCTCCTTAAAAGTGTGGTTACATATATAATTAAGTAGTATATAAAAAGCTTTTTAGAGATGCAAAAAGGAAAAAATTTTATTCAAATCCAAGTCAACATAATTAAAGTTTGTATCTAATCAACCATATTTTAAACTTGTTCCTAATATCCAAATCCGAAACTCCATACTAATATCTGCATCCGAAATTTATTCTTTATCTAGTTTCATCTGATATCTCTATTTTTTTTATGTTCAAATGTTTATGTTCAAATTAACATATTTCATTCTATCACTCTGTATATGGAAATGCAAATTTGGCATATTAATATTAATCGATAACTGTAGTTACTAATGAATGTTTCAGATATGGGGATAAGTTTTCGAATAATTGTATAATATCAGATAGTAGTATTACTGTAAGATACTTTTCAATAAACGGATAACTTTTGGATACTCTTCAGATAATTTAAATATGAGAAGCCAGGGCCGGTGTAAGTTTTTGCGGGGCCGGGTTCAAAAATGCACAGGCCTAAAACAACTTCTAAATAAATAATTTATTATAAACACATTATTACATATTACAATAGCATCACTGAGTATCATTATAGTTATTTACGAAAAAGCGAAGTCGCGCATGTTTTGAAGAACGAGCGAGTAGTTCATTTGCGCGAATGCGTCGGAAATGACTTCGCGCATCGAGTTTTGCACAAAAAATTTTGAAACGAACTTTAACAATGAAAAAACATAAGTAACCAAAATCTGTAATACTGTTTCGAAATCAAAGTAAACATAAAACCAAGTAGGCAATAGCATTATCTTGTCGTCAATAGATGGCTCTCGCACATTTGTCATTGTAGTCACTACTTCTAGTCACCTAGTTGGTTGTTCAGAGTACCGCAAAACGCCGCCATATTGGGCAAAAGAAGCACGATATTGTTCATTATTTGTATCTGATTGCATTTAATCTAATCCACGTTTACTTTAAAAGGTTTTCCCATTATGATAGATCAAACCTCTAATATGTCAAATACGTAAAACGTGATTTTAATTAGTCCATTATTAAAGATCACCCTTCTCTGCCCCAATATGGCGGCGTTTTGCAGTACTCTGATCGACTAGCGCGATCTAGGTGACTAGATGTAGTGACTCTATGTCAGTGGAATTATTATCGATTACTATCTTTCTTTTGCCATTTCTAATACCCAAATGG
This sequence comes from Agrypnus murinus, assembly GCA_929113105.1. Taxonomy (NCBI): domain Eukaryota; kingdom Metazoa; phylum Arthropoda; class Insecta; order Coleoptera; family Elateridae; genus Agrypnus; species Agrypnus murinus. The sequence continues at coordinate 24,406,304 of OV816028.1, read as the reverse complement.
TTTCTAAATTAAATTTTAGGTATAATTAAATAATATCCCCACCAAACATTTTTGACCAAACTGGTGTCATTTTAACGGAGATTTTATGCTGATTCTGAATATGTAAATAATTTTTCAAATTTGGGGATTAAAAGTAAAAAAAATGCTCCATCCCCGTGAAATTGAATAATAATTATATTAAGCTTTTATGATTGCCAAACTGTGTAATTTACAATTTCACAATTTAGTTAGTAGGTTAGGATAAGTTAGATTAGGTTGAGAAAAATTCAAATTTGTTTTTGCATAGCGTTTTGTTTAGGTAGTGGCGTTCTTGTGGAGGTTAGATTGGTAGCAACCAGAGGCATTTAGGCCTAGGGGAGGCCTAAAATGTTAATTCCGAATATGTAAGTCATTTTTACATGGCCTCAATTAGGAGTAGAAAATGCTTAATCTCCATGGAAATGAATAATAATTATATTAAGTTTCTATAATTGCTAAATTGTGTAATTTACAATTACACAATTTAGTTAGGTTAGGTTTAGGCTAGGTTAGGTTAGGTTTAGATTAGGTTAGGTTAGACTTAGATTAGGTTAGGTTAGGTTAAGTTAAGTTAGGTTAGGTTTAAAAAGCTCGAATTTGCTTTTGCATAGCGTTTTGTTTAGGTAGTGGCGTTTTTGTAAAAGTTAGGTTGATAGCAACCAATTTTGGAGGCTTAAGGACGTTTGCTCCAAAAATGATTTACATATTCGGAATCAGCATAAAATTTCCGTTAAAATACCACCAGGTCAAAAAATGTTTGGTGGGGAAATATTATTATTAAGTCAAATTTTTTTAAAGAGCCTAAAAGGGCCAGTGCTTTTGCATCTTCTTGAAGCACGAGTGCGCGAACACTACGTTTGCGTTTAACTGTTACATTAGCACATCATTTTGAAAGTGGTGAGTTTAAAAATTATTTATCTGGACTCTTTCGTTGCAAAATTTTAATTACGTTATCAAGATTTACGTAGGTTGAATGGTAAAAGTTTGCTTTGCCAGTCGTAAAAGTTGTAAGCGCGGGGTCGTTCAAAACGCGGGTCCGTGTTCCGGGGAACGCGCTGCACCCGCCTCGCGCCGGCCCTGTGAGAAGCTAACTTAGATCAGATAGGGACTTTGAATATTCCACTTAATAAGTTAAATAAAGAGTTTAAAAAGATTTCAAGTTAAAGGGTAGAAATTTGATTAAACCTGAGCTTATTTAGAGAGATGAAAATTCAAAAATAGGGACACAAACATATCTGTAATGTTTGACCGAATTACACTGGCTTAATCTACAATTCTATTATTTTAGTTTTGTTTGTTCTCTGGATTTAAGTTAAGAGTTATCTGTACAATTAGTATCCGTCAGCAGAAATTCAGATACAAAAAGTTACCTTTCATCACATATTAGTCTCTGTTGGGTTAATTAACCAGCAAATTATAAAATTTATTTTTAACTGGTAAATGACCATCATTACTTCGTAATCATGTTCGATTTCTGCATTGTAATTTACTAAATTTTCTTTTGCTTGTTCAGTTCACGATATGATATACAGTGTGCCTGCAGATGTGGTTTTATAATAGATAAAACATTTTTGATTTTATGAGAAAGTCATTCTTTACAAAAACGGATGCTTTACAGACTAAATAATTAATGGTATTTTTTTGATTAAAAGTTCGCTTTTCCTGTTTATGAATAGGTTATCCAGCAAGTCAGTACATCAAAAAAGGTGGGGTACCTTTTTGTACCACAAAACTGGTTTTTTTGTTAATAACTTTAGTTGTACATTATTTTCGCACCTTAAGTTTTTACACAGTGTCAAGAAGCGCTTGTTATATTATTTGATGCAAATAATTCCTATTTTATTTTGAATTTATAATTTAACCTGAAAAAATAGGCGAATTGTTGAAAATCCATTCCCAGTGAAGTAAAATCAATTAATCAAGTTTGATAAGAAATCAAACAAAATTGCAAAAAACAAGAAATAAGAAAAAAAAAATAAGATAGGTAAGTTAGATGCTTCGAATAAAAAAACAAACGGAATGACTAGAACTGCAGCAGTAGCAACAATTAACTTTAGTGTTGGTATAATGTTTAATTTTTTTTAATTTTTGTAATATGAAAATAAATAGATTTATATTATGAAATTATTTGTCCAGCAAAATAAAACTTTCAAGTAAAATTATGTTGGGGTACAAAAATGCTACCCCACTCTGGCCACTGCCTAAGTAACCAACACTTCGTCTCCCAAAGGTTGAAATGCCTACCATGCTGATTTTAGAATTTATATTAGACTAAAGAAGTTCTTGTTTATATTTTCGAATTCCAAGCAGAACAAGGTACTATTTTTATGTGCTGGATATGGATCAATCAATTTTTGAACATTATTCTGCAGTTTTGTAGATGTGTATTTCATATGTTGTAATGAATATTTTTTGTTCCATCTCACACAGACACTTTCTATAACTGAAAATTACTATTTCTTTTAAGCAGACACTACCAGTAAATGAACAAAAAGTATGGAACCATTCAAATCCTATTATTAAAGGTTTTACTGTATTTCACGTCAAAATAATGGTGTTGCTTGAATTAAAATAGTGACAATCAGATAGCAATGTTAATAATATTGAAAAATAACATTATTTCCATTTTTCATTTGTATTCTAACAAGGTGACGTGATTTCTAGAAAATTGTGCACTTTTAAGTTTTTTTTTTACTTAATTGTAAGTAAAATTAAATTTATTTTATATTTTCTAATGGTTTTGAAGAAAGCAAGAAATCTTACCTGTTGTAAACCATATCTAAAGACCCCACTTTTAAACTAATGCTACAACCCAATGTGGATCACGATGGTTTCTCAATATGACACATGAACGTAACATACTTGCCCACAATAATGCTATTCACATACAGCAAGCCATTTGTACCATGTCACACACCCATTTCTATACTGTAATTAGCTATGTGATATTCCATAGGGAAAAGTAGACCTTATCTCCCTAAAGAACTTTTAACACTCAGTTAAACCAGGTAAGACTGTTTCTTCTCACCCTCAATGGTTTTCAGAAAACAATAAATCAGTCGATTATGAATGCAATGCAGTAAAAAAGTTTTCATTTAAAAATGTTTACTATCTTGGATGACTAAGATGTTTGATACCCTAAAAAAGATTTCATATTGCCAGTCAATGAAATATATATTTGTGTGATATTCTGCCGTAATATAGGAAAATCTAGTAAGTTAGTTACTATGTTATGAAATATTATGGATATTTAAAATAAGCCCATAAGATTGTTACGGGCTTATTTTAACGGGTTAATTCCAATTATTATAAATCGCTTAAATTCGGATGTTAGACAATATTTAGGTATCTGATAAGATCCAGATGTAGCATAAACATTGGATTATTGGATATCAGACAAAAATCAGATGTCGAATAAAGTTTGGATGTTTAAGTACAAGCTGAAATCAGCATCAGATTAAATTTTTACTCCAAGTCTTATGATTTCAATTTATAAATGCTTTTTCATACTACACTTTTTAAATAAATTTTAACCTTTAGAGAATAAGGCCTCTCCTTCTCTGAAATATCACATGCAGAGTTTTTGCCAATCAAATACTGAAAATAATCATCATAAGATACATATACTATTATTGGACGCTTATACCTAAACCAATGAGCACTGTAAGTGAACTCCTACATCTGCAGAAAATATTCTTTTAGGATTTTTTTATTTTCTTTGGAAAAATTGCTTTTAATCATATAAAAGTTGAAGTGATAGTGGGTATGGATTGCAGAAATGGTAACAGAACATCGAAGTTCAAAACAAATGGGGTCAGGAAAATTTGCCAACCATCATTCATAATTCACCCACTAAAATTCACTATCCTAATTAAATATGATTTCATCCTAAATCGTCCTAAATGAATTAAGTTAGGTGCTCTTAAATGTTCAGTTAATAAGCAATTAGCAAAATTATTGCTCCGTATGAATTATAAAGTAGTGAATTGAAGTCATGAGGCGTGGACAATTAATTATAGTCAGTGCATTTTCCTAGACACCAATTATAACCATAAGCAAAGTTGATTACTATTCTAATTGCCTACAAGCATCAGAATGTAACGGAACATGAATTCTTCCAATTACTTTTTTGATTCCGCTTACCAATTCTCCCATACTTGGCAAAGCCATCCTTTTCTAATCTAGAAATCTTACGCTTCAGGTCCATTCAAATCGCCCCATGCTGATAGGATTTTTAATGATTAAAATGGTTAATTTACAGCTAGCAGAAGCTATTTTTACAAAATGAATTGGAGATTATCCAAGAACTTCGGAAATATTCACTTTTAAAATGAAACTTCACAATCTTAAAAAAATTTGATAATCTGTTAGTTAAATTTTAGTATGTTCTTTACTTTAACGACATTTCCGACTTACCTTGCAGACACAGTGTACTACATATGCATAAATGAAATAATATTATATAGTCCAGTCCGCAGGAAACCAAAAGTATCTGTTTTTGGTTCTTTCGTGTTAACAGCTATTTTATTGCGCAAACCTATTCAGAATAGTGTGCAGAATAATATATGTAGTTGCGTACTAAATCGTAGCAACAGCAGATAAGTTATTAACAATTTAAGAAGTGTACAACCGTTTTCGAGGAGTTTTTCTTCCGTAGCTCATCAGGATAATTTCCTACGAAAAAACGTTCAGTATATGATTTGTTTATAATAAAAATAGTTACAAAACAAAAATTCTGAGAAAAATCAATCTGAACATTTAATGTTATTGATATTATGGTATCAATATATCAATATATCAGATCGATTTTTCTCAGAATTTTTGTTATGCAACCTTATGATTTATTTGCATGATCATAAAGGGAAGAGAAAGGATTCCACTACTAAAAATCTATATTGTCATTTAAATTTTTTGTGATGACGTCATAACTAACAAACATTTACAAAGTTCAGCTCGATTTTTCTCAGAATTTTTGTTATGCAACCTTACGATTTATTTGCATGATCATAAAGGGAAGAAAAATCACTGTCGGATTCCACTATTAAAATTCTATATGGTCATTTAAATTTTATTGTGATGACGTCATAACTTAGAAACAAATGAAAGTCGGAAGGTGAATCGCACATATTAATGTGTATTTTTAAAAAACAAAATCGACGTGTTTTTAAAAAACCCGGTTGATTTCGCTTTTTTTTTAATATTCCATACTTTAATCCCACCCTGTATATCCACAATTGCACAGTTGCAATAGTATTCATAGCTTCAAATAGCTTTTGCAAAATCCCAAAGTTTTAAGCGCAGTAGACGTATAAAACCTTGTTAAACAAAAATTTTGCATACCTGGCATACGGGTTTTGAGTGCTTATTGTACATAATTTAAACTATGCTTAACGTAAGTTTCACCAGTATTGGTTGATTATGTAAATTTTTATGGCAACTTAAAAAAACACGCTATTTTGGTAGTTTTCTTGATTTTGTAACTTAATTATTGCAGTTATAACAATCAGACCGGTGCCATTTCAAAGCTATTTTTATTACAAACAAATCATATACTTAACATTTTTTCATAGGAAGTCATCCTGATGAGTTACGGAAGAAAAACTCCTCGAAAACGGTTGTACGCGTCTTAAATTGTTAATAACTTTTCTGCTGTCACTAAGATTTAGTACACAACTACATATATTATTCTACACACTATTCTGAATAGGTTTGTGCAATTAAATAGCTGTTAACACGAAAATGCACTCTTCACATCTCTATTGACTGGACTATATAAATGGTTTACATAATTTTTAAACCCTAATAATAATAATACATTATAAATGTTAAAGTATTATCTAAATCTAAACAAACTTTAAAAGTGAATATTTCTGTAACATATGGGTAATCCACAAAGTTTTTTCCAGAAATAACCTAAATATAAATTAAGCATTTCAGTCATTAAAAATCTTTTTTGCGAGTGACGGTGAAATGGTCCAGACCCAATCTTACTTTTATCCAAGTGCATCATTGTGATTTAAAATAACAACACAAGAAGGAAGCTATTAAAAAATCACCAAAGTTACCAAAAAAAAAGAAACTGTAAAGTAAAAGCTAAAGCGAGGTAATAGAAAACAGTCTACTTACAAAGTTGTCATAGTAGAAGGATCCCACTGATTTCATATCCATCTGAAAATAAAAAAATAACAAATAATGTTAGATACTGTTAGATATCACAATTTCTTTTTGTTATTTTAAACAACATCTACGATACTGCAAAAAGGTTTTTGAGAATCTGAATAGTATTTCAAACAATTAAAGCATTCATAAATATATCAAAAGCATTTTTGCAGTTACCCTTACGTTAGTTAAATCACAATAAATTTGTTTTGTTTGTCAAGACAAGATAAAATACGTTAAGCTTAAGTATGTACTGGTTAACCATCCTAAATCGTTGACAAACAAAAATGTATTATTATTAATAAGAAAGTATAAGAACAAATGTGTTATTTATATAAATCAACAAGAGTTTCGCTGTAATTGTAGTTGCTAGAATGTTGCGAGTTTTAGACCCATCGAGGAAAAACTGTAAAATTTATACTTATAAAATATTACGCAAAAGCCAATTGCTGCTAGAAAATAATGTGTATAATATATAATAATAATAATACTGGATTATTTAAACATGCAAACATATAGGTGTAAGCGAAAAGCTTTAGAAAGCGAAGGTTTTCGGGATAAACTTCATATTTAAAAAAGACTTCATAAAGCGGATTCAGCCTCACAACATGCTAACAACTTTGGATTGGTAGCAGTTCGCGCTTTGCTTAACGCTTCGTCAAAATACAAAAGCTTCGAAAAATCTAGACAACACAATGCCATTTATAAAAAAGATAAGTTTCCTTTTTACAAAAGTGTATAGAAATAAATAATATTTATGTTTGTTTAGAAAATATTTACAAATAAACCTTTGTACAAAATAATAATAAAGCAAAAATCATTTTTCATAATGGTACTGGACAAACCCAAACACGCTATATGTTTATTATCCTCATTCTGGATGGTGTGTGGCTACAATTTTTAAAAGATTCATGTGGTTAGTTAATTTGCTTCTGAAAAGACTTATCAAAACCAAACATGCAAATTTCCACAGCCACCCATTATCCACGAAACTGTGTTTAATAATTGTTCAACATTAATATATTTGAGCCTGCCCAAACCTACTTGGCAAATAGTATATAGCAAAAATTATATCTACTAAAAGCAATGGTGTTGAGATACGCGATACAAGTGCATAAAAAGTGACTATTTAGCGAAGCATGACCACAAGTTGCATCAAGGTCCTTATATTATTGCAAGATTTGTTATTGTTATTATTAATGTTAATTAATGCACGTGAACAGAACAAGAAGCAAATTCCTACAATAATTTAAGAACCTTAAATTTGCACAGAAGCTCTGGTACCTTAACGCAACGTATTAGCGAAACATTTTCAGTTATGGCACTGTAATGATTAAAAATGTTTAAAATCATTTAAAATCCATTATAGTATATATACATAAAAAATAATGTGAAACAAGAAGTTTTTCAGCTGTAAGAAGAAAATGAATGTCGAGCAAACCACTACCTGCATGTTTTTATGTGTACTTGATGTAATAATGTAAAATTTGCAAGATGTATACTTCATTCAACTGAATTGAAATTTCTCAGACGTTAAAACGTTTCAAGTGAAGAGGTTGAACACTGAAGAAGTATACACCACATAAGAAACAAAAGTGTCATGCAAAGCAGCGGCAATTGGTACCAGTAGTAGATCTGTGTCGGCGGTGCTAGGCTCGCGAGGTCTCTTCTTGCCGATCTCGAGGGCGGCGGCAGCTTGGGGTGCCAGCAAGGGTGACACCGCAGCGGGCTATTAGTAGCGCAGCAACAAGACCAAGCACATCCGCCCAACGGGATAAATAAAACAAATCAGCACTAAATTAATTGGATGCCGAGACTGTCAATTTTTTTTAATGACAGAAGGCTATATAACTACGTATACAACTATTTATAAAAAAATATAATATACTGGCAGCGGGTGTGTGAATAATAAACGCAATAATTGTTGATGCTCTAATTAACTGCAATTCTGGAATCTAATAAGTCATGTATTACTAAATGCATTCCAAAATTGCTGTTGATTGGTTGATCGGATGATTATAAAATAGTACAAAAACGTTCATTGAACATATTATTTTATGAACTGCTGGAAGTATTATTTTTTTTTTAAATAATGGTGCAGGTGCGTTGTCTGCAACTGGCATAAGGCAGAGCCAGTGGCTGAAGCTAAGTTGTTCATGCGAATAGCTGAAAAAGAACTTGAATTTGCTATAAGCACTTTTATGTCATAATGTCGTTTCGACATTTTAATAAAATTTTCAGGCAAAATGTTTTTACATTAACCATGTTACGATTTTGCTTGCAAATTGGAGTTAAAGAATTAAAAAATAGAAGAAAATGAAGAAGATAGAATGATCTTCAAAGGAAAGTTTTTTAACTAGGTATAAATAAGGAGAGAAATGCTGAATATGTGGGTCTATACAATGATTGGACACATTCAAAATTAAAAAGAGCCAAGGTCATATAAGAATTACAACTCCTCCTCATAACAGTTTGTCCTATTATGATTTTTGACTTTGACATTTACGAAAATAATTACCTTTAGTTATTTTAACCATTGTCTTTTTAATCATTTTTATTTTGAAACTATTCAGATCTTTCTGGTGAAGTCAGGATAGTTTGGTCTATTTATTATAATAAGGAACCATATCACCTATTGCACAGGCTGGCATCCTGAGGCAGAGCGCAAATAAATTGTTTACAGATAGTTTTTGGTAGGATAAATGATTTTTACTCACCACAAGGTAGACTGTGTCTAATCATGCGAAACTGATGTTCAGTTCATTCAGCTGAATAAGAAAAGTCCAAATAAAAATCTTGGATTTGGGCATATAACGTACAACAGAAGTAGGTATGTAAGTCACATGGCCATGGTGAAATCTTGATTGTTAAAGTTTTCAGTATGCCGTAGCACTTTGGCAGCAGCCATTATACAGTCTGTTTAGTAAACATGAAGCAAAAATTCAGGTGGTTGGTAATTCCTCGGGTTATTTTAAAATTTCTTTGTCCTTGGATGATTTTCAGAAAGACGCTTTGTTTCGAAGATACAGGGCGATAAGAATTTGGATAATTTTTAAATTACGTAGCCTAAGTAAAATATGGTATACTGCACTGGGCCTACCGAGTACCAAAAATGTCCAGAAATAAGTTTTTATCTTTTTAACAGCACTCCGATTAAAAAAAACCGGATATTATTTTCAGCGACACCAGGTTAGTGCAGATGTCGAAAACACCATTAGTTTAACCTAGATTTCATACGTTGTTGATTATGTTTCCATAGTGACTTGCAATTTCTCTCTTGGAAAGTCAGTTGTCAAAATTGATTGTATCCCATATTTTCGTTTGATATTTAAACTTTTGTTAGTGAAGCTCTCTTAATATGAATTGCTTTATGTATGGACTTCATGGCCAATGGGAATTCATTAGAAGTTAGGCGGTTGTACAGTGAACGACTTCCCGATTGTCATGTTCCTATTAGAAAAACTTTCCAAAGTATTCACCAACGTCTTTATGAAACGCACATATAAAAGAAATGGAGGCCAGGAAGGCCAAATATAGTAACAATGGTAGAATTGGAAGAAAATGGGCTGAATATGACAGAGGAAGATGCAGGTACTGCTATCAGAAAAATAGCAAATGCTTTGAAAGTAAGTAATAAGACCATATGGAAAATTTTGAAGTAGGATTGCTTGTATCCGTATCACATTCAATGCGTTCAGCCACTTATTCCTACTGATTTTCCTCAATGTATGACATTGCCTGGGTTTCTAAAGGATGTATCATTGACACGAGAAATGTAATGTGGTTTATGCACGATGGTGCACCAGCACAATTTAGTGTGATTGCTCATGAGTTTTTAAATGCAACATAAGATGATTGCTGGATCGGTTGAGGAGGACCTCACTTATGGCCTGCACAATCTCCAGACTTAAATCCCATGAGTTTTTTCCTATGGGGCCATTTAAAGACATTGGTGTACATTACTCCAGTGGAAAATAAAGAAGATTCGAGAAATCAGATAATTGATCGCCTTGCATCTTCGAAACAAAATATTTTTCCAAAAGTCTTAAAAAAATCTTAAATTAGCTCAAGGAATAACACCCTGAATTTTTGCAGCATGGTTAGTAAACACCCTGTATAATTATGTTATATCATTCTATTAAAGATGGCTTAAGAGAAAACCAGTACATAGCAAAATTTGTAGAATAACTAAAGAGTAGTTAAAATAAGGCCTTTTAAACATTCTTTATTTTACCATAAATACCATTTCCAGTGAAAATAAAGAAAATTGGGATACAGCTTTCATAACGTAAATTTTATACTTCATTTGCAATATTCCCTTCATTATGTACATGTTCTTATAACCGAAAAAAACAAAAGAAAGCTAATTTGTTGTGGGCTAAGAACCACTTAAATTGGACAAGTCAATGTACCGTTATTATTTGGCTAAAAAGAAAGTGTTGTTTCATCACGACAACGCGCCAGCTCACAAATCCGTTATTGCAATGGCCAAAATTAATCAATTAAAGTTTGAATTGCTACCTCATGCACCATATTCGCCAGATTTAGCCCCCTCGGATTATTTTCTGTTCCCAAACTTGAAAAAATGGCTCAGTGGTCAAAGATTTTCCAACGATGAAGAAGTGATGTCAGCAGTTAATGGCTATTTTGAGGAGCAAGACAGTTCTTATTATAAAAAGGGTATCGAACTTTTTAAACACCGCTGGGAAAAGTGTATAGAGCTGAAAGGAGATTACGTTGAAAAATAAATAAATCTTTTTCAAAATTTTTGTGTTTTCTTTGTTGGGTCGGGTACTTCTGGGACCACCCTCGTAGAGTATCATTATAGTTATTTACGAAGTCTTCATTAGCGCATGAGCGCATTTTTTAAAGCACGAGCGACGAAGGAGCGAGTTATTTATTTGCGTGAATTCGTCGAAGATGATTTCGCGCATCAGGTTTTGCACAAAATTTTTTGAAAAGAACTTTAACCATAAAACGACATAATTTACCAAAATTTGTAATACTGTTTCGAATTCAAAAAAACAAAACTAAGTAGGCAATATCATTCTCGTGTTTCCAATAGATGGTGCTCGCGCATTTGTCAGTGGGTAAGTTCGGCATTGTAACTGTTTTTGCTTCAAAATTACAATTCAAATTATTTGCAATAATGGATACTATGGAAACCGAGCTCTTCGAGTTAAATAGATCTGAATGCCGTACTTATCCAGTGTAGAGACCCTTCAATGAGAGTCTGGTCAATGTGTTGCCACATTTTAATTGATGCTGCCATTTTATATCACATTATTTTTTACTTCCATACTTCTCCATGAACATCACATTTTACTGCTAAATAATGTTTTATATACACAACCCACTATTTCGTGTTTTTTAATGAGTCAAATACCTTCACTTTGAAACCTACCTAAACTTGTGAAACTTTAATTAATCTTTGTATTTATATTATATTTCACAAATACCTTCACTTTCAATATTTGGCCATGTAAAATTTCTGCACTTTTAAAATTTGGCGCCACGTGTTGCGATATAAAATGGCTGCCTTGGCTAGACTCTAATTGAAGGGTCTTTATGTTAGTGGAATTATTAGCGATTACTAATCTTTTTTTTTGTGAAATTTTATACCCAAATGGGAAAAATTGCATTTTCTAAATTAAATTTTAGGTATAATTATTAAAGAATATCTCCAACAAACATTTTTTGACCAAACTAGTGTCATTTAAACGAAAATTGTATGCTGATTCTGAATATTATGTAACTCATTTTTCGTGCGAACGCCCAAAACCCCCAAAGTTGGGGATCCAAAGTAAAAAATGTAAATGTTGTATAATTTACAATTACACAATTTACTTAGGTTAGGTTAGATTAGGTTTGGTTAGGTTGAAAAAATTCAAATTGCTTTTGCATAGCGTTTTGATTAGGTAGTGGCGTTTTTGTGGAGATTAGGTTGGTAGAAACCAACTTTAGAGGCTTAGGACATATTCGAATTCAGCATAAAATCTCCGTTAAAATGACAACAATTTGGTCAAAAAATGTTTGGTGGAGGAATTCTTTAATTGTTCCAAATTTTATCGAGACAAATTATTTTTGATGAGCCTAAAAGGACCAGTGCTTTTTGCATCTTTTTGAAGCACGAGTCTGCAAACACTACGTTTGCGTTATTTACATTCCCAAAATGTCATTTTGAAAGTGGTTGAGTTTGAAAAATTAGTTCTCTGGCCTTTTTCACTGCATGGTGGGAGTTTGCTTTTGTCAGTCGTTATTGACACGGAAACATCGGTGTGACTACAGTAGCAGAGAAAGCGCGCGTAGTTGTTGTAAAATATAAGTTGTAACACGGCGCCTTATGAAGCGCGGGGTCGGGTTCCCGGGAACGCGCTGAACCCGCCTTGCGCCGGCCCTGGACTATTGAGTGAGGAAAGTTAAATTATCAACATAATAATAGTATAGGGATGTATGTCTAGTAAGGACAAACTGTGATCCTATTGATGGCACTGTTAATGTTAAAATCTGTAAAACAATCCTCGAAGAATAATCAATATCATTAATTACAGATTTATAGGGTCAAATGAAACACCACCTTTATAATTATCCAGTGAGAACAAAAGAAGAACTACACGAAAAAACTTGCAATAACCTGTACAAATGCTTCCTTTGGGATTAGGAGCTGTCAAAAAAGTGGCAATCAGTGTTTTTGCAGTACAAACATTTTTTAAATGAAATGTTTTGTAAAATTATTATTTGTCAATACAGTTTAAAATATATTGCTGCCTATTGTTAGGTTAACTCAATTAATTAAATAAATATTTGGTATTGTTTTAATCTGGTTTAATTAACAGAAAGAAATTAACATATTTGGCAAATATGACAAATAGGACGAACTATTATGACGAGGGGATTGTATTTATGTTACAAGAAATCATTTTATTAATTTTATGGTTCCAATAAATAGTAGTATAAAACCAAACTTTGCCTGAAAATTTATTTATAAAAAACTGCATGTTTAGCGCATTTAGCTATAGCAATGTGTGTCGCCCACAACCTTTTGTAATGTAAATAACAGTAGATACGTAAGCATGCAGCTCTGAAAAATTATACAATATTGTTAAAAAGACAATGACATCAAAAGCATTTTTCTTCTAATTAAAGAAAAATAAAAAAAAACAATAAGAACTTCAATTACAGCTTTAAACATATTTTCTGCAAAAAATGTATATAAAATGTGAAAGACCTATATATATTATAGTATTGATAGAGTATAACTATATTATACAAACTGGAATCACACAGCACCTGAAAATGCAAAATAGTTCATTAGAGTGTGTGTTAAAATGAAAAATTCGTGACGCAATGAGAATTCCATCTCTGCAAACAAGCCCTTCTTCTTCGTAAATATATATTGTGTTAATGTGTGTAATGGTGTAGTGTACTGTATGTATTATTATATTAAAAATAAATGCACAGAGATATTTACAAAACACAATAGTAATGAAAAACTTCCTGAAAGTCGTAACAGCAACTATTTCCTATTTTCTAAAATAAACAAGTGTCCTGATAATAATTGATAATATATGTACCACACAGTTTAAAGTTTTTTTTTTTTTGTTTAAGATCATTAAATTAGATTTTATAAAATTTTGATGTTGTAGTGGAATCCTTATTTAAAAAACACTGTTACCATCACTTAAGAGTGCTAGGATTGGTTGCCGTGTAATAGCGAGCAGGGTGTAGCCACTATTCAGCCAATCGTGGAGCTAGAGGTACACACAATACACTATATATATAGAATTCTGTGCAGCAACGAGCACTAAAAAAATCTTACTTTTCCAGACTATTAAACTTCAAATAATTTGAAACTTTTATTTGAAGCATAATAGCAGATTTGCTATCATTGCTTTTTTAACTGTTTATTAAGAACTTGAAATTAATAATAAAAATTAAAAATATTAACAATATTAAGTTATATTTAAGCTAAATCGTCAACTTAATTAAAATAATTAATCAAAAACAAAATAAAGATAAAGATGAATGTAAATTAAAGATGAAAGTAAAAATAACAATACATATCACTTTAAAAAATAAACAGTTAAAATAGAGCAAGGTATAGCAAAATAATCTCTTTTTATTACAACTAGAGCAGCAAAGGATAGCATTTTGTCTGTATACAGTATTGGTTATAGGTTTGGTGAAATGTGCAGGTATTATAGCAGGGCTTGTTGGCAGGGCGCAGAAAAAGTGGCAGCCGGGGAAAGTTCCCATGCTAGACAGGGCGAATTGATAAGAGCGAAGCAAATACAGAAGCGGCATCAAAAGTGCCACAAATAAGCACACACAAAATCTATTATTGTTATTATTATTAAAAGGTAAAAAATGACAAAAGCCGCCTCGGTACTTTTTTCGCATCCCTCTACAGGAGAGACTACCACCACTTTAGCCCAGGTCAGCGATAGAAGACAGCACTTACACATTTCATTGCATCATGAATCGCATCATATGCTTAAACGAAAAAAATTAAAAACTAATGCTACAACATATACAAATAAGAAGAGGCCATCATCGAACATACGAAACTATAGCAAAATATAAACTTTGTAAACTCTACTAGACCTCTTCACTGTTGTTAGTTCATAAAAATAAAACAGCAAACAAAAAAAAAACCAGGATAATCTAATAAATACAAAAATAAAAATCTGGATAAAGCTGGGTGTACTTCAACATGAATATTTTAATGCCATTGTGTTTAAGACTCAGACAGTAAAACTCAAGAGAAGTAATGAAAATAGCAAAGACAAGACTCCCCAGAAAGGAAAGTAGTAAGAATTGTATGTATGGTACCCAGCTATGATCGAGACTATAAAAAAAATCAAAATGTTACTGATGTACTGTAACTAACAGGTCCTACATTGTAACTTTTGCCTCATGATTTAGTCCATGGAGGTGGTTGCTTGTATCGTCTTTTAGAAATTTGGGCATCTGTTTTTATCATTTGCAAATTATGATACATGAAAAATACAATTTAATAGTTAATAGATTAATTTGGAAAGAATTCATAAAGAGAATAATATACTCTTGGACTGCCTCTTGAAACATGAAAAATAGTTATGTTTCCAATTTTGAAATATTAGTCCAAACATTTACTCATTCAAGTCAATATAGTATAGCATAATCAGCCATAAATAAGCAACCATGTTGAAAAATGAACATACTGAATACAAGATTATCTTAAACACCTAAGAAGTGATCTAACTCTTATGCTTCCTGATTTTGTCCTTAAATCAGCTATGATGTAGGAGATATCACTTACAGTACATCCTCAATATAAAACGAAAAGAAAATAAAAGATGAAAACACAACACAACAGCTACTGTAGCTAGCAAGAAGAAATTCTATTATTACTGTGCTTGTGGCTCCATTGCTTATACACATTTACATAATATATTTTTGATTTTTAAAATAAAACCAAAAAAAAACACTCTCAAAAGCAGGGAACAACAAGCACGAATAGCAAAGAAAGAAGAGAGATAGCGTGCGCCCTAAGATTGCGTAGCATACCGCGCTAGCCCGCGACTGTGCGGCCTTGATTTGGGCTTGGAGGTGCAGAGGGGGGTGGAAATAGCGGCAGGGGTCGCGGTTGCAGCGTCCCTTGACTGCATCCATGCAGACAGTGACAGTGCCGTCCTCGTTGGCCGTCACAGAGTCGGCGGGATGCGCAAAGCGGCACTCAGACTCTGCGCGCTTGCACGCCCCGCGCTGGAACTCGCGGCAAACCTACAGCAGACATCCGGCTCAAGCCACTGCTGCACTATTCCACAGTTCCCTGATGATGCTACTAATTTTTTTTTAATTGAGCTTCACTCAGGGAACTGGGTTTTATTTTGCACATACCTACAGGGATATATCTAGTGCTTTTACAAAAACAATACTTGTTCACTTAACGCAGGGAGTTTAGTGATATTAAATTTGTCATAAGTAATAGAGATATACATGGTGGTTGCGTTAAGATAAACTGAGTGTTCTAAAATATGTCACAGATCACATTTTTAAACTACAATATGGATAATAATAACTCTCTATCGAGCAAAAAAAACTACGACTAATTAATGAAAATTTTGCAGGACAAATAGAAAAAGATACGTATTATGCAACAACAAAACAAAATAAATTTTATATAGCTGCAGCATGCAGAGCTTAAAAATCGATAGAAAGTTATAAGAGAGTGCTAAGATAGGTTACAATAGCAAAAGTAATTACTGTATTTACAGCAGGATTAGTACGTATATACAATATACATTGGGATCTGCTGCTAAAACAACTATATAGCATCTAATATAATTGTGTACTTGTGTTATAACTTTTATGTACTTGCTGTTTTATTATTCATTAGTTTTGATTATTTTTGCTTTATAAGCATTATTAGTTTGGTAATAATTAATTCATATAAATGTGACTTCAAAAATCAAATATAAAAAAAATAAATAATATTGAAAAATGAGGATATACCTACTGCAAAGCAATAAAAATAAAATGAAAAGTTGGCAACACAATCCTAACAATATAAAAGAAGAATAATCATATAAAAATGAAAAAAATTAGAAGATTAATACAAAAACATAAAAATTATATATTTTATTAATTTAAAAAGTTATTCTAAAGAGACACTCTGTATCATTACAGCAAAGGTCTGGTATTTTATGAAACCTTGAAAAGATTGTGGTTTACAATGTATAGCATACATGAAGAAAATGACAGATTTTTTAATCGGTAGGTAATTGAAATGTTCTAACACCTGCTGAAGCTATAGTGTTTCTTTACTTATCAAACCTGTTTGTTAAAGAGAGATCACAGCAATTCTCAATACCTTTTATTTACTTACAGAATTATTATTTTGCTCTTTTCGTTATCTTGTCTATATGAAGTACCATACTCCCAACAACAAGCACCATAGTATAGATAGCACAACACCAATCAATTTAGTTAAATTAAATGTTGCATTAGGCTTTAGGTCAAAGGTTAGTCTTGCAGTTGAATTAGAAGTCACATTATTTGGCAAAATGAGATTTTTTGTCATTAAAGGTTTAGCATTCGATTCCTTTCCAATATTCTGCACTCTGTTCCAGAGCTTCTCTATCTGAATGTAATCCAAAAACTATAGTGTGTTGTCGTACAAATCTGAAGACAAATGTAAAGCTTTTAGGTCAATTTTTTGTGATGAACTGTATATGGCCTATACACATTCTTCTCTACTCTGTTCCATCTGATTTGGAATGTCCAATATCATAAGTAGTATACACAGTTAAAAATACTCACTTTTAACATCAACATTTGGGTTCAAGTGATGAAAATAAAAATGAAATCTTCCAAAGGTCTGCTTATGAACATTTCATACAAGTCTCACTTTTTCTTTAGTAAGTAAATATAGGTTTATCTCTAGTATCTACTTAGTGAATATAATTTTTCAGCAAGAAAAAAACCAAGTAGTCTGCACACCTTTTCAAAGCAATTCTAAAGGATTTATTCAATATGGAATCACTTACTTTGGTATTGATGCAACTCAAAAGAATTTAGATACATTTGCCCGTAAAAGAAGCACCATCCAAATTTAGCAGAGTTCATCAAATAAGTTGAGATATTCAATACTTAGAACTTTTATTTTCTTTAAAGATATTTTTATTATTAATAGGTTCTATAAGTATTTGGATTTTTAATAATCACCTGTTTGTGCAGTAGTCACTTAAAAAGTCCAAAATCACTTATTTAAGTCAATAAAAATAATCGAGACAATGGATCAATCCACATATTTTTAACTGCAACAAATGAGGCTACACCAGGAGAAACTGTTAACAATGCCATAAAATTTGAAGGTCTGTCATGTCCACCTACACTTGTTTTGAAGTCAGTCACTATTTATAACACGTATATTGTATTGAACCATGAGAAATTTATACCATGTCCTCAGCCAACTGCTAGGCAATTAACATTTTTTAAACACATCTTTTTAGGTCAATTAGGACCTAAAGGTATTTGACTTGGTATAATCAAGTTCTTGTTGCATTTCTTGAAGGTTTTAAATTTTAAAATGATGCACTTTTACGAACACTATTATGATAAGTATGCTTTCAACACACAAAATGATCCTTAAGATCCTTAGTGGATAAGAACACTCACTGACTTGTATATTTTGAATGCTGTAAACTTCTTTGACTAAACAGATATGATATCTATTAATCGCTCTCTTTAAACATTTCTTCAACAGTATATTGATGATTTTAAAATGTTAACATTAAAAATCAATTTGATTTGCTGAATAATCATGATTAACTTTATTGATTAACAAAATGGACATACAAACTAACATTAAAATTATTATAAAAAATTATCTAAGACACTAAAGTAAAGGGTACACATATTAGCTATACATATTTAAAAACAAAACATTAAATCTTTATTTACATTATTACATACTTTACATTGTAAACCACCATTATTACAATTATTGTTATTAATAGTAAAAAAGCAAAAATAGCAATTAGCCATCAAAAAACATAAATAATAAATGAAAAACAAAACAAACACATAAAAATCATAATTATTAATAAATATTAAACATCCTAAAGTATAAAAAAAACAAAGAAAGAACATCTTGTCAGAGCAAAATATGGATCCTCATCATTATATTTTAATATATCCAAAATGTAATTGTTCATAATTGAAGGAAAAATTAATTAATTGAATTGAATAAATTGTCTTAATAAGGGGGTAAAAAGAAAAAGTATTGTACCTCTAATCTATCGGAACGAGGCATTTTCTGTTGTGCTACGACTGTTTGTGGAACAACTCCCAATGGTGAACCTACTCCTGATGGGTCTGGACCTACGATCGTTGGCATTATAGGTCCTGGTGCAAAGTACGGACTGTACGTGCTTCCTACTTGGGGCACCCCTGTCAGATAAGGATTTGCAGCCTGTAAAAAGAAGTTGTTTAATCATTAATAAATACACATAAAACTACATCGGAATGATCAAAAAATTAAAAAAACAATTAATGTAAAAGCAAATGTGCATGCAAGAAAAAGCAAAAAAAAGGTTTTAATTAACAACAAAACATACCAAGATACATGAAAACAGAAACAACATAAAAGTTTCTTTTTTTTCAGATACTAGTATCATCGGTTCCACACCACTTCCATAGGTCACATTTATACTTCAATATTGTTTTTAAATAGAAATTCAATTTGTATCATTTTAAAATGAAAGAATTTTTACTGAAATTGTCGTTAAAAGGATTAGCAAGTAAGTTCATGCAGAAGGCACATTATTAACATACAATGCACCAATTCTCATCAGTCAGTATAACTAGCAATAAATAAATATAGAACATTAGCACACAATACGGCTATTACAGATCGAATGCTGTCCTTCCTTATTAGGTAAAACTATGACATTTATTATTCTTTGGTTCATACAATGTTAAACAAGCAGAAAACGCTCTAAGAACAAGCATGTAAATATGTTCTCCTTTAAATAATGAAAATAACTTTACTAGAGCATGAACTCCTCGACATCAATTTATTTAGTATATGAGATTTTTTTTGTTGTTTAAGCCTTGTCTTGTTTCTTTAGAATTAATAATGGTCGCTAGAGTTTAAAATCAAGTAAATATGTTGGAAAGTCTTTGATACGAACTGTGAGTGTATGTTTAAATCAAATCTACAGTGTGTTCTATAATCAACAATATTCTTTTTGTGTGTGTGTATCTTACAAAATGATTCAAATATCATGGAAAAAAATATATTAAAAAAAAATATTTTATGGTTAAAATACGAGGTAAGCGTCATAAATTCTCGGCCCGGCAGGCTTCTACAGGTACCAACATGTTCAAACTCGGTTGCGTTATAGTTGAACATTTTCATGTCAATTCAATTAAACTTCTCATCCGACCCTCTCCGATTTTCTTCATACTTTACACATGTGTTCCGTTCCTTGAGTTGTAAACAATGCCCCATTTATAGTTTTCAAAAATGTCTGGTTACAGAGATACAGCGTTGCCGTTTTTCAAAATGTGCACTTGCATGTTTATACAAAATATACTATAGTTTGGCTTCTATTAGAGATACCAGGGTCGGATTTGTTTTATTCGAAAGAGAATAAAAAATGCTATATTCTGGTGTATAAATATATCTTTTCAGAGAACATAAACTTTATATAAATGTCAATTTTTTAATAAATTTCAAAATTTTGTAAATTTGAACTTCTGTGATTTTCCTAAAAAAATATCTTTGTGGCGTTACATGTCCATAACATCATACTAAAATATAATT
The DNA here is from genome assembly GCA_929113105.1 of Agrypnus murinus. Lineage (NCBI taxonomy): Eukaryota > Metazoa > Arthropoda > Insecta > Coleoptera > Elateridae > Agrypnus > Agrypnus murinus. The sequence continues at coordinate 24,385,813 of OV816028.1, read as the reverse complement.
TTGGGAATCCACAATATTTTTAATGCCATAACTCTTTTCCATGATACTTTTTGCTAGAGCTCTTTTAAAATATGTAGTCTTCTTTATGTTCAATTTTATGCTAAGTCAGAATTATAATCCAACTAATTGAGAAATCTTCCAAAATTTGGACCAGATCTACATTATGAGGGTTTAGGCAAAATTGCTCTACACAATCAGAAGTTGCTCGATATTTGTAAGAATAAAAGGTGATTGATTCATTATTACGTTTGAAGTAATTGTAACAAATATTAAAAATTGTTCCTTACTGTTACGCTTTGATGAATATTCAAAAATGTATAATCTCATTCTGTTGTTTATCTATTAATGCATCTGTGTGAAAAGCATCTTGTTAGGCAAAGCAATGTTAATATAAAAGCTGTACCTTTTTAGCATTTAATATGATTATTATTAATTCTTTAGGAATACACTCACTCTTTATGGAATATGTTAACTCTTCTAATCTAGACTACAACAAAAATCACTAGCTCTAGCATATAATATAAATAATACTCTTCGAGTTTGTGTGCATCAATGCTCTATATAATATACACTTACTTCATGCATTGTATAAAGAATGTAAATGGTTTCAATTTCGATTGAACAATAGTGAAAAAACACATTTTCAAAAAAATTTTGAGTCTCACAATGCAAATTTCTCAAACAAATACAAAGAGTAATAATAACAACAATAATGAAAGGGATGATTCTCAATAATAAATAATAATATAAGCACTAGAAAAAGCTCACTTCTCATAATATAATATAGAGTGCATGAAGCAGTACAAGCTGCGGCAATTTGAATTTATAGGTAATAACGGTTATAAAGTTACCATAAGTGCGCACTGTTCATCTAGTGACATGGAAGGGTGCGGGAACAAGGTGAGAGGAAGGCTGCAGGCCGATCCATCCACCTCCAACAAGAACCCAATTAGTAATGACACCAGCTACAGCAACCAGACGCATGCACTATACGCCTATGTTCGACTGCATAGAGGTTAATTATAACGTAAAAAATAAAAAATAAAACAAAAAATAACTCTTAACAACTCAGCCCACACAACGTGCACTGCAAACAATTGTTTAAAAAAATCATACAAATTGGTGTAGTAGTTCAAAACCAAAATCCTCGATGCATTTGCAGTCAGTCGGCTTAACTTAAACAAACTATGAGATTTCTTATTTGTAAGGCTCTCATAACAAATTTATCCTGAGACGTTTAAAATAATTTAGAATTCCCTTCTTAATTTATAAAAACTAAGGTAGCAAGAAGGTAATCACTTATTATTTATTAAACTTCAAAGTTACGTTATACAGTTGGTTTGCATTCCAAACGCTGCTACATTTGTAACTTATTTCAAAGTGAAATGTCGCCTTCATGAAGTTTGTTGGTTATAATGTAATAATAACTTCATGAAGCTATTACCCTTTTGCAGTCATTATATAGGCTGTTACTAGCATAACTCCAATTTAGCTTCATGTACTACTACTGCTGCATAGTTTCATGAAGTCATAGTGTAAGTTTCTGTAAACCTGTTCTACTTATAAGTTTACCAGCTTATAAATTGTTTCATAATTGGTTGGAGAAATAATAATGCTCTTGATATTAATATGTGCAAAATTGAAAGACTAATAAGAGTTTAATTAAATTGTAGCGAACATATTAATTAATAATAAAAAGTGATGACCCTCTCGGAAACCATATTAAATAATTTTGCAAACAGGAAGTCGAATAATTTAAAAATCAGAACGTCTTTGGCTTATCTAAAGATAAATTGCTTTATTAATAATTTCCAACTTTAGGGATCTTCCATAAAATCCTACAATCATGGTTAAACAACAGAACTACCCCCTATATACACATTTTAGTAATTAACCACTCATATAAAGGTTTTCATCAAAAATGTAAGCCTTGTTATAACTATTTCTGTTGCAATATCAAGTTTATTGTGTAAATTTATGAAGACTCCGACACCAATAATAGTTTGTATTGCATCAGACTCTCCTCTCTTACCTGAATCATTCTTAAATAATTTTCTAAATATTCATATGACATAACTTAAAGAAATACACATGCACACACCCACAACACCAAATAAATCTTTTAGTTTCTCAATTAAAAAACAAGAATGAAATTAATAATTTTTCATGTGTGTTACAAACGACGCACACACTCCTCACTGACTCGACTTATTGATTTATGAAGACTGCTATTTACATAGACAACTAACACCAGCTACTGGCTCTCTTCACCTACTTAAATAATCTGAATAACATAATTAGCAATTCCTGTATTAGGGCTGTTTTAAATGGATTACTGTTTAGTCAAATTTGTCCTATTTGTTGTTTATGATCATTCACGGATTACTTGTATTAACACAAGGTAGTAAAAAAAAAGTTAATGATTATGAAAAATACCATTTTTGGCAAATAGCTTTAAAAGAGCATTGTTGGAACAAAGTCAACAAGGAAGTTTATATCAAAAACCTTGATTCCAGTTGTCTATGGTGATTCTTAGAAGTGTTCAAAAAAATTGGACAGAATGGAATAGAATAGGAGACAACCAAAGATCACCTAAAATTAACTATGAGGCTCTACAGACAAATAAGATAAAAAGAACAGTTTATTTTTGATAGAAGAGCAGATCGAAAGGCCTAATGGTGAAAAAAAACACAATGACTTAGATAAACTGTTAGGTCATTCAATTACTGGCTAAAAGTTTTACAGCCAATTTGAAAATAAGCCAATTCTTTGAAGTCATGCTTTCACACATAAATAAATATAATTTTTAATTAAACTATGAAGATAGTAAAACTCTGCATAACTTCTAAATACTCCTCAATTTAGATGAACTCTTTAAAACCTTCCTGAGATATTTGAGAGAAAATCTAACAAGCCAAGAAGAAAATAAATGACAATACCAAACTTATAGCTTTTCTAGTCGGTTTGTAAAAATTAATAGAATAGGGGTCGGCAAACTTTCTAAGACAGTCTACATTCATCAACAAAGTTATTTTTGGCGGGCCACACAAACGGGTTAACGGGAATCGGAAGACATGATCAAGATAGTTCAGATCAAACTTGGTTTCAAAATCTCAAATAAGAAAAGTCCAAATAAATCCTTGAGCTGTGAGAGGCATTCAAAGTCCATAAAAATAAACTTACCCAGATCGTCTATCATTGACTGATGATTAGGTCGTCGCTCTGCGTGTCGTCTAGTCGGCGACGGAATATCGAATGACCTAAACGCGAATTTGTGTATGCGCACCATCAGTCACTTCAAGTGCCTCCTACTCGTCCAAGTCAAAGATTGAACATTGTCATTTGAAGCTCGACGAATTAAACATTCTGAGGCCAAGTTAGACCGGAACAGACGCAGTTTTGTCTTGAAAGACCCGTAAAAAAATCCATTCTGCTGAACTATGCGCCAATAAAAATGCATGTTGCTGCGTATTTGTCCAAAATGTATTCGTGGGCCTGATTGAGTAATGCGGTGGTAATGAGTAAAAATCACTTGGCGGCCGCATGAAACCACTTGGCGACCTCTATAGTAAAGTATTAGACCTCTTAGTGTAGAGTCGAAAGGAGGGTGAACAACCAAATCGACAGGCAAAACATAGACTAGACAAGACCAAAGAAATGATAATGTGAAATTAGATGGATTTGAAGAATATCAAAAGTGACAAATCTGAAAGCCCGGCGGCTCTGCCATAAAGTAATATCTAGCTAAACTGACTGGCTTAACCATATATGGCTAATTTATGACGCCCACGTCGTATCCACGGTCAAAGATTTTAACAGTTTAAAGGTTAAGCAAATAAGAAGACAGATCTAACAAGGGTGCAAATTTAGTTTGAAATAAAATCACCCTGTCTCAATTTGTGAACTGCAGAGCATTTTCTAAATTCTTCAAAAACTCTAAGAAACTTTAACTTGTCAGTCGGTTTTACCATAGGCAATCTTATAAGAATTAATTCTCTCTTTTCCAACATTTTCTGATATCCCCAGAAAAAAGGAAAATATGCAGTGGATATTAGGAGTAGAAATAAATCGCTAATTTCTTTTTATTAACGGAGAAAAAGGAAAGCAATAAAGCACCTGAGATATGAATAAATCTAAGCAAGCAAAACTAAACTAGATCTTCTCAGTTACAACAAACAAGCTCTTCGAAATAAATATTTGATGTTCGGTCTATAGTGGAGGAGTTCTAAAATGTGGGACTTACACCATGTTCTAATTTCTTTCAAATTATTTGACTAAAGACCAATGCACCTATGCCAACAACTTCAGAGGTGTTGGCTAGCATATTCTCCGGAGTCTAGCTTATTTTTCTTGACACGGACTGTACTGTCAATTTGTGAAATTCTCTGAATATGTTTGGCTGTCTAATCCAAAAACGAAGTAAATGAACTTCACTAGAACTTAAAAAGGCTTCTCGTAGGACTATCTGAATACAACTCCAAATTTAGAATATAAACAACAATGGCAAAAATAGCAATTCCAGGCTCAACAGTGAAGTTGAGATCTGTAAAGACAAATAGACAAAACAAACTATTGGATGCTATTAATTGAATTGTTCTGTTGCTCTATAAATAAAAATATTATAAAGATTTCACAAACGCACTGTTCGTTCCATTCTGATCTACAATACCGTTTTGAAAGATATTTCACAGTTGAGTTAACAGAAAAAAGTTCTAGTATATTACTCGTAAGTATTCCAAACAACAAAGGCCCCAATATTATTGCTTTTAAAACTTAAATAACATCAAAGAAACTTTATATCGGAAATTTTAAATTAAATTGAAGAAAACGTTCTTGGAATTACAGAATACAAAAATATTTCGAAATATAATTTTCAACTTTTGATAGCCTTAAGCTTTCAGGAGGGCGGTAAATCTATTGACAGCTAACCTTTTTTTTCTTTTTGACAATAAATACAATCCGACTTCTTGTTTTTCAATTGTTTTTTCTTTTGGCCGAGCAACGCAGATGCTGTTTACCTTAACAAATAAAAAACCCTTTCCGTTAGAAAAAACAAAAGATTAATTAGCAAGCACTACAGGTTCAACAATTCTACTAGTTTAAGGTGTGTTATTACCATTACTACAACCACTACTATAAAAGAAGCTTTTAAAGTAGACTTACAACTGTGGGCACCTGTCCAGGAACTATAGGCTGGCCCGGTGTGAGGCCCATCTGCTGCATAAGAGCATTTTTCAATGCGAGATGATTCCTTCCGTTGATGAGTAGCTGGTCCTTGAGGTGCTGAGGTGGGTGGAAATACTTGCATGGTGGTTTTTCTCGGTTACACCGACCCTGTGAAAAAGAAATCACATTTTAAAAAAGAAGGCGAAGACGGTACCCTAAGCCCAATATTTATACCGACGCGACACACGTGGCGTGAGTATGATAAATGTGCAACATCAATCCTATTACCCGCCCTGTGAGTAAGCAGTGCCGTCAAAATTCACAGTGCGGTTGACTTAACTTTTCCCTCTCGCCTACTACACACACGGAATAAATATATATATCTGATTTATATCTAGCTAGCTCAACTACCTTTTTCTCCTAATAAATATGAATATAGAGCGAATTTTTTCGATTTTTTTTCTCTCCAAAACTGTCGGAAGTCGAAGGTTTTAAAAAATAACCACACATTTAATTAAAGTCTCCGATAAGACTGCTTTGAAGTTCAAATGGTAGGACCAATACGAAATACAGTAACATCCACATTGTTATTAAGCTGGCTTAAGGCGGAAAACAACGATGAAAGCAAGCGATGAAAGTAAAGTTATCAGATCAATGAAATGGGCTCATTAGGAGAGATCGAACCCTAATACCCCTATTTCCGATCTGATAACACGGATACGGACGGAAGTACTGGACTTCTCATCACTAATAAACAGCAGAGAGCGAGAACGCCAAGATCAATACCAACTATAGCGAAAATGGATATTCCTTCGTCTTGGTACTTTTTATAGTGGTGAGGCTGCTGGCCCTTTTAACATTTTACGCACTCAAATGGAGCAACCTTAAGCTAAGTGAAAGGCTGAGAGACTTGAGAAATTGAGTGTTATCCCGATTGACGGGGTTTTAGCATGCGTGATGTGCAGGCAGACACTGCCGAGACATCACTGATGTAATCCCAAGTTGATGGTGTCGCAAAGTCTGTTGAAATCATCTCGCACGGGAAACGGGCTCGAATACAGACAAATGTAAATGAGATTGAGGTGATACGTATGTAGACGGGTAGCGAAAAACTTCGATAAAAGAGTATAAAAGGTCGCGATGCGTGTCTAACAGAGGTAAGGTTAATGCTGGGGAGTTTCTTCGAGATGGGAAAGCTTGTCCAAATGATGTAATTTATGTATGCACACGTGGCAATTTTTTCTTTTACGGAAACCCCAACAGGCATTAGGAAGAATTGGAGTAAAGAAGTTTAAGTAGGTACAGCAATTTTACAAAAAGAACTTTGAAATAAAAAATGTTGATAATGTTTATTAAAAAAAAAGAAAAGGAAAAAGAGAGAAGGTATTTTTAGGAATTAATGCCCATTTAATGTGAACATTACCCTCTAAATGTGACAGTATACGAGGTTGAAAATAATTTTAAATGTACTTAACTGTATGTAAAATTATCAACAGCATTTTATCTAGAAGTTGTAACCGCAAACGCGATAAGGAAGTGGATGGCGTGCAAAGCAGAGCTTCCAGTGGTCACGGAATAGGAAATGACGTCTACTACTAACCTAGTGTCAGCTCTATGAACGTGGTAATTGTCGATTATTACACCACCACGTATACATATTTCTTTCTGTTAATTACATTCATTATCTCCTTTAGAAGTTTCTGTGTCACTAAATTTATTGTATTGTTCTCGGGTATTGAATTGTATTAAACCAAGTTGATCTCCCTGCTTTCTATTCAGCGGCCCGGGCATGACGGAAGCTCGACGGAGCGGATTATCGAACAAATATCTCGAACTGGTCCCAAAGTTTCATCAAGCACTTTGAAGTTTGCTAATTCGGTCATTTGGGACTAACAGGGAAAGTGTCCAACCTAATGTTCACGCATAGATGTAGTTTCCGTATCCTAACAATGCCTCTGCCGCCGTTATTCGATTAAAGCTCGTCTTCTTTATTATTAAAACTATTCTCTGCCAAGCTTTTCCATGTTTGGATCAGAAACGATAGACTTGCACTTGTTAATTCAGTGGAATTACAGCTGAAGTTGTCTTTTTCTATAAATATGATGAGACCGCGTCTGTCGGTGTAATTCTAGGGAAAAGAAGCGAGTGAATCCTTATAAAGGATCGCCTTATCTGTGGCTTTCCTTTGATGTGCAGAAAGCCACTAGCACGCCCTCGCGCGTTCGTCAAAACAAAAAGCAAAAGACCATTGAAGTTCGTATACGTCACTTTGCACACGTTCCAACTTCTCCAGAAACTTTTGATTTTGAAACACGTAAACATCTTGTTCCATTTTGTGGCATCATTCTTCATTATGTGGAGAGGGATTCGAGCTTTGATGCTGTAAAAAGACGTCGCGCACTTCGTCTTCTTTCCTTTTAGTCTTTTGTATTGCGTTTAGGAATTCTCTTTAATGTTTGAACGCACTATCCTTGCTGTTTTTGTGCTTGTCCCTATGAGACTTTAATAGCCATTTACCTACTATAAAAACCTCAATGCCTTTATCTTATTATGAACCCCTCGTCACTCCAAATGAACCGAGTATCGAGCTCAATTAGTCAGTTTTGTTGTGCGGCAATGTATTTTGATTTTCCAGCTAAATTGTTTTCGAATTCCCCCCTTAATCATAGACTTTGACTCATTTATCGTTTAATAAATCCTATAATCATAACGAAATAAATAAATTCTTCATTATTATTGCGGCATTTGCGTTTAAGCCGTGCTTATTTCGACATTATTTCAACAGATAGAAAAAACAAAAAAGAAAAGCTAAATTATATGAACTTAAATTTCTCAGGGATTTTATTCTTTAATCTTTAAAAATATAATTTATGTTAGTTTTCAAAAAACAATGCTCTAGCGTTCGACATTTAATTTTAATGAGAATACTACATGTACTACACGTAGGGTAATTAATGTAAAACTGTATTAAGATCCAATTTAAGACATTTCATGTTCCATTTAAATACAATTGCATTTCCGTTTAAAACGTTTGTTCTTTTTACTCGTCTTTCTTCTACATATTAAAATCAAAAATTTGTTTGTCATAACCTTTTTTAATTTCGACTAGGTCTCTGGAAGCCCTACTTTATGGTTGGACTCAACATGGGCCTGAGAATGCAATGGGTGGGTCTAGTGGTCGTGGCATCATGTTAGTCAGTGTAGTAAGCAAGGATCGCAGGGGGTCCTTTGGCGTGTCCGTCGATGATCGAAGAATCCTAAAACCGAAGCAATAATGATCGAAGAATTACTAGAGTAACAAGCCGTAGACCAAAGAATACCCATAACCGAGAAATTACTAATTAGTTATTCTTCAGTTTTTGGTATTATTTTGTTTTCGGTTCTTCGGTTTTAGTAATTCTCCGGTCATTGGATCTTTAGTTTTATGACTCTTCGGTTATAAAGGGAAATCGCTTTGGGTAGGTGTGGCTTCATGTTCGTAGGTGTGGTAAATTTCTTAGCGTTACGTTTCTGAAATTACAAAAATTTACCGATACAAACTTCTTGAACGTAATCTCAGTTTAATACTGCGCATGTAACCACAAGACACAAAAATGGAAACAGAGTATTAATTGCAGTTTAACGCGTTAAGTTTCATATTAGATGACAACCTAAATTTAGTTACGTTATTACCTAGTAGGATCGCAAAATGTTAAAATGTTAAACTAACAAACTATGTTAATTCTAACAAGCGTAACATGGCCGTCACATAAAATATGAACTGATGCCTTGGAGTTACTGTAACCGCCCACGTAGCACAGCAATAATGGTATAATATTGGTAAAATAGCGGCGGCAATAACGGCTCTGTAACTATGCGACTGTGACTACGACTAGACTACTACAATAATAATAATGATAATCTACCCATTACCTGGCAAACCAGGCCCAACGTGCGGGTGAAGCCAACTTAACAGAAGATATAAGCACAAATCCCACATTTGTGTTACAGCTAAGGGAAACTAGAGAAAAACTACAAACAAACCAGTTCTGCTGATACCGAGCGATGAACCAGGCCGCTTGGGCAAGAGACCTGCACGCTAGTCCCTACACTACCAAGGCTTATTATTATTATTTTATAGATCTGTCAACACTTTTGTAATCAGGATCCTATCAAATGTTTCTTTCTATTATATGGAGCCATTTTCGAAGAACTATATGCCATATATGAAAATATCAATGGACCATTATTTTATTTATTTATTGGTTAATGTATATTGGACGATATTCAAGAACCATATTTACACAACATTAATTGGCCCAATGACAAATTAAAGTGCCAATGTTGGACCGATATTGTTGTGCTACCTAGGCGTTTAAAGTTTCGTATAAAAGCATAAACAATATTTCCTTACTTTACGTTATCTACTGTTACATACATTTACGTAAATTAAAAAATTGGTAAACCTTATTTTGATAAAAGCAGAATAAAATTACAGTACGAAATCTATTTGGGTAATTGTAATTGAAAAAAGGTTGCCTAACGTTTAGGTTGTGCTCCGGCATTTACTTTGCAGTTATAGTTTTGAGTGCACTATGATAATAACAAAATTAGGTTAAGTAAGATTATGTCTGGTTAGGTTACGTATTGTGTGCTGTGTGACTCTGGTGAGATATGGTCAGTGTGCAGTGCAGTTGTACAGGTTACGTTATGCGTTGGGTGCTGTGTAATTCAGGTGAGATGTGCCTAGCGAGTAGTACAGTAGCCTACGTTAGATTAGGTTAGGTGAGGTGAGGTGTCTGGTAACATATGCCTAGTGTATAGTGCAGAGTTAAGTTACTAAAGTATGCCTAGGGTGCAGTGCAGTTAAGTTAGGTTAGCTTATAGGTTGTGTGACACTGACACTGGCAAGATATGCCTAATGAGCAGTGCAGTTGGTTTAAGTTAGGTAGTTATACGCTGTGTGTGCGGCCGCGTAGTGTCCGGTTGTCTTGGTTACCCTGTCCAAATCCCCACGCGTAAAACCTCGCAGCACAGCAGTGAGAGTGCATCGAGGTGTGCGGCGATAGCGCACTACACTATAGGCATGTTTGGTGTTGTATTAGATTGAACCGAGTATATGTGTGATTCAGACGAGAGCAGCCAGTAAAGCAAGTGACCGAGTAGTCATATTTACATTAGGTTAGATTAGGTGCAATTGGTTTGGGTTAGGTTAGGTCGATTTTGGGTTAGGCGATAGATCAGGTTGAGTTATGCAGTATGTGCATGATTCTGACAAGTGCAGTGAGCGAAGCGAGTGACCGAGTCGTATTTGTCTTAGGTTAGGTTAAGTTATTTCAGGTTAGGTTGAAACTAAATCAAGACCCATGAATTTATAATTGGAAGATTCTAATTAACATTAGATTTATATTACGTTACGTACTATAAGGCTCACGGTGTAAGCAACAGTTCTGAAGAACTATCGATGAAGTAAAAAATAAAGATTGAAGGCTCTTTAGGAACTGGACGATTTGTTCTTATTCCAAATAAGCTAAACATCTAAAGATTGAGATTATTGATTTAGCTATTTCATAACGTGACGACGTGTGAAATGTTTTAAGATTACAAGCGTTAACGGATACAACTAAACTAGTTTCAGGTTTGTGGCGGTTAATTATTTCTCTAAAAGCTATAAATTTCTGGAATCGGAATATTAATTTCGAATTCGATTATGTTTCATATAGTAATTGACGTTTTATATATGTCACATTTGATTAAGAACGTTTTAAGGCAGGGAACATTAGAATTTTCAATTTTATTATGTTGTGCTAGGTTTTCTGGAAACCGAGTAAACAATAAGTATTGAGGATTGGTTAAGAAACTAACTTAAACTAAAGTGATCTACGTATTTTCTAAACTTACGCACTGCGTAACGTAACGAACCGTTATCAAAACTATAGAAATGGTTATCATACAAAAAAAACTGAACGGACATTTAATTTACGCTTAAAGATTTTCAAGTTTAGTCAATAACTAACAATAAGTCAACTGTTATACGCTTCCAGAACCCGAAACTTTTAGGGCTCGAATATTTCGTTACTAAAAAATAATCGCAAACGAGGTAATAATAATTAATAGAGGGTCGCTAAAATAAATTCTAAAACAGTATCTTAACTCGTAACTTCATGCTCACTTAATAATGCCCAATAACTTCATAAGCCCGCATCATTAGATTACGCAGCTTTCTGTAGTATATAGAGTATCTCGAGGGCAAACTGAATGTAAATCTAGTGTAAGTGGGAAAACAGAATCGGTTCGAGAATTCCAACCATTGATCCTATGCCTACAGTTAGCGGTCGATTTGTGCGTCTTGCCTCAAATAATTTCCTCCATTCTTAACACCACTCCGGTCCTTAAGATACCGCCGAAAGATTCGTTAGACACATAAAGCTTTCCCCGAGAGAAAAAAAGGAGAACCATTCGGTCCAAATCCCTCAATATCCATCAGAACGTCAAAGCGTTTTGAAGTTAATTAACGCAATGGGATGGGCGTTGCGGACACTGCGAGAAGATAACATAGGAAGATAACTACTGTTAACAAAGGACGCGCACACGTTTATGATGAGGGTTTCTTTATGTGTTTAACTTAACTAAAGGAGCAAGTTCGTTATTAAACTCACGATGCTTTAGAGAGTACTAATCGAGAAGCATGAAAAATAAATGGGAACCTTCTATGAATACAAAACGCTCACAAATCGGAAAAGGAATAACGAGCTCTATTATTAGTCAGAACTACGGGAAAGGGACGAGTGAGTACGTGAAAGGCAAAATATACAACTCCCAGCAGAAAGTAAATCGACCCGCAGAAGCCATTTTTTTCAGATAGTGCTGATATAGACAATACTACTGCCTTAGAAATACATCTCTACATTTCGGGTGGTAAAATCCCAGGTCTATTTTAATGCCATCATCATTCACGCGCTGCCCTTTGTGCGCCGAAGACACGGATTTATCTGGTTTGGTTGATTTTTATTTTTCGTTTTAGGAGGTTTTATAAAAACTTCAGGCAAAAGCAGAGACAACAAATCTGCGCGGAAAATTAATGTTAGTGGGCTTGAGAGACATAATAATATAAATCGCTGTGTAATAATTTCCTTCAAGCAACTGATACACTAGTTAGGAATGCAAAATGAAGCCAAATCTGAACAAATTTATCTTAACAGTTACGCTTGGTGCGACTTACGCAGAAGCTCATTCAGGCACGTACTAACAGCTTGTCATTGGGAAATGTAATGCGTTTTACTGCACATTAAGAGGATACTATAACTATAATGGATGCATATCTCGATACAATAAAGATTAAGCGCAGCAGGAGCCAAACGATTTATCTAAGTGATTTCTCTGCAACAATCATGCCAATAAAAGAAGCAATTAAGCTAGGAAAATACACTCGAATGAGCTTACGACATCTACTGCACGGGTCTGTAGTCATCAATTATCTAGAATACAGTTTCGGAGAGTCTCGATTGTAAATCATGACAGGTCGCCCAAAGTCGTGATAATAACTTGAAATGTTTCAGTTTCAGCAGAGATCAAATTTTGTAGTCTATCCACTTTAAAGCTTTCCTAATACAGAAAGTGGTTCGAAATTAACGCCGCAGCTTTATGGGGCATATCAAAAGCGTCACAAAGGGAATTATTATGAAAAGTCTATCGCGCTATTAAGCGAAAACTTCATGTTAAATCACGAGCGACGTTGTAACAAATGGTACGTCATCTCCCGAAGTGCAGTTATACGAGGGAAAGCACTTCGATGATCCCGCCAAACGTGAGGTTTCCGAACCCTCGGGATTAAAAAATACAAAACATGCTTTAATTCAATTAAGCGTTCGCTGCTTGCCTCGATGTGTATAAACCAGATTGCCTCCTCCTAGTATACGGTCAAGTAGAGAAACTCATTTAGTTCCACCCTTACTCGTCCACCAGATGGGTTAAGAGGAATACTCGAATAACTAAACTATTATTGTATATAGTTTAGCCTCGATGGACGCGCCTTCCCACCATATATGCAACAACTTTCTATTTGATAAGTTTCAGCTATCTTGCTGGAAACTTTTAACATAATTTGAGCAAATTAAGTTTTTGTTAAAGGAGAGGAATTCCTCGCATAGACGCATATTGGGGGGGGGGATGTCACAAAAGTAGCTCTCAGAAAAACTTCAAATGAATGTATGTGTGTGCACACGGGATGAGGTTGGTTTTAAACGTGAGAGTATTAGGTATAAATTGATTTTAGGAAAGAGTGTCACATATGACATTCAATTTTCGTATATACCGGGTGACTGATGGGAGGGCCAAGCTTATGTCTTCTTTGTTTACAAATGGATTTTGATAAGATTTGGTATGAATATATTAAAAGTAAATTGCGATTTTTGACATGCAGGTCCAACGCTCGCCGATTTTCGGTTTTGCCGGAAATGACCCCAAATTGCGATTATCATATATAACAAGTGGTCTAATTTTTTCCGACAAAATTTGTCATTTCAGATATGAGTAGCTTTCGCAACGAAAACTACACGAGTCGACGCAGGAGACGAGTGTAATTTTCCAAAAGCAAAAGCTACGAATGTCTTAAATGATAAATTTTGCAAGAAAAAATTAGACCACGAGTTGTATTGGGCTTGACAATCCATCGAGCAAATTTTTATTTAGCGTGTGTAGTTAATATTAATTTAATTAAATTTGACATTTCATTTTGACATAAATTTTTTCACTAAGAAAAAACCACTAGTGTTTTTTTCACTATAAAACTAATTTCATTGGTCCCAATTTGAAAAATTCTGTAATTTGATTGGTTAAAAATTTTCGAGTTGGATTGTCAAGACAAAATTTGAGGTCATTTCATTTGATCTTGGATCTGTATGTCAAAAAATCGAAACTTACGTTTAATGCATTCGCACTAAATTTCATCAAAATCCATTTATACACAAGGGACATATAAACTTGTTGGTTTCCCCTATGTCACCCGATATATACGAAAATTAAATGTCAAACCTGATCTGACGTGACCTCATTGATTATCATCAAAATCTATTAAAAAAACAAAAAACATAGAAGCTTGGCCCTACCCCTTGTGTCACCCAGTACATATGTTAAGGCCAATGTAGTAAACCGGTCGCTGTCGTTGTCCAATCTCGAAAACTGCATAGAAGCATATTTGCTAAATATCTAATTACTAACATAATTAATTAATTGACTAACACTTAATTATTAATTGAGCGGCTTTAACTATTAATTTTCAAGCCACAGATGAGGTTAGGTTACTTTTAATTTGAAGATTTACATTATGAGACTGGGTTTACTACATTGACCGTAACATATACGTTAACTTAATAAACGTTTTCGAAAAATCGTTTTACACAATTTGAAGGTTTATTCTCACGCAGGCGTTAAGCTTTTACAAATAAAGCAGTCAAGCATTTTCCCAGAACATCACGTTTGGAAATTTTAAAAACTTTAACCAAGTCCGTCCAAACGCCAATATTTAAAATTACGATTCGATACTTAGTAATACTATACTTAACCTAAACTGGATTTCTATAGCAAACACCTTTTATTTATGCTAGCACCATCCAAAACTCAAAATCATCTGATAAATATATCTTCGAAACATCAAATTGCCCAAGTTTAGGAGATGTCCAAAAAAATATGTTCATATGGAACATATATGTTTCTGTGCTAACGAGAAGATGAAACTGCCCCATATAGCAGGGATCGGTAACGTGGTGCTCGCGGGCACCATTGGCTGTGTTTAAAGCCACGTGCAGATCGAAGTTCCAACGCAAACCAACGTCAACATTAGCACATGTAACGTTGGTATGTAAAATTGGAAACGATTGGAATAGATTTGCTGTGATTGACGAAACACACCAACTTTTCACATTCGAGTTCGATGCCGTTGGTTACGGTTCGGTCTATTTCTGGCCATGTTTTAAATAATAAACATTTTTATATTAATTACAATGTCCTCAAGCAACGATGATGATTTATTATGTGCAAATACTGGATTTCTAATTCTACAGTCTTTAAAATTTCAAAGGAAAAAAAAACAACTGCCACGGCGCTGGTGGATGACAACACAATATAAAAACAGAAATGTATACAGTGCAATTAGAACAACTTTAAAATGAAGAAGGGGGCCATTTTAAAATTTTTGTAGAATGTGTTACGAAAATAAAGAGCGCAAATCATGCAAATGCTCGCCAATAACTGAATTATAACATATTTACTCCATACCAAAACAAACATCCTTTTGAGTTATCGCGCATCGAGCGAACGCAAACCAACGCCAAGGTTCGCTGTGGAAAGCTTTGAAATGCGTTTGGTTGGGTTTGATGGCGCTGCACACACCAAACCCAACGTTTGGTTGGCACTTCAGTCTGTACGCGGCTTAACGGAACGTAGCCTAAATAGCTTACACTTACAGCTGGTTTCAAATAGATCTAGGGCAAGTCTTGATAGTAAGTTTTGCGCTTTTAATATCGTGCGAGCCAGTTTTTAAATTATATTTTCATAGGTAATTGCATAAAATTCACCAAACATCAAGGGACAGAAAAAGCAACATATACACTATGGAATACTGAGTGTCCTAGATTTATTTGAAATTAGATGTACAAGCGCTAATTGTCTCATAGAACTGCTTTTGTTTTCATTACGCCACTTTTATGCTAAGATAACTAAAAAAGCGCTTATTTAGCGCTGCCTACGCCGGCAGCTGTTTGTTCAACACAGCCATTCCACCCAGCCCATTGATTCTGTCTAACGATTTTTCAATTAATAATTTATTTAACCAATTAATAATTTATAAAAGATTTCGAAAGCTGGCTTGCTTTGTGCTGTTGTGACGGCGGTATATAAGAAAACAAACAATTTTCAGGTAAGGATAGGTCAAGGTGATCGCTGATCGGTCACCCCATCTGCACATTTAACATTTTCGACATGTTGGTAACTATAAGTTAACAAACGCGAAGACTTTACGGCCTGAGCCAATGCACAAAAAACGATTTTCGAGTTTAGACCGTTGCAACAAAAGCACTGCTCTAGAATGACAATTACAATTTGTATAAGATTCTTGGTGAACCGTCAAGAACTTGCATGAAACGCCCTCTGAAGCTAGTCGGTGCGCAACTTTTTTGGTCCAATTTTAAAGAAACCTTAAGCGACTATACAATTCCACAATTTTGGTTATTGTTGAGATTTTTTGGGAGAAGTGCATTTTGGCTCTTATTTTCAGTTTCGACAAATAGTTTAGTCTTAGATTTTTCCTTCATAGTGCACAAAGTAGAATATTGGATGCAAGCATACTAAAGGCTATAGCCCAGTGTTCCGCAACCTTTTTTATCTAGCGGCCCAAAAATATCAATAAAATTATAACGCGACTCATATGAGAGGAAGAGGGGAGGGGGGTTACTTAAAATTACAGGATAATATAGCATATATCTTTAACATGAATCTAAATGATATAATAAAAATAAATCTTTATGGGACCCATTTTTGGACTTTGGCGATCCAAAATTGGGTCGCGACCCTATGGTTGCGGTCTGCTGCTATAGCCAATTGTTGTTAGTACAACTGTCATAAAAAAATGACACTCCAAGTATGCCATTTCTAAATCGACTAGTGGCCTTCTTCAAGCACACCAAGCTGATAAAGAAAATGATATAAAAAATGCAAAATAAAGCAAAATGGCAGCACTTTCAAAACACGCTCCAATCACTTAGCCCACTATTACTACTGCCTTAAAGGTTTGTTTATAACCACATTCTTTATCGTTTTTGTACGATATTAACATCAAAGAAATCCAAGCCAAATTATGTTGAGAACTGGTTGGAGTTACGCAAAAAAAACAATTAACATAAGCCTACACACAATGTAACACAATTTCTTATTTCCAATCAAGAAATAATTAAAACATTAATTAAATAAATAAACAATAATAAAAAAAGTCTAGCATTTCCCAGTCGGCAACAGATTCGTCGTGGGTGGAGGCGATTACATTTCCTCCTACTCTATTTATCGTAAATTTTTAATAACGATTCTTAAAGAGGAGAAAGTTTATGATTTAGAATAGTTCTAATAAAGGTTAATATAGCAGAAAAGCAATGGCGAAGAAGAAATTGTGACACATAACCGTTAACGAAAGGAATAGTAGTCACTAAGCAAATCGCGTTCGCTTTAATAATTGAGGATGTACGCATCATTGCGTCATCAATCGAGGGATAGGCCTGATCGTAAAAGAACTAAATTTGTCAGAAAATGGCACGTTAGTCGGTAAATAGCGCAAGCCATTACATCGCCGAAGATGTCCTCCTTCCATTATAGGATTAAAAGGAAGTGCATCGTTGGTTGTTGAAAATGCAACGACGACGAAGTTCCCGCATAATAACTTTTAAAACAGTTTCTGCATAATGATGACGTATATATGGAGATGTTGAACGATTCTGCCACCAAATGCACGCACCTGGTGCAATCAATTATCGTTTTTATTGCCGGCGAACGTATGTAAATATTATTTTCTATAAGCGCGTGCTGCCCGAATTAGCAATTAAAACAAACAGAAGCATAAAACATGAATTTAGCGTATTTTTAGAGCTTTAAACCAGGTTAAATTAATTAAGCGGATAATCAAATTAAGTTGCTCATTTGAAAGCATAAAGGGAGCGAGTGCAATCTGTGAGAGCGAATATGATTCGATTGAATTTGAAACATTTTTATTAGGCTTTTTTTTAATATTTAATTTCTTTATCGAGATTAATATTATTTTAATAACCATGAATAGCCTCTTTTGATGTTTCTTCTGTTTCAACTAGGCGAAATGTCTCATTTTTAAACTGCTAAAGACAGGGTGTCCAGCATGAGCTGTACTTTTAAATTCAAGGTTTTTTCCCGATTTTCCAGGTCGTAAAATACCATTTTCCCGATTTTTTGATGAATATACTATTTTTTATTTGCATTAATTTGTAATCTTTTTTTAAACAAAATTTGTTAGGGATACATTGTTAAATAGTTTGATAAATGGTAACTTGGAAAATTCTAATTCTGCATTTGTTTTTCAAATTTGCATAAATAAGTTTTGACATTTTAAAAACAGCTGTTCAATAAAACCAACTTTAAAAATAAAATGCTACTGTTTCCAGTATTCAACTGAATCTCTTTTGGACACCCAAATACGTACCCAAATGGCTTCATTTGGACACGCAAATAGAAAAAAAATAGTTATTTGTGTAACAAGGCAGCGAAATCTTTTTTTAACGTACCAAAAGAATAATTGTCGCCGAGGCCGTTACAGGACAATCTCGAGGATACTAAAGAATTTCGCGAACAACATTTTTTGTGCAACTGTTAAAAATATGTAATTACAAATTCCATTGCTTTTAAAAAACCAACCGTTTATGTGATTGAAAATAAAAAGGCGGCTTTCATGTTGCAGCGGTTCTACGGAAATAACATAAATAGAAAATTGGTTTTGTAGAAAATCGTAAAAATGGGTGACGATACTGGCAATAAGTTGCTGAAAAAATGCAATTTCGCATCCTGTATTGCGTATGCGATTTGCCCACTTCGCGTACGGTTGCACAAAAATGTATTATTTTTTTCAATATTTACCTAGTAACTATGTAATAATGCGCTACATGTTTTTACGCTACATGTTAGTAGCCTATTCCTAAAAATTCCCGACTTTGATCACTAATTCAAGGTTCTTCCCGGTTTTTTCCCGATTGTGCACATTCCCGGTTTTCAAAGTTTTCAGGTTCACTACTCACCCTGTAAGATGTGAAAGCAGGGCTGGCTCAAGGTAAAATTTGCATCCGGATAGGCTGGTTGAATCGCCTTTTGGCACCTGCTCTCACTCAGTGATAACCATGAAAACGTTTACAAATTTACTACAGTTTAGAGAAAAATACCACTTAAATTATACCACCAAATAACCCCACTCTAATCTATTAAAATTAGCTTAATATTGCCCAACAAAATCTGACTATTGTTAAATTAAATAAAAAAGGTACATTTAAAACACTTTAAAACAATTTTTGACCTTAGTTTTCCCCCTCCCCCAAGCTAGCTTCTGGGTGGCCGCCCGACCCTGTGTGAAAAAGATGACAGATTTAGCCTACTCAGTCAAAATTTTAATAGTTCAGTAGACCAGTGGACTGCTATAGAAAAGAAACACACCACTATAAAGGTATAGAAGATAAAACGGACATAGGAAACATGCAGTGATTGCAGATATGGAATTAAAATGGTTAGCATAGTAGGGGAGATTCAAGACTACAGTTTTGTATCTTTGAAACTACAACCTTGACACTGCGAGGTTTCGAAACTTTCATAGCTAAACAAATTTTGAACAATAAAACATTAAAACTTCTGATATATCGAAATAATAAGTCTTTGGAACTTTACAATTCTGAGTTTTCGAACGCTTGAATCTTCAGAATTTTAAAAAAGCTGACCTATAAAATCTAAAATATTTCAGCAACGCAAACTTCCTTAAATTTATACCACTAAACTTTTTAACTGAATATTTAAAAATCTCCCAAAGGCATTATTCTCAATATTTTAATCTTAAACTTGCAAAATTCTAAAAATCTAAATTTTTGTAGTAAATTCTACTTCTAAAACACTAAACCTATATAGTACAGCAAAATTTGCTTATGGAATTAGTTTTGATCACCATGCTTCAAACTTGACTGTCTCAAAAACACTACAGAAAAACGATTTTACGATTAAACCGTGTTTGGGTGATGGTTACCTTCACATTAACCCCCCCCCCCAACCAAAGTTGATACAAAAAATTCAAAATGCTAAATACGAGGGAGGGATATACTTAGGAGCGATACCTTTTTGGAAAAGCGAAGATTTTTGGAACTTGTTTATTCTATAACTTATTAAAAAAGGATACTGAAGATAACTGTACAACAACCCTTCCTCTTCTATCTTCCATTTTCCAGTATTTACTTAAAAACTCAAAGTATGGTCAATGATGGTCAAAAAGTGGGCAAAAGCATGTGATAATTTTTTTGTAATGTTAGCTTTAGCAACTACTGTAACTGTAGCCTCCACTTACCAAGGTCAATCTTTAAAGTGCTTTAAGAACTTTGCGTATTTTGGGGGTGTTCATAAGATTGCTAATGTATTATCAAACTGATCAAAAGTGTGTGACAATTATTTTTCCAAGCGAATATCCGAATTGCTTGTACTTTGCGTTTTTTAGTATTCAAAAACTCTGTAGTGTATGGCGTCTGTGGTGGTCAAAAATATGTGACAATCATTTTTGTAACGTTAATTTTGGGAACTACTATACACATAGCGTCCACCAAGTCAATATCTAAAGTGCTTGTATTTTGCGTTTTTTAGGGTATTCACAAAATGTGTAGTGTGTTATCAAAAAGTGGTCAAAAGTGTGTAACAATTATTTATGTATTGTTAATTTTGTTAACTACTGTAAATGTACCTTCAACAAACCAATATTTTGTAATCTGCGTTTTTTAGTGTTGAAAAACTCTGTAGTCTATGATGTCTATAGTGGTCAGAAATATGCGACTATTATTTCTTTTTAATGTTAATTCTGAGAACTGCTGTAAATCTAGCTTCCACCAAGTCAATATCTAAAGTGCTTAGACTTTGTGTTTTTTAGTGTCCCAAAAATTTGTAATACTTGATCAATGTAGTTTGTAATGTCTGCAGTGGTCAGAAGCCTGTGACAATTATTCTTGTAATGTTAATTTCGGAGATTACTGTAAATGTAGTCTCCACGAAGGGAATGTCTAAAGTGCTTATAGTTCGTGTTTTTGGAGTGTTCGAGAATCTATAGTGTGTAATCGAAAAATGGCAAAAAATACTTTTTTGGGATGTTCAATAAGAATCTGTAGTGTGTGA
This sequence comes from Agrypnus murinus, assembly GCA_929113105.1. Taxonomy (NCBI): domain Eukaryota; kingdom Metazoa; phylum Arthropoda; class Insecta; order Coleoptera; family Elateridae; genus Agrypnus; species Agrypnus murinus. Next base: position 24,364,753 of record OV816028.1, on the reverse strand, counting down.
TCAAAAAGTGGTAAATATACCATAAAACTAATGGTGCTACACGACATACCGCTTTAGCCTCATTTGCTTGGAAAATTAGTACAATTAGCAGGCGAAATTAGACAATGGCTATAGATGATGATAAATACATCCACAACGAAATTGGACGATTTGCTGGATCTGCTGCATATCGTAACGACTCTTTTGAGCAAGATTTGAGATGAGTAAGATAACTGGTTGGTAATAAGTCTTTTTAGGTCTTTGTATACAACAACCGTCGAAAGTGTACAAATCAAGCTCTCTTTATATTTCGAGAAAGTCTTTCAACACGTGTCATACACACTGTTTTTTGAGAATAAGAATATGAAAATAACTATTGAATACCTAAAATGATGTACCTCAAGTGTCTAAAGCGAATATTTCTTTAATATATAAATGTTTTATATAGTTTTTCTTAAAGAAATTTGCTGCAGTGTCCTAAAGTGTGCGGTAAAGTACTTTATCACACACCTTTTACACTTATTCGTATACCTGCGAAAATTAACTGCTTTCGTCATTAAAAACCATATAACAAGTAACTTTTACATAACTAATTAGGAAAGGAGTCAAATATAATTTTGATGGTCGCAGCGAATGGCCCATGGATGTACTTGGATTTCGTAATCTAATGGAATGGAGTGCGCACTTCAAAATAGATTGCACCTTACTGACGAGACCAAATAAGGCCGAAATGGCTGTCCATAGCAATCCCTTCAGAACTGTGGGTTGAAGAACGAGAAATATCTTATTAGTATTGAATATAACTCGTTAAGCAAAATACATTGTATATTATCAGCCAATAGATGGCAGAATAATTTTCGCGCTTGAATTATTCAATCGTCTGAAAAATCCATAATTCTAGTTATCTTTACATTCATTCAAATATGTGAACGAAATTTTAAAGAGATTCAAAGGAAAAGAAAAAATGTAAAGTAGACAATTTTGCCGAATAAAAAAATATATTCTAAACGCTTTATAAACGAATAAAATTCCTAATTTTAACGCAAACTTTTTTTTTTTATAGAAATTCTCGTATTTTGCACCGAATGATATTTGATTCGCTCAACCTTTCCGTGGTTCGTTGCTAATTTTAGGGTTCCTCCCGCCACTTCTTCACGCACGAGAAGGCGGGAAACGGCTTGGCATTTTAATTTTATTCATGGGGTTGCCGTTAATGTCAACGGACCAGATGACCAAAGCGCGTTGATGAATCCACCGTAGTATTATGCGGCGACCTTTCTGCATATGAAATCATCTCACACCCCATTTCAACAACAATAAACCGAATTTCTTTCTCGAGGGTAACTCTTACAAGGAAGGATCTAGTCTTATTGATTTACAAAAAATCCGGGGCACACACACAAAGGAAAAAAGGAAAGGGTCTTCCACTGAAATGTTACTACTCGGGTATTTTCTTGGGCGAAAATTTCAACGCCAAGTTCTATTTCAAACTCATTACTTATACGGGCCGCTTAGTATGTTTAGCTAATGGAGGTTTAACCCCGAACTGTTTGGTTAAATTGGGTCGTGTACACCCTTCAAGGATACGAATATGTAGGTTTGTCACTTACCTAAGGATTATACCGACCGGGCAGAAACAGGACAAGTAGACAGAATTGCAGTATAAACATCAATATTCATTCCTGTTCGACTGAAGGGATTAAACAGTTAATTATGTTGGACCAAATTGAAAATCTACTGGGGTCAAGTTTCATACAACCAGAACTAAATACAATGTTTGCTATGTACCGCTCGAAAATTGATTAGTTTATTGGATTATTTGCATGTTGAATTAACATTGTTTGCAAGTATTTAATAATGACAGCTTTGGCCCTTTTAGAGAAATCAGTAGCAGAAGAATAGTAGTCAGCAAACTTAGTAAGACTGCTATTTTAAACTTTACTAAAAACAATTTTCATCATATCCATCCGATTTGTTTATCTTTCATTCCAGCATTTCTATCCACTCACAATCAGAATGATCACGAATTAAAACAAAAAAGGGACTCAATTTCAACTTTGAGAATTTCCAACAGTTTTTATCTTCCCTTTTCCAAACTCTGCAATTTCAGCTAATTATTGTAATACTAACGTTAGTCTAAATCTGCATGCCGCAGATAGCGGTACGACCAAACAACCAAGTAGCAGAAATTCAAGCTCTACTCCCGTTCTGAGTGTGAGCTTTTAGGTGGCAAAACAAAAACAAAACTTACTAAAGCTATCACGCTCGCAATCCCTGCTGTCCCTCCGTTTATGCAAGACCATTTCTTACGGGCAGGACACCCCGGCCCGGCCAGTGCCACTCGCTAGGATGAGTGAACAGCAGGATCAGCTTGCAGAAATAGAACAGCAGGAGTGGAAACGCCGAGCTGGCGGCCCATTGGGGGGAAAGCTATGAGCCGAGATGTATCGGATTTATGCGCTACAGCCTGACAAATGACCCCCAACTTAAACTTATGAGGTGTAGGTTTCAACTTTGGAAGTTGGGAAAAATTACGGATAACACGCGGGGTTTCGTTATAAAGAAATAGAAGCGATTTAAATTATGGTACAATTACGATATTATTAACGTAACCTAAAACATGGTAATTGATATTGAACTTAAACTGTAAACATTGTCTTTAAAATATAAGAAAATCTTTTATATAAAGAAGTGTGTGCTTACGTTGAACGTAATGTGAAAAAAAAATTATATAGCTGTATTAAAAGTAGGAAAAAATCAACCGCTTATAACATTTTTATTAGATAATATTTAATTTGACTGATTAATTTCCATTATTTAATTACACACATATATGAGCACGGTTTAAAATAAACCTAAGTCATGGTCAACCTAAAATCAATAAAACGTCAGCAAATTCAAATCACATTGACAATAAACAAACCCGATTGAAAACTTTACGAAATGCATCATTGGCAGCACACTATTCCTAGACAGATTTTGTTAACGTATTTATTACTTTGCGGTTACGTTAGGGTTAACCTAACATTACGGTTCCAACTAGAAACTGTTTTTATTTCCTGCGTTATTTGTGTTATGGTAAACGGTACATCCTAAGTCAAAGTTGTCGTAAGTTTAAGTTACGAAATTTGCCAATACAACAATTTCAACTTATTCAACTCAAATAGTTTACTAAGATTTTACAAACGTAATTAATGCTTATAAAACGGAGCCGTTGATTAACAACTATGAATGATAACTAGTTATAAATTAAATCTTTGACAAATCCTTACGGTTAAAGTTAGGAATTTAACTGTATTTAGATAAACCTATTGTGCACATTTCAACTGTATGCACTAATAGAATAAAACACAAAATCACATTAATAAATCTTATTAAATTTATCGGTCTTTCCTACGACTAAAACCGCGGCAACAAACTTCAACACAGGGAAAACTTTATACAGAACTTGCAGATGTGGCATATGCTTACGAGATTTACGGTGGAAACTGCAACTACTGCCGCGCAATGGCGAGTGATACAAAAAACAGCCAACTTTGTTAAAGCAGAAAGAATTTCCTTACTTAATTATCCGAAGAATACAAACTACCTGGTCGAAAGGTTATTCGACAAGATGTTAAAAGCAAAAGAATAAGAAGAAAAATGCACTCTGACGTTAATAAATTCACAAGTTAAGAAGGGAGCAAGGACGCTGTGCCTATTTAGAAAGTTCTTATTCAAATCATAATTTACTTCACCTCGGAAAACGGGAGCCGAGACTCAAGATGTCGTTTATATATTATAGTACCTACTAATTAAGACATAATAACATTCCTGCCCCGCTGCTAACTTCAAAGTTTGTTCCTATTTCCATAATTAGTTAAAACTTGAATCTCTCAGCTTACGGTGTAAAGCTAAAGAAGTACGGGTGTTGCGAATAACTACCTTAATGTAAAATTTTACGTTTTTTCTTCTCTATATAAAGTTGTAAGAGAAAATTTACATATAACCGTAAAAATATGAGGCCCTACCGTTAAGTATAGCAGAGCGGTTAGGTCAAAGGATCCTTTTTGGAAAACTGAAAAATTATCCACTTTGTTTGGGTTAGGGTGCAGAGAAAAACAGTAAGAATGATATCCCTACGTCACGGATAGACACTACCGATTGTCATTGGATCCCAGACATTATTCAAACTGTCATATCGCCGTTTTTTACGGAACCCACGTCAACGGACCAATCTACACGACTGGAAAAATCAGCAGTCAAAGGTCGCTATGTACTACAAAAAATGATCATCGGGAAACTTGAGCACAAAAATAAATTTCATCACAACTCTTACATTAGGGACAACACAGAGAACGAGAAGAAGAAGGGAGTAAATTTCAAACCAACCAAAAGGCTGGCAAAAATTAAGCTCAGAAATATTACCCTACTCTTTAATTTCTTTCTTAAATTATAATTAAAGAACCAAGGAATATAATTACTTAGTTGAAGGGAATATTTTTTAATTTACTTGAAAAATGAAAATACTTAGAAATATGAATGCCCTAAAGAATACGACGTTACTTTCAACATTCGTACTGATTTATTTATCATTTTCATTCGAATTGTAAATATCGGGTGTATTTCTAACTGAACCGCTTATAGTTTACACCCGGTATAAACGAACCCGGAATAAAATTATTGATCGTCCTTTTAAAATTTCGTTTAGGCGATGAACAATTTGACACGAATGAATTAATGTCACTCAATACCTTCTTCCTGTGCAAACTTTAAAATTAACCTCCTTTAAAATCAACTAATAAAAAAAAATAAGTTGAGTATTTAGGGTTTAACCTTGATAACTCGATAAAAATATGTATAAAAATCAGCCAAACAAGCAACAACAAAAGCATTTATCTGCAAATCCCTTGTGTAAAACGAGGATTGAAATATCAATCTAATGTCAACGGTTATAGATGATATATTATTCCGACAGCTCGTTACGGTGGGCTAATTTATAACAACCACGCGTGGCGCAAGTCAGGGATGCCACCTCAAACAAAATATGTCAGTGAGTTACTGCAAATGATGGAGAATAATGATCTGCATTTACTACTGGCTGTTGAAGTTTAAAAATAATTATTCAATCTTTCACCAATCACCCCCCCCCACCCATTGCAACTCATTCGATAATTTTACTCACAACTAAATCACTGAAATCAAAAATGGCGCCCATACGAAAATATCAGCGTAATCTCAGCTTTTATCATTAAACTTGTATGTACACAAGAATTCTATATTTATCCATGGGTTACTTCGACCATATGTTGCGAAAGCAAATATTCCCAGACGCAATTCACTCCTGAATACCTCGGCAAAATACGTCCCTCAAGTATACATAAGCCGATGTCGGCGCAAAATATGTAAAATGTACATAAACCTAATCGCTAAGGATTTGAAAGATTCGCCAGAATTATAAAACACCTTTATATTCGCAATGTTACGTTTTCCATCACAAACCGGAAATTGTGTGCAGCTCCAGACAATGGCGGGCCAAACGGAAGTGCGCCCTATCGGCTTCCTGTTCCTGCTTGACCTGTCACCGAGCGCTGCCAACTCTTGATAATCAAAACACAACAGACGCCTGCCGAAATAATACTGCTCCTATTACATAATTATAGAGAGTTCTTTAAAACAAAAAAAGAATCACGAACGCTGGTGTTCTGCAGAGGAAAAAAGTTCGAAGGGATTATCTTTCTCGGTGGCAGTTTTCATTAGCCATAATGCCTGATTAAACGTAATTGATTGCATTTTTCATCGACTCCGGTTATAAAATTAAGCCCCTATTAGCCGTTTTGGATTTGCGAGGGGTTTTCGAGGGATATTAAATTCCCAAAGCTGAATTGTTGGGTTTAAGTTCTTTAATTTGTTTCCTTAGGAAGCTTTGAAAACTTTTAAAGATAAGACACAAACTATTATCTCCTAATTGTGTTATCGTAGTCTTCGTACACGATGAGTGCTGCCATCTAATTTCCTTATTTTAAAATTGTGAGCACAGAAAAGAACATTTCAAAAGTAAAAAGTAGCATCAAACAAACATTATTAGGACTAAACTTTTATTTGTATGATAACACTCTTTCATTACCTCTGCGTCACATAGGTAGATGTTTCCAAATGATAATTCCGCTTTGGATAATAGACAAGCATTTTTCTATTTATAGATTAGTTAAAAAATCTCCAAGGGAAGAAAATATGGATAGAAAAAATTCTAAGCACTATCACATTACCAAATTGTTTGTTATTTTTTTTCTACGCCCAGCGATTAGAATGTCTGGAGACGGTCCCCACGATAAAAATAATTCGCCATAGTTGGAAAGGTCTATATAAGGACATATTCATCTGCAACTCTATTTGTTGATTAAGAGTGGATTATTTCGCTGCCGATTACACTGTTACGTCATCTTTGAGATATTTTGCAGTTCTTGCCCTCTTTAGATCAATGAAGAAATATTACCTATTTTGTTATTCGTCAACTAAGCCATTTGATGTCATGTGCAAGAAAACTGTGTTTTCTAACCATGTCAATAAATTAATACTCAACCTCACCAACTACTTTGAAAACCAAAATATCAGATGAATTAGAATGCACCATAAAAAACGCTCAAGTGAAACGCCCTTCCGTCAAGTCAAAAAGTGCCACACATCAAGGTAAAAGTTTGCGGAATACCTACATGGAAGCTTCGAGCCGAAACCGATAAAATTAATGAGCACCAAATGCTGTTAAAAACTTGGCCATACAGCAAAAGTCACCATCGACGGTTCATTTCTAGTTTGTGAAAATTTTGCTAACAATTGTGAATCATGTTTTCCCCATCATTAATTATACAAAAAAAAAGATAGTTGAAGATGGCGCTAACGGCAAAAATGACATTCTTCACTTAAATATTAGCTTTTTGGACAAAACAACCTTATCGTGGAAAAATATATGCAAAACTTTACGAAATGATTACCACAGCTAATGGTAACAAAATTTGTTCTTAAGTGGTCATTTATGGGAGAGTTAAATATTGTGCAAAAAAACCTAGAACAGAATTTTTACAGCAAATTTCACAAAACTTTGGGGACCTAGTAGCTATTAAATGATTAGGAAAAACTTTCAAATTCAGCCCTTTGAAGTTAACACCATAACATAAAGTTCCAGGTATTCTCGTTAGTAGTGTGCTCATGTTTACTAACCATTGTTTTTGATCACTAAAATTAGTCTCCCCAAGAAAATCTCTTATGACATACGCAATGTTTGCTGGACCTCAAACACTTTTAGATGGAACATAAGGTGTTCCTAAGATTCGACGAGACAAATTGCAAATGTACTCTAGTACATAAAGAAGAATTGAATTGGTAATCCATGGGAAGGTAAAAAATCTTGAGAAAATGTTAGGGTACTTCAGGCAAATAAAAACCATAAAAGGAAAAACCTTGTCCAGATTCAGGTTGATATTGCAGTCATTTCTTTGTCCATATTTACTAATTTTTCTAGATTCAGGTTAATATTCGTCATGCCTTTGCGCCCACATTTACTTAACCACTTATTATTTCTAATAGTCTTGGTAGAAGTGGGTATTATGCTGGTTTCTACGAAGGCGTTAGAAGTGCTTCGACTTGTTTTGGGGAAATATAAGATTTCTCAAGTAAATAATAATGAGCTCCAAGAACCTAGTAAATCCAAAGCACTTACAGAGTATATCTTCTAAGAATAATAATCCAATAAAACACAACTTACCGTATCTAACCTATCTAATTTCAAATGATTTCAAGGATTAATCTCAAAAACATGTTTTTACACAAGCACTTCAGAAATACATCTGCTTTTCTATCAAAGCAGGAAAAGGAAGTATAAAATGTTAAAAACTGATAACCATTATCAAAAATACTTTCAAAACGGGAAGATTGTTTGGAACCAAAACTTGCTTATATAGAGACAAAAGCTAAAAGAAAAAGAACATAATTAAAAAGAACTAAATTCAAGTAAATTTGCTTGCGTAACTAAGAACAAATTCTGCTTAAAATCAATAACTTATTGAGATGTAACATGTTTCAAATTTGTGGTACTGATTTATTGAAGGTCTGCTCTGTTACTCACGCGAATTTAATTACAGTATAACGCAAAGTTGGTCGAGTTTCATTTTAATTTTTCCCAACGCTCATCAAACTTGGAATTCTTATTTTTCGCCGTTTATTTATGGTCAAAAAGCAAAACAAGAGAGGGTTAGGAAATTATCCAAGAAAAATTAGTCATCTACCTCTTGTTACCCCATGGTCCTTTCCTAACGGTTCTATTCAGTAGTTAAAACTAACAGTTTCATTAAAAATACTCTAACATTCACCAAAAAAATGCCCAGGGCCAATTCAAAAATAGTTCTACTGTATTTTTAGCCCACCCGACCACATGTTTCTCCACAAAAATAAGTTAATCTGTTAAATACATACATCAAAAACACTCATTACTATTTTTATTTCACAAATCTTACAAAATAAGTAAATTTTCCGAATATCTTTCCCTACACGAATAACGAATAAGTTATTTTGTTGTCAGAAAACAAATCTGCTTTGGCAAGTTCATTTACTATATTTTCGGCGATCCATACAGTATTACTTGTTCATCTTGGCAAATGGTCTATTCTGCAATAAATTTGCTCAAACCCGAAAGAATTAAGCGAATCATTGAGAAAACTTTTTGCCTCTAGTTCAAATTAATTAATTCAGGATTTTATCAAAGAAACTGCTATTTTCGCTCTGATGGAAGCTGAGAACATTCTGGTGCTATTTCTATTTTTAAGTAACTAGGCCCGTCATTCATTACTTCACAAACAGGGGAATTTAAAATTAACTTGTCTCGAAAAGTTTTAAAACCCAGATAGATTCTTCTGGTTCAATTCAAGAAATTATTCAAGAAGAGCTCGTCAACTAAGTATTACATAATTAAAAAATTAATTAGTTTAAGATAACTTTTTTTATTATTTTTCCTAGAGACAAGTTCAGTAAAAATAGTAAAAATTAACTTTTGGAGATTTTTAGTTTTACGAGTTGAATTGCCAAACTTCCTTTTGTGCAATATAACTTATAAATTAATTTAGAAGACGGGATCGGAGGAGAAAAGGGAAGAAAACGATAGAAAACTTAATAAAGATAAAACTTCGACCAAAAGTCGGAACGCCGGCAGGTCGGCATGGTCATTTCGGTATTCGAGATTACCCCAGCAGGTGGACCTCCTGAACGTGCTGCAAGAACATTTGAAGAGCTTTCGCTCTCCCCCTCTTCCCCTTTCAGCAGGGCTCACCCGTGATTATGTACATTCCTACGCTGAAATGCACTCCATTATGGCGATGCTTCACATTGTCCTGCCATACCACGGAATACGAGGCGAACCGTGCGAAAATTAACCGCAGTGTGTGGAACTTACGTACTTTCGCGGTCATGCTCTCGGATAAATGGGGGACAATTTCAAATAATTTCCCTTGCAAACTGCAAACTTAGCAACCGAGCAATAATTAAACTTTAATATACAACGCGAGCTTACACGTTGGTTGGTGCAGTGGCAACTATGATCCGTTCACAATATTTTTGGGTAAGGGAATTTGACAATTGTGCCGAATTTGACAACTGTGCCTTATAAACGTAACCTTTCTAATTCTCAGACAGTGTAGATGAGTTCAGCCCCGAAACTGAATCACATGAAATTACATGAAGAGAAATCAGTGAACAACCAACGTCTAAGGTAAGCTTAAGCCAAAGAATGTGGTCGCTACATTTTCTAAAGAAACTAATGGAAGTTAACTCAGCGTTTGGGCGACAAAAAATATACAGTCGAGAATAATAATGTGGGAAGCTACTTGATGAAAAGCAGTACACGACGTGATAATGACAGCGACAAATTGCTTTGCAAATAAGGGTACACACAGAATAGACTACAACAACAAACAGAAAAGTAGATAAAGAAAGGCAATTTCTAATTACTATTAAACGACTGCATTTGAAGTCAAACTCCCAGTCAAATCACATTAACGATTAATTCGATAAAGGCATGTCTGTAGATCGAGGTTGCACTTTAAGCAAACCGAAAGAAGTAAAAGAAAGAGGGAAGCACGAAAAGCGGGGCTTAAGAAATCCATAATAATATTTTACCGCAATTAAGAAACATAAAGAGTTTGATAGGAACATTTGAACAACAAAGGGCATTGACAAAAAAGCGAGCCTACGTTGCTGATCCACTTTGATGAAAATGAAAAATGCCAGCTTGCACTTGATGGAGAGAAGAGAAAATAAATTTAACCCTGCAACAGGTTGGCAGGAGGCTGAAGTGGCGACAAAAACTCTGATGTTCGTTGTTACTCTACGATGGAGTTCATAACTGATGAAGGACTACACAATCATCACCATCTTCCTGTAAATTCACATTCACGATGATACAATTTCTGGTGTTGTTGATTAAAATCCATTTACTTTGTGTTGTGTTAATTGAGGAAATAATTCTAAATGCTATGTTGTACGGTCGTTGTGGTCTTACAAGGTACTCCTTGATTCCCTTGTAATCAATGCTGGTCCGAATGTAAATAAAACTAGTGGACTGTATTTTAACTGTGTTTATATTACATTAATTGCACTATTGAAAACTTCTATATACAATTTGAATACATGAATTAAATTATGACTTGAGTAGCACTAGCTACATTTGTATAACTCCGTGTGTGTTACACTGAAGCTCGAAATCTACTGACTAATATACTTAATATACAACGAAAAGAAATGACGGTATTTTACAAAGACTAAGGGTGATTGATTATTACTAACACATGTTCGGGCGTTAGAATTTGGGAATTTTGACCTGCATTGGCACACATACAAAAAAAGGACTAGTTTGCCCGTAACATTTTCAGCTTGTTTAAAATTATATTCTTTGAGCTTAGTTTAAATGAAATCTTATTATTACTGTGACACTGGAATGAAATGTATAATACCTAAATTAAATTATCATGCACATTTTTGATTACATAATATGAACACTTAAAATTACATTAATACTAAGACATTGATAAGGGTTTTACCATACCGACCCTCTTGAAAGCACCAGCTTTCAACACAAAAATAAAAAAAATTAAAAATGTCCACAATTTTAAGTGTCAATTGGTAATATACAAAGTTTTGAAAAACTGCGTTTCACTACGCCACTAGAGGTTTTAACACTAGCCACTCGCGCAATATCGTCCTTACCACGGTACACTTCGATAATACGTCCCATTTTCCAATTTAATGGATGTACGTTGTCTTCCCGTAGAACAACCATAAGTCCTGACTTCAGAATGTTTGGATCGTTTGTCATCCATTTGTTTCTTTGCTGCAAATTGTGCAGGTACTCGTTTGTCCACCTGCGCCAAAATGACTGGACTACATGTTGTACCTGTTGATATTTACTTAATCTGTTTAAGGAAATATCTTCTACGTTTTCTTCAGGTAAGGCATTTAACGCTGAACCAATTAAAAAATGTCCTGGTGTAAGCGGAGCTAGGTCATTAGGGTCATTGGAGATTGGACATAAAGGTCTGGAATTTAATATGGACTCTATCTGCGTTAAAATAGTGTGAAAATTCTCATATGTAAAGTAAGCAATACCAATTGTTCTGGTCAAATGATGCTTAGTGAGCTTAACGGCTGATTCCCACAGTCCACCAAAATGTGGTGCCCTGGGCGGAATAAAGTGCCACGTAACCTTATTATCTAACAAATAATTTTTAACACTTGGATCTTGATTGATTTTGAATAAAGTATCATATGAATTTTGAATTTGATTGGAAGCACCCACAAAATTTAATCCATTGTCAGTCCAGATCTCTCTGCTTATACCGCGACGTGCAAAAAATCTTTTCAATGCATTTAAGAAAACCGGAGCAGAAAGGTCACCTGCTAGCTCTAAGTGTATCGCTTTAACTGCAAAGCAAATAAAGACGCAAACATAAACCTTTACTAATTTACGGTTTCTTAACGTACCCTCTTTGATTGTAAAAGGTCCTGCTAAATCTATTCCACATGTTAGGAATGGACGCGCTGGATTAACTCGTGATGCTGGTAATTGTCCCATGATGGGAGTTACACCTACAGGTTTTACCTTGAAACAAACCATGCACTCCCTTATTACTCCCTTTATTACATTTTTGGCGTTAATAGGCCAAAAATTTGCACGTACTGCTGATAAGATTGTTTGAACCCCACCATGTAAAGTTCTTTCATGTTCATAATTAATAATTAATTTCGTGAAGATGTGCTTACTAGGTAAAAGTATAGGGAATTTTTGGTTATAGTTCAAATTTGACATTACTAATCTGCCTCCTACTCGTATGATTGCATTGTTATCCAAGAATGGATTCAAACTTAGGATTTTACTTTTTCTGGGAACGACCTTTGAATTTCTAAGACAAACTAATTCCTTTGAAAACTCTGATTTTTGTACTAATTTGACTAAAACATTCACGGCTTGCTCAGTTTCTCCTGTCGTTAAATTACCACTGAACCTTTGTTTACCTTGCCTTGATAATTTCAGATTGTTTAAGAATCTTATGCACCAAGCTGTGACATTTCTTAACCTTTGAAACCTCGAAAATTTGTTAAATAAGTCAAAACTACCATCAGTTGATAATAAAACTATATTTTGAACTATTCGTTGTTCTGGAATGTCTTGAATTATTATATCACTTTGATTTACTGGCTTTGGCCAAAACTGAATGTCTCTTTGTAGCCAGTCCGGGCCTGTCCACCAAATATCTGATTCTAATAACTGATTTGGATTACATCCCCGTGAAATCAAGTCTGCAGGGTTGTCAGAAGTACATACGTGACACCATCGAGCATTGTTAGTTAAATCTTGTATCTCTGACACCCTGTTAGAAACAAAAGTTTTCCATCGTACTGATTCTTGTGCTAACCACGCTAAGACTATCGTAGAATCAGTCCATAGAAAAGTTTCGGCGATATTTAACTTTATTACCCTTAAACATTTGTCAACTAATCTAGATAAAAGTAATGCCCCGCACAATTCTAATCTAGGTATTGAAATTACCTTTAGAGGAGCAACTCGCGATTTTGAACACAGTAATTGAGTGCTATGTTTATTAAAAGAATCCGTACTTCGCAAGTATATGCATACCCCATAGGCAACTTGTGAAGCATCTGTAAAACCGTGTAATTGTATTCGAATGTACGTTGATAGTAATACATGCCTAGGAACCGTTATTCTATCTATGTATTTTAAATCTTGGAAAAATTGCAAAAATTCCGAATTATAAACTGGAGGAATAGGTTCATCCCATCCAACCTTTAGTTTCCATAAATGTTGTAAAATAACTTTCGCTTTGGTTATTACTGGACCAATAATGCCAAGTGGATCAAAAACTTGACTTATTATGGACAAAATAATGCGCTTAGTTAAATTTTGAGAATTGATTCTTATATTAACACTGAACTGAAATGTATCTGAATTCGGATTCCACGCTATACCGAGCGTCTTTACTGTTTTGTCATCAGAAAAGTGAAATTTGGTTTGCTGTTCATCGGAATCTAGTATCTCAGTACTGTTTGACATCCATTGAGTCAGAATAAAACCCGCCGATTGTAGTATTTCAGATATTTCTGATTTTAACATTCCTAAACCTATGATTGAATTATCTCCCGTGATTAGATCATCAACATAGAAATCTGATAAAATTGTGTTGCTTGCCTTTGGGAAATTATTTTTGTTATCTATCGCTACCTGGTGTAAAGATCTAATTGATAAAAATGCTGCCGGTGCTGTGCCGTAAGTAACGGTATTTAATGCATAATGGGACAGTTCCTGATCCGGGCTATCGCGCCATAAAATTCTCTGTAAATTTCTTTGTTCCGGATTGACGTTAACTTGCCTGTACATCTTGGTGATATCACCTTGGATTACGTAATTGTGTTTTCGAAACCTTAATAAAATCGAAAAGATATCATCTTGTATAGTCGGTCCTACATATGAAACATCATTCAAAGATATACCCGTGGAGCTCTTAGCACTACCATCAAAGACTACTCGCAACTTTGTTGTGACACTACTTTCCTTTAACACGCCATGATGTGGTAAATAATAAGTTGTGTCGTTTGTTTTTATTTCTTCATCTGTTAACTTTGTCATGTGCCCGAGACTCTCATATTCGCGAATGAAGTTGGTATAAAGATCTGCAAAAGTTTGATTTCCCTTTAATTTTCGTTCTAAACTGATAAAACGTTTCATTGCTAATTCAAAGGTGTTCCCGATGTCTTTGTAATTTTCCTTTAATGGTAATGACACTGTAAAACGTCCGGTAGTATCCCGCTTATAATTTTGTATAAAATGATCTTCACAAAATTGTTGATCCTTTGAATATTTAATGGACGCAGAATGCTGAACGTCCTCAATAACCCAAAATTTCTCAAGCTGTGATTGAATTTGACTAGTGTGAATTGATAGTAAACAGGTTTGAGAACTATTTCGAATTACATTTAATTGTAATGGACCTGCGACTAACCAACCTAATTTCGAATTTTGTAATAAAGGTAGATTTTTACCTAAATTTATTTGACCTATTGTTAATAATTCATAAAATATAGATGCACCTAGCAAAACATCTATTCTCTTTGATTCATTGAAATCCTTGTCTGCAAGAACAATACCTTCTGGAATGCTTAATAATGTTGTATCGAAGGATTGATAAGGTATGTTGCCTGTGATATTTTCTAATATTAAAAATGATTGTTTCCTTGAATAACTATTATGCATTGATTTTATATTTGTATGAACTCTATGAGAAATACTGGTCATAGATTCACCTATACCCATGATTGGAAGATTAATATTGTCAATCTTCAAATTAAGCCTTTTGGCTAAATCCCTTGTTATGAAGTTGCTTTGTGAACCTCCATCTAGTAAGCACCTACACTGAATAAGGTTTTTGTCATTATCCTCAATAAAAATATTTGCCGTTGATAAAATAATCAATAAATTTTCAGTATTACTACAATGAGTACTTATACTAACGTCATTTGTATTTCCAACAATATTCTGTGATTCTGAACCATGCAGTGAATTTCCCCGTGAATTCCCTTGTGAATTCTGACCTTGTATTGGAAAATTAGACGTTGTGGCATTGTTTGGACTATTATCAATATGCAACAAAGTGTTATGACCCTTGCCCTTGCATATTTTGCAAAACCCTGTACATTTGTGGCTTTGTGATTTGGGTTTTAAACAATTTTTACACAGATTAAGTCTCTTGACAGCATTAAACCTCTCTTGACCGGTTAATTTTAGAAAATCAGAGCAATAATACATGCAATGACCGCCTTGACAAAAGTAACATTTTAACATTTTTTCCATTGACACATGATTAAAGGATTTTATTGCAAGACCTCTCTGGATATGACTTGAACCCTTTTTTGAATGACATGAGTCATTTGATGAAATTGCCGAACGCCTATATAAATTTTCTAATAATTGGCATCTGAAATTTAAAAACTTAGAAAAATCTTCTTGTGTCGGAAGCTTTTCCGTGCGAATGGAGCTTTCCCATTCTAGTTTAGTTGCAAAATCTAACTTTGAGGTAAGTAGAAAAAGTAATATAGAGTCCCAGGTGTCAACTGGTTCACCTAAATTTTTTAATGAACGAATATCCTTCAAATACGAATTCAGAAAGTTTCTTAATTGGGCTGAACTTTCTTTGTGCAACGTAGGTAGTCCGCACAATGATTCCAAATGACTGTTAATGATAGCTCTTTTATTATCGTACGTTTCTTTAAGTAAATTCCACGCGATTGCATAATTATTATCAGTGATGTCCAATGATTGAACAACCTTGAGTGCATCACCTTGTAAACATGATATTAAATAGTGAAATTTCTGGACCTTTGACAACGTATCATTTTTATTAATCAACGATTCAAATGTATCACGAAAGTGCATATATTCGCTAGAAGAACCTGAAAATTCGGGTAAGTTTAGTAATGGTAATTTAACTTGCTCCGATTTGTTATTAGAGCTACCAGAACCCCCCGCAGCAACTACGCTACTGTCGCTGACAATGGATCGGTTTTGTTTGTGTTCGTCAATCATTTCTTGTGCCCGTGTAACAATTTCAAAATATGCGTTTTCAAATGACTCGCGATCCCTTTGTTCCTGAGAACTATCATCTAATCTTTCTATGTCTAACTGACAATTTCCAAACTCATCCCACAAAAGTTCGATTTTTTCTAAACGTTTTGCTAACTGTGTTATGTTTTTAGAAATTGGGAACGTGGTATCTAAATATGTACTAAAACGTGTCACTTGAGACTTTATTTGCCCACGCTGAGTTTTGAGATTTTTTAATCTTTCATCGTTGGTAGCCATTATAGTAATTATTTACTTAAAATATCAATGTAAAGAAATAGTTTTTGATTTATGAGAATTTATTTAAATAATTTTAAATTTAAAGTTAATTAATTGATAATTTTGATAAAAATTAATATCTCAATGAACTGCGCAGATAATATGGTAAATATGAAGATGATACAGTGGATGTTATATGAATAAAGGAACGGACTTACTGTGAATTCGCCAATCGACTCCCTTGTTTACCATGTGTACAAAGGAATATCCTAGAATGCGTCCGTAAAATTTCAATTGAATTGTTTCACTGTGGCCGATGAGTGCCCGTTAATTATTCTTGTTTTCTTGATGCGTTTTTCCTTTGATATCCGGCTCGTATGGACCAGAATGTGGTACGGTCGTTGTGGTCTTACAAGGTACTCCTTGATTCCCTTGTAATCAATGCTGGTCCGAATGTAAATAAAACTAGTGGACTGTATTTTAACTGTGTTTATATTACATTAATTGCACTATTGAAAACTTCTATATACAATTTGAATACATGAATTAAATTATGACTTGAGTAGCACTAGCTACATTTGTATAACTCCGTGTGTGTTACACTGAAGCTCGAAATCTACTGACTAATATACTTAATATACAACGAAAAGAAATGACGGTATTTTACAAAGACTAAGGGTGATTGATTATTACTAACACATGTTCGGGCGTTAGAATTTGGGAATTTTGACCTGCATTGGCACACATACAAAAAAAGGACTAGTTTGCCCGTAACATTTTCAGCTTGTTTAAAATTATATTCTTTGAGCTTAGTTTAAATGAAATCTTATTATTACTGTGACACTGGAATGAAATGTATAATACCTAAATTAAATTATCATGCACATTTTTGATTACATAATATGAACACTTAAAATTACATTAATACTAAGACATTGATAAGGGTTTTACCATGCTATGAAAGGAGCTGTTTTAGTTTTTACCTCTCTGGAAAAAGCTTTTCATAAACACAAATTGTAGTTAATCACAGTTTACATTTTTTGCAGAACTACTTGTCCATTATCCCAACTGCAATTTACTTCAAGAGTTTTCAATTCTAAAAGCAATAAAATAATGGAACTTTCAATAGGGAGGTAATTTAGTTAATTCACTGGTTTAAATTAGTTATTAATTGTACTTACAATTAATATTAAAAAAACGGGTATTATTTTTGGCTCTTATTATAATTCAGAATCTTTCTCCGATAGATTTGAATAAAAAAGATCGTCTTTATAATAATAGAAGCCGCAATTATTAATACCTAAAAATAGCCTATAAGCTCTCCAGATCTGTTCCAGTAAACTCTTATGGCAATGAAGGGTGGCTTCATAAAGTTTATAACTTCCAATGGACACAATTTTTACGACTATTTCATCTTAGTAATCGACTTATAGGTTTTTCTATATTAACAGTAGTTTTTCTGACCCCGCCAACCCAAAAGCCAAATAATATGCTAGTCACAAGAATTCACATTCGGAAGTCTGAAAAAACAGTTTTTTATTTGCCCAAATAGATGCAAAGGAAAAAAGTGAAGACTTTCTCGTATTTTTGAAAAAGTGGGGTTCGAGAATGAAAAACGAAGTTTTGGTAAAAATTGCTGTAAGTTTTCAGTTGTGCCGTGCCAATCGAATGACTGAAGTTGTACCATTACCTTGCTATATATGTCAACTGTTGGGAAACAGTCAATAAGCTAGCACAATATGTTACCCAAAAAAGAAATTAGTTAAAAAAATACAAAAAAAAGAGGGATTTTCTAGTATTTTTGAGAAAGTGAAGGTTCGAAAATGAAAAACGAAGATTTGGTAAAATTAGTGCCATTATCTGCCTGTACAAACTGTTCCAAAAATATCGATTTGTAATGCTACACAAGCAGACCTGTTGTCAAGTAATAGCTATTTATGTAATAAGTGTGTAAAGATAAGTTTGCTGGCATGAGTTCGAAAGTATCGCGACGAGGCGATGGTCGAGTTCCGAAAAAAAATTGATACACAAGTTGCATATAATATTTTTGTACCACAGCATACTAAAAAGAATATCGTAATCGATTTACTATCTTAATAATCTTTTGCTTCTGATTGTACTGCCCAAAATGGTGAACATCACACTCCAGTTACCAAATTTTGGTATCTTACTCACTTATTTCACTTATTGATTATCTTACTCTAATAAGATTCGACACCCCAACTATACGCCATAATACGCAAATTTAGGCAAACAGTGTAGAAAGTTTGTCCAAATTTGCTATTTTTTGCCTACCATTAAAGAGCTGAGATTGCTGTTAGAAAAAAGTAGCCAAAAAGACCAATTTTATCAAAATTTGAAAAATGTGTGCAACCGAATAGCAAAGTGTTTATTAAAAAGGCGTCGTTTGTGGGTGCTAACTTCAAACAATTTCATTCTAACCTTTTGCGTATGGATGATTTAGCAAATGTGGGCAAAATGTAACCAAACGATTAACATAGGTTTGATTGTAAAATTCCAAAAAAGTCCAAGATTTTTCAAAAATTTCGATGTGGACGTACGAGTATTAACGTGCAATAGTTAAGAACATAGGGAAAAAGGTATGCAAAAGTAGTAATTAAATGTGTCAGTTGCCAGCTTCATGTTCTTTTAAACCCTTTAGATAAGAAGAGCCAGACAATTATTAGTCAAAAAATGCTGATAAATATAGATAAAACGTGTGCAAGCTCTTGGTAAAGTATTAATTAAGACAATGGCGTTTGGGGAAGAAGTGGCACCTTCAGAATTTATTGCCTTAACCTGTTATAACCAACAACATAGAAAGATGCACGTGACAAAATGATTAATATACGTGTCATTACAAATATTGTCGTTAGAGATGATTTTGCGATGGAAAAATTGAAAAACTCTCACTTATGCAGTAATAAACGTGCTAACGTATAAACTAGGAAAGGCATGAGACAGTAGTGGTATTTATAATGTCATCTGAACAGTTGGCTGAAGTGGCCGCTCGTCCTCGTTGTTTTGCATTTTGGGTTGTAGTTTTCAGAGTCTCACTTTCTGTGAGTTGTTCCTCTTCCCCCTATCACTCTATTTTATCAAGATAATCAGATTTTTGCCACCTAAAAAACAAAACGATTGAACCCTTCCGCATTCTGAAAGTAGTCCATCCACCTTCACTATTTGTTTCGCAGTCTCCTCTTGCCATTCACCTTTCTGACATGTGCAGCTTTTACAATTCAATAGAACTATGGGCATGCCAAAAGTCAGAGCAAGTTTCAAATTGACATAAAAACAATTGCAAAGTGCACATAAAAATCAGATCTGAGGATCTCATGAGCACTATCATTTATTAAATATAATTTAATAACCAAGTTGGAGGTTTAAAACAAATGGGTCACAAGGTCATACAAATTCAAATGCAAATTAAATATTTCAGCAAAACGCTTTCTTTCTTATTCCATTACTATCTAGAACTCTTCCTCAAACACAAACGCAATAAATTCTGAGCCCTTACATTTCAAATACTCCAACTTACATCAAAACATTTTTCTTGCGATTTTCTTTCTGCAATAGAAGCCGTATAATTTCCCCCCGAATAAACGAAATTCTGTAGAGACTTGTATGTGCTACTCTAGCAGTCACTTGAAGCAGCTAATGAGAGGGAAGATGTGATGTCTTATTGCTTTGGTTGGGGTTACTATAGTAACCTATTGATATATTTCTAAGGTAAACTCGGAAACACGAGTCGGTTTCAATTATAATGGCATTTTCGTGTTTACTAGAGTGCAGTCACTTTGTACTGCTTTGTTATTTATTGGAGGTTAACCATACGGGCCGAGTAATTAGGAAGATGATTTCAGTATCTCAACGGGAAATTTCACGTGAATAAACCGTTCACCGAGGCGATGGTAATTTCAAGTAACAACGCATTATAATTAAACAACTATAATTCTGCATTTACATTGTATGGTTCACGAGCGCAGCCCTAAAAAGAGGTGTTTTTTTCACATGGTGCGTCACGCCGTGCTTAAAACAGTTTCAGATTTCATTCCATGTTTTTTCCTCTCCTTCCATCGCATCCTTGCGCTCGCTTCGTTTTTTGGGTAAGTTTATTCGCGATTGGCAATCCGAGCAGTATCTGTAAATCACTCGGTTGAGTAAATAAATAACTACCAATCTGTAGCATCCTGACCAAGCACAGTGTAAATCACCTCGTAAGCGTGACCTTCATTCTCACACGATGTAGGCGATTGAGCAGTTTTTCTGCTTTCTAGAAGTTCGTGGGTTCGTCCTGAAAAGGTCGACATATAGTGGAAGCCGCCCAAATAAAATACGTCCCTCTATATAGGTTAACTACATTCAAAGCCCGTACCTATACCATCCATAAGATATGCTGAATATTTTATACATCTCTTGTGAGAGAAGTAAGGTTAGGAAGGATAGGATGTGATGGTTGGCTGGTGATGCTGTACGCCTTACACTTTCAAGAGGATTATCATTTTTGAAAAAAGTGTTAAAATTTGATTTGAGTAACTCTTAGGGAAACATCTTAATAATATACTGACTTACCAAAGAGTCAAATGTGTAGAGGGAGAGGGGAGGGGTGTTGCGTCGAGTATATGAAGATAACTCACCTGAAACAAAAAGAGAAAAAATATTAGATCAAACCTTTTTAAATCGCGTAAGAATACATTATTTATATATTCAATGACAAGAAGTCTTTGGATTCATTCCAGAGTTTTAAAACGCGAATACTAGATCTATGTATCCCTTTAACGCTTTATAGACTAAAAGATAAAGAACTTCCATATGCAAATCCTGTAACTTACTTTGGCCATTTATTTCGACGTTATCTCTATCTCACTATTAATAAAAGTATTTGATACGTTATACCGGGATAACTTGCAATAAAGGAAGGATATCTTTCATCTGCGAATACAATGCGGCTGTTTTTCATCGCAAAAGGTAGATGTGGGCGTTTCTTATATCGTCGTACTTGCACTGACAATACAATGCCTTAACCGACACACCTTGCTTCATTCCATGCACTCTATTAACGCCATATTTTGTCTAGTCACTCCATTACCTTTTGTTTTATTTAACGTCGTTATTAATGCAAGATTATGTTGTGTGCACTTTCAACTTCTTCAGCTTACTCGACTAGACAGACAATGCAACAGCTCGAGGGTAATCGAGTAAATCGCGTAATTGATTTGTGACTGTGTGTGTTTGAAATTCAACAAAAACGACCCTCGTCTGCTGAGAGGTCAATTTTACCGTTCAGAGAGTAGCAGTAGAGAGAAAGAAGCACAAGAGTAGCAATGTCATTCGTTTAACTACAAACTTGTGTTTCAAATGTATGTTATGTCGGTGCGTAAAGTCGTTAGTCGGAGCGACCGAGCAAACGGACCACTCTGAATTTATCGTTATGCCTGACTACGATAGTTTCACCGGGACTCGTCCGTGATCCTCTGGGGAGACGTGAGTTAGCTACGTGCTCGGCTTCGATCCCGGGAGACCCGTTTACCTGCCCAACTACTGATTGGGAAGCAACTGCAATGTCCAGTGATGATATCCCTCCTTAAAGGTGCTTGCATTTTATCTATGTATCTAACCTACCTGGAGCTCTGAAAATTACTGCTGAGCCATCTATCCCTCGTTCTTGCTAATATGTCGCTTGCGTCACGCGTCGATTATAAACACTAATTTAATAGTGATACGTCTCCCTGGGGTTGTATGCGAGCCCACATTGTTATAAGGGGAAGTATATGGGGGTTGGAAGATATTTCTGAGAATATCTTAGACATTTGAACAAGACTATTTTAACTTTTGCAAAAATTGCTATTTCAAGTAAATCAACCCTCCTCCATAACCTAGAATTTGTTTAAAACGTAAAGCCGAAGGTTTAGTGTGCTGCAATTCTAAAAAATCTTCGACGCTTTGTAAAATATCAGATTCATTAAATCTAGATAATCTTGCATAATATTGCAGAAATTTAAATTTCACTCTTCATATTTAGGATCTACCCCAGCCCAACACCATTTATCAACATTTCCCGTATTGTGTGTTCAGACATGGAGCGTTTCTTCAACTCTAGCGTTTCCGTGCGCATCTTGCTTCACAAAGGATGTGATAGATCTGCAATCTTTATAAACCTTTCACTTTAATATGTTACACATTCTGTTTGTATCAAACATAGCTTGCAGCTCAAAGTTGGCAAACCTTTCCATTTTGTAGCTTGTAGGTTTTGAGCTCTTATAGTACTTAGTAAACTTCTTAAACTCAAGGTATGTCTAAGTCCACCCGTGTTTCTTCCTTTCCTTGTTTCCCGCCATGACCTTCCAACTGTAATTAAAACATTGCAGTTGTTTTCTGGAAATTACATTTGCATGAATGATAGTGTTGCCAAAATTTAGCAATGTTTTTGCCATAAGAGTTATCTAATTTTAATTGTAAATGTAGTTTCCCAAAGAATTTTAATCTAGCGCCCCTTTCTGTCCCAAAGGTCATGACGTTCAAGGCCATATTGTTCTTGTCCTTCTGTTCTGAGTATTATTATTTTTGTACTCCTAATTCTCGTTGGGAACGGCTCCAACTTGGGATTAGAACGGATCTGCGAGTTTTTGTTTGTCTTTTCAAAACCAAAAAAATATTCCGCAGTTCTTCGGTTTTAGTTTGGTCGGTTTCAAAACCTTATTATAAAACGTTTTGGATGCATAATCCGGATTTGGGTACTAGCCTCTTAAAACCTTCGTTTTGTGGAGTTTTGTGTGTAGCCTCTGCACTTTTGTCTGGGCGTTTTTAGCAATATTTTAAACATGGCAGTTCTTGTAAAGTCTTCAAAGAAGTTGCGTTTGATAACATAATTTCTGTAAAACGTTGCATTTGTACAACCTACTGTCACCATATTGGGACGACCATAACTAGCTGTTTCATTACTGAACTGCTCTCGGGTCACCAACACATTGTGGATGGGTGGTTGCGGATTAGGTTTGGATCCAATACGGAGAGCCTAGCCAGGTCTGCCTCGATCAGTGGCTCCTGATCACTTACCTATGAAAAACAGTGCCGCCAGGCACCAGTATAATCAATCAAAACAGTAAATCTGCTACTCGACTTTACCAGTTACCTCGGGTGAAAGGTTTAAAATAATCATAGGGTCCATAGAGCCTTGGCTCAGAAGCGCAACGCGCCTGGGGTGCTCAGAATCAATTATAAGTCATAACTAGTTCTCAATTTATCTTTATTTTTACTCTGTAATTGGGCATAAGCCTGTTGAGTAAATAAACATTATTATTATTATAACTGATTTTGATTATAATTGGTTATATCGTACTTTCTGCGTTTCAGCGTTGATTAGAGTTGAGAATGCCTTTGGCGTCAGTTTTAACTCTCATCTTTCGCAACTGGTTCACCGGAACCAAAGTTTAATAGTCAAGCGTTCATTTGGTTGCTGCAACAAGATTGCCGTGGCCATGCCGTAGGGTTGTAGAACCTAACCACGCTTGCGTCTTGGTCGCCGCGACAGGTGGAAGACATAAGATTTTTTTGTCGTGGCCATTTTAATACGATTTGATAGCATATTTTTTGATCAACTTATTTTATGTTGTAGCGATGGATGAAAGTTGTATAATACAGTAGTATGGCCTGCTGCATTGAAATCATGTTAACACGTCATTGCGACCGACCAAAACGTAAGCTTGGCCTTGACCTAAGAAACAACGAGGAGCGTCTATTTCACTGCATCAATTAAACACGATGATGGGGCGGGGGAGGTCAAGATTTGATCCGAAGAATGCTCGATCGAAGGCGGCGCCCCAGGATGTTTAACTCTGCTAAACATTACTAACGGCGCTACCATTACTTAATCCGGCACTGTTCGGCCTCCTCAGTACGGAGGTCGCAGAGCAAAATAGAGGTTGGTCCAATGTTAAGTTTTGGTGTCCCTTGAGCCAATTGACTGGTCCCAACTGACTGGCAGTAAGCCATTAAAACAGATATGCCGCGTAAATCCGCAATTGACACCCATAGAAATGTAACCAAACGTGTTCTAACCTGCTAGTTCAATTTAGCATAACTTAATTTATAGAAACTATCAAAACTAATCGAAAGATCACTCTCAAAGTAGCATTCAGCAGTATTTGGTTGAGTGAAATCTTGCAAATCTTTTTTGGTAATCTTTGTATTTATACTTGTTATTTTTTCAATGGTGTCGAAAAACTGTAAATTATTATTATTATTATTATTATTATTATTATTATATCTTTAATAATTATACATTGTGCCGGACAAAGAAGTTAATAGAAGCTTGTGCTTGCCTTATAACACAATCTCCCTATAAATAAGCCTAATAAGTAATACCTTAAAATAAATACTGAACTAATACAAAATAATGATACTGAAGAACCTGAGGAAAGGTTCTTCCAAGGTTCTTTGGCTAAACATTTGGTCTAATGCCAAATAATAGATACCAAAGCTCATACAGATTGCAAAATACAGTACGCCTAAAACAGTTTCCCTTCTTTCCTGAAGGCTAGAAACTGTCGCCCTAAAATTATAATGTCATTTTTTGAATTAGTCGATCAACTCATAGTGATGAGATAATCGCGACCTCATAATGGTAGTTCTTACTAACAACTTCTTGTTTCACCATTTTCTGCAGGAACTCTAGGCTCAGGAACTTTATCGCCGATGAATTCCTTTAGACTCTTGTGTATTCGGATTACCACGGGGTTAGTAACATAGACAGCTTTTTTGGTTAAACGGGTATGGTTCCTTAGGCCTTTCTGATGGTGGTGTGTGTCGAATCTAAATACTAGACAAACTTTTGTAGAAACTTACAAGAGTCAATCTATTGTTTTGTATCGTTGACATTTCATCAAGTATTTCAGGGTAGCTCAATATAACACCGTTCAAGGACTTTGAATGTTTGATTCTTGCACATCCTTTCCTTTTAATCTCAATAACTCAACTCTTATACTGTAATTGCGTTGACGTTTCTTAGATAGTGGAGTTCTTTAATTTAGAGATCGCCATTTATACTCCGGTGGACATCTGCTCGGGATGTGTCCAAAATTTCTGACAATGGAATCATTGCCCCATTTACTAATGATTTTTCCACAACTTAAAATGCATCCATCTACTGTTGTTAACACAATCTCGACAATCTTATTAAAACGGCATTGGTGTTTCTTTTTTTCCATGACTCCAATATACTATACGTCTGCCATGTTAAACTGTCACCTGAATGCAATTATGCATTCATCCCACATGCAGCAATAAATAACTCGTTAATTAAACGACACACTATAAGGTTAACAAACTATAAAATGAAATCCGCAATAAGAAACTGTCAGACGCTGCTTTCAGAAGACGAACAAACCGTTTAGACTAAGAAAGTATTGTTATGCAAGAAACACTCAGATGTCACTTCCATTAATAGTCTATAGTGCAACCGGTGTGCTGAGTGTTCGATTTAATTGAAAATTATTCAACATTCAGAGACATATAATACACCACTACAGGTGAGTAGTAACTCATACTTTATCAGAAGGTAAGTAATTTATTTGCATTCAACAACATTATTACAGCGTAAAAGGCATTTTCATCGGATGTATTGTTCTATTATATCATGTTCTACCACAAATGTATTCCATTTTCAACGGAAACGAATAATAGAGAACTGGCGTTATTCAAATTGTGAACTACAATTTGACTAAGATTCGACATAGAGATATGAACTTCTCATTTTAATAGTATTATTTCGTGTTCGTTAGAAAATCAACCTTTCAAAACCTAACCTGCAATTAGAGCGATAAAAAGATTCCAATTTTAAATAAGGTTAATGGCAACCACGTACAAGGACCATAAATTATTTAAGGTAAACTCCATTATCAAACTACTGCTAGTAAGGTGTACAGAATAGCTGAAAAGCTCGAACCTAATAACTACAACATCCCTCCATACGATAGTGTTGTGTACACAATCAGATAACACATAGTTTCAGCAAGAGCTACGTCAAAATCCTTCTCAGCCATACCCGATGCAAAAGCGAGGGACGAGGAGAGACAGTCCTGACGGATATTTTTCCTTTGGGAAGTTCTACGTTAAGAGCACGATGCGGGATGATTTGCAACATAGACGGAGCATTACAATACATGCATGCGGAGGTCGATAGATACCCAATAACCATATATTGCGTCCATATCTGTCTCGTGGGGCCAGGCATGCATTACCTCAACGAGACAGACAAATAGCTGCGGACGCTCGTGATCGAAAACATACCGCATTTCTGCACCGTTCGTAAAATGCAGTGAGTGCCTTTCAGACTATATTTGAAAGGAGGAAAAATATATTACACAGACCAAGTCACAAGACCCCGCGTGGAATCATTATCTCGATTTTGTGTATTTTGTTTTATTCATTTCGAATTTCATATTCAGAAGTAGTAAATAAGTTATTTCTATACGGGTTTCAGTTTATTTCTGTATGTATGCTGAAACGATTTTAACACTCGGTCTGGTAGAGGAGGTCAAGTATGATGTAGTAAATAACCTTTGTTTGTTAGTTGGTAAAGAGTAATAACGACGACGTGTATATTAGATGATACGATAAGGGCCCTATAAAAATGTATTTAACCTTTACTAAATGGGGTGTGTTGTGTGATAAACTCTGAATATATTATAAGAATATTTTAAAAGCGACCTTATTTATCAATTTAAGGCATCAGGGTATGTTCATTTTGAAATTAAAACAGTAAAACATGACGTTTTTCAAGAAGAGTATATTATCATCGATCTTACCAACGCTTTGGCGTCCGTTGAAAAATAAGTTTTTCATAGACCACATTCGATCGATTAATTGTCCATTAGTACTGATGTTAATGAAGTTTAGCTGTGTTTGATCACTTTTGCACGATCGACTAGTAGAATATTACATTCAACCATAAATAAAAGTTGATGTACTGTATGCATACAGTTATAGTATATT
Source organism: Agrypnus murinus (assembly GCA_929113105.1). NCBI lineage: Eukaryota > Metazoa > Arthropoda > Insecta > Coleoptera > Elateridae > Agrypnus > Agrypnus murinus. Next base: position 24,337,410 of record OV816028.1, on the reverse strand, counting down.
TAATGTATGTATATAGTTGAACTTCATTAACACTGCTAATATATATAAAGTAATTCCTAAAAAAATTTACTTTTTTTCCTTTTCAGTACACGTCAAAATAATAAACAACAAAGAGTAATCTCCGCCTCCTTACCATTTGGCGGTTTTCTTGGTTTGTTAATACGCATTGCGCGGTTAACTTAAGCAGCAGACTTCAAGGACTATTATGAATGTTGACGTTAACCTCTAAAAATTTACAGAAACATTTTCTTGAAAGCGTTTCGCGAGAAACTTGGCACTTAAAAAACACTTGAAGTGTGAAGTGTGAAAATACAAGACTCGTACGTGACGACTAATAGCTCCCGGCAAACCGTACAGCCTCGGGTGCAGCTTTTCATCCACACTTTGTGAAAAGTTCTTACGAGCGGAAAAAGCAGAACACTTTAATTCAATTTACGAGTAAAAACCGATACGATTTACAGAAAACTACTGCATATAAAAGCTCCACGCTGAAAAATGTGTATGCAATTGCGAGTTTTACAGCCATTGCTTCAATTTTCCAATCAACTAGTTTAAAGTTTGTAATTTTGAAATTTTAATTTCTCTAATGAAAATTAACAAAAGATAAATAAAGCTTGGAAGAAACTTTTGTAAACCACAAAGAGTATCTAGCGCGACAGGTAAGGCAAGTAGTAAGAGCGTTGCGACGCTTTCGCCATCTCGTAATTCAAGCCCAAGCCAAGATTTCTGAATTAATTTAGAGATAATGCGTTAGACAGTTAGAAATTCTAGTGTAGAGTTAATTAAGTTAAATTGAAAAACCTAAAAAAAAAATCTAAAAACTAAAAATATCCCCAATAATATCACTTCTGTGGTAATCTTACTCTAGGCAATTACTAATCTTCCACTCTTCCTGCTTAAAAGATTAAAAGTTGTGGTAGTCCTTTTCCTGATTTTTCACTCCACAAACAACATTCGCAGTTCAGTTCACACGAAGTTTCTAAAATTGGTAAAAATCCAAGCATCAGAGTGGAGCAGCATTCATTTTAATGAAGCACGTCATCTTGTGAAGAGTTGTTCCAAAATAATTATCGAAAATTATTTCTTGAAGCCCACTCCACTAGTACATCTCGTTGGAGTGATAATTAGACAAACGAACTAAATCACGAAGCGCTGTATTTAATTGTTGCTGAAGAGATAATTCCACAATTATGTACTAACTCCAATGCAATTAAAATAATTGAATGAATAAACGGAGTTCCGCCGAAATGACCATAGAACCTCGGCGTGTTTAATTGGATATCTATTTCGCGCGCGCATAAACCAAAGCAACTCGATTCTCTCCTCTCAATTCCGCACAAAATATTTCAGGCGGATTAAAATCGCTTTGCAAAGCGCTATAAGGGGATAAAAGGACATAAAAGAAGAGAAAAAAAATTTACAACACAATACAGAATGAGCTTGGTCAGGATACAGTCATGAATTCATTTGAAAAGCTGGCCATGTAAAATTAGGCGAAAAAACATGTAAAAGGGATTTGCTGTAAGTTGTTTGGAAGTAATAAATAACTGGGAGCGGAAAAAATGAGCGTAGAATAATTTAAAATTTAAATCAATGTTTATTGGGAACAACTTTCAAATGGGAAAAATCAGTCGTCTACAGGGTGATGAATGTATTAGGTAAAAATGAGAGAAAAAAGTATTTTTGAGAAGTTTTATCAAACGAACAGTTGAATGCGAGATGAAATTATTACGCCCATAAATAATTTTGTCAACGCGTTAAATTGTAATAATACCATCAGAATAATTTACCGCTGAAGGATCTAGATCGTAAACGTTAATACCTTTGACAAACGTGTTGACGTAACCTCAAAATCAAATTAGGCTAATAAGCCAAACTCAATATATTCTGACGTAACATTTATTACTATATACATTGTTACAATTGAATAGTATTACATAGCTACCCGTTACACATCAAACAAGAACCATATTAATTAATGTGATAAAAATGGGCAAAGAAATTGAAAAAGCAGTACATCTGGCAACACTGCCCGATAGTATTAAAAGAGAAATATCATGGTAGGCATTAAGTTATTCAAGCCTAATGCAAGGATTACAGCTCAATGTGTTCATTAATTTTCAGAAAGGCGATAATGGTTCAAATAATAATGAAATTGCTTGCTTTAATCTAATAAGGTTTGCTCTGAATGCATTGAAAAAATTGTGGTATTGGTCTAAACGACAAACGCGATCATTGCAGGGACGCAGCCCAAAAATATACTTACTCGAACTCTACGGGCACTTCTCGAACTCTGATGCAGCCGTAGGCCAAAGGTTAGGTTTATCTAATATCCGAAAGTACTACAATTTCTACAATACAAGATTTACAATTTTACATGAAAGGACCGAAAGTTCTGCAGTGAAAACAATTAGCAAAGTCTTAAGGTTATTTGGGCGAAATTTGCTCCAGGACTGGCAAGTCATTATATATACAATACAAGATTTACAATTTTACATGAAAGGACCGAAAGTTCTGCAGTGAAAACAACTAGCAAAGTCTTAAGGCTATTTGGGCGAAACCTCCAGGACTGGTAGGTCATTATATCGAAATGCTAATAGTAAGGTAAATACAATAACTGAATTTCATAAATAAAGATTAACTGAAACATAATAAGCCATTTCTCTAATTCTGTCTGTCTTGTGTAGGCTGGCTTTTTACTTTTTTCTGTAAACACATCACAGGCCAAATCTATGGACAACTTAAAAAAACTGTATTTTATCTGTACATATATAAATATATATGTACGGAAAAAATAGCCAAAGGCAGAAAACCAAAATCGTTTGGTTTTCTGACTTTGGGCACACTAAATTCAAAATGTATATCAATTTTGCAAAACTACTAAAATTGCATTTGAACCTTCCAAAAAAGATAATTATGTATCTTCAAACATATAGTTTATGAGTTTCTGTTTCTATAGACACTCCTACAATCATCCCACTAGGCCAAAAGGCAAAAAGGTGTAGACGAAAATCTAATGTACCCACCCCTTTTTATTTTGAAGAGGTGAAAAAATAACGCTTACAAGACAAAAATAATTAGCAGCAACAAAAGCTGACTTCCTTTCTGGAAATACAACCACAGCGCATTTTGTACATTTTTCATGATTAAATCATAATCAAGTTCATAGTTTGGATTTAGGTGAAATGTTTTGATAAAAAGTCTTTTGCAGAATAGTGACACCAGGCGCATCATCTAAATTCTCAAGAAGATCAGGCAGGCTGTGTGGTGTGAAGTTTTCGTACACTCAGTGGCGAAATTAAAAGTGAAGAGATAAGGGGCCCAAATATTCCAGTCTTTCATAATAATATCGGTCTGGGATGACAATTTTGCTCTTAGATTTAACTTTTGCTATTCCTATTGCGCGTAGAAAATTAGATGCATTACTTGTCTGAAGTACCTAGAAATTCCTCCATTTTCTGAAAGATTGATGTCTAACTGTTTGGTAACAGAACAGTCTCTTCAAAACATTTAAAGTCTTAGGTTGACTACTCTTTTCGTTACTCTATGTCAAAAAAGCGCGTTTGGTAATTTTTCTGGAATGGATGGTTGTAGCAGAATTGAATTCTGTTTGTCAAAACGGATGGTAATAAGTATAATATTGGGCAATTTATATCGATATTGATTCCTCGTCCGAATTTAGACTTCTTCTTTAAAGTAACTTAATGAAACCTCTCTCATTCTAAACTTTTTGGCGATGAATTGGGTAGAACGACCGTAAAATTTATGGTATCATCACTTTAATATATGTGGAAAATAATAAAAAATCATTTTTTGGTTTAGAATCAAAGCTTTGAACAAATGACTTTCGTTTTTTATCTCTTTTGGTTTTCTGGAAGGGCATTTAATTTGGCCTAGATAAACAATTGCCTGTAGATGAAATGATAGATATGTTTGCGACTTAAACATCTTAAAAAAAACAGAGAAGACGTCAGTCGATATGGCAAATGTGGGCTCATTCAAGGTATTGATCAAAATAGGATTTGAGAACTTCCTTGTGAAATGTCTTATACTGAGAATCTATAAGATTCTCTTAGAATGTAATCGTCTGTTTAACTTTAGTTAATACATGTGTGCAGAATTTTGTTTATCTCAGCCTAAAGTTCGATGTTTATTCTACACACTCTACTGGCAATTAAGAGACGATCTGTAAGTTCAGTTTTTCATTTGTTTCAATATATTCGCTCATTTTGTTTATGTTTAGTATTTCTCTCAAATGCATAAGTCTGTAACAAAAAGGGTTCGCCCAACAAAGACTCGTTCAATGCTAACAAATTACAAAAGCAGTTTTGGCACAGAAAGCATGCCGATTATAAGAACATAATGTTCCTATCCAAGCAGATAATGCCAGCAGCAGCGTTATGCTTTATGAGAATAATCAAACTGAGCCAGTCGGGGGGTTTCAATGGTCGGTTACCAATATGTCATCGTCGTCAATGGATGCAGTATTGATGAGTTCAAAATCGATAAACTGTAAAGTACAGTTAGTGATTAATGTCCCGTCAGCGTAGAAAATTTTGATTAAATGGTTAAAGCTTGTGATGACATAGTTTTCCAATAACACTAATATCTGTTGAAAACGAATTTACAAGTTTCCAAATATAAACAACAGCGACGACTGCATTGGATTTATTAAATTTCCCCTCAAAAAAGTTTAAAATTAAAATTTTCCCAGACGTCGGGGAAAAAGTGAAAATACGGAAAAGTTACGCGAGGAGTGGATAAAACTAAAATCTTGTAATAACAAAAGATATTATTTATTTTTCACGTCTTGGAAAACTGAAAGGAAAATGTTTATTTAAGGTTGTAAGTGCAAAATAAACAAATCGCTATTCTATTATTTACACAGCCTACTACGTACAAAACGGGGATCAATGGCTAAACGTGCTATTTACTGGTCAGCGAGCTTCAGCTGTAAATTTCTGCTTGTCCCAGGTTGGGATTAAAGCCATTCTTTTCCGTTAAAACCCTTTCAGTTATAGCAAACTGTTTTTATATACATTTGGGGAATTTTCTACAAAAAGTAACTAAATGGTTATGTAAACAGGTAGAGACATTTAGGTTTGCTAAGTTGCCGTTTTAGTTAGGATGATTTAACCCTAGGATTTTCCCTAAAATCCGTAAACGAGAAAATCGCAAATAATTAAAGTGAACGTGACGACAAAGTGGCAATTAAATACACAAGGCAGAGGCAGGAAGATGAAGGCTAAATGAAGCACAGAACATGGTCTAATCTAGACTAATCCGCTTGCAAACGATTCACGCCCCTGCTTTGTGTAAACATATAACCAAGTGTATCTAACGTACTCACAACAATAAAGTAAGAGGGAGATCACAACTCCATACGACGAAAATTGAGCGACTAATCTCTCAGCTCGGATCTGTAATCAACGAAACGGAACTAAGACCCGCTTCAGCAAGATAACTCGCATCGATTCTTACCGGTTTGCTAGATTTAAGATTTAAGAAACGATCAACCAGGTGCATCTTCTAGTTTTCGAAACGAGAGATAGTCGACGTAAATTTTCCGTTATGTAGCCGAAATTCCAAGATATGAAAAAAAATGTCAAAGCGTTCACTCGAACGACTGAACTCCATATATGAAGCTACACACATAGAGATATGGCTATCAAATGATATCCTATACTTTCCAATCGAATCGGTAGTAGCAGAGAACACTTCAATTTATATTCTCTACATAAAACCCACTAACTGCAGATAATACTGACGTGTTATTTTCGTAACAGCGAACTTTAAACGAAAATCTGAAAAATATCGCGAAGGAAAAAGGAATTAAAGGAAGCCAAACCAAGATCCAATATAATCCTGAGTTTCATCCTTGGTTATGTTAACCCAAAAAAAACTAATCGCAAAAAATTTAAAACCGCGTCTTAAAAACAAGTAAACTTATGTTTAAGGAAATAATTGGAAGGTTCTTTTTTCCATTTTATTGGACTCACTCCAGCTTGTAATGGCCCAACTTTGAAAGTCGACTATTTTTCATCTTAACGATAGTTGCAAACTTAAAATGTGGCCGACTCCGGCGAATAAAGCAGAATTACGTCGACTTGTCCAACGTTAAATGGCTAGCAAATGGACCCCACAAAGTGCCCTGTTTTAAGATAATGCTTGCTCGTTATTTTGGTTGATTTGATGTAATCGTTCGATTATTAGAAAGTGCTTCAAAAGTACTACCATAGACTTCTCTTAAATTTTTTATAGATCAAACAACGTCTATGTATTTACGTACTTGGATTTGTGTAATTATTGAGGAAGTTGGCTGCTATGCATACAAAACAGCAATTTTAAACGGCGGTAATAAATAAAATATTATACTACGGTAAAGATGTAATTATTGTGATGCCAGATAAAAATAAAGAGAAAGTAGCAAACAAGCAAGCAAACAGCGGCTGCTCGTTTCTTGCAACCAAGCAATAAAATGTGGTTATTACGCCTTGTGCTCTTGCTAGCTGTAATAGTAAAATATTAAAAATAACTGTTCGGTATTAATAGCGACTTTATGTAATTCACATGTTCAAAAAGCTGCTTTACTGATACAATCTTCCATTGCATGACCATCTCTCCCGCAGTTAACACAGTCCACTGTAGCTTTTCGCAATTTTTTTTCGCAAAACTTATCGATATTCCATAAAATAAAAAAGTCCCAACCTCTTCCGTCCCACAATAGAAATGGTCACGTGCTTCGTGCCGATGAGGTGACCGGTTGACGACTAGCATTGTTTTCCAATCAATAGCTGTTACCAAGGAAACGACGCCGTGCCGACACGCGGACGTCGTCCAAACGGTGGCGCCGTCTAGGAAGCACACTTGACACCACTTCGTATTCCAACTTTTTTAAAACTTTTTAATTCTAATAAGAACAATTGGAAGTTATCTCTAAAAGCGCGAAATGTTTAAGCGAAGCGTATAGTCATCATTTCGACGCCATCACGATGTGCGCTCTGCAAGACCTCCTGATTGAAGCGATAGCGTCCCGTGGCGCCAACGACCGATATCATCGACGACAACGAGCAGCACAAGGGCGCTTAGTTTTATGGGATTTTAATGAACATAAGCTTGATGGTGAAACGATGTTACTTTTTACGTCACAGAATGGTTGGCGACAGCGAAAGTGATGAAGAAAACAAATCTATTTAGGGCACGATTCATTATTTTATCGTTTCGAAGAATCATATAACGTTTAACGACTTGATTTAAATATTTTACTGAGAGGAAAAATTGTAACCCAAACTCATCTATAGAAATGATGGCGTAAAAAACCTTAAAGAGTGCAGTAAGAAGAACTCGTTATAACAAACGAGAAAGCTCAATGGAGATTGAATAGGTTCGATTGACTCTACATTCATCTTGATCGTCGGGAATAAGAAATCATTCTGGAGTGAGGAGAAAGAAGAACTTTTTCACTTTTTGAGGATAAAAGAATGAAGCGGGGTTATTACGTATGCCCCATAAATTTAGTTATGAAAATAAAAGTTAATCAACTTTTGAAACGCTTGCTTGCGACTGTAAAGGCGCACGGTCCAAGGAGAAGAAGAACATTCATTATTACCATCTTGAATTCGGGCTAAAATACATTTAAGAAATTTACGATATATGAGGATTTATTCCGGGGAATTACGAAGCTTGCGAATGATTATAAATGAGTTTCTTGGGTATTTTATTATTAAAAAAACATCTTAAAAGTTTACTGAATATACTAAAATCATGAGAATATTTAAGCTTTCAGGATTTAATTATGGCCTCCACTTCTTCATTACGATTTTATGGTTTTATTAACTGTTTCAAAATCTCTTTTCAAAACGAAGATGCTCTAAGAAACCTAGAAATTACTGCCCTTTCTATCGTTACGAAAGGGGATTACTACTATAGAGTTACAAAATGTAGACTTACATAGTTTAGGAAGAAAAATGTTAGAACTCCAATGTCAGATTCAGAAGTGGGCCAAACAATTCACAAGTTAGGTTTTGAACTTGCGTATACAATATTTTGGACGCATTTTGGAAAGACTCCATAGAATTAAATACCGTTTTAGCTACTATGTTTAGTTTAAACTACGGGACAAGTGAACCAACAAGGCTCTATAATTACTGAGCAAACATGGCCAAAATGCACAGGGTTGGAGTTGGTTGTTGGTTTGTGACTGAATAGATCGAGTGGTTTACAAATAAAATGTTGGAAGTAGGTTTGTAAGAGCTTGGTTAGATAGGACAAAAACCAACAAAATAAATTGTCTTAGTACAAGGTTCTTCTCCAGACTTCTGAAAATTGGACCGAATTTAGAATCAAAATTGGGATTCTGTTTTGGAAATTGTATTTTGATAGTAGAACATGGAGTCCTTACGTATCAAACTTGTATCAATGCTTTTTGCGAGAAATGCTCATTTCTAGAGGAATGCTTAAAAGTTAATTATTGAACGCTTGAAAATACAAGTTGTTTTTGGTTATATAAATATGAAACATTGTGGTACATGTTTGATCTTGGACAAAGTCACATAGGCCAAGCTCTATAAACACATACAAAAATCTAAATAGAAAAAAATATTTTTAAAATGACCCTGCCTAATCTTAAAAAGTAGAACAATGTCAATGCACAATCAAATTCCGCTTCGCACTTAGAATCTGATCAATGTTCAGCATTTGCTTATTTGGACTGATCCATTTACTAGTGGTTGTATTCCCATACTGGGGAAAATTATTAAAAACTTGTTTTTAAATTTTAATCACCAAATAAGCTGGCGCTAAACAACCACTACAGTTCTATTTGAATCAGACAGCGTCTCAGTTTTCCCAAGTCTAAAAAAGTTGGGTAAGGTATTAACTTTACTTACACTAACTAAGCCGTGGCAGCAGTTAAGAGTGAGTGTCAATTTTCTGAGATTGCATTTTTGATACCTAGTCGTGAGACTTGAATTTTTTGTAAGTTACATCTTTCAAAATTGTTATTTAAAAATGGAATATGCAGGTAAAATTATTGTATTTGTCAAGTGCCCCACTAAGATATTCTGAAATTTTCCAAAAGTTTGTTTTAAATTGTTACTATGATGTTAATACATTCAAATAGAGCCCAACCTGTGGATTTTTTCATAATTTGTCGTTTTCTGATTCATTTTAAAAAGCTAATTACGAATACTTTCATTTAGAATGGAATTGTAACGAATAAAATAATGTGCCGAATTATATTTAAGCCCCACGTTGTGCGCCATTAGATTTACGGCAATAGATCTACGGACCTTCATAATCAATACTAACATCTACTTGGTAGAAAAAGTTATAGTAGGAAAAGGAAATCGTATAAAAGATCTGAAATATTGGCAATCAGCTGATTTATTATCTAAAAGAAATAGTATATACAAGTTTTCAGTACATAATTCACCTCAATAAATTCCAAAGATCATATTTTCAATTTATCTCAATTTTATTAGAGGATAACGATATTTATTTATACAGAAACTTCTAGGAATTTTCACAACATTTATAAATCTAATACTCGAGAGTTTACGCTTTGAGTTTTGAATTTTTATTGGTTTCCCTGCTTTGAAGAACTTTTCTATAGCTAGTTTTAATCAATGAACTATCGAAGTGGTCGTAATAGGAAACTTTTTTGATTAATTAATAATTCATTTTAAGAGTTCGGAATTACAACAAGAAAAGATAAATTTAAATTCCAAAAGATGTTAAAAGGATTTTATCAAATTTGCAGTCACTAGATACTACACCAGAGAAGAAACAAAACAAGACAACAAAACCGAGAGTTGTCCGGTTGTTGGGTCAAAAAAGGAAATCAGACACAGCCCAGCTAAGCCTTCAGGATATTTTCACAGGGTTTCTACATGAAATAACACCTTGTGGTCAAAAGCAAGAGCGAATCTCCTACAGTTTTATGGCCTATTAATCCACTTGGACGAAGGACAGCAATTTGGTGTTAAAGGGCGGATTTCGCAGACGTAAAAGCATGTTATATAGCCCCTTGCGCTCGTAAAAATTAAGATTATTTTTATTACTACCCGAATGCACTGCGCAACAAACAAAACACAAACAACTACAGAAGAAAATCCTTAATCACGCAATTGCAATGTATTGCTGCTACTACTACACGTGAAATACCCAGGGGACGAAAATGGGAAATGCTTAAAGAGATTAGTTACTGTCTCTTCTGTAATTTATTGAAGAAACAAGGGTACAACGGGGTAATCTTACGGCACGTTCTATAATCGCAAAATAGAAACGCAGCTTCGTAATTTATAGCCACTAAGACTAATTTGGCTAAAATGTCGGAAAGACGGACAAACGGCAGCGAATTGTACTCTGAGTTCTACTTCTGCAGCCAATTTCATTATAGTTATCCCTTTTTTTGCAGATAAGGCAAGTTCGATTACTTTGCACATTGTTGCTAAAGATTAATCCATCCATATCCGACCACTGTTCTCTAAGCTCATACAAGGGAATTAGTGATCACACCCACCGAGTTTAATAAAACCCCATGCCGTAGATGCCGTTTTAGCTTTATTTTTTGCATCCTATTTAATCGCAATACTCATCAACATGTGCGAGTAGTGAAGGAGTTAATTACAAAAACACCAGGATATTTTCATCAGTTCGCCATGAATTCGTGGGTGCGAATACTAAAATGCTTGGTACGTGAGGAGAGGTCGAGGGCGTCGTCAGTGGACAAACAATAAGCCCACAGCATTCAACTAATGGCCACATTGTGACATCCCGGCTGGCCCTTAATACCATTATCGCAACTGGAGTTGTAAATTAGGTATGGCGCGGTGCAAAATTACTCTCGTCGCCAAACTCGACGTTAGGCAACGGCAACATCGTTCAGAAATTACGTTGTTATCCTGGTAACTATTACCAAAAATCTGCATCTCGTCGGCGTTGTACGTTTTATTACAGTATTTATCCCATTTTGCTAATAACACTGACGCGCGTAATGATATAAAAGATAATAATCGGTGTAAATCTTTCCGGGAGACGATACGTATTGCTCCGAGCTCGTTGTAGCGCTAACGATTATGTTTATTATCCGACAGAATACGCAATTAACGACAAGGCGCTCATTACTGCAACAAACATTAAAATACACGGCACGAGACATAACCTGCTGCTGCTCTCCTCTAAAGTAACAAGACGAAAGATATCCCAAGCAAAATGACTATTAAGACCAGAAGTTTAAAACTCACCCCTTGTGCGCCACGACGCCTTCTCTGCGTGTGTGAGTGTCTGTGTAGAATAAAACAACCAATTTAAACCCAAAATATTCTTATTCCTAAAGAGGATTCCATTATCCTTCGCTTGTATCTCCTCTGTACATTCTAAAAGAAAGAAATTCATTCTTTCCTTTTAGTTTTTTACAACTTATTATTCTTGTTTTTTAACAACTATATTTGCTTGCTAACAAAAGAAAAAACATTTTAAAAGTGTTAAGACAGTACTCATACAACTTTTAATTAAACGTAAATGAGTCGACAAACAACCATTTGAAATGGTCAAATGGCATTAGCTTATTTTCCCACCCCTAGAAATGCAAAATAGTACAGGCCAATTTAGTCAAAATTTGTTCATCTACGCTTTTTTGCTGACTCACATGGGCTAAACATCAGGGACACAAATTTAGTAAATGTGGAAAATTACCATCTTCAAATTCAAATTTTCTATTCATTTTATACCATCCAATTGCGAAACTATGCCCACATTTTTTCCTCGTCAAAATTGAAATTACGGGTAAATTTTCATGGTGAGTAGAATTTAAACAACAAATACCTTATATATCATATCTATCATTGCAACCAAACAACATAGTAGCATTGAGTATGCAAATTGTCCATTGTGCATTGCCCAAGTTTCCAAAAACGGCTATCTTTCAACATTGTTAGTATGATTTGACTACATTCAATGTGAGACGTTTATCATAATTCGTTATTGACGAATTTTGAAGAGCCCCACGTTGTGCGCCACTTACAAAATTTCAGCAAAAAGCAATTGCTACTCATTTAATACTAATTAATCATTTCAACGTATAGTTGTGCGTATATCCAACGACTTCAAATAGATCAATGCTAAGATCTGATTTTAAGACAAGCACTTTTGTATTTATAACTAAAAACTATCTAGTAGAAAAAGTTGTATAAGAAAAGGAAATTGTATAAACGATTTTAAATATTGGTTAAGAAATATATTCATAAAGGTTTTCAGTGCAATATTTTTTTTTAAATTTAATTTAATTTATTATTTTGAGATTACAAAATCATATATTACAATAAAATTACAATATTAATTTATTTGATATAATAATGTATCTCAAGGAGGGAATTCAACAATGTTGTTCTTCCATTCGCCCCTTGTATAATTTAAGCAAAATAACATTATGTATTGTGAGATAACTTAATTATTATAATTATAATTTATAATAAAAGTAAAGTTGAGTAAATTTGAGAGTAATAAAAATAATAGTAATAATAATAATATCATAATTGACTGATTGCGAAGTGGTACATCAATGACGATCTGTATTGTATTGCTTAATCAATGCTTTTTTGAATTGTTTAACTGATAATGTCTTGAAAGATGAAGATACATTATTGTAAATTTTTTGCGACATTGTAGCTAAATGATCGCTCGTAGAATGTAGTATTATGCTTGGGGATAGTCAACAGACCTCTATGTCGCACATTTATATTGTGTACATCTGTTCTATACCTTATCTTATTATATAAATAGGGTGGCTACCTATTGATTATGATGTTATGATAGAACGTTGCAGTCTGTATGTAACGCCGTTGTTTCATATTAAGCCACCCTGTCTCTACTAATTTTAAAGATATATGTGCAAACTTAGGAATTCCATATATAAAAAGTAAACAAGAGTTTTGAACACGTTGGATATACTGTGACGTATCAAAGTCAAGACAAGGGCCATAGACAGGTATGCAATAATTAAACTGTGACAACACAAGTGATTCACTTAATAAGATCTTAGCGTTTTTGCTTAAGTAATCTTTATGCGGGTAAAGAAGTTTTAAATTGTAATAGGCTTTTTGTATATACTTGTTGACTTGTTTTTTAAATCTAAACGTTTTATCAAGAACTAATCCCAAATTTTTGGCATTTTCGACTATCGGAATATCAGTATCCCCAATGTTTATGGGTGCCAATTGGTAATTATTAATCGTTTTTCCCAATAGTAAAATACAAGATTTAGATGGATTTAGAATTAGAGCATGATTAGTAGAGAACTCATTTATAGCTTGTAAATCATTATTCAGCGTATCAACGGCATTCCTTACGTTATTTGAACTGAAGGAGTAGTATAATTGTGTATCATCAGCATACATGTGAATATCACAGGTCCCAACACAATCACAAAGACCTCTGGTATACAGGGTAAACAGCAGAGGACCTAGTATGGAACCTTGCGGCACCCCTCTTGTAACATCAACAGACGTATTAACAGACAGATGTCTTAACTCGTTGTGTTCTGTTGTAAAGATAATTTTGAATTAAACCCACTGCATCATCACCAAGACCTATGTGGTGCAATATACCAAGCAGCAAGTCATGATTTATTGTGTCAAACGCTTTGCTGAAGTCTAACAAAGCCAAAAATGTACTTTTTCCTTCATCTTGTGCTTTCAGAATGTCATCTGTTATCTTCAGCAAAGCGGTTGCACAGCTGTGCCCAGATCGAAACCCAGACTGACTGATAGGCAGCAAGTTATTGCACTCTAAGTACTTTCTAATTTGTAAATTGATTATCTTTTCCATGATCTTTGAAAGTGTTGGTAAAATGCTAATCGGTCTGTAGTCCTTATACTCTACAGGTTGCTCGATCTTCGCTATTGGAGTTACAAGAGCTGACTTCCAGCTGTCGGGAAATATATTTTCTAAGAAGCAAGAGTTAATAATATGTACTAAGTATTGCAATATAAAGGGACAACATAACTTTATCATTGTGATATTTAATCCATCAGATCCTGTAGAAGTGCTTTTTAGTGAGTTGATTGTTTTTGAAATTATATTACTATCTATAAGGTTGAATTTGAGAACGACATTATTATGTAAATCATTATTTTTGTAGAAATTTAGTACGTGTTGAGGAACTGAAATTTGTGGTATACTATTCACAAAATAACTATTAATTTCGTCAGCGCGACCAGTAAAGGAATTATTTATATTATATTATATTTTTAGATACAACATTTAGCGCTCTGAATTCCTTCCATATTACTTTAGAATTTTTTGAATGATCAATTTTAAATTGTAGATAAGCTTTTTTTCATTCTTTATTGCAGTATATATAGTTTCTCTAATTTATCTTACCAACTTTCAGATTTGCAATTTACCTCAAATTTTATTACAGGATAAGGATTTTTCATTATATTTATAAATCTATTCTCCCATATATGTACTATAGCGGAATATTCTATTGCCAAAGACATCATCGTAGATAGCTCCAAGTCATGCGCCTCAGTTTTTCTAAATGCAACCAATAACTCAATCGTCGATTGAGTATGCAAATTTGTGCATTGCCCAACCGTGCTTTAAGTAAAACAACAAAAACTCGTTGGCCCAATTCTCAACAATTCTAATTTGAATACTACCTCGTTGAGACGTTTTCTGAGCTGTTTTTTTGTAAATTTGCAAATTTCTGATGAAGATGAGAAATTTGAACCGTGACTTACCGAAAGAAACTCTTTAGAATATCACATAAAGCTTACCTTGAATCTTAGAAAACAGTTCGAAACATTTACAAGTCTGGAATACAAATACTAAGTAACAACAAAAAAGTATGACGAAAATGTGTCATTATCTATTTACTCGTCAAAGTTGCATAAAAACCAACAAATATTGATAATACTGCCCGTTTGGGCACTTGGCTTTGTAAGCAATATCTACACAATCTATAACTTTACGCAAGTAAGGCCACCAATAATGCCATCATGATTAATAGAATACCATATTTAGTCAAGTCTTTATCAAATTTTTCTTCTTTTTAAGCAATGGTAAGAATGTACTTAAGCACTTCTAACACTTTCGTTTATCTCCGCTCATAGATTTCTACTGAAACTCGTATCCACTTCTACCAATTCCGTTTGCTCTTGATTTGTATCGGAGACATTAACATTAACTTACTTATTGTGTGATTCCCCTTTTTACTTATATTTTCTTAAGGCACTCTTAGATGTATCTAGGTTTTGACAATACTTGACACATTAAAACGTGCGCTGTTATTACTTTTATTACTACTGAATAGATTAGGAGACGTCTGCATTGGTTACCTTGCGTTCCTTGGTCGAAGCTTGGAAATTACTATGAACAGATTTTAATTGAAACCAAGGCTAAAAGACATTGTCCAAACTAAGATTTTTCTCATTATGAATACATACTCAGCTGCAGTTTTAATTAGCATTTAAAAATAGTAAAAAAAGTATTACAGATCTTGCATTTTGTTATTCTTTAACATCTTAACGAAGGACTACGTTAGACAGAGATAATGCAGTATTTCAGAATGTGCCGCTGCGCTTGACCCAGTCTTAAGTTGAAAAAGCTTAAGACGAGATCTGTTCGAATATACTATCAGACTCTTAAAATCCGGTCAACACTTTTGATAACTGCCCCCTCCCCTCGCCACGACTCTCGCGAATACGGGACTTTCGTAAGATCGGACCGGTTTGGATGATGATCTTGACCTCTTGCCCTGCCATCAGTCCCACAATAAACTCTATCCTAAAATTAGTAAAACTTTCGAAGGTCTTAAAGCACATTCTTCATAAGAATTTCTCATAACGTTTCAGCAGTTGTTCTGCAGAATATCAAACGGATGTTTTCTTGATGGTGGCTTTCTTGATCAATACTATTCGGACAAAGCCAAAATTACTCCCGGTTACGTAAAAATTGAGGTTTTATTAAAAATACAAAATCTCTTTTCTAAGACTCCTTCATTTGTTATATTAAAAATGTGTAGAAAGCAGATCGAGCAAAAGTTTTTAAATTTCAACAAAAAAGCAAGGTAAGAAAAATCTAAAGTAGTTCAATTCGTATTAAGCTTCGTGCAAAGGATTCCCGGGTTACCTGCAATATTTAAAAAGCATAACCCGTACCTTTCAGATTTATCGACAAAACTTTCTCCGCTTCCGTTGGAAAACTTCAGTATTCGGAAGTGTTTGCCGTAGTAGCTCGATTATTCCCATACCGTCGCTGCAGTATTGCGATACAAACACGTTTCATAGCTAAGAGTTTCTGAGAGTTTGCTGTGCCATAACACATTTCACCCTTCACATGGACTTTATTATATTTTCTCTATCGCGCTCCCGAGCTGCCGTCGCCGTGTGCCAAGATTATATCGCTTGCTTTATCCGTCTCTACAACAAAAGTGATAAAGATACAACACACACATATACACACACACCTACGTCACACATTTTTCGCGTATTGATCCTTAAATTCCTGAAAGGGTGTATAAAGCGAATTTACACCACCATCCACCACCCCCAGTCCAACACTTTCCGAAGACGACCGTATTCTAGAATTTGCCGGAACTTTGCACTCTACGGTAATTGCTTTACCGATGTCCAAGACCGATGGTGTGTGAAAAGCGAGGAAAATATTGCAATATCCGGAGTGGTCATTGGATGTGCTTTGGTCTAGTCCAGAACACCATTAGCAAAGTTTCGACTGACGACGCTTTGTCTTTTCTTATCTTGCCTCGCATTTCCAAAGCAATTTTTCTCGATTGTGTTTTGTTTGTGTGTGTGCGTGGATTTCATTTGTAATTCTGATGATCCGAAACATATTTAACGTTTAACAACACTTTTTCTACCAATTAGGTTATTTAAATGGTATTCGAGTAAAACGTTACAGTAACGGCGTTTTTATCCAAGGTGAAGACTTGATAGAGGCAATTTAATACGAATAAAGACGCTTTGCTCGTAGAAGATCACGAGATTTGTGGGTAATTTCGCTTTGTACTTTTTATCTCGGAGGTTAATGCCGGAGGAAATGTCGATGCAGCAAACGAAGATTAAAAATTTCGTCCACGTATCGAATTGACCATCGAGGTACTGCGGGCTTGATGCAGAAAAGTGAACAAGCAGAGAATACTTAACTAGAAGTCTCTCTTTTCTATCCATTTCAAGAATCACGGCTACAGGGATGTTTTCCAAGATAAGCCATGCTGCTTCCACTTTAACGGCAGCGGGTATCACACCTACATGTGTAACAAAGCATCCGGACCCTAGAAGCGATTACCCTTATAATTAAGTGCTCTCGAACGAGGACGGAAACATTCCCAATGGCGGCCGCAAAGAGCATTCTTGAAACTGTACACACTCACATACAGGAATGAATACGCGACCTCTGGATGTCATTTCATTAATCGAACTGTGCTAGTAGCTGCAAATGCCATGAATTTTCCATCGATCACGTGATCGCAATGAAAGAAAGATTCGGTCCTGCATTTAAATTGCTTCCATTGTCGGCGGGCATTACGTACCGCACGTCAATAATCCGGAAAAAAGACGAGAAAAATGCGCGCGAACATTTTACGTAAAAAAAAACTTAGAGAAGCAAGGAATCTACAGAATGGCACGTTCTCTCGACGTCCAGTATGAGAGGGTGTTAAACAGTTTTCTTTTCTTTTGTGCGAGTTAAACACAAAACAGCACGTCCACCCCAGTCCTTCAACATCCGCACTATGGTAATTCGGTAATATCAAATTAAAAGGCATTTTCTGCCGAAAAGAAATCGATAAGATTACTCAAGCCTTTCTTTAATCGTCACCAAAACGAATAACGTTTTATAATTTCGTAATCAATGGATCGGGAAATCTTTAAGCTTATTTCCTTCAAAATGAACTGTAAATAAAAAGGTGTCAAACTGATTGTCTTCTGGAAAAGCTGGGGAAAACTACCAGGTATATTATAATAACGGGATTATGTTTGCGCCTGGGACGTACTTGGTTTGCAGCTCGGACAACTCGAATGTTTTTCGCGGTATTTTCTTTCAGGGGTGATTTTAAATTTATGAAGTTTTCTTCCTGAGGCGACAAGTTTTTGTTTTCGTTTTGATTTTATAAATGATATAACACAGCAGACGCGTGAATAAACTAGAGTTTCTCTTTTTTATCTATAGGTCGCTCTGCATAAAATCTGAATAAAAAGAATGTTTGGAAGTAAATCAGTAAAATATGCACGAGCGACGACAATTACTTAATTGCGAGAATTAAAAGATTTACGCGTGGTTGTATTAATAATTTAATTTAATTCTATGATCTACTCTCTCTTTCTAGGTCTGTATATAGTTTTTTACTTAAACATGCACCAATCTTCAAAACACAGAAACCATCAGAAGCTTAGCTGTTTTACTTTTCTAAATATGAGTGAGGAGTTCTTTACGTTAAACTTCTTGGGTTTTAAGAAATATACAGGGTGGTCCGTTTAATATGGACCTATACCTTATCTCGGAAACCGGTTTGGCGAAAAGAATTTTAATATAAAAGTTGTTTCTACTAAAACCATTTGTAATTTTTATTTTTAACTAGGATACCCTCGTATTATTAGGTTAGTGTATAGAGTACTCTAGATCTAGATTGTTTGTGTGATTGTTTACATAAAATGTCTGATCTAGCGTCGCAGGTTCGATCCCCGGTCGAGCTGTTAATTTTTCATATCGGAGAAAAATTAAAAACCTGCCTTCTTGTCGGATAGGAAGTAAGACTATAGCTCACATGCCAATGCGATATTTGGCACTATAAAAATCCCTACTTACACTCGAAAAAATTCCCCTTCAATTTACCCTAAAAAATGGAGGCAACTATGTTACCTCCATTTTTTGGGGTAAGTTTACTTCAAAGTGTAATTTTCAAGTGGGAAATTTCAATATTACGTTAAATTTGCATTGTCATGTTTCCTTTTTAAATAAATTTACAGATTAAAATTACGATCTCAATGAAATCTTACATTTTAACATTAAAACACCTGCGTAAAGTTATAACTTTACCTAATATTGACCTAATATTGAAATTTCCCACTTGCTATGAAAATTACACTTGGAAGTAAATTACCCCAAAAAATGGAGGCAACATAGTTGCCTCCATTTTTAGGGTATAATTCACCGGTAATTTTTTAGAGTGTAGGGTAGAATTCTCCCAGATTCGGTTAAATTCTAGTAGGGTCGGCCAAATGATCGTAGTAATCGGTGCAATGAAATACGAAGGATGCTCCGCCATCTCGATTCCTTGCCCAAAAATAAATAAATAAATATTTAAAAACATGGGTCTGTGACCTACCCTTCAGGTCTTACTGACAGGGTTATCTATAGTAATTATTCTATTTTGTGATTTAGGTGTCCAATATTATAATTTAAACAATGTTACACAGTGTTGCCAAATCTTGAATATTATATACATATTCTTTTAATTTTTTTAATGAAACATCCTGTATATTATTAAATCCGTAAAGAGTACTATCGAAGACAAATCCAATAATATTTAACATAGATCAGTGGCAGAGAGAAGTTATCGAGTTTCAGCTCTTTTAATGTTCCAAATTTCTAATAAATTCATCTTCTGTAAATCTGATCTTCAATAAATTGAAGTTCTGGACAATATAGGGGATGGTAATTTTTAGATACAAGACTAACTGATTTTCGTCATAAAATTCTTCTGCCAATATTTTATAGCGACATGTGACCAAATCTGGCAAAATCAGCACCAGAAACTTGGTGTGCTTTTATTAATGGTAAAGGCATGATTGATACGACTTTAAATGTTTTGCTACATTTGCAGACGGCCTGCCATATAAGATACTTTCTTGGAAACCTTAATACATTTTTTGTGCACATGTTTTTGTTTATGTTCTACCTCTTTGTTGCTACATAATACTCCGACGTGGAATTTGTTTGGAAGATTGCGACTTCGTTAACAAATTTCGAAGAGGCCTATCTGTATCTGACCTTGTTTTAGTCACTCTGTCTTGGGCTTCGGAACTTCCAGCGACTTATACAACTCAAGCCCGCCTCCTTTCTTCGCAAGGCGCACTAAACTTTGAAAATTGAAACCCATTGCTTTTTTGAGCCACACATCTTTGCGAAAATTTTTCTTTAAAGCTGAACAATTTTCCGATCTTTAATCGGATCTCTTACACGTAGTCTTTTTCCATTTCCACATTTTCTGTCAATAGTTAAGAGTCTCCTTGTAACGTTTTCTGGGTGATTTTAACTGTTTTGCTAACTCCAAAATTGAGATCTTAAGACTCTCTAGGTACTCTTCTATGATCAACTTGCATTTCTATTGTTTCATAACATTTAATTAAAAAATTCAAACTTGTCCGAAAGATTCCAACACAACTTTTAGAGAAAAATAATATAGATGACAGGATAAAAATAAAAGCTAACTGTCCTAGGTTACACGCAAGTACGCACGCGTACTCGGTAATTTCAATTGGAAGACTCGGTTGCTTGCGAGTTTCCATTCTAACAAGAGATATCATACTGTTCTAAGCCTAATTGATACAGAATATTTCCGTATGCTAGTGGAGTTGGCCAGCCCAGAAGTACCCAAGATCCAGCCATGGTTGTCCAAATCTACAAGTTTTGATAAGTGTCAAATACTTTTGAAGTCGCACAGATATGTAATTGACATAGAGGTGCAGCACTTGAAGCATTTGAATCGCATGAAAGGCGATTAACATGTAAGATAGTCCCAAGAAAAGCATCTCGATTATTCTAACTGTGCAGCAGAGCAGTGTTTAATAATAACAGATTAGGGTAATTTAACCTAAAAAGCGATTACAGAAAACCGCACCCAAATCGGTAAATAAATATAAATTAAAAATAATGATTAAGCCACCACTTAATAAGAGGGGGAGAAACAGTTTCTTCTTCTTCTTCTTTCGATAATCGTATCTCCATTGTTTTTGGCCTGATTTGAATTTGGTTTTCTTTTTCCGACTAAGTTTTCCTGATATATGTATGTGATAGGTTGAAGAGATCTGAAAGAAATTAATTTTTTGAATGAATGTCCTATAGTAACCGTCTTAAAAATACTCTTTTTAGGCGTTCTGTGCAATAGATTATGCATGGCATATACAAACGCCTATAGCTCCTTACAGTCATGGCTGTCAGTCCGGCGTTCCTTATGTTTTCTAACTAGTAGAGACAGTAGGTCAACAAGACTATTATGTAATCGACACTGGAGACTTCGTCGTCATGGTCGGACTTGATCATTGGCCACACACCCCCCCCACCCCGTAAAGAAAGTTATGTATACATTCGAGGACAGATAGGTATTTCAGAAACCAAGTACAAAGCAGTAATACCAGTAGTACACAGTACCTACTCTTAAAAAATTAAAAACATATCTTCTTCTCGTAATAGAAAGTAAAATCGTAGTTACCATGTCCATAAAATATATTCCCTTTTGGGAGTTTTGCAATTATTTCGTTAACAATCTTTAAAATTTCAATTTAAGAGATCTTTAAATGTAAAGCTTAATATAATCTATGAATCTTTAATTAAAACGAAAGTTGTATAAGAATATTTGATCGCCACGTCCAAGTCTGGCATGTAAATAAGAAAAAAAAAGGTGCAAAAAGCAGTGACAAGAATTTAAAAGCGCTTTTAAATGCTTTCAATTCAACGACACGTACGTTTTAAAATAAAAAATAAAAATCCCTAACCACAAAACCAGTATATGAATCATCATCGTTAGCATTTTAACTCACTTTGTATTCACCAGCTCAGACGATCTCCTGCAAACAGCTATTAAAATAAACAAGTTCTTGCAGTAGAGCTTTACGCGTCGTTAGAGCTGGTCGATCATTACCATATTTATCGACTTCAAGTCAGAAAACTTACATGAAAAGTTTTTCACTCGTGATCCGGGCAATCAAGCAAATTCCCACTAATGTACAACGAAAGCCCTGCGATATACTTGTAGGCTAAAACTTTTTGATAGCTCAATCTACAGTTTGATGCGGCTATATAATGTTCGGCAAAAGTTTTAGACGTGTCTGTACAGCTAATATGTTCGGGGCGGGCGTGTGTTGCCGACTTGTTTCTCTAACTCATCTACGCTTACAACACAACTCCTAGCAAAGTTGAATCATCTAGATTTTATTTTTGGTGTTTTGAGTTTTCTTTTTTTTTTTTAGTTTCCACTAATATAAATTTTGAATCACTGGGGACGTGGAGGTTTCATCTTTCATTTAACACAATTCCATTTAGTTATTCAAAACAAAAAAGGACCATGACCTACCTAATCCCCTAGGATGGAAAATATGTTTCATGGCTTAAAAGTTCTGAAGCCTATGAAAAGCATTTCTTACGTAATAAGAGCCATAAACGAATAAATATGAATCGCGACAGTGTTACAAAATAAGATCGCCAAATGTCGCAACAAACTTCGAAGATAAACTTGGGGCACAATCATAGATCCAATAAAGAACTTTTGTATTTGATAAATCAATTCGGTGAATTCAGTTAGCGAAGTAGATAGAGAGAGAGAGTATGGACGACAGTTGTGTCCAGATTCGCCAAGTGGGCGGAACGGAAAAGCGAGGTTTGGATAATCAAGTTGCACCCACTGCGGGTGGTGTGTTCAAGATTGGCTTAGTTTGGAAACCTCTCTTCGAATTATCACCAATACAACAATATTGCAAACACTTACCAACATTGGACCGACTTATTGAAGCTTTAGAAGTTGCAGAGACACTCACCTGGAACAAAATAAAAATTTTAATTTACAATTCAGGCCATGAAATACTCTTAGGTTTATAAGATTTCTCTACACATAATAATAAAAGCTTTAAAAGAAGGTAAGGAAGTGTAAGATATCCAAGTATACACTATACACACAGATCAGGCAATGCTGGTTGTAAAATTTCCAGGAAGGAATCCCAACATACAAGAAGAAAATATGAATCCAGCTATACGGATAAAAAGGCAATGCGACTGCAAAAAAGGTTTTTCATATCCATTCATTCGCAACAGATAAACCTTGAGACGTATCTTAGATATATACACAGTCTGCAAATAAGGGACGCTCTCGCTCTCTCCTTCCTTGATGCAGAAATGAGGCAAGGTATAAATGTGGAGGAGTTTGCATTGAGCCGTTGTTTGCTTTCGCCGATGTTTTTATACATCATCTACATACGGAGCAATTGAATTCGAAATAAAAGGGGACATTTCCAGTTCGTAATGAGATGTTTGTCTACTGTCTGGAACACTTTTAGTTATCTTGTTTTCTCTAAAAATTTTGCCTTGCAATTTAACCTGAAGGATTAGGATGGGGCAAGGAAATGTTTATGGAATTTGCCAGTGTAAACTTTCTCAGAGAAAAGTAATTAGAAAATTGTCAACTACATCGAATTACAATAGCGAGCAATAAAAAAAGTACAAAAAAATAGAATAAAATGAGGTCTTTTAACGAAGCAGTAGTTGTAACTGAAGAGGCCAATGTCAGGGCAGCCAGCAACTTAAATAAACCTGGTTTTTACGCCGGCGAATAACAGAGCTCATTAAAGAAGAACATTAAGGATCCTAATTAACGTGTTCAATTACCATAGTCTAACTTTTTCTTTTACTTTTTTTATAATTACACATAAATTTGTATGAAACAGTCTTGCAGGAAATAGCGAGCAACACTAGCGAAAATTTTCCAAGCTGTTCTCTTGTTCAGAGTTCCATAACTTCTACCCCTTGATAAAATATACAAAACATTAACATTCCTAGCGGTAAATTTCAGGGGTTGTCTAAACTAACAGAAGAGCTTTCAACGACAGCACGAAAATCCGATAACAATTAAATTCGTATACACAACTCAGCAGGATTATTATAAAGAGTTTTCAACATTATAGCCCTCCATTTTCTTTTTCTTTCTCTTTCTAATCTCCTAAACATCATCCCTTAGATATCGACTTCCGTCCTACGCATGGACGCCCGCTGGAAGGGTCAGTTGACCCCCCCTAGCTTGTACTGTAATTGAGGCATTACCGAAATGAAAGATAACTTTTATAAAAATGTGATTCACGAATTTGGTGTTAAAGAAAGAAGACTGTAGTTTGCTTAATTTCACCAATAGGCGAGTATTTAATTTATAGATTTCAAGGTACCCCCCCCCCCCTAGAAGATTTTCTGCGGGTGCCGATGCTTCTACAGCTATGATAAATTCATTTAATTTCAACTAATTTTAGCTAAGAGCGATCATTATTATTAAACAAAATAATTAGTAGGATCAAGCAACAACATCTAGTATTACTACTACACAACCAAAACACCAAAACCACTTTGCGTCAGAAGGAATCAACTCGGATAGCACGTCGCAACCACTCTAGAAGCACTCACGGGGTGACTTCGCAACTTCGATAACATCAAGTCAATCCCAAGGAAGCAGTGCCCTTGTCTGCTGGATGCTGATGAATTGTGAATGTATTTGGGTAAAACGACACAACACGCCTCTTACAATCTCTCTCCCCGAGTTGAGCTCTTGGTGTCTCGTTCATTCGTGAAATGTAAAGCGACTGCTTCAACTTTTAACTCGGTTTTGAATCTCTTAACTTTTTACTTCCGCTTTCCATTTTCACACTACACACTTAAATCCTCTTTTCCACTTCTCAAATGCAAACCTCTAACACGATGAACATATACTCCTTTTGGGGGATGGAAGAGGTGGCGGTGCCTCGTGGCTGAGTTTCGTGCGTTCGCCTTTCACTTCTTCCGTTTCCTTTGACCGAATAAAACTTGGTCACAGAACTAACTTTTCAAATAACCTAAATTTCGTGATATCCTCGGAATATTGGATCCAGATTGGAATGAAAGTACAGCAAAATCTCACTTTAGAAATAACATAAATTCCAACAAAAGAAAGATTCGTTCAATGCAATGCAACATTTTTTTTTCCTCAATTAATGGAGATTTTTATCTCGATTTTAATAAAACGTCCGAATTAATCTATGCTATGCTTTATCCTTTCAATATAAATCTTGCTGTCGTGTACTTGTCGAATTGTTTGTAACGGGTCTATATTGATATCTGTGATTTTATTACCCTGTACAAATAAGCTTTTTAAACAATGTAAACATATGTAACTTATGCTCCATCCATCTTCTATGGAATCTCAAGGGCGAATTTCGGACCTCAATCTTTGATTCATCGACTTTTTATCTAATTGACTTTTGGTTAAATGACGTTTGGTTAAATGACGTTTGGTCCAACTGAGATTATTCGTACAGTGGAACTTTTGGTTCAATAGACTTTATGTCCAATCATACTTTTGGTTCAACGTTTGTTTCTCGCATTATCCACTATCCTTATCTAGATTTAATTAATACGTCTGGGTATCCATTTACATTGATTTACGCAAAATCTTCTAATTATTGTGCATTCAAGTCTTTTGAATATAGAACTTGTCATCGTGACTACTCTGCGCTTGGAAGCTTAAGTAACTGTATGTGAAAGATCTAAATTGATAACTGTGATTTTCACCACCCTGTATAAATAATACATAAACTGCAATGCATGAACAATTAAACATGTGTCTTATGCTGCATCCATTGTATGAAATCTCTGTCTGTCTGTCTGAAATTTGTAAGACCATATTGCGGACCCCAATTTTTGGTGCAACGACTTTTTGCATAATAGATTTTTAATTCAATGGCATTTGGTCCAACGGGATTTTTAATCCAACGGACGTTTGATCCAATGAGATTTTTCGTCCAAAGGGGCTTTTGATTCAACGGGGCTTTTCGTCCAATAAAACATTTTGTCTGAAGGAACTTTCGGTTAGGAACAATGTTTTTCAGAAATAAATTAATAGCAAGCAAAATCGCCACGTAAGTGACATTTTGGTTAAAAGATTTATTTTACTTTCTTGAATACAAAACAAGTTGTTTAATATCCAGGCATTAATCAAAACGCATCTATCACAGAACTTTAGGTTAAGTTTGGTTAGGCTACGTTACTTGAAAGAGGAGCCGTCGTGGAAGTTTGTCCAATTATTGCATTTTAGTTTAACTAACAGCAATACTAAACAAAATGTACCACTGGCTGGACCAAACGATATTAAAACTCTAAATCATGTTGGTCGAAAAGTGTTATATTGAACGAAAAGTCCCATTGGACCAAACGTTCATTAGGTTAAAAGACCATTTAGCGGAAAGACGATTAGCAGGACGATTATGACTCTTTTTCATTACTGGAGTAGTCTCGGGCCCCATCCCTTAGTTTGGAGATGGGTGACTGAAGATTGAGGATTATTCAATACCGAGAGCCTAGTCAGGTCTATAGCGTCTGAGGCCCGCTGACCACTTCCCCAGGACCGTAGCCAGAATTTTTTTTCGGGGCCGGGGGGGGGGCTAATATATTAAATCAAATATAATTATTACAAAAAAATGTCTTGCCTATGGCAGACCATGTTGCTAGATAATCTCTTGATGTAGTAAAAATTATAGATCAGCTATTTTGGACTTTTCTGATTATCTTGGTCCCCTCGGTGCGGTGAATCGCGAAGCTATATGCCTTCGTCAGCAGCTTGGTTAAAAACTAGAAGATGGTTAGCAAACTCGCTTGGTAGCACTCACATAAGTAAGTGAGGTGCTAATTGAGCATACCTTAATTCCACGCCCATAAAAGGGTTGTGAAAGTAAGCTAAACGCAGAGCTAAATTTGCATTAATAATATAATGTCATATATGGGCCGAAAGCCACTGGATCAAAACTTCCAAACACATCGAAATGGCACAACTGATTATCACTTATAATATACCAAGTGCATTGATTATTGCCGGAAATTTTTTGAGTGACATTTCTGCAACGTCTTAATTGCACGACACGGAGTGGAGTGCAATTACGTTGCAGAAATGCACGAAATCAAAATTTCCAAGCAGAATCAATGCACGAGGCTATATTCGGTAAGAAAATCGCACGACGCACAGAAAAAAATGCATTATGATTAATTGGTTTTTATTTCTAAAATCAGTGTTTTATGTACAGAGACTCCATGTTTTATGTAGCTATATATGTTACAAGTATAATTTCCAAAAAATTACTCCTTAGTAGCATATATATATATAATTTCCGGAAAATTGTGTGATTGTCATGGATACAATTCAAATTTGAATTTTTCTATTGGTTCTCGGCATCGTCGTGCGATTCTCGCTTTAATTTGTGTCAGATTTCGTAATATTTTCGATGTGCACAAAAAAAAGCACTTGGAGGTCATAATGCAGTTCTACTTTTTTTCTTTGCTTCAAATTATATTTTTCGGTCCTTTGTTACAGTGACAACCTAATGAAGCTTCTCAGCAGTTGCTATCGATTTATAATCGTTTAGTCTCAGAAATGTTTGTTGTTTTTTCATGCAAAAGATGAGTACAGGGGGCCTTCCAAAATATTTATAACGCACCAAAAATCAGGCAAAAAATCGCATAAGGACAAATAGGAGATATAAAGTAGGAGGGGGGGGGGGTCGTAAAACATGGGACACTAAAGTTGATAGCAACCTTTCACAAGACAAAACTTATAAATCGCATTAATAGAATAATGATCTAGGCTTAATTGTAAATTTCTTAACTTTCTTTAGAATAGGCTTAATTGATTATAAACTGCTTTTAAAGCATAATTGCCACACGCGTCAAATGAATCCAGGTCAAGATATAACTTCAGTGTGTTGATTAGACCAAGAATTAGCCCTCTGGATCAAATAATATACGAAGACCTAAAAAAAATATTTTGCTTCGCCTTAGCTTTCTGGTTTTAGGGTACAAAAAGTACAGACGATACGGCTGTTAAAATTTCTATGGCACTGACTGGTCATGATGCAAAATCTTCGTGTTTATATTCCAGCAAAAATCACTTCGTTCAAAATAAATTATTTTGGTATTATTTTTTGGGAGGTTTTGAAGGTTTCGATCACTTTTGGAAAATTAGTTTTGATGTTCCCAAGAGACTACTTTATACGCATCTTCACTGTTTCGTTTCCGAAAGTATGTATTTTTTAATAAATATACCAAGACTTCCGCAACTCAGTTTTAGTTTGTGATTCTCCTATTACTTGCTAAAAGGTAGGTTACTCAAATTTTTTCCCAACTTACTTCAAAGGCCTGGAGTTGACTACGGTATCAAATTAAGTACCTTCTTCTAGTGATAGGCGTAATAATAGTTTTCGAAATAGATTGAGAAAATTGGTAAAAACGGCATCTTCTGGTTCAACATATCAAGTCTAATGAAAACTTGTTGTCAAAATAAGCTAGCAGGTGTTGCAGGCAATAAACATGGTCATCGTGCCACCGCTTGTAGTCAACTGTAATAGTATTGCTTGTGATCCGATTCGACTAATGTTCTATTTCAACATGACTCAGAACGCTACATAGAGAAAACCATCATGATCCTCCTCTGGATGAGCAACTGATCAAATAAGCCAATTTGCTTGCCCAAAAAGCCAATTATCGCTTCCATTTTGGGACGATATGAATTTGGCGCAAAGTCTTTACTGTTAAGCAATCAAACCAATGTAAAGACTGAGCTGCATCAGCTGACTGTTCCAAATACAGCACATCAAAAAAATTGAGAGTGATGATGAAACAAAATAATGAATATCGAATTCCAATGTTAACGGATTTGCTAGACTTTGGACTTGATAGATGAATGATGCTCTCCAAACTTGGTCAAGTATATCTTCAGATAACTCTTCATTCCCAGCAACAATGAAAAGAAAATGCACGTTTTTAACAAACATTTACACAGATAAGTAAGTAACTGTAAGATAGGTTTCTCTGCTGTTTTGAAGATGTCTGAAGAATAATATCTTGTATGTTTGCGAAAATAAAATTGTACCACTTTGAAAAAAGTGTTTTTTAAATTCTGCCAGGAAGTTTAAGAATATCCATAAAAAGTTCCAATTGAGGCCGCACGGAATTGGTTGAGACAGACATTTATTCTTCTAATATCTCCAATATCGTATTTGGTGCTATTTATAGACCTCTATGTGTCATTTTTCGAGGACTAAATGTCTAACAAGATTAAACGTAAAATCAATTGGTTGTCCTTTTAACATTTTCATATCTGCACCTTTTAGACGTTGAAAGGTTAAATCGTTTTAGAGGGTAGAGCAACAAAAAAGAATTCCAGGTCTTATGAATCTGCACCTTCTTTAGGTGTGTCGCTATTTTTTAATTAGGGTAAGATGAAAAAAGCGTCGAGGTAAAAAGGCTAATTGGAGTGCCGGGAGCTGAAAATAGGTAGAAGATTTAAAGTCATCTCGCTGTTTGCAAAGTCGCCAAGAGGCGGATTAAGCGTATACACGAAGAAGAAACATTTTCTTATTCTTTATAAGGCAGTCCTTATAAAAGTGGTCGCATAAATTCAAACAAAATGCAGATGGCAAAGAGGATTGGCACGTCACTAAAACCACTGCAGTCAGTGTCTGTGTAGTTATCAAAAACCTGTTGGATTAAAGAAATATAGGAAAAAAGAAATGAACTTTTAAAGAATTCTCTTTCATGTAGTAGTATTTGCAACGCAAAAACCATTAAGAGTGCAAACCTGTGTTCACAGATGCGGAAAGAGTTATGACAGCGAGTATATATAAGTTCAAAAAGATTACGGCCGGCGTGGCGGGATCCGAATTTCGAAGCAATAAATTGTGCAAGAAGAGCAGCTGGTTTAATTTATAACATTTCGAGAACGCATTACGAACAAATGAATGCCAAATAATTTAAAACGCTATTAATTTCGTACTGCAGGCTTAGAGACTACTGCACCATTTTATTAGGGATGGAGAGGCTAGGACTAATAATATTCAGTAATGATGATAGCAGACGGAAGGGTAACATCCTGTTGAAAGAAGGAGAAGAAGAAACACTGTGATCCTTGAAAACTACGGCATTATCTAATTAGTTTCATAACACTCGTTCTTTTCGGAAGAGCGCAGCAATTAAAAAATACTTTATCACTTCAAGCCGTGAAGTGATGAGCAACCGAACGATCCACATCCAAAGCTCTAACGAAGAGAATAAAGGCGGCGAAGGATGAAATAGATAGATAAAATTTAGAACTGGCAAACTGGAGAGTGTCGGGAAAGGGTAGCAATGAAGTGAGAACGACATTTGAAAGAGAATGAGATGTAAATTTGCAAGGGATAAAAATAGATGTGGCAAAATAGGCCTGCTAGATGCAGTTGTTGCTCACACATGTAGGAAATCGTCAGTAGTAGTAATGAGCTATACGAATCATTTATGCAAAATACAATCTAACAAGTTTTATTCACGATGCTTTCCCTTTTTTCGATTTACTCCAGAAAGAAACTTTTACTAAAAGTGGTATACTTTAATACACCAAGGAATTGTAGCGTATAGCATGGAAAATTGTCAAGTTGTATTTGAGTCAAAACGAGCGGGACGAGCACGCGATAAACTACACCAGTGAGCGCAAACGGAATCGTCTAGATAAAACTCCAAGATAGGAAGCAAAAATGAATAATAGAAAAGATTATATTGCAGACGATGAAGGAACGCAATAAGGGAAGTTACAAAATAAAATATGGATGGGTGCTCGGTCCGCAATTGCACGAGAAGCAAAACTACCATAAAAAATTCAAGCAATGCCTGTAGTGTGAATGAATATCCGTTATAATTTGTTTCGCTCGACTTCGCTTCGAAATTTGCTTTTCCTCCTCCTTCTTCTTTCCTTTATACGTTGATCTCATCTCTTATACCCGTCATCGTCGTATCATCAAGATTTTTTCGCTGGGTTCACATTTTTATCACACACCTTCATTTAAACAAACAATTTCAGTTCTTCCGATCTATACGAACTTTTTGGAATCAGCAGGGATAGAAAAGAGCAAAAGTTTTCCGTAACCGCCACAAGCAAGTAATAAAATTTCTTCTAAAATAATCGTGCAGAAACTCATTAAGTAAGTGCTGTATCTAAAACCTCTTAAAGCGATCCGGATTAAATTGAAATTAGCGCCGAGCACAGAAAGAGAGATCGACAAAATATGAGTTATGGGGAGGAATTGTGGATCACGGTAGATAGGAAGGAAATATAGGGTAATAAATGTTGGACAACCTCTTAGAAATATGAAGAGAATGAAAAATAGTTACCACGATAGCGGAGTTAATAAATAGCGGACAAGTGACAGTGTGAGGGTGTGATATACAGGGGATTAACCAACCGCGCCAAGTTGTGTGTGTGTGTATATATATATATATATATATATACTACGTGCTAAAATTGGGAAGGTAATGTTCCGATCGAGACAACTGAGAAATTTCTGGGGTTACTACAGAAAACGGAACGGCTGTTCTAGTCTGATATGCTAATTGTATAACCAAACTTGGTTAATTTACTACCTCAGATGTTGTAAAGTCGTTAATATTACTTTTCCTTAATTTAACCCGAAACTACCAAGCAACCAACCATCTCTCGAGCTATATCTGGAATGCAATAAACATGCTGTGTAGATGTGCTGATGATTCGTGCTGCAAGAGATTAAGAAATTTAATTCTAGTGAAATAAGTACCACCCAAGCGAACTTTATTTTATAAACTGACACTTTTCACCAACTCACGTTTATACGCACGTACAGTATATCTACGCAGAGTGAAGTTTTGGAAAACTTTTCCTCCTCCATACTACTATAACAATTTTCTGAAGAGAAGCATTATCCGCTAAATAAACTTTTGAACAATATATATACACACAAGTAGTTGGCAAGTGCGCTCTCCTATAGTCGGAAGAACTTCTTTGGGCGACTTCCAAAAGCATATTATACCAAGAAAACATTCCCTTTGAACCGAACGAAAACGAGGGCATAAACTATTATTAGAAGTTCGCTTCTTATCATCTTGCAGAGCAGGGCGTATAAAAGCCATTTTAAACAGCGTTAAAGTTCGGAAAGATCAATAGAATTCTGGAAAATGTGGATCGCGAAAATCTTTTGCCCATAAATCTTTGTTCGCCACGCAACAAAGCTTCTGCATCCCCCTTTTCCTGCAAGTCTATCCCCCGAGAAAAGACCACCTAGCAAACTGATACCTACCCGGTTTATAATTGCACGATTAATCATTCTCCGTAATAACCAAAGATCCCGGCACGTTCCGTAGGCATAATTACGAGACTATACTACATTATAATTAGGATACTTACACCGTACGAAGCTTTTAATACTCCAAAAGTTTGGCCCAAACGATAAAGAATTAACTTTACGACGGTAATTTTGTAAATAACTCCAGACTGCATTTCTGCATCGGGGACTGCAAGCAAGGTCATTATTTATACGTTTAAACCAAAACTACCACCGCCTTGTGGAATCTCACAATTAAATGTTTCCTAAAAGACAATATCCTTAGATTATATTGGATAATACATTTCGCTTCTCGGAATTCTCTAATTTTGCCCCGCCTTGAAGGATAGGAGCGAGGAATTCAAATCGAATCTCGCTGAAATTAATGCTGCAATTTGTATCCATATCTTATCGTAGTAGGTGCTAACATTACCACTGATGTTCGCTAACGCTCCCTATCAGGTAACATTACAAATAAATTAACACATTCCACACACGCTTTGGGGCCTTTTTTCCCTGGCGATAGGTTTACCGCAAAATATCGACTCATATTGAGGTAACAACAACGCATACAACTTTGGACCCTTTTTCCTGACGATAGGTTTGCCACCAAATTATAACAGCCTTTTAAAATCGCGTACACAATTTGGGCCCTTTTTTCTTGAAGATAGTTGTTATTGTCGCAAAATATCGAGTCATAACAGCTTCTAACATCGTCCTTAAGTCTGATTAACTTGTCCACCACGAAAACAGAAAAATAATTCACAGGACGAAATTTAAGCCTATAAACTGTAAAAGCTTCAGGAGCTACTTCAACTTCTCCATTTTGCTCCCATTTCCTTTCCAGCCCATGTCGTATTTTCGCAAATAATAAATAAACACGCTAGATTAATTTTGAAGACGGGCGATAAAATCATTGAAAGAAATTTTTATACGCCCATAAAATATAGTAGGATTATGCGCGCATAATAAAGCGGACCTTTTGCGTAGAAAGTTTGTCGAAAGATGTAATACATCGAAAAACAATTTGGTCTAACTCGCACCACTGCATCTTATTCTCCCCTTTTATATCTCAGAGCAAGAAGAGGGAAATTTATCCTCATTTTCTTTATTAACTAATTTTTCCTTTTGGCCACCGTGAAAATGCTCTCTATATAAAAGGGAAAAACATGGACAAACAACCGCACCGCCACCAGGAAAACGAGCAGGAAAAGTTTTATTTTACATATATGTACCGCGCAACCTGTTCGCACGAAAGCACGAAGGGTGAGATAATTGGGGTTTTGTGCTACCAAGTGAAACATTAGTTTGAAATTTGACTGCGAGAGGGAGCTTGTAACTGTTACGTATTCCGTTTGTTAACCATACTTCACTCTATAACGTAGCTTCCGCAGAACAGAGTGGAAAATAATTGGGCAATTAAATAAAATGAAAACTAACTTGGTTATCTGAAAGTTTCCACAATGAAACGTTTTTAGAATTTGAACAACACACTTAGTAGACAATATGTCGATGCACAGCATTCATAAAAAGAAACACATACAAGCTGATAACTTACCGATTTACCTTCTTATCATAACGCTTCCAGAAATATTAATAAATTCAATAAGAATTGTCAAATCCTTTAGGCATTCAGACAAACAAAGTGCAGGAATGTAGAATTCCTAGGTGTTCCACAAAATACTGAGTAGCCTTTTGAGCTTAAGCTTACGTTTAAGGAACACCAGAGATGGATTGGGTAATTAATAAACAAGAGCGATGTTAGTCTTCATTTTTCACGAGATCAAGAACAATATCAGTGACAGTATTAAAATTAAGACTGTTAATGTTGCTCATGTCGCAAGACCAAGAGCAATCAATACCAACGTACTAAAAAAAAGAAAACTAAAACTAAGATTTGTCTTGGTTTCGGCTGCAAGATTATGATTAATGTAGATTTTGGTCGTTAACATATGATCAACAAAAAGTCACAAAAACAATACCAAGGTTAGTCTTGGTCTTTGGCACAAAATCAGAAACCTATAAGTATATTAGAAAAGCTATATATTGACATTCTTGGTGTTTGACACAAGACCAAGAGCGGTGAAAAGTAACAAAGCCAACACCAAGACTGATGTCGGCATTAGTCCTACGGAACACTAATGGCCTAATGTTGCTGGATGAGTTCAGCGAAAATTCTTTAACAATTCTAATACAGCTTCGGTGTTACATAATGGTTCGAGTTAACAAACAAATCTAGGAGAAAATTGTAGGTTTCAAAATAAACATAAATGAATATCCTATCTTTAACCCAAATCAACACTTGGCTATTGTCTCGATGAGATTTTTATTGAAAAAAAAGACCTAAAAGCTATATTTACCTTTATCTCAAACAGACCTCAGTTTAGAATAACCAAAACGGTTAACCAAACCACATTGATTCAAGTCTAGACCAACCTTCGGATATCGAGTTTCGACAAACTATTCTTTGCCGAACCTTCGGCTCTTTGATTTTTACCCAATTTTCAACCAACATTCAAACCTAGCATCTTAGTTGCTTAGTCGTGGACCAAGGTTTATACCCCGGTATTAATCTTCCTTCGGTCCTCTTCGATCTTTGCCCAAGTTTGAGCCAACCTTTAGCAAGCAAGTCTCGACTCCTTACTATTTATTAAAAATTTCAGTTAACTTTCAGGACCAAGTCTAAGTCTGTTACTCATCCGAAGTGATTCAACCAAGCTTCCAATACTATCCGTTGTCCACCAATTTTTACCCAGGTGCCAACCTATGTTTAAATTCCGAGTCTCGGTTCGTTAGTCTCGCCTATGAGTCGACTAACACACCAATACTATACCAATCCTAGGTTCTTGAATATTTTCCCAAGTCAACGCCAACTGTGAGCAGTTTCTTACTGTTTGCCCAAACTCTGGGCCAACAATGGATTCTGACCCCGTATCGTCACTGATTGCCAAGGCTTGACATCATATTAACATTGAAGATTCGTCGAAGACTGGTGCCGTTTATTGGACAAAGAATTATCAGGCAGTTTAGAAACAAGTTCTGTGCCAAGGCCTCGGTAATATATTGATCTTAAACATTGGACCATGACTAGATACCAAGTTTGATATGAAGTTAAAATTCCGATTTTAACCCAAGCTTGAGCCATTCTAAGCTTGCGCAAGAGGTAACAAGCATTGTACCAAGCATAAACCAACCGTGGGCCGTTACATGGAGAACACAACTTTTGGGCTACTAATAAAAAAGAGAACTCCCTTTAATTGTTCTGTTCAGCTCTATTATGATATTCACTGAACCAAAAAACCCAGAACTAATTGATTACTAATTGAATTATTCGGCTTGTTTTAATCTCTACATAATTTTTATTTGAGGTTAGATAGATTACCCAAGATTTTTTCCCGCACCCAAAAAAAAAGACGAATGAATCCTTTCAAATGTAAAAGGCTAGCTAAGACGTAAAAGTAGTTCGGATAATCCCATCAGAATGAAAATAAATGCGAGGATACAAGCAATATCACAAGAAGCGGAGAAATTAAATTGATTTAGCTCGTTTTGCGTGCATGTTCGCCGTTCATCACGTAGAAGGTGTCGTAAAAGTATTTTTAATACCATTTGAAATGGATTAGTGACCCACTTTGAGGTGAGTAATTAAAGAGCTTAGTCCTTCGGGGGGTTTTTATTATACCCACTACTACGAAAGTAGAATCTACAACCTCCTCCTCCTCC
The DNA here is from genome assembly GCA_929113105.1 of Agrypnus murinus. NCBI lineage: Eukaryota > Metazoa > Arthropoda > Insecta > Coleoptera > Elateridae > Agrypnus > Agrypnus murinus. The sequence goes on along the minus strand of OV816028.1, from coordinate 24,301,567 downwards.
TCATACTCCTGCTTGGATAGATGGATAAAAAGAAAAAGGAAGAAGGAGGATACCCGATTAGAACCTCTTCCGTCAGGGGTTTCTAAATGGGAAACAACGTCAACATTAATGTCCTTCGACAGGTAAAAGCTACCGAGCCTTGAATGTAAGCCCGCGTTAATTAAACGCCAACTAATAACTGGCGCTCCACGTTTATTCCGAGACCGGAATATGAGACGAAAAGCAAGTTAAAAACCGACGACAAAAAAATTATTAAGGCGAGGGAACATTTGCGCGCAACTCGTTTTATCTCTATTTCCTCTAATCTGTCCGTGAGGTTCTCCTCGACGAAGGGAAGGTATATTTTATCACGGGTTAAATAAATATTTAAGCAAATCATTTTCGTTCCTCTGGGAACGTGAGCTTAACCAAGATCGTGCTACAAGACTTGGAAGCAACGTCATCAACATTCTTCATTTTTCAGGGGGTCGAACAAATTGCCGACGCCAAACCCGCAAATATGACATATTCACATATATGAAGTACTCAAAGTCAAATGGGGCCATATATAGTGACGAACCAGGTTAAACATGCATGAATTGCTGAACGACAAGAGTAGTAGACAGCCGCCATATTGAACGATGCAAATCTATGGTAATGAGGAAGGTCTATCTGATTGTGCGGCCGTCAGGGGCGTTCGTTGTTTATGCGATCGAAGCACATTGTTGCAGCTTCCATTGTACAAGATATTGTTGTAAATATGTTGTACGCCTGGTGTTATAGGGAATTTAGAGATTTTATCGCCTCCATTTTATGTAACACGAATAACGATTTAATACAACTGATTAAACACCTAAACCGCTGTATAGATAAAACGAATCAGAAGAATAATAAAGCTGTTGGCAAAAACGCGCTGACAATTCTATAATTGCCAGTGGAAATTTTAAAAGGTGCCCCACAAAATTCCTTTGCACAATACAGACAATTTGTTATTGTGACGAATCTAGGGCGTACGTATTGATATGCAAGGTCGTGTCAAATATGAAGTGAACTAATTATATTAAAAAAATCATTTATCAACTTTTATTGTTACAGGCACTGCAAGGTGTGGAGTTTAATAATTTCGTTTGTTCTTTTTAGTTCAATTTACATTTTCTCTTTCCCTTTTCTGTTAGGAAACACCTTAGTATCTATCTGCTTTATACATTTGTAGACGTTTGTTTGACTACTCTGCCTCAGATTTTCTGGATTTTGGATAATACCATTAGATTTATTTCCTAATTCAAATGCATTTTGCATTTAATCTTGGTCCTGTACCTTGGCATTGTTCTTGGTGGTCTTGTGATGAAAGATCTAGATCCTATGTCAAACATTGACTTAAGTCTTAAGACTTGGATTTGCAATTCTTTCTGGCTATTGCTCTGCTGGCAAATCCCAAGTTAGCAGTAATACATAGCCTAGACTTTAGTAATAATTTGGTATAGCGCTCTAGGTTTTAATATTTATTCTGTACCCTGTTATCCAGATAAACTGATAAACTTGGTCATGGTTTCGTCATTTTTCCATGACTTGATACCATCTTAGGTCTTCCGACAAAGACCAAGATTGACAAAGATTCAGTTTTGCAATTTTCTTTTGCTGTGCCTTTCTTTTCGTACTTGGTCTTATGTCAAACACAACAACTGACTAGTTTTGGAATTGCTCTAGGTCTTGCGATATAGCATATTTTCTGCGCCTTGGTGGCATTATTGGTATTGCGTGCTACAAAAATCAAAACAGTGAAAAATTTGATCTTGGTTTCGTCATTTTCGATTTTGTCTTAATTAGGGTTGATCTTTTTAACTTGATTCTGTGCCTTAAGTATTTAACTGGTTCTTGTGTGAAGACTGATGTTAGTCGTAGTTTTGGTTTTCTCGTTCTTTTCTTTTTACAGAGATTACAATAGAATAATTTGGTCTTTTTCTCTTTTCTATTCTGTTTCTTGTTCCTTTCCTGTACCGCTACCGTGTGGTTTCTCTAGCATTCTTGATGTGACGATAAACACAAAGATTGGCATTGATCTTGCGACAAAAAGCTGACGTTATAGTATTACGTTTGACTTTACTATTTTTATGGGCCTTTTATTATTCTTCGACCTTTATAAAGCAATTAAAACTTACATATTTCTGGTCTAGTCTGGCCATCCTTTAATTTAGTGCTTTTGTATTGCTTACCACAGAAAACCGAAATTAACATTAGTCTTGATCTTGATTTTGTCCCTATTCTATGCATTGGCAATGTATTTGATAAAACTAATGATTGCGGCAAAGATTATTAACTGGTTCTAGTTTTGATATTTTTCCATGACTTGACATCCATGTTGGCCTAACGAAGTCGTGATTAAATGGCGTACACTTTTACATTGCAACATTGCCTTACTGAAATAATCAAGAACGGAAAAACCTACGCTACAAAGATAACGGTTGTAAAAAAGCAACGAAAGGTTTTATGTTTAAGAGGTAGCAAAAATTGCAATTGTTCGTTTCTATGATGTTTTTACATGGGTGTACGATATTAAGGTTTTAATAGACCAATATTCCACTAAAATAGGAAATTTTGAGCCAATTCTGGGGAAAAAAATCAATGAAATCACTCTGAAAGTACTTTCTTTAGATATAAAAAATTAAAATTCAAAAATTGTGGAGTGTCAAAACCTGTTTTATGAAAAGAAGATACTGGAAAGAGACTTATGTAACTATGTAGAACAGGTAGATTTATACCACCCGGTTTTGATCACTCTTGGTGTGACTTCGCAATTTTTTCTGGAAATAGTCAAACACTTTTGATATATGAAACCAGGATGTTCTGCCTGAATTCTTAGTTCGCTCGGACATGTTAGCCTAATCAGCGTTTTTAGGCCGATTGATACCTTTGAAACATTAGGACTTTTGAACGCCTGTTTGAACTAGTCAAACTCGATGATGACCTTCTGGTTTTTTGGCATTCATTATAATGGAATCCTGGTTCAAAATATTCATAAGTGAGTATTCCTAACATAATAATTAAAAAAAATAACGGTGTATTATATTTTTAAAAAGACTTTTAAATTTGGGTAGCTAAATTCTCATGTAAGGGTAGAGAATAGAAAAGGGTTTAATTGCTTTAGACTAGAATACCTGTTCTGGATTCTATTTATAAAATTAGGGGAACTCACCCAACCCTAGATGATAAGCTCTCATCGACCATACCAACCCTCCGGTTCTATGATACAGGATTTATTTCTCAAGATTAGGCAACCCAGTTTACACTACTCTTAAGATTATAAAGAAAACGTTTCAAAACTTTTAGCGAAGATTAAAAACAAATTCTTTAGGATGTCATAACCAGTGCCAATATTTGTCATCACAAAGCAAATATTTAAAATCCCCACAATAAAAGCAATTATTTGCCTCTTCCTCGTTTTATTTTGACTGCAATTATAATAAAATATCTTTGGAGGATTTTGAACGAAACGTAAATTTAATAATTTCAAACGTACATTTCGTTTACGAATTACCAAGGGGTGCCTGGCTTGAAGGTTAATCCCGACATTGGAGTAATTAAGCAGTAAACAGTACGCCCGGTGTTTATCTAACCTTTAATTTTAGATTCGGGAATGAATTGAGTGGGTGTTGTGTTAAAACGATAAAATTACTACAGCGACGTAGATTTTAATGATGCTTGCTAAAAACATATTAAATAATAATAATTTAAAGAAGATTTGGCTTACATGGATTAACTAATCAAAGGAATCACCGAAGAGCTTTTTAAACAAATGTGTTTCAATTTAATTAATGAATCCATTCTAGTTAGTTGACCTGGGCCCATAACCTGTTAGGGTGGGTATCTACTCTCAGAGGGGTAATTTGTAGTTTTTGAAACACAAGTGCAAATTGTGCTATTTTAAGGTTGATGTACTATTTCTCAACACCCTTAATGAAAAAAGTGTAACATAGTCTCTGTTAAATGTAGTTTTGTAAAGTTAATTCATTTTGGAATATTTGTGGTAATTTGGAATAATAACGGAAGCTAAACTTGTTGTATAAAACTAATAACATACTACTGCTCTAATGGAAAAACTTATTAAATTAGTTTGCGTTTTGCAAACTACCAAACTGAAAGTTTCAGCTGGTTAGTTACATAATAATACCAACAGTTATAATTTAGCAACACCAAAATATAGTATAAAAAAGAACTCAATCAAAAATGTTTCTTGAATTACCCCAAATAAATTTCCGTTAGAAAAAGAAACAAAGGGAAATCTCAGAGAGAGACTTGCAGCAGTATACATGCATCCACCACAAGTAAAAGGGGGTGAAAACCACTAACAAATCGTGGCAAGTCCATTTTGACAATCCCTTTTGTTTTGTTTTAATACAGCTGACTTGGCGGCTCGCTGCTGAGATCGCGTGAGAGCCTAAATGCACGCAATCCACGCTTCTTTCATTTAATGCGCGCCCAAATATTGACGGACTCCTGACCCACTTTTCACACCTTGTGAGCTTTGGGGTGCTTTATTGTTATTACAAAGGGCAGCTTACTTCGCGGCGTACAACAACAACAACCAATAAATTATCATCTCTTGAGGCGTCGTTCTTAATGTAGATTTATTTTCGCCACGAAGGTAATCTGACTTACATCACAATAAACTGCGGCTAAAACATCTTTTTTCTCTCTATACCTTGCACATACAACTTACATCTCACGGTTTTCAGATGGATTAAACTTCACTAAAGAAATACCTTCAAACGCCGACTAAAATAATAAAATTTACAAAAATTCAAAAGTCAACAAGAAGAGAGAGGTATGAAATAAATTGGCAGCAACTGAAAAAGAAGTACTGGCTTTTCTTTAAAGTTGAGGACTTAACTAATTATTCAATTAGTTTATGTTTTTTTAGTAACTTATTGTTTTTACAATTTTCTCATAATTGTGCAATATACAAAATTCCAGCAGTAATTCGGTAAACTAACTTGTTTGTATGTTTGAAACTAGTATTCATTATCCTCCCTGCAAGATTTATTAACTTAAATTAAAATAGTTTAGAAAATATTTAGAACAACCAACGGCAGCGTGCTTAAGATTTACGAGTTATTTATAATTAAGAAAAATGAATAAGAGAAAAGCCTTTAGATTTTCAGAAAATGAAATAAACGTAATAAATCTTGGATCTTACGGGCTAAAGGAGAGCCTCGAAAGAGGATGGTGTAACATTTCGACGCATAAATAATGACTCTGATAAAATAAAATATAAAAACTAATCCCAAAATACTGGCAGATATATTATGTTTAATGTAGAGCAGGCGCGGCGATGAAAAGCACGAGAAAAACAGACATAAAACATCGAGGTTTCCAAAAGAATTAAAAATATACTGCTGTTGGGAAAAAACCGGCATTTAAATAGAATGATTATAAATACAAAACTCAATTAAAACTTTGTAAGATAAAATTCGCGATCAAGTTTCTCAACGAGCAACAACGACAAAACGAGATAGTGATAAACACGACGGTAATTAAATACATAAACAAACGGGAAGAATCAAAAATCTACAGCTCTCTTGTCTTAAGATAAACAGAAGTTAATTTATTTAGAGAATTGTGCACAAATAGAAGAGGATCGCATTGTCGAATTAGATTCCTTACTGAAAATATGTTGTAAAATATTGGTCTTTATAAATTATAGTACGATTGGTAATCATACAGTTGTTATTATTTCCTGATTTGTTTAAATAGAAAGTGGAAAATTGAAGTGTATTGTTTTCAGAATCAAGATTATTTACATACATAAATTGAAACTAAATCTTATTAACTCTTGTACTAGTGGCTCAAAAATGTATACAGGGTGATTCAGAACTAACTGATATCCTTTAAATGGTAGGTAGAGGGGAGGCAGTACAGCTAATTTGCCTGGACAAGTATAGTTTAAAAACGAATAGTTTTCCAGAAAATTAATTTTTTTCCAGAAAATTATTTACTGCCTCCCCTCTACCCACCATTTAAAGGATATCAGTTATTTCTGAATCACCCTGTATAGCGTTAAGCAAACGTATGTTCACGGCGCTAATTGCTGATGATATTTACTCAGCCTTGAATTTTTGCGTTATTTTGTTGACTTGTTTTTGTTATTGCGGTTGTTAATACTAATTATTTACATATTTCTTTATTTAACTTATTTGTAAAGCTAAGATACAACTTTAAGTAACATTCAAAAGAACTGAAAATTAGATTTGGGATATATTACAGGTTAAGATAAAAAAAATATAACCGCAATCTTCAAAACACCCGAAAATCTGGTGACTATTAGATAAACTTTACAAAATATATCTTTTATAATAAAATTCACAAAAACGTGTCATTATTAAAACGGTAGAATCTGCTATGATTTAATGAGAGTGGTAATGAAGCGTTCAGAATACGAACAATGGTTATTCAACTGTTTCATTCGATTGAGATCAAAAGTAAAACAATAATAAAACCACTGAAGTCGAACATATTACAAAACTCTTAAACAGATTGGAATACGTTCTATAATAATAAAAAGTACAATACAAAATTGCTTCGGTTAATCAATTTTAAAATAGGTATCAGCAGTCCTCAAAAGTTTAATTCAATCAAGATTGTGTATGTTCCTGTGCTGCATTACCGATGCAAGCAATTTGCATGAGTAATGCAAATGTTATGTTAATGTTAATAAATGGAAATTAGAAACGCATTAGTCATCATCGGATAGTAACCTAATAATGGTGGGCTTCCATTTCTAAAATTCTAACAAACTTTCTGTTTTTAATCATTAATTATCTGGATAACATATGATTTTTGAAACTTCAATCTTGTAATTATTGAAAAAAAAAACTAATTCGTAGATTTATCTATCACTACTAAGCCTTACAAAGGAACTAGTAGAAGTGCGGAGTAGATTTAAATCAAATTTTGCATAGACAAAAAAAAATTATATTATTAAAAAAAAATTATATTCAACAGTTTAAACTATCAACATGCATATAAATTTTACACCATTCAGAATATATGAACCTATTACAAATAAAATAGTTTAATTCAGCGCGACTTATGCTTCAATTTGAAATTTAAAATTTGAAAAAGAATGAGTAGGTTTTTTTTTATTTATAAACGTTTAAAGAAAAAAAAAGTTAACTGATAATATTCAGCATAAAATTTTGACATCGCGATGATATAGACGCTTACTTAAATTGTAAATTTGAAAGAAAATTAAATTTAGTCTCAATTTTCAGGATTCAATTCTCTACTAAGAACAAAATTAAATTTACTAAGCTGTTGAACATAAAGTAATTATTTATTAACTTGGTCTTCCTTACAACGTGTACTACCTGCTTATCTTTCTTTCCATTTTCCACACCAAAAAAAGTTCTACTTCGTTGGTTGCCTGGTTGGTGTTTCGTTTCTTGTTTCGATACAATATTTCCCATTTTTAAGTAATTGCATCTTGATGTAATTAGCAAACGCCTGGTCTTGTTACTGGAAGGACTTATTAGCGGCCTCCATTATCAGGAGCTGGCGTAGTAGTCCTCTCCTCTTCTCTCCATTTACCCCCGCACACCAATTCGGCGCTCATTTCCTCCTGCCGCTTAAAGAATGAGACAATTTTGCTCGGTAACCGTATTAGCATTTTAATGTTGCTTAGTATACACTGCTAACTACATGGGCCCTAGCATCATGAAATTATGTATGAATTTTTTTCTTCTTGAGTTTACCCAAACAGATGTCTGTTTGGCGGAGCAAGCTCCATAAGGGTAATTGTAGAGGTAATCATTAAAGTAATATACTAGCGACCGAAGTGGTGGAGTTTGCTAACTAATGGAATAAGGATAAATTCATGTGATGTTCTGTCTTGTGTTTTGTAAGGTTATTAAAGAAAAATTTGCATTATGTATTCAGAACCTCGTTCGGGTGCTTGAGCAATAACTCCAATTTTGCATTTTAATACAAAGCCCAAATATTTAATTTCAGAAATCGCGGAATAAGAATTCTGAGAGCTCTTAGCATTCTTTATACTTTCTTAATATGAATTATTTCACGGCGTTTAACTACAGAACGGAGTTTTGAGTCTCATCGCTGCAAAGTAAAAAGCTCTTCACAATAAGCGTCGCAAACTTAATTCCTCTCGGCACAAATTACTTCTGCATAAACTTTTTAAGCTGCAGCGCTTGCACATGCTGATAAAATTCGCCATAAAAGAACTCATTATCATATTACATTATACTTTTTCAGAATGCGAATTAACCTGTTAGTGTTTTCTTTTTATAATGGCGTAATTCTTTCTTATTCTTCTTCCATCGGACAGCCCACCCAATCACGACATTAGCAAGGGAACTACCTAAAATGTGAAGCACAGATCGGAAAATATGCGCTTCACATTTGTGCTAGCCCTTTTGGTAAGTTTAATAGTAGCGACACCCACTGTGTAAATCTATGAATAGCTACTCTTTTCGACAATTTATTATAAATTTGAGACTTCAAAGATTGTATTTTTTTTTTCAAGTAACAGGCCTAGAGATATGAAAACTGCAACCAGGTAAAATTGATAATCACACAATTGAATATTTTAGTCATCACTCCATTTAAAGTACTAGAAATTTTCAAGATCAATTTTATTTTTGACCTTGTTTAGAAATATTGTGGCTAACATTGATCGAAAGATCAATTGTTTTAAAAGGGAAAAAAGCAAGGGCCACTGTAAATAATGTGAAAATAAGACAAGACTATACGTATTAATCGGTGCGGGCCGCTCAAGTTAATAATGCTTTGAAGCCGTGACCCTAATTTACCTTCACCTTTGACACGGACCTTTTGCTATTTTAAGGGTCCCGAACACTACTACCTACTATTGCTTACCCGAAGTGGGCCGGTCTTAAACAGTTCCACGTGTCAACCGCATACTTGATGGTAATGATGCGATCATCCCCAAACAGGACGAAATCTGGTATGGCACGCGTTTTGTGCGTATGTCAGGACTCCTGACAGGTGTCGGAAGGTGGATCCCTTCTTGTACGGGACCTTTTATAAACCCGGGCTTAAACTAGAATGACACGTGCTCTAACCGGCTTTATTGCTAGTTGTAGCGCTGCTTTATTATACGTTTATATTAAAGTTGGGTATGTAAACGATACTTCGCTGCTGCGTGTATCATTGTGGAGTAGGTTGGGTGTTGTTGGCGCAGGGCTGCTGTTTATTATACGGGCTGGTAATAATTATATTTTCGTCACCCGGTTCAGGCCTATAGAACCCACTTTCGACGCTGAATATTTTATTTGAAGTCGAGCGGAAATATATCCGTGTTGTGTAATTTAATAATGTTACTGGGACAGATATAAATAAGTATTAATAGCAAAAGTGCACTTTCACTTTTTTTTCTGTCACTTTAAAATAAAAAAGAAAACCTTGTAGTTCAACTCTTACTTTTAATCATTGTTTTTCAGTTTGAATTTAAATTTGAAGTATTCAAATCATACAAGGGAAAACAAAAACGTCTAAAAGGGCAATCTTTGTGATCTATTTCTCCTTAAAAAAGAAAAAAAAAAGCAAGTAAAGTATTTAATAATTTACTTGGACATCCCTCAAAGAGAATGATAAAACTCATTATCGCACTGATAAAAACAACAGATAAGGGGAAAAAGGATTGATTCTCGGATCGGACCACCTCATAATAATGATTCGTCCGCAATTTTATCGAACTTCTTCAGGAGAATTTGTTGTTTTCAATACGACTCGCCCCACACCCGGAAATCGCTCTTTGTCCAAATGTCCATTGACTGACATAGTGAATAGATTTGATATATTGTATATGGTGCTTCTTTGAGGTTTAAAACAAACCCTAATTAAAAGCTACCTTCAGAGTCTTCATGGTCGATTGAAAACTCAGGAAATTAAAACAGGCCCACAAAAAAAGTTTAGTAGTTGATAGGTGAGGTACCATACCGTATTTTTTTTGGTGTGCTGACGAATCCGTGGTCAAAATTGACCTATCACCCAAGGATTTTGACATAATTTCAAAAAAACACTCAGAAACTTATTTATAAAAATACATACTTAAAAAAGAATCCTTGGGCGATGGGTTAATTCTGACCCCGGATTCGTTTTCAGCATACCAAAAAACATACGTTATGGTACCTCACCTTTCAACTACAAAACTTTTATTTTGTGGGCCTGTGTTATCAATCTAGAAGACAACGAATTACATAATTACAGCAATATTTGGTACGGATGTCGAAAAGGTTCAACGGTGAGTAGACGCAGATTTTACAATTCTATTCACAGTCATTCGGAAAAAATTCAGATTTATTCGACATCTCCCATTTTGAAACAAAAATTTTTATTAGGCTTGCCCTAATACTTAAACTTATAAACTTATCGGCGAAGGCCAAAAACCTTCTCCAATTCTGTAAAGTGACTTATCAGTTCAAGGTTCAGATTTCAATTACTTTGGGTTAACATCCTCTGTTTAAGCGAATTAAATGGTGAAGCCTAAGGTAATTCGTCAAAATTTCAAAAACCAGGTGAAGTGTTCTACGTCTAAGAGTAATTTTCCTTGACGCTAATAAAATGTTTGTTAAATTTAGAGGTATTATTTCCATTAGTTTTAGAATACCAAGTTTTTATTCTAGCGCCAAACTTAAAAAGCAATGTTCCAATATTTTGGAAGAAATTTAGTGAACGTAACCCTTTGTATGGCATCGAATTTGTAGTGATCCAATTTCACTTTTTATTAAATTCATGGTAACTGTAACCAGGATAAGAAAAGTTTCTGGAAGTATATGTTGCGGATTCCTTCTTAAAAAAAAATTTAAATTCCATGACCTCAAAATGCAAACAGATTACAGCTAAATAAATTCCGTTCTTCGTCAGCGTGGACACTGCTATGAAAGCTTACCATATTGATAATCAAGTACAGATATTCTAAAAACATTTCCAAAGAGCTTTCCTTCTACAAGAATCTTCGATTAGAAGCACATTAAGACTCATCGAAAATATCACAATTTTTCAAAATCTTGAAGGACAGCTGTCTATTTCATCATCAAGTACTTACAAATGACATATAGAGATTGATTAGAAAAAAAATTGAATGCGTTAGAAATACAGAGGGAATATTAGCCTCTGATTAGTTTCTGTAGTACCAAAAGTCCAAGAACGAATTCAGTTACTCATCTTTGCATGCTACTGGTATTAGAAAGATCAGAGATTACTAAGGTTACTTTGATAATATTGGAGGCTTGGCGGAAAAAGCAAAATTTCTACTAATAATATATTAGGAATCAAAACAGTTCCTATTGGGTTTTACCCATGGGCATTTTGACCTATGAGCTGATAAGAGGAAGTCAAAAAGAAAGCAAACACGTACAGCAGAAGAAACGAGAAACAAATTTTTATATTTTGACCGCTTCTCGCGAGAATAAGTTCGGCATATTTGTGCCAAACGAATGTTAGTTTAAAAACCCACCTAGCTTGGTGTCCATAATAAAAGGTTTATGAGCCATAGACATTTTTTACCATATTGTGTGATTTTACCTCAGCGAGTATGACGAGGCCGCCGCGAGGCTATGCCTTTTGTGGTTATGAACGTTTATGGTTTATTTCTTACGATTAAAATAGCGTGAGGACTTGTAATGCGGGCTTGTGGGAACACTCTGCAATTGCGTTACGCTGCCCATGTCCTTGGTTCAAATAGTTTGACTCTAAGGAGATACGTATGGTCATCCTTCATTACTCTACTCTGTGGACAGGTGATAGTGAATTAAGACTGAATCCAGTCTGGAGAGACTAGACCAATGGTCTAAAAGAAACTGTGTTACCAGGTAGTTAGTCGATATAAATAAAACTATTCTGGGCATTACTGGTTTATTTCCCCCTTGGTGTGAAAGGGGAAACTGCAAAGCAAATGTAAAGAGATCGCCCAGTAGTAGTACGCGGTGCCGAGTCAGTCTATCTTGGAAACTACTTGAAATGGCTAAAAATCGTTTGACTTGAAATGTTTTACTAAAAATGTCGATATGAACATATAGCTTCTCACACAAGTCAACTTCAAATCAACGTGGGTGTCTTCTTTAGGTAAAGTCGTACAAGGCGTTGATGTTAGGCATACCAGGCCTTTAATTGCCAGTCCAATCCCAGTCCATACTAAGGTTGGAGTCGATGGAGCAAGTAGAAAGTGCGCATAATGGGGTACATGACTTACCTAAGACAGGTGAATTCTGACGACCGAGCACTTAAATACCGCCAGTACTGGCGTAGAGAGTTAGTTGAAGGGAAAAGTCTAGTGACGTGCTAATTGAGCGTATCCCAATACTCGCCCAATAGGAGGTTGTGACAGTAATACAAAACTAGAAAAAGAAAGAAATACTCGGGAACACTAAAAAACGAAGAAGGGAAGGTTAAGCTGTGTCTAAATCGATTTTAAATTATTTAAATGAAACTTCTTGGCTAACGTAAAGATCCTGTAAAGTAGTCATTCTTTTTGAATGATTCAACCTTGAAATTCTGGGATGTTTAAGCTTACAAATATTTTGTAGGGCATGGCAAGTTATTTATGAACTCTTTTATATTCTGTCGATTTATTATCAGCATTTCATTTGCACGTTTATCCTATTAATAGCTTTATAAAGTTAATGCATCCCCCCATTACAGTTTCATAAATTCCCGAGAATTTATTCAGTCATTACAAACAACACATCAAAATCCCAGCTTATTATATATCTCGAACTAAATGACTCCTAATGTTCAAAGGGTTAATTCCACGAACAAAATGGCAGAAATGATTAACATTTCCCGAACTATGCAACGGTGGTTAATTTTTGTTTCTATTTATGTACGTAACATCCGCTAACGTTGAGATGTAAACCCTGTTCGTTTCGTAGGAATGGCACACACAACTGCAGCAATGAGTTTCGGTCCCGAATATAAAAGCGTTTCTATCCGCGTACGTGAAGCGCATAACGATCAGATACATGAATGCCGAATGTCCGTTAGTGAAGTAGATTTTCGTCGCCGAACTCTCGACTGACTAAGGTCCTCGGCAATAGATGACGATCATGAATCTAAATACGGTCTAGGTCGTGCATAAGCTGAATACTAACATATTCAGGATGTTATAGGAAACTTCTCAATTAACCACGTGGATATAATAACAATTAACGATTATGTTTCATAAATGAAGTTTAAATTGGAAGAGGATCGGTGCTTCATTGAAGTAGCTTCAAATAGTTACGCTAAAGTTAGATTTCTTTTGTGTTTTTTTTAAATAAAGAAAAATAAATAGAAGAACGCTAACAAATTGCTGACTCGAGAAGCATTTACATTTAGACAGCAAGAATGGCAAGTGAAGGATTTACGAGATGACAATTGACCACACGAGTGACGTTGGCAGTCTACGTTGGTGTGGTATTAGCTAAACCAGGGAGCAGTAGATAGGGTAAATGTCACCCGCAACCCCTACACATCGCTCACATTTTCACTACAGGACATGCATTTAAGCCTGAGACTTTTATGCATTGCTCTAAAAATACTAAATAAAATCTGAAATACTACATAAATCAAGCCCAACGCTAACGGTAAAAATAATTTCATTACAAAAGCAGTGAGAGGAGGAAGAGAGATGGAGAGAAAAGTATTTTATAAAAGAACACTTTGTCAATCTGTCAAATAAATGCTCTCGCGAGTCACGAGGTCAAATTGAGGTATGCTTTGTTAACTGGCCAGGCATGTAGTAGTACTTGTACTTATTTAATTTACTGCGACCGATGATGGCGAATAAACTATGTACATACAATTGAGTTATTTTTAGACGTTTAATTTGTAATATCAATTATATATAGAGAGAATATGTGTGCCACTGAACCTTGATATAACCAACAGTTAACTGTCAAAACTGTCATTTATTAAAACATGTAAGACACTCGGCTTATTGTTAAGAGTAGATTCAAGGAGTTTCCTAGAGCGGGAGAATTTCATGAATGATGATTAAATATCATTTTGGTTTGCTTTTACTAAAATAATATTATTATTAATATGATTATGTAGATCGATTTTCTAGTACGATATCTATCATTAAATAGAGCAAACAGAGACTCTTAGATGGGGTATCATTTGCAGGTTATTAGTAACACTAACACTGGAAGTAAATTTAATAACAGTTCGCATTTTACAGTCAGTGAATAATTTGTAATGTAACCATGACGACACACTTTTTTTGTCTACACCAAAATTTAGCGACACATTTTCTTTTTTGCTTTCAAGGTTGTTTTCATTTATTTAATTTAAAATCAACTGAAACTAACAAATTCGTATTCCTACCTACTTTACTAAACCATTTATGTAATCCATTTCTTACCATTACTTGTGTGCACTAAAGTGTTTCAAGCCATTGAAAGCAAATTAATCTGTACCAAACTGTAGGTGGGTGCATTAGTTTGTCAAATGGTGCAATGCACAAGTCTTCTAGTCTCGAAGCGTTTGCTAGTTTGTAACAGGAACACGGAGAGTTGGGTTGAACATTGTCGGAAACAGATGATCCTGTTTCCTTACGAGCATGCACAAACGAAGTCGGAGGAAGTCAATTTTGGTCAGTTCCACTGAAGCACTGACAAAATCAGAATTGCTCAAAGGACAAAGTTCGTAGTCTCTCGATTTAATCCTTAAAGGTACAGATAGGATAGACTTCCTCTTCATTTGTATTCCGCAGCAATAATAACAAAGCATGGACATTACTTATACAGTGTTTTGATTGCGAAATGGTGTGAATCATTGCAGCTATAATAAATGTTATCAATAAAGTTGTTGACAATTTATTTCAAACCTGCACAAAGAACGTGTTAATTTATATCCTTCGTGTTGTTTGCATAAAGTAGGTCATCAGAACTTTCAAAGAACAAATAATAATTTTAATCCGCTTACTTCTGAACTTACTTGGATGGATTTAGAAGATATAATTTCACCTGAATGTGACAATTAACGAAAACAATTGATTCATTTTGTGGTATTAAAATGGCAGGAACCCCAAACCCATTACCGAAAAGCTCTCAGTGTTTATTTTGTATTGCAGGACAATCGGACGATATCGGATTACAATGCATAAAATAATACGATGGGATAAAAGGGGTTTTGGGACACTAGGCGAGAGGGTTACACGTTCGACATATATTAAAGCGAAACAGGTAATCAGACTTTCCCGAACAATGGGCTTATGTAACATATGAAAACCATTGTTTCTGAAATTTAGGCCGTTTTGTCAGATTACAAAGACTAGATAGTGAATGAATCTATCTACTAGCCTATAAATACCCATCTGAAAAGATTTCATTTCCAATTTAATTAGATTTTTAGAATATTATAGATTTAGCGTGTCTGCTACGGTAAAATAGGCATAAACAAGCTTCAATTAACACCACATCAGCATATGTGAAACGTGTGGCCATGCAGCAACCGCCCAATAAACTACAAGAGGAAATTTGCAGCGAACGCCCCTGCAACGTTAAAATTTGCATTGGTCCCCTGTTAATGCACACGGTATATACGTGAGCAGCCTACAAAATGCATGAACATCAATTTGCGACTGTTCAATAGTGAAACTCTCTCTCGTTGAAGCAGCAGCAACACAGCCGCCGCCAATGCGATGCGGACCTAATTTAGTCAGATATAATGAAAAATGCAAAACAGCTTATTAAAACCTGCTGTCGTTAAAAGAAATTGCCGCTGCTTTACGCCCCAGGACTTTGGCGCTTTGTCAACAGCTTATATGCTGATGGATAGATAGTAAAAGTGATTTCAAAATAACTCCACTTCCAAGTCCGACACGAGTGAAACTTACATTCATTATACAATACCAAGGCATTATGAATTTTGTTGGTTTCCTTCAGCATTTCTACAACTAAACGTATCTTTTGGTCCATCAAAGAACACAACGGCGAACAACCCCTTAACAAGTACATGTTCACATTGAATTGATTTAAATGGGGAATAAAATTTGTAGCCAACCGGTTTAATGGAACAGGTTTTATTTACTCTTGATTTAAATCGCTTTAAAAGTTCCAATGTGGGTACAAGACGAGAGTAAAAGATTAAACTAAGCTTGGACTTGCATGTTGTATACTTTTAACAATGATTTAAAATAAATCTCGTGCAGTTCACGAGTATTTTTCCCAAACCAAAGAATCTTTGCATGAAGTCGCCTAACTGAAACGCATGAAACACTAATTGAACATTCATGTTATGTACGGGATAAGTTTATGCTACACAAGACGATTTTAGAAATGTAATTAGCGTTTCCAAGTATCTGTTGCTATTTTCACTTTACAGTCGCAAACATATTTTTTTAACCTAATTTTTATGTGGAGTTCCACATGGATACTTCTTGGGCCTTAAGTTATTTTCAAACCAATCACTTCAATTACCTCGATTCAAAAGAAATATATATGTAAATACTACAATTTGTACATTTTGGCATATATTTTCCACGTCTGAACAAATACTAAGAAAATTAGATTGATTGGTAAAAAATATTTGTACCTACATATGTGTATTTGTGTAGATTACAGGAAGTTAAATTCCAAACAGTACATTTCAGGTTTTAGACAGATTATTTACCCAATGAATTGTTGCAGTGTCGGTATGGCCAAAATGCTGACATAGTAAACAATGGCATCTACTACACATCAAAGTAATTTTAAGGTAAAATACACGGAATAAATAAAGGTGATTCTAGAAATGTAAATATAGTTTGTGTCAAGTATTTGTTGCTCTGTGAAAGTAACACACCTAATGCTTATGTGGATTTCCAAATGGATACCTCTAGACTTGTATTATTTTCAAACAAGTCACTGCAATTACCTAAAATAAATTTCAAAGAAATATCTATGCAAATACTACAACTTGAACATTTTGGCATATATTTTCCACGCCTGGACAAATGCTTAGAAAATTGGATTGATTGATGGAAAAGATTTGTGCAAACTACAAGAAGTTAAATCCAAAACAGTACATTTGAGGTTTACACAGATTATTATCACAATTAATTGGTGCAGTGTGTATGGCCCAAAGTGCTGACATAGGTAACAATGGCATCTACTATACATCAAAATAATTGTAAGGCGAAATATACGAAATAAATTGATGCGACACAACGACACAAGCTGATTTTTAGAAATTAGCTTGTTCCAAATATTTGTTGCTTCGTGCAAGATACCCTTTTCACATTATAGTCGCAAAAATAATTTTATAACCTAGTTTTTATGCGGAGCTACACATTCTTGGGTCTTGGATTAGTTTTCAAACAATCATTTCAATTACCTAAAATAATTAAACTTTAAGAAACATCCATGTACATAAATACTACAACTTGTACATGTTTGCAGATATTTTCCACATCTGGGCAAATACTAATACAATTATTGGATTGATTGGTGGAAAAGATTTGTATACGTGTCTTTGTGTAGACTGCAGGAAGTTAAATTCCGCACAGTACATTTTAGCATTTTAAGACAGATTATTGTTACAACAAATGTCGATGACACTTTTGGAATACCAAAAATGCTGACATAGGTACTTAACGTCAAAACGGTTGAAATAAGAAATATAAGGAATAGATTTAAGCGACACAAAATGATTTTAAACATGTAATTAGCTTGTTCCAAGATTTGTTGCTCTATGCAAGTTACTTTTTTTACAGTCGCAAAAAATAATTTTTTAACCTAGTTTTTCTATGGAGTTCCACATGGATACATCTTGGGCTTGGGATAGTTTCAAACAGAACACTCCATTTGTACTAATTGTACTTTTTGGGATAGATTTTCCAGGTCTGGACAAATGCTTAGAGCATTCAATTGATTAGTAAAAAAGATTTGTATTTGTGTAGATTACAGGAAGTTAAATTCCGGACAGTATATTTTACACTTTTTAGTCAGATTATTTTCACAAAAAATGCACCAAAAGCATAAAATCAATAGGTGTAGTGCACTTTTGGGAACGCCCAAAATACTGACAAAGGCATATTCTGCGTCAAAAAACGATTCTAAGATAAAGTTTAGTTTTGTGTTTTTAGTATTGACGTTTACATTACTTGGCCAAACACGAAATACAGTTTGGTAACCAATATAATGGCTATTTGCATGTTTCTCTATTTGCCTAAAAATACAGTTCCTATCTTAGAATTAGAACTTAACAAGAATTAAAACCTATATACTTGGCTATACAGCCTGTTTTTCTCTTTGCATTATCTCTTTTATTCGTTAGAAGACTTACCTTATTCATCACCCACATATTTCTGCGTAAAATTATTCCAAGCTTTATTCTAAAGACGAATATTCAGACTCAAGCTTATATCAAACTGGTGAAAGTACCTAAAACTGTCAAAAGAACTTATTTTCGCCCAAAAACAAAGAAAGAAAAAAAAGTTATTTTTTATATTGTCCCTAATAATTTCTACTTTCACAACTAAAAATTCAGACCCATAAACAATTCACATACCTAATATAAACGCGACCCGGGATAAATTTCAGAGAAAGAGAGAAAGCCGAGAGCTAGAATTTTTAATGAGCTTCAAAAAAGATATATGAAATTGTTTGGAACTGCTGGGTATAAATATGCCGCTAGAGACCGAGAGAAGTGCTAAGTTATGCGTCTAGGCTTTACCCGAGGTACTCATACTGCCACACCATAAAGTGCACGGATTAATTGCGCTTTAGATTTTCCTTGCAGGTGTTCAGTAGTCGCGTCGTCGTCCTGGTAGTTATGAAACGATGGCGACGAACGAATAGGATGCGAGGTAAAAATTTTAAACACGGAAATTAAGTTTGTCTAGTCGTTGGAGCTAATCAGACGCGATTCATAATGTATAAAATGCTGGTGAAATGAGCCATGAGAAAGGAATATGAATCGAGCAACTCGATAGCGGCTCTGAGCTCAGCTATGGGTATGAACAAACGCATGCATAATTACGTCCGTTCAATTGTGTGCGTACGGTATTACTTTCTGCTAAAACTTATCTGGAAGTTCGACGACGACTGAACATCGAGCTAATATTTGCAGAGTACTGAAATCTCGATTGCCTGCTTGCTCTCGCTTCAATTTATTTCGCTTCATTTTCAGGTAATCCGAGCCAATTCTAAATTAAGTTTTTCCGTACATAAAGTCTATTGAATTAGGAAAATGGAATCAGAAAATCATTCGTCCTTGTAAGTAAGGAGCCTACTAAGTCTACTTTTACTGATTCAATTAAACAGAAAATACATCATCGATAATTACTAATCAAGATGTTGATAGTGCAGTGTAATGTATGTATCTTATAATACGAACCCTTCAAAATACTACAGCAAAAAGTTTAAACGAACATTTTATATAGTCATTATATCTTACTTAACTGAATTACAACTATAAAATATTATGGTCGCCATTATATTACGATGATATATACAAAGGGGAGAAACAAAGATAGAATGCGAACAAAATAACACCTAAGCAACTTCCATATAACGTAAAGGGTGTGTAGGAACGTTCCCGAGATACAAATTATGCTGATTTTGGCACCATCTAGAGAAAGCCTGGCGAAGTAATGGTGAATCGCCAGTTCTCGTCCTCCGCTATAATAATACAGAGTAGGAGAGAGCAGCACACTACAAATAGGATCGAGAAGATAACTCAATCCATTATGCCTATAATACTGCAAGCGAGCTTGTTTGTGTTCCAGCAATATATCATATTCAGAAACTTTTATAAAACAGATTTATAAGTATTGTGAGCGACAAAGCCGAAATAAGTAAGCAAAGATAGGACGAGACCTTCATACCGAGTCGGAGATAAATTTCCACAAAAATGCCGGAAAAGGAAGCGAGCAGAATATGAGCACCAGGAATGCGGATAACATGTAAATATAAAAATGCCTAGGAAGAGAAAATTATATATGAAAAGAGGCCTCTGGGAGACTAGAATAGATGCTAACAAGAAGCTGATAGACGTGGAAATAATAAGGGCGACCGAATGAGAGGGGTACCGGCGGCGGGCTAAAAGAGAGAACGAGAGGGAAAAAGCGGTACCGAACGGTGGAGCTGCACTGAATAACAAGTAGCGGCGAAAATTAGAGGGAAGGAAATGTACTACATCGAGCGAAACGAATGAAATAAGAAAACGCGAAGGAAACCGCAATGGAAATATATAGTACGACACAGAATAACTGCTTATTATAGAGTGGGGCGAGGGCAATATATAATGCACGCGAAACCCTACTGGGGGCTGGGGAGCAATGCATTAGGCTCGCGTGGCCCTCATTACGAGCTATCTTGGAGTAAGGACTAACTATCAGATTGCCCCTGCGATCTCAGCGATGCGACTCAGGTGTCTCTGTGCACAATCTCAACTCGATAATGTCCGGACCTAATTAGGTTTTGGATTTAACATCATCGCTCTATAATGTTCCTTTTTTTCAAGTTAAAGAGAAAACCAAATACAAATTTATCAAGTTGGCGTAATAAATGGAGTTATACAAACCAGCACGACATTTTATCATCAAAAGACCATGAAAAATTAATCCTGGCGAACATTCAAGGATTACTCGAAAAATCGAAATGGGTATCACGTAGAGACATAGTAAAAAGTTTACTTTTGAATACTCCCTTTTAACTTTAACAATAAAAGAGATAAATGATTTAAAAGATTGGTTAAGTTCTGGTTAACACTAACTTATAATTTATTACTGCTAATTCTTCTTAATCCTTAACACTAATGACGCATACAAAGTTTGTGAAATGTATCGTGTATCACGAACATTTGCATTGTTTTAATCTTGAAGAAGATACAAAAGTTAAATAATTTTTCGCAAATATTGACTAGTTTGGCTAAAATAGGGTCACTCGGAGTGAGAGTGCTAATTGGTAAAAACAATTCTTGTTGCCCAAAACCATGCATCTGTACTTCATGCGCCTCATAGCACATTTTCCACAAGATATTTAGATTAATCGAAACACCGAAATTAGCCTCGAAATCTTTACAAGTCAAAAGATCTAGACCAAGCTGGAAATACATTACTCTAGTAAGTACATCTTGTAAAACAACTGAACAGTTCAAGAACACAAAATTCGTTGCGAAATGGATTGAATCCATATTGAAATTTTTGATAATAAACCCCCACGTATTTAAATGGTAAAAATAAAGTCATACTGACACATCCATCTACGATAATTCTGAAACAACTAAGTAGAGAATATTCTTAGAAAACACAGGGATACTGTGCGAGACGAATTCGCAGCATGTCATCATGGTGTCTAACGTCACAAGTCTCAAAAATATCCAATATGTGTTTTACGGCTGATATTCAAATTCAACTATCACAATGAAATTGGGTGGCCTTGCCCTGGCACCTTCTCAAGTACAAGTCAGGTGGGTTTTTTCGTCTTGCCGTTTAAAAGCGAATTACCGCCCACAACGAAGAGCCAAAGAGAAAGAAAAAGGCAAAGGAATAGCAGCAGCTCTGCTTTCTCCTAGGCTATCCACTCGCCTCGAAACATCTGTGTAATAAATCAATACTGTTTTACTGATCAGGAAATATCATGTGAAGCTGATGTCAGATCATGGAGCAGCTTAATGAGAAAGTGTTTATTCAATCACGTCCATTAAATGTTTATCAATCAGTCATCGACCACGACACTATCCTCTCACTTACTTCACCAATTTGAACTATCTCTGCTTATAGAAGAACTCAAATGGAGATGAACTGGATCCTTAAAGAATTTAATTTCCTTATATGTGACGTCTTACTCCGATTTAAAAAAGTGGCGAAGAATGTGTCAGTCCCAGATGCTGGATCTTGAATTTTCATGTTTACCTTGTTGCAAAATACAACAATTGGGAAATTTTGTGACTGGGTCGAAATGAGAACTAATGAGACAAAAGTTACTCCAAGATTCGAAATTCGTCCCAAAAATTCAAACATTTATAGGGAGCAAAATAAAAATTATTGGACAGCAAATCATTTTCTGTTGCTAGTTAGAAAGCCAAGGCAGTGCTTTCCCAAAAACGGCTAAAGTACTGAATGACCTGAAATTTGCCCCGAAAACTTAATTCTTTAAAAGTTAACCGAATGGCAATGTAGTACTAAATTGAAAATTAGTTTCCGTACAGAATGTTTCTAGATACTGTACCTATACCTACCGACCTACTTAGAATCCGTCAACTTAAGATATAAAAAATCTAAAAAATCACACATGAACACTTTCTAAAAACATAAGACCCTTTCAGAATTAGTAGATCCGAAATTTCTTAAACATAATACAATGTGATATTAAAACTTATTTTTTGTTGAACAAGTCGAACCATTTTTCTGCGAGCTATATATTTTGTCCGATAAAACATCTCCTTCTATAGGTAGTTACGAAAACCAAATTTTTCAAATTACTTTCTCCATTATTCACTATTCACTTTTCTCCAACCTAAGAGAATATGACACTATAGGTAATATCAAATTATTGTTGCTGGTCACCATAGCAACTGTACAAAAAGCAATAATTTTTGTACAAGTAAAACGTTTCTATAAAAATCTTAGTTTCTGCTCGCAACGACGTCGCGCATATCTCTGTCCGTCACCTGTCAAAAGTTCTTCGCATTTTCAATGAAATCGCGATAAAAATTACACCTTCGTAAGTATTTCACGGTATTTCTTGATAACACTAATATTAAAATTACCCCTTTTTAGACGAAAGCAACAATTCGATAACATATTTCAATAAATAAAATGCAGTTAACTCATAAGATTGCCAGACTCCGCTAAGGCGTCGTCCGACAACTTTCTTATTCGTCACAAAACATGATTTTTTTTGTACTAACTAAACAAATAACTATTATTTAGCATATAAGATATTATAAAAGAATAATTATTATTTTATTAAATTCATTTTGGGGTAACAGCTTTGATTCTTTATAATATTTTTGTATTATACCACCCTACTCCTTTATTTTTCCCTAACTATTTAACAAGATTTGCGTTGTGTGTGATAACACAACATGCAATTTATACATTACATTAAACTCTATGAGAAAATTGCACCCTCAGTTTCAGCTATTTATAAATCACAATTCCCGTTTATTTCATAAAAGATCTCCTCTCGTCATACGCAGGAACAAAAAATATTTTAAGAAATTTCATTTCTTTTCTTCCTCACCCTCAACAAGTACGCACCCCAATTTTTACAAACCAGTATCATGTAACTAACTGCTTACTGCAAAAGGGGAGAAAAGAAAAAAAACTAGTTCGAATAATTTAAAATTTACGTTAACACACATAATGGCGAAAAACTTTTCAAATTTTAATAAGAATTAAACTTCTATAACGCTTTATTATTTATTCTTTTTAAATTCTTTCAGTATTCCCCTCAAGTTGTTTTACAAAGAAAAACAGGCATTAATAAAACGTAAAATAGCTAAATTCCATTACATAATAAATCTCATCTTCTGAAATAAATAAGGTTAAGACGGATTACACCAAGAGAGTTACGCGATTATCTAAGATCAAAGATACCTTATTATTATTAATAATCATATTGAAGTAATGCCAGAACAAACATATACAGGAATTTGCTTTATTATTTACTTTGAAATTACCTTGGGGAATACGAAATGCCAATAATATTGCGTCAACATTTCTGTTAAATTACAAAAGACGAAATTTGATTTCCCTCTCGTTCGCTCTAAATAAACAAAAGTACTTCAGTATTTATACTTGGTAAGTTATTACTTACTCCATCATCTTCCAACCATTTTATGAATTGAGTAAGAAAAACAGAACAAGAATTGCATGTTATAAATTCTTATTTTCACACAAGGTTGAAGAAAAATCAATTGGAGCAGGGTTCTACAAAAAGGAGCAAAGAATGTTGGCCACTAGTGAGGTAACATGTGATAACCATACACCCTTAATGAAATCCGTAAATTAGATAGATACTCAACTAGATTGGTTAATAATAATAGACGTTGCTCTCAGAAGAAGTATTTAAATAAAAACCGACTTTTCATTTGAATGCGATAGACTTTTTTGACGGAGAGGCTATCTTTCGAAGACGTCTATAAAGCACGAAACGTTGTCGGCGTGGCGTCGGCAGGAGCTAGAGCTTGAAGTATTAAGGACGATACGGAGGCGAATAAGAGATGCCCTGGGATCAAGGCTAGCAAAAAAAACTTTTAACCTGTCGTTTATATGCAATGCGGCGTATCGGGGCGCTATTGGACCACGAGGAATACTTTCGATCAGACCTTAACTACCGGATGCTAAAATGGTATAACCGTTAAACTCGTGTTTTCCAGATGGGTTTTTGTAAAGCTACTGTGCTCGAGAAAATAGTGGTGGCGAATACGAGAAACCGATATTTAAATGCCAGAAACCAATTGTTTGTTATTGATGATCGAGAGAAAAAAAAAGTTGATCATACATTATGGATGCGTTTGAATTTGAAATAAAGGATTTCATTTCTATTGTACATGCTATTATTTTAGAGGTTCAGGTTTTTTTGTGGATAATGAATAAATATACATTGTTACCTACTTCCATATTAACATTTTAAATGACATTTGAATGCAGGAAAAACTAAAATAGTAATAGGTAACATCCGGTACGTCAGATTTAAAAAACACGGATTGAAAGATACCTACCTTCAGGTTAAATATTCTAGGTGCCAATAAATAATTCTCTACAATTCTGTGCGGAAATGTTGTCAAAGAAGCTGAGAATATAACCCGCTAATACAAGATTAGATATTGATTTCTGAAGAGTCATTCCTTCCAACCTCCATCACTTAATCGTATCAAAACTAGTCTCTCAATAATTTCTCGCTACTTATTATATGGGTTGGTTATATAAAAGTACTGAAAGTACATAAGAAGGTTTCACAGGTTTATAAGAGTGCTCTACGTGTTCATTATGAAGTGATTTAAATATTCCCATAATTTTACAACACTTACAGTTATCTTTATCAAATTAACATTTGTAGAGTTGTATGGTGGTACTATTAATTATTCCTATAAATCCTAAGATGTAATAGAATTTCCATGTATGTTATAAAACTTTTAGTAAGCAATTTGCTAACCAATATTTCAGTTATAAACTTATGTATGTTACTTTTAGTGTTTACAAATTACTTTTATAAACCATATTATGAGTCATATCTTTGTTTTAGTATAAAAGAGGGCTGCAATATGTCAGCTTTTGTTTTATAAGCTTAATTATCTGTTGAACGCTGTAGCTTAAATATAGATAGTGGATTATAACATTTGGAAAAAGTTAGAAACAGCAGTAATTTCGACGGAATGTTACAAAAAACTTTTCAAGAGTATACTCCCTTTTTCTCACAGCAAAGGCACAGTAGCGAAAGATGGCAGGTTATGGTAGTCTTTGTTACTATATTGCGGTGATATTAGATCACCTCATTGAAAATTTCATTAACGACAGAACGGAAACGTCAAAACAAATATTTCACATATCTGACTTAAATCAAAAGAGATGCATACTAAGTTATAGGCATAATTAATATAAAGGCTATATATAGGACCACAGTTAGGTTCATCAATATTTAAATTATAAATTAAGAATAAAATTTCATGCAAACATAACCTAAGTTTCTTATGTATAATGAATAGGTTTCATTTTTAGAAAAAGGATATTAATCAGTTAGATTGTTTTATCATAAACATGTTTATACAACTCAAGTTACACATTGGGATGGGTTCTTCACTTGTAAGGAAGAAGTAATTTTCTTATTTAATTTTAGAGATTACGATTTTTAACGTTAGGTAAATTTTTCTACTTTCCAAGAGACCAGCTCAGTTTCGTGCTGTTAGTTAACTGAAAACAGATAAATTAGGTCAATCTTGTTACGACTTATATAATACAATTAGTTTTTAAACTTGGTTATAAAATTTCTGACCATTTTTATTATTGAAGGTTTTAATCTTGTCGTTTTGCTTCATTGTGACGATTATTGACTCTTATCCTATTTTTTCTCACCATTGTTTTTATGTAAGTGCTTGGAGAACTGTATGCTGGACATTTTCATCATAAATTGATTAATTTTGAATCAATATTTAAGCTGGAACTTGCAAATGCATTAATTGATCAATTCATTGTAGTATCGCACTGTAAAATTATGTTTGTTGTAAATTGTAAAGATGGGAGAATTTATATGTATTACTTGTATTGTGTAATTATATAACTATTTTGTAAAGGATAAACATTGATTTGTTGAATTCTGTATGTATTTAGGTCGTAACGAGATTTGTATATTGTCAATCGTTTTTCTCTTATATTTTCGTTACGATACATTTTTGGATAAGGGATGTATTATACTGTTTTGATCCTTGTTTTAAGGGCTACAATCATGTAATCATAGAATTAAGATTAGTGATGATTAAGAACAGCTGTGCGAGTTAGTGACGTCATCAATCTTACATGATTTGTTTTTGTTTTGAAAATATGTCATCGCCGGTTTTTGTTTTAACATAAACTATATAAGCTGGAGCAAAATTTAACAAAATCAGTCGACAAAACGTTCAAGGCAAAACCTATGCCCGACTCCGGATAAAAAAATCTGTAATTTAATTTGAGGTTAGATATTTTAACCATGTGATTGACGTAAATGTCATATATAAAGGGAATTTGAATTAAATTAAAGTGTTACCTGAACAATATCAAGAATTCAAAGAAGATTTCAGTGTTGTTATATAATTTTTTTAGAAGCCATGGTAGCTCAGTGGGTATGGCATTTGACTACCAATCTTACGGTCCTGGGTTCGAATCCCAGGAATAATACATTGGAATTTTAAAAATATCTAAGGCTTCCAGGTCGACTCAGCCTGTGAAAATCAGTACCTGGGAAATCATTTCCTGGGGTAATAATAGGCGGTCGGTGCGTAAAGCTAGCCACTTTACCACCCTTGAGTGCCGAACGGCTCGAGAATAGCAGCCTACCCTGCTATACCCCAATGGGCCTTCATGGCCTGTGAAAGGGGACTATATAATTTTTTAAAGTGAAGGTGATTAATTTAATAAATTCAGGGAGAATTTATTTTTCGACATCGATCTACGTATTGATGTTTTTGAAGACAAGAAATCAGCTGATAAATACGATACCAATGTTACCAATTGAGGATTTCTTTAAAGGAATTTATTTTTAATAAAATATACCAGGTTGGTCATAATAAATGGGTTCTTTAATCTCATTAACAATATTTAACTTATAAAGTTTACCCTAAATAATATAAAGTTATTTTGTTTAGTTTCTAAGGTTCTTTTGAGAACTTACTTGCTTTCAATTAAATAAAACAATTTAATTTCTTTTATTTATATTTATTTTTATTAGATAAACCTTTTTATTTATAAATAATTTTTGATTTGTGTTGGTCTGTTCAAGTGAATGACCGTATTGACCACATTTGAGCAAGCCTGGGAATTTATTTCTCAATTATCAATTGTATTAATTTGAACAACATTTCTTGCCATTGACTTTCCATTTGAATTTTTATTTTGTTCATTAAATAAAGTTTAAGTGTTTTTAAATGTACTTATGTGTTTAATTGATGCATATACAAGCATCCAGTTTTCTTTTCTTTTGAATTTAGAGTTTAGCAGTGGTTGTCCAGTTTGCAGGAGCTTTAGCGTTTACAACGTAAGTTTTTCTTCTCTTCCAGGCATAAGAGTTAATAAGAGTCTCGTAATTCAAATAATTTATGCTTTACCGAATAACCCTGAGCTGGTTGATTGGAATAAAGAAAAATATCTGTGGTGTATTTTTGTTTCAATCCATCGTATGTAATTTATGTTGTATTTGGAACGATGGGCATATTATATTTTATTTTAATAGATCACCGCAATATATTTAAAATACTATTGGAGAACTTTCAGTAACGTTATACCACTTAATAATAAGTTCTGTAATAACACATACGGTGTTAATTAAATTTATATAAGATTACTATGGGTGATATTAGTTTCGATGTTTATAGGAGTATTTATTGGCTTCCGCCCTGACAGTATATGCCATACGTGCAACAACTTTAGATGAATGAACGTTTAAAAAATACCCATATACAATGTCAAATCGATAAACTGAAATTTATTATTACTGCATATTTTAAGGACCTGTTTAGGTTTTGAACATAACTTGTTTGTAATAAAACATTCCCAACAATAAGATTTTGACCTATGTAATAATGTGTACAATTGCGATCATTCTCTAAGGAACGAAAAAATCATAACTGCTGATTTTCTAATTTTTTGTAGAGTGTATAGTGTATTTTTAATATTATAATTGCCAAATCCACAAATCAGGTCGAGTTACAGCGTACAGCGTAAAAAAAAACAGAAAAACCGACTATCAATATTTTTTCACCGTTCCTTAGCAAATGATCGCAACTGAACATATTACACGTCCAATCCACGAATCTCACAGAATTTACAGTGAAAGTCAGATAGTGAGAAAATATAATATTACGAATATACAGGGGAAAAAAGATGTGGGTGAGAGTGAATAATGAGAATTTGGTAGCCAAAATATTACCAACACCATTACATGCAAAGTTTATAAGAGTAACTAGAACAGATACAAAAAATACACTTTATTACTAAAGGTTGCTAATTTCTATTAAATCGCGGTTATATAGTAGGAAGTTATATAGAGGTAACAGAAGCGTTTCTGTTACTATTGTTTATAAACTCTGAAGTTATACCTACCGTAACTAAACAAAAGTGTTTGAAACTCTTATAAACTGACCTTTAAGTTGTTCATAAAAGATATTGCCGTCACTAAATTAAAGTTATATAAACTTAGTGATCGTAAGTTTGTAGTTACTACTACATAAATAAAGATATTTATTGGGTAGACGGTTTATTTTCTACGTAGTTTTTATTCATTACTACCAAATTAGTAAAACTCTGTATTTGATTTAAAGTGATCTAATTGTAAGGTCAAAGGCAACCTTTTTGTTTATGTATGTAAGGTAATTTCCATAAGATAATATTATTACATTTAGAATTTTTAATTTGATTCTGAATGAAAAAAAAAGAAGGATAAAATAATTAAAACACACAACAGCTTTGTAGTAACTTGCCATCTGATATGAAAATTAATCTCATAATAAATTCCTTCGTTATCATCAGCTATAATTAATATTACTGTTCTTATCAGACCTTCCTTTCCGCATACGTTTTTATCTGTAATATATGTACGCAGGTAGCTCGTTTTCCAAGACAAGAGATCTGTAAATATAACTAATTGAAACTCGCACAACTTATCAAAAGTCAAATCAAATAGAGCAGTTTAAATATTTTAAAAAACCAGTGACGTCATTACCTAACCAAACATCCTTAATGCAAATTAAGCGAAAACTGCATAAATAAAACTTTCGGCAAACACAAAACTTGACGGTTCATATTCGGTGTGCTCAAAAGTCGGTGTTTATTTAGGAACAACGTTTTGGTGTCGAAATTCAGGTGCGAACTTCAACCGAGACAGCTATATCAGTGTAAAGTAGTGCAAGATTACACGGTGGTGTAATTATGATGAACATAATAAATACATTCTTGAACTCATTAACGTATACTTTACGAGGTTCGCAGAGAATGCGGCCCGAAACTACAAACAACATCATTTATTTTGCATGAATACGTGTTGTGTACTTTGACTCTTGAAGTTAAAGTTTGTCGCGTTCGCGGAAGCGTTCCTCATTTTGTTGGCTTATCTCGGGGAGTTTTACGAAAATTTGATGAGAAATTCCAGGGAGGTTCAGGCGTGCACTGCATTTTGCATGATTAGTACCAAGTAGTACGGTTAATTTTCCCTACGAATTTTACTTTTTTGGCTTGCTCGATTGCATCCATTAATTATGTAAGAGTAACACGAACGTGACACTCGCTTAGAGAACGAACATAACCTAAATCATTTCGAAAACATAATTACGAGAAACATCCCTAGAAATACAAATCTTATTATCTCCCCTCTGCATAAAAGGCAGAAAAGGATGAAAAAGGAGGACCGTCAAGTTCTTCTTGGTTGCCGGCACTTCAATTATAGCCCAAAAGAGATGAGTGTCATCTATCACTGATGCAGATTCAGTAACAACCACCTGCTTTTAACGAAATAGCCTTGCATCCAAGATAGTCCACTACGTCAACCGCAATAATCGATTACCACGTCGCAGACGTCGAGCCATACGCAAGACACAAGATCCATCAAAACTACCACTAAATCCCCTTTACTGGTGTTACCTTAATCAGCAAACCCCAAACCTCGGACACGATGAAGGGATGATTGTTAAAATAGTCACTAACCTGTAACAAAAGAGAAAGGGATATTAGTGTGATGGAAAATTATAACTGTAATGGTTTATTGAGAATTAATTTATTAAAATCGCTTCCAGCTACAATATGCAAATGTCGGACGACATTGTGATTTGTGAATGAACTTTAATTATTATTAAATACTATTTATTATTGATTATTGATTAATTTACATATTGACAACTGTAATGTAATAAAGTAGATACAAATTAATATGAAGGATTATATAGTTAGAATGCCACGTATATACGGGTGTAAACGTCATATCAATTAAAAATGATAAAAATTAAGTGGTTTTACGCCTGTTTACTCTGTTGGTTATCTAGCTTTATGCGTTAAAAAGTCGTAAAATTATTAAAGTGAACCAAGAGAGAATATGTTTCGTAATAAACTCATGTTACTACATAAACTCATCGAAGATCTTAAGAAACTCATTTTATTGAAAACACTTCAGGGTGGGGTCTTATGATAAAAGCGTCTATTAAAATATTTATTACAATTATTTATGGTGTAGATACAATTAGAAAAACTCGGAAAAGTACAAAATCGAGGAATATAAAAAACTCTATATATAAAAAAATATATCCTAAAGTTTATTTAGTCGAAAAAGTGATAAGTCGAGAAGGTGTTCGGTAAAACGGAAAGTGGCGCACCCGGTACTTTTAATTGTTTACTTTTTGCAGATGCAAGAGCTAAATAGTAGACATTTAGTTTCCAAACAATCTTCAATCTGTAATTGATGATAATCACGACAACGCAATTCATGAGCAAATAATATTGTTTATCCGTTTGACAACTTCTGGTACATAAATGGAAACAACGTGCAGACTCATAAGAGAACGTGCTATATAATTATTTAGGAGCGTGTTTGACTGTGGTCGTAATCCTGTACAGCAACTAATTGACAATTAATGGTAAGGTACAATCAAGTATATTCATTAGTTTGAGTAAAGCAGCAAAGCCAAACACAATTTACTACGGTAAGGTTGTTGCAGGATTCTACAATGCACGTAATTAAGGTGAGGTGACACATAAATAACGTGCAAGACATACTAATGCTACGTGAGTGCAAGCACATCTAAGTCATTTGCGCTTAATTAATATATGGTTCGCTGTTTTGCTTTATCCAAAGAAGTTTAAGCTGTAAGAGTTTGCAGCTTTAATGGGCTTCTGCTACACATTTCAAAAGATACAAAGTTTGAATTAATTTTCTTAGACGACGACGCGCCAACCAAGGCATGTTTACTAGAAAGCAGATTATATTTTGTTTTCTTAACGTAAATTTAGAAAAGAAGAGTGATGAAATCCCGAGGAACGTAAAAAAGATAAATTGTTTTAACGGCCAAGACACCTGTATCAATCATTAAGTGGTTGGACACAAACAAGGATCTTCATATCTTTGGTTTATTTCTGTGTGTTAGTGCCAACAAAATCGTGTTAATTAGCCGTTAAAAAACCAATGAATCTAACTCATCTCACAAATTCTGAAATTGTTTCCCAAAACTTTTGGCCAACAGCAGCATTTCCTCCTGCTAATGCTAATCATCAGTGCAGGCCATCCCAATCTAATAACAAGAAGCGAAACTGTACGTTGAGTTTATTAATCCAGGAGGCGCACCTGTCCCGAGTTAACCCACATCTAGAAATACCACGGCCGGGTCCTGCTACATATAACGCGACATACTGCTGACAGGTGGATTGCAGTGGGTGGCATCCAACCTTCTGACAACATGGATTTATACTCGGCGAGTGCACGATTGCGGTTAGCTGACATAGCGACATTTATGTGATACACAACTATCGTGCAAAATCCAAAATGAAGGAAAAGCTCGGAACGAATGGAATATTTTATGAAGCAATAAGTTCGTGTTATACTTTCCATTTAATATAAGGTTGCCAACCAAGTTGCCCTATTTAGAATTATTTTCCACCTTTAAATCATCATTATGCATCGTCTGGTTATTTTTCCCTTCCGTAACTGTATCTGTTAATAGATTCTAAGAACAACAAGTAGATCGATCGTTAAAAACAAACACAATATAATAAATGGGCCATATGGGATATGTGACTTTAGCCAACGAACCACGTAATCATTTTATTTGCATTCTAAAATAAAAACCGACTATTTATAAATTATATATGAACTTGCAGCAGAAAACGTCCAACTAAATCAAGCCTAATTTAGAAGATTCACGCTATATTTAACTTTTAGAGTTTTATTTTACAGAGAGAATGTTAATAAAAACGCAAATACCTAGAAAAATATTTACGTGAGGCATTTTTGCGAAACAACTGTAAACAGCTTTCAAACAGAAAAGGGTGGGGGTTTATGACGTCTCGATATGTTAATCCCAGGAAATATTTTCAGAATGAATGTACTACCTCCAATAATTCATCTTGTATAAATGAATTTGTCAAAATACTGTTCAACAGTATACTGGGAGTCTCAAAAAGTTTCACGAAGTAAGGCTCAAGGCAGTAAACGCTATAGCTATAAGTATATTGTCTTTTTCCTGCTATGGCAGAAAATCCAGCTCACGACCTAAAGATTATTTTTACGTTATCGTTTTCAGAGCTTAAGAAGTACAATATGTGCATAGCCATGTTGCAAGCATGAAGAACTAATCTCAGCTATCACTAATGTCAAAACCTGATGATCTCAATATGAACGTCAGTAAACACAAACAAAATTTCGTCCAAAGTTTGGGCTTCCTAGGTATCATTTGATAATGGAGGCTAACTAGCAATGATCTTACATATTGTCATGATATTCGACTTGCATTAGAAAGCATACACCCCCATATAGTATGTTGCACCCACACATGGATTGCATAACCTCAAGGAGAAAAATATGTAATTTTAAAAATCCTTTTATGAAGTCAAAGAAAAGGTTTTAATTTAATAAATATGACTGAAGTGACTTAGAACTAGACAGTAAAAGGATAAATTTTAAAGTTGATTTTTCTTACACTACTCTTAGCAAATTTTCATTGCGCAGCTAATGATGTGAAATCATTACCTAAATATGTAAAAAAAAACGTTGAGGCCATTTCAAGGCAAGTTGTGGCTTAAAACAGACAAGGTGTATGGTAGTGATGATGTATGCAAGAATTAGCTACTTAAGTATTTGCTAATGTAAAGAAATTATGTCCCAAGTTAACGAGAAAGTAAAATCTTTAAATTTTCTTCTTTAGTTAGATTATATAGTTTGTGGATAAAATATTTCATTGCAGTTTTGTCAAGCAGTTTCTTGGACACAATTTTAAACCAACTGTAAATGTGGGGGTTGTTTTTTGTAGAAGATATCATTGAAATAAAATGCAACGTTCTGCGTTTTGCCATAGCAATCTGAAATACTGTAGTTTAGTTATTATTTTCAAGATTTCCATATATCTAAAAATATGTAAATAATGTTAATTAGGATATAAGGTTGGATTTTCTCAAGATAGGAAGATGTATCTAGGTAATTTTAAGTAATTAATAAGTTAAATTTAGTTATTTGATAGTTAAGTAGGAAATGAGTTTTGGTTGACTTTTTCTAGTGACCTTATTTTTTTATGTCAATATAAGTGTCATATATCATTAAAAAGCGATTTTCTGGATATCTATTTATTGAATTTGTTTCAAAAATAATTAATAGTGATAACAATTATGTGGTTAAGTTGTATTTAGTTCTTACAGTTCTTTTGCTTTCCACCAAAAATATCACTAAATGCCTCATTTGTTTCAAAAAGGGTATAAAAAGAGCGACCGATTTAGTAACAAACTTTCTGTTAGAAGTTGTTTCTTTTAGATCTTTCAAACAGTGCACACATATTGCGAGCGAAAATTTAAATATTGAAGGTTATGTAGTGAGTTTGATAATTTTGTAAACAAACCAAATGTCAAAATGTTAGGTTATATTTTGTTAAAATATCAAAGTGTTTATTAATCATCGAAGATCTTTGAAGTTGACTATTTGTTTTAATAATAATTACATTTAATTAATATAACAATCAGTGCTGCGATTTTATTTGTGGAATAATATTTAATTAAAAGAAAAAAAAATTTATTTGGATAATCGAACTTATATCCTTCATTATAATTTGGATGTTGGAAAGGAAGTTAAAAATTAAATCATTAAATGGATCTACCATATTTCAAGCAAGCTGTTGGATTTGCATTTTATTTACTAATACCATTTATTTGGACATTATTTGAAAGAGAGGTAGGTGGTTGTGCTTCCACCATATTACTATTAAACCATTTGGAAAACAGAGAATTGGTGTGTTGTTACAATTTTAGTTGGCAAATTGTTGGAGCCAAATAATAATTTGGTTTAAAAATTTTGAGGTATTTATTTAATTTTAAATAAATTGAGTAATTAAGATTATGATGATGCCAGAAATATTACTCTTTGGATAAAAGGCATTAAACTATCTTAGGATTGATTTTTGTTCATTCATTTGTTCATGGCATCCAAAATTTATTTTCTTTATTTTTTTAAATTCTTTCGTTGTTTGTGTTCAATTTTAAATAAAATTTCTGTCATTTCAATTTAAAGAAAATTTGGTTTATATATTTTTTGTACTTGTGTTTCCTGGATCTATATTTATTTAGTATCCTATTCAAGCGACCCCCTTGAAAATCTTAGTGTGGTGGAGATTTTGATTTTTCACAACGTTTGCAACTAGCCGTGGCAAAATTTTTTAAAAGTAAAAGTAGGTGGTTTATATTTTGTATATATCGTCACTGTGCTTTTACCGAAGTCTGTTGCTGTATAATTGGTTTGTACTCTCATATAAATCATAAATAAAACAAATCAAAATCTATTATTAGCAATCTTTGTTGCCAGAACGTGGGGTTTTCCTAATTAGATAAACAGCTATGCTCATAAAAACATAGTAAAATGTATCTCTAAGAAATGAAAGGAATGAATGAAAGAAATGAATGAATGAATGAAAGAAATAAAGAAATTTAAGGTTCAAAGAAAATATACTTCACCCTTGCTCTCTACAAATGGAAGCAAAATAATATTTTGGACCCAACATTTAAAATGTTCAAATCGAGAAACATTGAGGTCGGATGCAAATAGCTGTCCTGATGTATAAATATTGTAAAAATTTAGCATAGAAGTTACTGTCACTTCAGTGTAACTTCTTAATAGTAACTGGAACTTTGTAGTGATTCTGGTGCAAAACAACTAGTAAAAATCACTTTCAAGTGATTCTCCTTCTGGGTAGCAAAAATGCAAGTTTTACTTACAATACTACTGTAAGGTTCCGTTACTTTAAAGGTTAAGCGATGGTTTCAGACAGGTGGCAAGAACTTTCAGTTCTTCTTTAAAGTTTTAAAAACTTTAAAGTAGCTTTGGGCAAGTAACTGCTTCAAACAAAATACCACTTTGAAGTTGCAACAACTTTAAAGTAATTATTAGTATAATTATGCTAAGTAACAATTAAGTTCCACATACTTTAAAGGCTACTGAGAAGTAAGGGAACTACATAGTTCCAATAAAGAGTAGAAAGAAGTACATAATTACTAAACTATTCCAAACTGGAGTAATTAAACCTATAAAGTCATAAATTTAGTTGTAGTTACGTAACAACTACTCAAGCAAAGTTTCGATCTTAGTTGCTGCTACTTAGATGCTGTTTGAGATACTTTTTTGAGTTTGAGAGTTTATCAAATTCTGGAGTATTTGGTCATCGCTGTTGCCGTACAATATTATAATATCCTATATTTTGCTTCATCATGGCTATTTGATACTGTGACAGAAAAGTCCATTTTGGATTTGAAGATGCTAGTAGCAAATTTTTTGGTACAAACAGGTTTTGTAAACCTGTTTCGGTCAAAATATTTCATCAAACGTATATCCCCGTCAAAACTTTCATTTACTACTCAGAAAATCTCATCGAGCCAATTGATTGTTGTTTTGTACTTTTGGGGTGCTTTCCGTTTGCTCCTTTCTATGTTTCGCTGTTCATCTATGCTTGTTCCACAATTTTAACATGAAGAGCCAGTATAAAATAGCTAAAAACGTACAGATGTTGACCTCAATCTATTCTAACTTGAGATTTAATTTACCCCTTTAATATTCAACCTTTCAGAAAGGCTCCCATATCCGCATTTGGTACAGGTTTTAAGTAAGTTGTAAGTCCTAGTGGCTAGAAATAGTTTTCTTCTATGGATCCATTTGCATATTAGGCAGACTATTGCAAAACTTGTTCTTGCTGTGTTCGCACGGGAAGAATATTGCTCAACGTAAACTGACCGGGATTGCAAAAGTGCAGAAACTATTGGGAAGCTTAGTTAAAAATGCTCTTGGAAGCATTCAAGGGCACTTTTTGTAGCTTTCAGGCAAAACCAGGAAATATTCTAGATGGACTTATTTATACTCGATTTAGGCATACTGTGCCTACCTTATAATACCTCCTGCCACCTACTTTTCTGATACTCCAAGTAAGATATTATACAACATTTTGCACAACTTTGCAAAAAAACTCAATTGTAGCACAATCAAAAGATTTTATTTGATAATAACCGGTTTCCTATTTTCTTTTAACTTTACATATACTACGTAGTTATGTAGGCAAGTTTCAGTAAACATTCTCAAAGAAAAACAGAATAAATTCCTTTCTACGGGGCATAAATGTCGCCAATATTGTCAACCAATGCGGCAACCTAACTGCAATAAAAACTTGAATCAATAAAGTTTCAATCCCACATTGGTAAACCATATAAGCTTATCATAACAAATCAAGCGCGACACAGCTTAATTGGAACCTAGGATGAAAACAACACCTTATTGAAGTCCGAATGAACGAGCGTTGCCGGCCTGATTTATAATAATTGCACGCATAAAAACTGCATCTTATAAGTCTATGGTAGTTGGAAGTGGTGATGCTGGTGGGCTTTGTACAAACACAGGTTGGATGTAAATTAAAATCGAGCTTAGTAATAATCGATTTGTAGTCAGCCAAAGCATTTTTAATTAAAGCTCGAACGAAGTTTCAGAAAAGCTCACTCACTCTCCTTGTCTCCCTCTACTTCCTTTCCCTCTTTCGATGGATTTAGATTACCTGTAAATTTTAGCGAGCCAATAAACAGGATTACAAAATTTTCGCAAAAGCAATTAACCGTATTAGCTCTCTGCGTTGCTTTAATACTGATCTCATTATCAAAGGAATTCTTAGTCGTGTAGACATGTTTTTTTAGATTTTGTACAAATTTTGTTTTTGGAAAGTCAAAACTGAGAGCACAAAAAGTACTTATTGTAATCTTCGTCTTGTACAGATGCTCGCTATATAGTCATGGTTTGGATTATCAGATGAATGGTGGGTATAACTTTTCTCTTTTTAGCGCAATTAGCGTTTAAAAAGTAATTTTTCTCACAATTACTGAAAAATTTCAGGTACATTCAGCACTTTTATTTTTAGCTACAGCAGATACTTATTCTTTATGATAATGATAACGAGAAGAACAACCAAAAATCCAAAATGGGCGAAAACTTAGAATTTCTAACTTAGTGACCAACTAGTTATACGCACGAGTACTACTTAATAGGCATGCGTGAAAGCGGAAGGTCTTTGAAACGGATTTAAACTCGAATCTGCTACTAGCAAATCATCGGGCAAAAGCAGGGTCTTTCTGGAGAGCTTTAATTGGAGTAAACACACCCTACCTGAATCGGTCATTATAGAATCATTCCGCTGCGTAGGTAATGTACTACATTCATGCATATGAAACAGTTTCAAAAGCGATCAGCAAACGCGCCGGCAGAGCCGCCGCTACCACCACCGCCACCGCACTCCTCCTTCGGAGAGAGCAAATATCGCGTGGTGGATAAGATTCAATTAGGGTGAGACTAATTGGGCCGCGGTGGCTGCCGCAGCTTGCAGAAATAATTTGAATATAAGCAACATTTAATGTGAAGATATTTGCTTTTGTAATAAAGTGACTCTTAGGAAAGTAGCGTCATGGTATAGCAAGCAGTTGTAGTGCGGCGGTCGGTGCCGGCGAGGAGAGAGAGAAAATGTGGGGGCGGTTCGGGGAAAGCAGCTCAAAATTTATATCACGATTATGGTTTCGGGTTCTCGCTTATATTGCACCCTGGCCCGACAGTTCATATTCATAAACATAGTTGCTTATATTAACTTAATTATGCGAGTTCGGCGGGTCGCTGCCATAACACTTGGGCCTTACAAGGCAACACTAGATATAACGACTAACCCGTAACGCGATTCCTCTAACCAAGCGCAATAATGGTCAACTACAACCTCATCAAGTTTAATATAATACGACCTTGTTACGTGTTCGCGAAAATGCCTCGCTTTTCACCTCAATAGGCGCTCTACGATGGCGGCGGCGAACTCATAAAATCAATCATATATAAAAGAAGGAGAGAAATTCCTTTTCTGTATTTTCAATTGCAGTATATTACTAATAACACCAAAAATATATTTGTAAAGAAACCTTTATTGCTATAAATTGCCAACATAAAACTATATTTATTACTTTCATATAAAAAATGTTTCTTGGCTTTGGTGGCTTTTTTCCTTCTCTTAATACCGACTATAATAGTTGTTAGATCCATTACTACTTATCAAATGGCCTGTTTGATCTCCAGACCTAATTTAATTATAATCCATAAATATCTAAATCACAATTCAACCTTAACGGTTCTGAATAACCAACTTTCACTCAAACACTCACTTTCAACTCAACAATTGATTTATATAATACTATTGCATTTTCAGTTAAATGCTTGTGTGATCTAACAAAGTAATGAAGATGGATTGATTGGATTAAGATACAATTGGAAGCAGAGATGAAAAATATATTTCTTTATCTCCATTGGCAACTTGGATTTTTGAGGTTTTATCTATGAGATTAGATTCTGCAATTTCTGGGAAATACACAACCAAGCATTCGGTTATTTCCTAAAACCCGATCTTTGAAGAGACGAGGTCTAAACCACAAATACCAACTATAAATTTAAAAAGTCGTGAATATTTGAAACTTGTATGAAGATCGTTGATATACAACCAAGTATCTCTGTAATTTCTAATATATTTAAAGCAACATGCAAATAAAACTGATGGATAGGCAATTGGAAGTCTTTTCCTGAAACTGCCACGAATTGGAATTACACAAGAACGGAGTTTTGACAATTAAGGATAACTTCCACTTATCTTGTACAGCCCTTCAATTTTATTGTTTTCCGGTCTGTTTTACACAGTCTTGGCTAAGCTTGGAATCCAGAAATTTCTTAGATTTGAGAAATTCATCTCAAACTATTTGACCAAAACCTATAAAGTCGATTCATCACCTCTATTTTCAACAAGATGGAGATCTAAAAGTTTTCAAATGTATAATCCATATTCCTCATCACTGTACTTCCTCCTAACAAAAATGTTAAAATACTGTTAAAATTACTTACAGGCTAAAGGCTGATCACCAAATCTAGTAGTACAAACGAAAAAATTATCTTATCTATCAACACTCAAACTAACAGTGTTTATTTACAGTCGATTCAAAATTAATACATAATTATTAAAGTTAGCTAAAGAGTAACGGAGTTTGTTATGGCTTATCACCAGATCTAATACAATTAAAAAAACATTACAATCTTAGTTAATTATTTAAATTATACTGCAAAGTTCTCTTTTAAGTGGATCAAAAAACAACCCAGTAAAATTGGGAAGTTTTTCAAAAATAAGCCTGCCCGATCGCCAGATCTAATACAATTGCTTCGAGAATCTTAAAATGTTTTAATTAGTGCTTCTGTGCGCTCTACGCAGCCTATTTCTAGATAATTCTTATCAGGAAGTTCCTTTCAAAGCTTTGCATGTTTTAAGCTAGTTTGTTTCAGATGTTTCCAATACTGATAAATCAAAAAACTGAATATTTTCATTTTTATTTTTTTCACAACACATCATAAAACTCTCATCAATTTTAATAAATAGCAAAACGTTCCTGTAAATCACCAACAGCAAGGCAATAAAAGCGAAACGATCCGAAAACATTTTTCTCAAGCGCATTAAAAAGGAAAAACAATGAAAAACATAATAGGAACAGTCGGACGGGCGCCGTCTGGGGACATCAAGGTTAAGGCAGACGCGCAAGAAATGTTGTTAAGGCCGACTAGCTGCAAAAGCTGACATAACACTTGCAGACTGGAATGCGACCCAATTAAACGAGGCATCCGGTAGACCACAACAGCTGGAGGAAGTCGCAGACGCACTCACTCTAGTGTTATACGCCGAGCCGGTGAAACTGAACAATGCCATGCATAAAATTAGCAGCACGTACAATAGTTCGAAAATAACGCAGTTAGCGCAACGATCTGGAAGGAAACGAATACTTGGTGGAAGATGAATAAAAAGAGGAGCTTTTTCTTTTTCCTTGATGATAGAAGTAAGAGTAGGTCTCGCTTGTATCACATTCAAATGGTTTTTCCAAATGGGAAAATTCATTTTTGGGATTTTCTAATTAAATGGGTTCTTTTACCCTAGGATTTGCCCATTTTGATGTTCCTGCCCTTTGCGCAAAACAATCTTCAAGTTAATACCTCGACAAGGACGGGCACAATAAGCAGGACTTAAAGGTGTTGTTCGGCGTCGAGGAATTCTGCCGACTCGGCGAAGAAACGTGCTAGGGTTGCTGAGCACCATGGGGACACATTAAACGGGGCGTTCTTGCTCACACATAAAGAATTTAAGAAATAACATGAAGTAGAAGTTTTCTAAATGGAACGAAAACACAATGCACAAGCAGCGTGAGATAGAAAGTTGCGAAATTGAACGCATAAAACGGAATAAAAGATGAACACCGGAAATGAGAATATCAAATATTGAATAAGAAAACGGAATCTACGCCGGCTTTTCTGGGCACGTTCAAATGCCTATCCCTTAATAGCATTGGTATAAATGATGTTGGACAAACATTACATTGCAATTAACACGCCACCTCCGCATCTTTTTTTTAAATTTCTAAAATATTAACTCTTGACCAGCAATATTAACAAGTGAAAACGCCAACATAAAAACTGGACACGGGAAACACGCCTTGAATGCTGCGAAGTTCGTGCAAGCAAGGTTCACTAGATAGCGAACAATAGAGTTAATTCAGAAACGAGAGAATAGAGAAAGAAATCCAATTAAACGCCGAGCTCTGTCTGGCGAAAGGACAGGTTTGGCAGAGGACTCTTTAAACGTGGGACGCGAGACATGCACAACTGATTGGAATACAAAATACCCGTGCATGCCTAGGTGTTCTACACGGCAATATTTTTAATCTTCATCGCTTCTACTGCTTGCTCGCTACGTAGGTACTGCAGTGTGCTGCGCATTGCTAGATAGTCACTGTCTGGGCCCCAGATGACTCACAATTAAGGCATCCATAAATCAAGCACCATTTAAGCAAGAAGTAAAATTAAAAATTCCTTCATAAGTCATTCCAATAATAACTAGACGTGAAATAAACGCGCATAACAGAATTTGCAGGATGCTACATAGCAGTTGCAATGTCGCATCGTCTCATCGGTCTTTTCTTCCTACCCTCCTCTACCTCTACTATCAGCACGCCACCAAATCTAATTGCCATTCCGGCATCGCACGGACTTCTGTTGAGACTATAAGTCTTAATTTAAAGACGTAATAGTGGAGGACGTGTAATCAGATATTCGCAGCACGGCCCACCCCTCCAGCTAATTACGACGAGTCCCAGCTAATTCTTTCTATGTTATTGAGCTTGGCACGGCGCCTATTACTTTACATAAGAATCACAGTTAATTGACGGAATGCGGCATTGATCCCCCTTATTTACTTGATTAACATACAAACACAATCGCTTCCATAATTGCGCCGCTCTAGTTCTGTTGCCAAGTTTGCTGTTATACGAGAAATGCTCAATTAACTGAACTTGCACAAAATGTCAACCCCCCAACTTGATCTATGTACTACACCAACAACTACAACATTAAATAACTTCGACGCTCCGCTACGAACGGCGGGTAATATAAGTACTTGTGTTGTTACCACTATACACACGCACAGCAATGGAGTTATTATACTGGAACAATCTAGCCGCCTACGACTGGAATATAATAATAACTAAGGGTTAAGTAAAAAAGCAACCTCACGGGTGCCTTTGTATATTTCAAAGTTGTATAAATTTAACTAAAGTTACATCCTTTATAATATTAGCTTATTCTAGGGATTCCCATGGGACGACGAGTGGGTCATTTGTGGTCTAAAAGCTAATAATTCTGTCTTAGCCGCACCCAAAAACACATTGGGAATCAATAGTTTAGACTAAAATAATCCAACTCTATACGCGTAAACTTTCCTTTCTCTTTTGATCCATAAAGTAATAAATTTAGCCCAAATAAATGTTACTCTGCTGATTTGGGACTAATTTTGACAACTCATACATTTCACTCTTTTATTTCTACACTAGATACTATATAGAAGATACTTAGATGTCACAAAACACAATTGACAGAAAACAGCTTTGGATAAGCTCCAAGAATTAATTACCAATACTTTATTTCATCAAGTATCATATAGGGATCGTTTCAAGAAATTTAACTATGGAAGCCTATCATCCACACGTTTGAAGCCAAGAGAAGCAAACAGCTCAAATAATCATAACGGATCTCTGACTAAACTCCTCTCACCATTTGATCACCAATTTGACAGTTCTCATCAATGCTTTTAATAATCTTCATTATTTTTCGTATTTTGCATACAAAAGTTCTCATATATAGTGATGTCGGATTTTTATTTCAAGACAGTCTTCTCAGGATCAAACAAGCGCTAAAAATACGTTGCATGGTGATAGATTTCGTGCTAAGCTAAATATGTGCATCTTCGAAATAAAACTTTCGGTTCTCAAGATGCTCAATTCGCATTGTTTTGCATATTGGAAAACAAAAAATATATTCACTTCCAAATCAACGTCCAACTTGTAATGGAGCTTTCAACCAAACTAGTCACCTAGGCTGATTAAGTTACATAACCATAGCCAGCATTTTAAGTTTTGATGCCTCGATGTTCAACACAAATGAAGACACTGAAGAAATTTAGAATTTTGAAGGAAGGGTCTCTACAACTGCCATCTTAAGATGCATATCACGCTTTCAGTACCCTTAAACAAATAATTAATTACAGTGACAATTGAACGCATTATGTATCAACTATCAAATGTGACAATTTAATTAAATGAAACAATAGCGTCTTGATTACAGTGATAATCACCACTAATAGTGATGATAGTGATAATCACCGTTGGACGTTGACTCCCAATGTTAAAGACCTTGAATATCATGTTTTTGACATTTTGAAATTCAATTTGTGTACTTAAACAGGGTGGCCAGCAAAAGTGGTACTTTTAAATTTAAGGTTTTTTCAAGCTCGTAAAATATTATTTTTCCCAGTTTTTCCTTCAATAATTTACTCATACCCACATTAAATGGTATAAATTTATTTAGAGGGCTCGTCCAAAAGGGCCAGGAGTGACGTCAATCGACAGGACTTGAAGAGGGGAGTCGAACGGTGCCGTTGCCAAACTGTAGGCACGCCCCTTAAAATATTACGCCACTTTTTGTGCCTCATCAAGTTCGTGGGAAAATTTTTG
The DNA here is from genome assembly GCA_929113105.1 of Agrypnus murinus. NCBI lineage: Eukaryota > Metazoa > Arthropoda > Insecta > Coleoptera > Elateridae > Agrypnus > Agrypnus murinus. The sequence continues at coordinate 24,257,619 of OV816028.1, read as the reverse complement.
TTTCATTGAAATTCAATGGCGCAATAAATTTAATGATGTTTCACACCTGACCTGCCCTGACCTAGCCGATTCTGACCTAACCTAACCTGACCTGAAATAACGTAACCTAACCGTACCTATCCTATCCTATCCTATCCTATCCTAACCTAACCTACGCATTGAATATTTTTATACGAATAAACAGAAATTTTTCGAAAATCAAAATATTTATTAAAATCAGTTAGACACGCACATAAAAGGGGGATTTTTAGCTCGCAATCTAAACTCGCAAAAAACACATTGATTTCGAAAATCAAAATACTATTAATTTTCAATGAAAAAAAGGTCTCTCTCATAGATTTAAAATAGGTAGCAGAAAGGGGCATAACTTTTGAATGGGGCATTTCAAATGAAGCTTTAGTTAACGCGAAAAGAAATTACCGACTTTGATTGCTAATTTAAGGTTTTTCCCTGTTGTGCAAATTCCAGGTTTTTCCGGATTTCAAGGTTTCCAGGTTCGCTGCCCACCCTGTTAAATTGTCACATGAATACCACTTTTCCCAATTCTTTGGTAGCTTTGGTCGTCTTTTCATCTCAATCACTACTCGTGATATGGCAGTCAAGATTAGCTGCAAAATTGGGACCGCTAGTGGTATAAATATATGAAAATGGTACGACACTGTAGAGTTAATAGAAAAATTCGAATTTTGATTGTATCTATGGCAATCAGCAGATCTTTTGAAAATCTTTATATAATTTATGTAGGATATCTGAAGATTTATGGTGAGTATGGTAATCGCAGAGAACCATCACTCGAAGCAGAAGGTGTCGAGCAAAATTGAGAAAATGTTTTGGAATCAACCAGCAACAGTGGGAAAAAGGTAAATATGTTCCAAACTTGTACAAAGCTTTTAACTAGCTGTTTGAATAGCTGGAAAATGTCAATAATCCTGTGTTAAATTGAGAAAATGCTTTGGAATCTACTACAAACAGTGAGAAAAGTGTAAAAACCTTTCAAACTTGTACAAAGCTTATTCCTTTCTGCTCGGATGATTGGAATATCTTAACTCTTTTCCATGTTCAGTTTATTATTCCTAACCAAAATATGTAAGCGAGAAGAGTGATGTCTAAGCCAACCAAAATTATTGGCAATCATCCTAGGTAGAAGGTGTTGAATAAAATTGAGAAAATGTTTTGGAATGAACTGCCAACATTGGTAAAAATAGAAGTACGTTCCAAACTTGTACAAAGCTTTTCTATTTGCTTGAATGATTGGAATATTTCAACTATTCTTCATTTTCAGTTTATTATTCCTATCCAAAATCTGTAGGCGAGTCGAGTGATGTCTAGATCAGGCAAGATTATTGGCAATTATCCTAGGTAAGAAGGTCTTGACCAAAATTGAGAAAATGCTTTGGAATTAACTGCCAATAGTGGGAAAAATCTCAGTATGTTTCAAACTTGTACAAAGCATTTTCTATCTGCTTGAACGGTTGGAACATCTCAACTCTTCTCCATTTTCAGTTTATTATTCCTAGGCAAAGTCTTTAGGCGAGAAGGGTAACGTCTAAACCAGGCAAGATTATTGACAATCATCCTAGGTAGAAGGTGTTGGGCAATATTGTACAAATGTTTTGGAATTAACTACCAACAGTGGGAAAAATCTAAATATGTTCCAAACTTATACAAAGCCATTTCTATATAGTTGAACGGTTGGAAAATCTCAACTCAACCAAAATATGTAATCCAGAAGGGCGATCTCTAAACCAGGCAAAATTATTGGCGATCATCCTAGGTAGAAGCTGTTGTGCAAAATTAAGGAAATGTTTTAGAATTTACTACCAACAGTGAGAAAACGAGACGTAGTACGTTCCAAGCTTGTGAAAAGCTTTTTTTATCTGTTTGAATGGTTGGATTATCTCACCTCTTCTCCATCTTCAGTTTATTATTACTATCCAAAATATATAAAATGGAAGAGTGACGTCTAGACTAGGCAAAATTATTGGGAATCATCCTAGGTAGAATGTGTTGAGCAAAATTGTGAAAATGTTTTGAAATCTACTTCCAACAGTGAGAAAAGTTTAAGTATGTTCCAAACTTGTGCAAAGCTTATTTTTTCTGCTTGGATGGTTGGAATAACTAAACTCTTCTCCATCTTCAGTTTATTATTCCCAAGCAAAATCTGTAGGTGAGAAGGGTGATGTCTAAAGCAGGCAAGATTATTAACAACCGGCATCCTAGGTAGAAGATGTTGAGCAAAATTGAGAAAATGTTTTGGAATCTGCTTCCTACAGTGAGAAAAGTGTAAGTACATGTATGTTCCAAACTTGTAACCTCCACCCGAGGAAAGTGTTGAGTAAAATTGAAAAAATGAAATCCATGTACTACCAACAGTGCACCAAGTGAAAAATACAAGTCAAAAAGAGAGCTAGTAAAGCACTAACTGATATGTGTGGTTTAGAAGGATAAATTTTCAATATTTATCTATCATTTACAGTTCCCTAAAATATTATCTTAGAGCAAGTCTTATTTACAATCTGTCAAACCCACATCATCTCCATGCTTCTGTAGGTGAGAAGGGGCACTAAAAGCTGCACAGATAATAGACAAAAACGAATTATCCTTCATAACAAGGCAATTCATATAAAAAGAAAGGAATGTAATAATTGTACAATTGCTAATTATTTTCGAGAGTATTGTCCTAAAACAATTAACTATAAAGTATCCAAAACACAACAAAGAAGGCATTATTCAAAATCAAATTGTAGGTGCTTGAATAACGCTCACTGAATTGTCTTTCATTATTACATGCAGTAATAATTCCTTTGTCGTTTTAATACATAACTAACTAAGCGTGCTCAACAGTAATAGTCGTAAATGGTGTTATCTAAAGTATCTCCAACCATAATTGTCTACAACGATAATAAACATTAATGTTAATATAAACAAAAGCACATAAAGCAATCCGTTCATTCTTCTTTACTACAAACCAAGAGAAAGAGGAACATTTCCTCCGAACGCAGTTTAAGTTCTCGTTCATTAAAATAGTAATTAAGAAGAAAATAAAAATCAATCACCAGAGTTATCAGAAACTTTTCCTGCACATAAAACTCGCAATGGAATTACAAGGAACGAATAAAATACTGGAAGTTATCGAATCAAAGTTAGATGTTAACCGGTGGTCCATAAGTTTTCAGGCGAGACAAATAACTATCTAGAATCGAGATCTTCAATAATCGATGTTGGGAGAGAAGTTGGGTACCCGACTAGACGTTATATGCGGTGAACTATATTGACTACGGCCACTCTGAATTCAGGATGCTTAGATCAGATTTGAAGCCGGTCAAGTGTTATAATATCCTCAAATAATAGCATGAAGAAAACGCCTGGGGTCCTCAGACAGAGAAATGAGCAATACAACAACAAATCGATCAGAGTACAGACAACAAAAACAGTATTAGTTAGTTACGTATTCATCGATTTAACAATCAGAAACTTTTAGAGTTATGGAAAAATCAACCAATGGAAATTGAATGGCCATTACAATGTTAAAGAATTACAAGCACCTCAACAGGAGGGGGCATTTTAGATTTCCAAGCTATATTTTATGTATGATATTTTATGTGGGATGTGAATACGGCGAACAGAGAAAGACACTGACGAATAGACATCGAGGTCAATGATGGCAACAGCTGTTTTGTTACATCTCCGCGCTTTCAGAACTTGTATGCTTTGCATTTGATTAATGCTTTTCCCAATATATAGAGATCTCGCACACAATACATCTTCCTCGCTCCATCAAACACATACGCACACACACACAAAATATCGAAGGAGAGCGTTCAAATTCGTTCGCAATAGAGAAGAGAGGCCCCTCTCCCCTTTCAGTTATGAACAAAGTTTTCAAAACGAAATTGCAATATTACAAAACCAAGCCTCCGACTACTTGTCGAGTGAAAAATAACCAATAGTACGTGCATACTTCTCTACATCTAACCTTTTGCCGAGTCGGCACGGTGCCCGTGCATTTCCATAAGTCTGCAGGGTTAGCGCATTGCAGGCCTTTTCTCCGGTAATGCTATGTTGAACTATTCCAAAAGTTCCTTATTACATATCGTGATAAGGATATGGAAACGTTTTAAACTTCTTTGATGTAAATTGCCAAAAGAACCAGGTTCTGAACACGTACTTGTCATATTTTCTTTCTAAAAATAGCTACATAAGCTATAATCAAATCCCCTGATTTCAGAACTGCCAACCCGCGTTGACGGGTTTAAATGAGAAGGGCTCTATCCTGTCATCACTAACGCAATCCGATCTTGTAACCGCTTAATTATTTACGTAATTTAAGGGTCCGGGGTGTAATTACGGGAGCATTTGGTGGTGCAATTGCACAAGCACGTAAAGCCATTCAGGAACATTTCAGTTGATCCAAAGACTATACAAAAGGGGGAAAGAATGCTAAAAGCACGCTGTAAGGAAGAACCTTTCTGTTACGACTCAATACACGGATAATGCAATTTGATTCCTGCTACACATGTCTGAAAGCAAGCCAGCGACCACACTCATTCGACGTTACCATTGCAAGTTGCTACAAAAGCATCATACATTATGGAGGAAACGCTTAGGAATATCTGAAGGAGGAAGACAGGTATTATCTATTTTATGTACAGGCTTTTCGAGAGATTGGATAAGTACCCCGTACATCAACCTGCCTTATCTGTTCCGATAGGGACACCACCCTAAAAAAACCCGCGCCCCTCTGAGTGTGTGTGTGCGCACGTAGAAAGACCTCTCCACTTCAACAACCATAAAGCAGCTAGTGTTACAGGGAAAACATCGAATTTGTACCCAAGGGTATTTTATTGCTACCTAGCACAAAACTACCCTTTTAAGATTTTTCAATTATTGGGAGTCCTTCCATATGATATTGCCGTAGCAAACTTTTAATAAGAAGAAACACAAAGTCCAAACAAACCCGGATCAGGCGATCGATGAGTTAGCATGTCCGGGAGCAATGGTAGTATATATGGGGTCGGAGGCGACAGCGACGGCAGGCGTCTAGACTTGTGGACGCCAGGGCGGAGCACCTCGGCGCAACCACTGTGCCACTAGGTCATATTATCGCAAGTCTCCGCCTACGAAAATATGACAACATTAATTAATTAAACGGCTCCATCAATTGGCTTCACTTTTCCGATAATTATGCGATAAAATTACGTATTCGATAACTTTCCGGCAAAGGAGCGCTTCACGGTAATTAAACCTCTGCGTGAGCACGAGATGCGAAGAAGATTTCGTTTAGGGCTTGTGGAGGTCAAAAGGGAGTAAAAGAAGGTCAGGTGAGCTAGCTGAACACACACACACACAAGTTTACCGCTCTAATATATCCTTATCCTGACCGTAATGGTGCGCTTTGAACTCGTTAATGCGAATATATGGAAGGATCAACGGATGCCTAAACATCACGTTCGTTTATATATGTTGGAGAAAAATCTAAACTGAAGGATATAAATTTCGAAGCTAGGGTTATTGCGTGAATTCCGTAGGCAAATGTAATGAAATCTGTGCCGGTGGTAACAGTAGAAGGAAATCTGAAAAGAACTTCCAAGGAAAATATTGAAAGGGTTATGTATGGCATCAACGTGTTGGTGGGGTGGGTATCGAGAGAAAAAATATTATTCTAGTCGAGAATACGTCAAAACAAAAAAAGAAAAAGCTGCCTAGAGTAAGTACATTATAAAGCAGTAAAACAAATGCTAGTAACAGCTCCAAGCAATTTCAAAATAAAGTAACTCAAAAGATATTGAAAATTCCTCTTTGTAAAAAGAAAAATTGCATGAAAATACAAATACCCCGGACTACTAAACGGCGATGGCGCTACCGCAGGAGAATAGGACGTATGGCGTCATTGTTCCGGGGGATTGCGTGCAACAGTGACGGCGCCATGCGGTCCGGGAAGATAACAGAGAGACGCCCGTTCGCAATTTCAACAAATTAAAGTTTTCCGCGAGCGAACTCGGGCTAGAAGTCGTGACTGGGCACGCAACACCGCAACGAAGACGGCGTAGCGATATCCAAGTCTCTCTCTGCTCTGGCTAGGAGTAGAAAAGAAAAGCCCACGGTATTATGTCTCCCGGCTACAAAATGCAAGGGACGTAGTAGAGAAGCAAATATGCACTTCTTTGTGTACGACAAATATTTGATGAAAGGTTTTTGGTAAGACGCAATCCTCAGGGGTTTATTCTATATGAAATATTGAAGAGGATATTGTAGGGGGATAACTTGCAATAATTGCGGTTCATTCGTCAGTCTGAGACTTTTGTTGTAATTATTAACGTATATATGCAAATACGTGCCAAAACATCCGCGGGCAAGTTGAGCGCGTATTGTTAAACGCGCTACGGTATTGTACTTTCCCGGAAAGATTTAAAGCTCACCTTAAGGCTATGGCTAAAAATAAACTTGCAATTTTGTTGTAGCTGTGGCGCATACGTGTCATTAGCATCACCTGCATGAATGTAAGAAAACATGCAAATGTAAATTAATGTGACTTTTTAATTTTTACTTTCTACACCAAGAAAGTTGTTTGCTAATTACACATAATGCCATTCTCCTCGTCACTTTAACGAATAGTATATTCATAGTGATTCATTCATTGAGGGATTATTAAATCAATACATTTTTAAAATAGACTGATATTTTTAAAAATAATTATATTCCAGGCTATACGTTTTCTACGGAATTATAAATTTTATAATATGAATCTAATAATGAAATTATTTGTTTTCTACTCTCAATTTATGTTGTCTTGATTTTAAATTTATAATGTGCAATTTTATAATTTGTTTTAAATATTTTGTCAATAAATGCAATTACAAATTAATACATATATATACCTAATCCTTTTTACCGCATTTCGAAGTGTCGGGGTTCCACATAAACTCTTATGGGAGTGCAACGGAAGTAATGGAGCTATTCTAGCAGGTACATTACACTCCCCCATAATTTATCACTCATACAACTTTCATACCTTAACCTAAGGAGCTCAAACACGATAGTACCAAATTTTTAAAATTCAGTCGCAACCGAGGTTTGAACCCCTGTCCCTCTGAACGAGAGGTAGGATCTATACCACTCGACCACGGAGGGCCTAATTACAAATTAATTCGAAATATAAATCGATGGTTATCAGAAAAGCAATCTTAATCTTAGATATTCATTTTTTTAAAGTACCTATTTAGAGTTTCTAAATTTGATAAACCAAAATCAAGACATTAAAAAGATTACACATGCCCACAAGGCCAAAAAAGACAGTCTTGTAGTTGAAAGGTGAGGTATCATACCGTATACTTTTTGGTGTGCTGAAAACGAATTCGGGGTCAGAATTGACGCATCGCCCAAGGATTTCTTTAGATGTATTTTTATAAATTTTTTGAGGTGTTTTTTGAGGTTATGACGAAATTCTTGGGTGATGGGTCAATTCTGACTCCGGATTCGTTTTCAGCACACCAAAAAGCATACGGAATGGTACATCAACTTTCAACTACATGACTTTTTTTCCCTTTTTGTGGCCCTATGTTGAGATTAAAATTGAGTAATTAACGAATTTTTAACGAACGTTAATTTGTATTAAATATAAACAAATCATATAAAAGGTGTTTCCTTAAATATAATTAAAGTAACCGTTTCTTACTTTTGCATGGATATTTTTTATTTTATTTAAATAATAATCTCCTTTTAACGAAATTAATTAAGCAGAATTTGAACGTAAAATTATTTATATAAAAATAAATATGTACGTAAATAGAATTCAATATAATTTCTGTTAATTACTTAAAATCAGAATGATACAAATAAAAAAAAAACCATTAAAGTTATATAAATTTTTAAAATACATTTAATTAAATTTAAACTAGAAGTTTAATAAATGTGGAATATACAAAATTGTCGTTTATTAACCTTTTTAAGGATTAATTATGTCTTCGAAATCAATATGAGTTAAAACAGTCTACTTAATTATTTTCTTTATTTAAAAACATTAAATATTCCTATATTAGCTCTACTTCAATTTTGTTTTGAACATTCTAGTTACTAAGTTTTCCCTTCCACTAATTAAATAAAAATTGTAAACTGTAATAAATGTTAGCAATTTTTGATTTTCTAATTTTAACTAATTTCCTTTTAAATTAAATATAAACGATTTTAATATTCTAATAGATTATAATTAATTCATATTTAAAACTTCTTTAAAAATCCTTTAAGTTTAACAGTATAGTTTAATTAACAGTTGTAGTAACTGAATTAGAAAACTAAGTATGTAATAATTTTAGCTTATTTAATAAATTATATAAAGAGTCTAGTATTGTTTTTTTTAGTAATAAAAATAATTAACTTACCTTAAGTTAAAATAAAAATTACTTTAAAACACAAATATATTTATTTTGAATATATGTGAGCTGATTATACATATAAAAACAGTGTTGTTTTTATTTAAACAGTTTGTTCAATTAAATCTGTTTATATTTATTATATCTGTATGCCCTTAATTAGAACTCCAACCAAAGCTAGAATGTTATATTTACAGTAGAAACTGCCTAAAGTGACCACCTTTGGGACTGACCCAAAATGGTCAATTTAAGCAGGTGGTCACTTTGTAAAAGTGTGAATTTTTTATATACAACAATTTTTATTTTCATGCGATATTCATTACATAGGTAGGTATTTTGAGTTTTTGTGTTTATAGGAAATGCTAAAAAAATGTATATGTACAATATATATTTATTCAACAGAGCACTTACCCTACTTACTACATGCGATAGATGTAATGATAGATAGATGATGTGTGTTATGTACATACTACTTATAGGTATATATTTATTTAAAAATCATGTAACGTAGATTGTTTCAAGATCATATGTTTAGCACAGCTTAGTTCATTAATATTATTTTTAGCATGGTACAGTTCTGTTAGGATTCCAGGGCAGTTCTGAATAGTAAAATGGTCCACTGTTTTTCTTTCACTGTGGTTTTCTAAAAACTAACACCTTTTGTTTTTCTTTCAAATTTAATTTTTTGTAAACTTTTTTGAAGTGATCTTGATCGCACTAATTAACACAAGGGTTTCAATCAATAGATGAAACAAGACTTATTTTATAAAACAATTTTAAAACTATCCAAGGGTTACTAATGTGAAAGTTTGCAGGTAATGAATTTCTCAGAAGCAGAAATAAAGTCTTAAAACTTGGAAATACCTGAACCCAACTGGTCACTATTAAGGGATTAGATGCATTCTTAGAGATTCTTTGAATGCAATTTACATGTACATGCCTATTTAAACTTTTAGAAGATTAGTTATAACTGTAAGTAAAGTAATCCCTAGGCTAATGGTCACATTACACAAACATTTTTAAACAAATATTTGAGGTAAATGTGGTCAATGGTCACAAAAGATAAGTGGTCAGTTTATACAGTATAAATTACATTAAAGTAATGGAATTTTTGCAGGGACTGAGAAAAAGTGGTCAATATGACCAGAGGGTAAGTTTAAACAGGTGGTCAGATTTACAGGTTTTACCGTATATCAAAATTCTGGAATTTTTTAATTAATAAAACAAAAAGAATAATATTTTCATACGAGATGCCTCCTTTATAAGAATATTTAAACGACAACCTCAATCTCCATATAGCACGTATACGTATACCAATGGCTGGCAAGAGGAAAAGGAAGCGAGAGGGCGGATAAAATTATACGGTTTGAACAAATGGTATCGGATAAACAAAAGTGCTAGGCAGAAAAGCAGAAGCGGTAACCGTGTCTTCCTCTCCGCATTCATAAAACTAATTCAACAAACAAAATCCCATTTTGTTTTATTTAGGAAGGTACGAAAATAACGACGCACAGTCACGCCAAAACGGCGCAGCACGTAAAACGTAAAAATAAACAAAACCCGTTTAGCAACGCGTGGGAATGTAATTGTTTCGCAACAAGAAAAAAAGAAACAAAAAAACTTTTTTAAAAAATTCGCCGCTTTGGGGTGAGTTAAAAAACTGGAAATGCACCTAAAAGCAATCCGTCAGTCAATCACCTCCCACCACCTACCTTTAGGTTAGTAGTTATAAACCATGACTGCTGCGATAGACAGACAGTTCGTGAAACATTTTGTTTCTCTAGATATTCATGTTTAAGTTTCTATTTCGAGGAAACTAAGTTTCGGTCGGGTAACCTGGGCAGAGATACGGATGGGTATAAAACCTTGCTCGCGAACGTCAAAGGACCCCAATATAAAAGGATGGATTTCAACAACCCGCCTGGGTCAACGAAATGTCCAGTTGAATCAATGTCAGTTCGTCGATACCAAAAGGTATCGATTATTGAATTACAAAATGATACCGATAAGTTCTAAAATGAAAGGAAATGTGTGTTTCAAATCAATTTTCAAAAGAAATAAATATAAATTGAATTGTTATGCCTTTCTTCCCCTATCACTTTTTAAATTTGATTAATTGGATGATATAGTTATGCGCTCTAGATACAATTCCAGAAATTCCAATCAATATCCATGTTAATGTTACCTGGAAAGTAGGGTTATGATCACATTGGCTGCAGGATTTAAAACGTTTTTACCCTGACAGTTAATTAACAATCAATGTCAGTATAGGATATGCAATTTCAATTAAAACTATTTCGTGTTTGATAGATTTTGTGTTTGAACCGGGTGGAATAAGCAAAACAACTATATTAAAAACTAACCATAAACTCTATTAGTATCTTTCTAGGTCCAATAGAAAAAGCTTGTATGTATCTATAGGTAGTTACAATGGGCTATTCTGCGGAAGTAATTGGTGCGATGAAAACGTTTCAAAGCTAGCTATTTTTCAAAAATAACAATGAATGAACATAATCCCCAAACAAGACACTTTATTATTATCCTTTTTAGGGGCAAGAACTGAAAAGAAAGAAGATACATCTCCTCTGCTATCGTTTGATGGGGAAGGAAATCTGACGATAATAATAAAATTTATAAAGCGCAATAGACATATAAATTATAATAAGGAGCGGTTCCACATTTAACATAATCATGAATAATAAAGATTCAATTACATCCCTTTAATAAATTATTGCGAGGGCGTTTGCGCTGAACATTTACGAGCATTTTATTGTCGGTCAGGTCAGCCGTGCATCATGATAGTGTTCTCTACCGGTTGGCCGTAGGAGCCGTATAAGAGAGATGGGACAAAGTCTTACCGCAAATTTGACATTCGCTGCACCACAAATTATTTATCGTTATTACGGCAAATATGGCGTGAAACACGGGGACGACCACCCCCAAACGTTCTAACGTTAACGTTTCTTGATTGTATTAAGGCGGTACATGTATGATACGTGAACGAAGTACACACAATATTTTGCTATGTATGAAATTGAATTGATATGTCGGCGCAATGTTGCTGGGCAATAAACGGCGATCTTGATGATCGTAAAGTGTGTGCAATAAAACTCGACCCGCGCCCTCGCGAGTACTCTCACACACGTACATCACCACCTTAACATACACAACGTCTAGTAAGGAGGAAGGTTTACTGTAAGTAAACCTAATCCTAGATGCGACACGTATTTGTATGTGCTTTGTGTAACGTACAATGCATTTGTGTAAAGAGGAAAATAAGAATAACGCGAAGTACCTTCAAGAAGAGAATATATGGTGCATTATACATTTTCTTTTACAGTTCTTAACGTTTTCTTCTTGGAGGACATTGCAGAAGTTTTCACGCCAAAGCTTTTAAAGTAAAAGTTTTAAATCCATATTACAAGAGACCCTTATACGAGACAAAAATTAAATTTACTCACAACAACGACAAATAAGAAACACAACAAAGTAATCCTATTTGGGCTGATTGCATTTTTCAAACGATTTTATTGAAGTTTTTTCTCTTCAATCATGCGCTGACTTTTTTAAATTTATAGGTTACGTAACAGTTAATTAGATTTTCTCGGTAATTTGAATTGTTGCATAAAACAAAATATTATTTCTAGAATCGCAATAGAAATATATGTTTTCGTACTGGCGACGAGGATGAGATAGTTCGGCAACATTCGCGTATAGTCGCTGGACGAGTCGCTACCTAAAGTTCTTATGGGATTTCTAATGTATATCTCTGCCACTGTAGTAAACAGCCCAATACAGATATTTGGATGCAAATGGAATCATATGAAAGAGCAGAATTTTTCTAATAAGATGCACTTGTGAAAATTGCGATATATGTATTGCAACGAATAAAAAAATGTTAAAGAAAATTACGAAAAAATTGAATATTTACAAAGCATTGCGGAACAAAAAATACCAAGACGAAAATGGAGATTTCATCCTCCTGTTTCGATTATTTCAAAGCCGACAAAAAAATGTTCATTAATAACGATAACAGAGTGGCAGAAAGATTTGCAATGTGAATATCATTTTGCAATAGTTAATTTACGACCCTCATGTGAAAGCTAACCGCTGGCATTTGACGGAACCCTCAGAAGTATTATTCGCTTATTATCTGTACTATCCTAATCCTTGAGTTCAATAAGTACGAGTAGGTACCTGCGTACATCTGGAAACCATACTATGTACTTTTTCTGCCAAACTGCATAATTGAAGAATCTCAGAAATTACTTGTCTTTGGATTTTCGTTCCGTGCGTATCCAAATATCATCGTTGAGTTTGAGTTTATTTTTCGTGGTTTTTCTTGAATTTTATTACGTGTGTAGTTATAGTATTATAGTATAGTGTGTAGTTATAGTTATAGTTACAGTACAGTCATATTGTTAGTGTGTCTAGTGTAAGTTTAGTGTGTAGTATTAGTTTAGATCAACCCGGACTTTTGTTTTTATTCATTCTTTTTTATATTATTTTGGAAGGTAAGATATTTAAAAATATATAGCTAGTTTGCTGTTTTATAGATATCATCTTTTTCCTTGCTTTGATTAAAAACAACATGGCTAAAGTTAACGGAAAAATAATTAGAAGAACAACCAACAGAAGAAAAAATAAAGGAAATAATGCGAGTTTAATCAATTACATAAAGCAGAAAAAAGTAAGTTGTTTGTTTTTAAATTATTATGTTTGGAAATCATTTTTTTACGAATACTTTTTTAATTGGTCTCTTAAAGTTTTCAATAAAAAAAACTTTTTTAGATATGAGAATCTAGCGTCTACAGTTTAGTCTATTTTGAATAAGGTATGTCGAATTGATGCTTAGATTTTCATGAATTTATATTTTTACAGCTTTCTGAAGCCACAAATATTAATGAAAACGCAGAAAATGGCGTTAGATATAACAATGAAGATGTCCAGGTAGAAGTGGTAGAGAATTCTTCAGCTGCATGTGAAAATATTGTGACTTCATCGGAAGGTCCTTCTTCCCAAGATGATCGAAAAGTAGACCAAACATTGTCTGCAACTATACAAGGTCAGTAGGAATACACAAAGTTATCATCAGGATAAATAAAAAGTCTCGTATGTTTTTAAAGAAGTTACGCTTGGAGGGAACAGAATTGTGAACATTCTCTATTTGCTAAAACAACTAAAGGAAATATGTAATCACGATAAAACATTTGCGTGTATATTCGAAAACCTTATTTTGATTAATGAAGTTAGGAATGGATTAGTTTCAAAATACTTTTTGAAATGTTCAATGTGCAACCAAGTTTTTTCCATTAATTCCACCGAGTCGTCACCAGAGATAAACATAAACGAAGCAGCCGTGTGTGCGATATTAGGAATAGGAGGTGGATGTTATAACCTGGAGGAATTCCTGGCATGCATAGATATTCCATGTATGACATCAAAAACTTACCAAAAGTATCACCAACTTGTTGCAAGCCGTTGGCAAAATACTGCAAACGAAGTCATGAAAAAAGCCGCCCAAGAAGAAGTTGTGGTTGATGGTTGTCGGTCCAAGAGGTCATATAATACAAATTATAATGCATTATCTGGAGCTGCGGCTATCGTTGGGCAACATACAGGAAAAGTTCTCTTTTTGGGAGTCCGAAACAAATATTGTACAGTTTGTGCTCGTAGTAAAAATGAAACCATAGAGCCTCATTCCTGCACTAAAATCACCATGGAAGTTCCACAAGTATGGAATCCGATATCATCTTGCAAGGATTTAAATCAAGTGTGGAAATGTACGGAATAAAGTATAATATTTTAATTGGGGACCGAGAGAGCAATACCTATAAGAAGATTATAGAAGCAAGACCTTACCACAATATTTCAGTAGAAAAAATCGAGTGCTCCAACCATCTTCTACGCAATTTTTGTAAAAAACTGAGAGGGTTATTTTCTGACAAGGCTTTTAATTTGAGAGATAGGAAACTATTAGAAACAAGAATACTTCGTTTAAGAACAGGTATAACAAAAACCGTGAAGTACCACAAAGAAAACCCTGACAAAAATGTTGCAGTCAAACTTTTGCGTAGCGACATACTAAACGGTATTTACCATGTTTTAGGCGAACACAACAATTGCGCAAGATATTTTTGTCAACGACCAGAGGAAGAGAATCTGATTACAGAAATATCTAAAGAATTTTTAGAAAGAATTGCATATATAACTAGATTTACTGCTAATCATTCTAGAAGTTTGTTAATGCATGTAAATAGCAACATAGTAGAGCAGTACAACTCAATAATTGCAAAATTCGTAGGAGGTAAAAGAATAAATTATGCTTTGGGTAAATCTTATCAAACTAGATGTGCCGCAGCAGTAGTATCACACAACACAAAAATGGCACGTTCGACGTACAGAACAAACAAACATGGCATCATCAGACCAATCGAGACTAGAAGGATGAAAAAAGTAGGTTGCCAACGACGTCTTAGAGGACGGAACAAATATTCTCAAATTAAAAGACAAAGAACAAATAAAAACGACGAGTCATATGGTGAGAATTCACAACAAGCAGATATGTCAGAGGAAATGTATCGCGAGGAGGAAAAAGAATTTCTGAGAAGGTTAGTTAAAACTAAAGAAGAATTAGCTGAAATAGGAAGGCGAACAGTCGATCAAAATCAAGATGGAGAATGGATGGAGCAGAGACGAAAATTATTAACTGCTTCTAATTTTGGGAAAGTATGTAAATTAAAAAGAACCACAAACACTGCAGGTACAGTGAAATCTATTTTATATACTAATATCATATCAACAAGAATTCCATCTTTAAGTCACGGAAAAGTTCATGAAACTGACGCAATACTAGAACTGGAACTTAAAATTGGTAAGAAGATTTTTCCGTGCGGACTCTTTATAGATAAGAATACATTTTTCCTGGGCGCTTCTCCAGATGGGATTATACCAGAGAACGATTGTCTCGTGGAAATAAAGTGCCCCTATACGGCATACAAACAAAAGTATTCGCCAGATGAGGCAATTGAAAAAAAGTTAATCAAATTTTGGAAACTAAAAAATGGGCAATTTGAAATTGACAAAAACCATGATTGGTATTTCCAAATTCAAGGACAGCTAGAAATAGCCAATAAGGAAATTTGTTTATTGTGTGTCTGGGCTGGAAACAATAAATTAAAAATTGAAAAATTAAAAGAGATGCTGACTTTTGGGAGAAAAAAATGAAAAATAAATTATTCGAATTTTATAAAAAATGTTTACTCCCTGAACTTATAGATTCGCGGGTAACCAGAAACATGCCGATCAGATGTACAAAATTAGATAATAAATAAACCAAAAGAATAACTTGATCGCTTTATATTTTATCAATGTCTTCTACGCTTCGCGAAATTGGTGTGGAAGGCCCTATTCAAGCTTACAGAAACTTTAAGAAAATATCTCAACAAGATTTGCAAATGTCTACTAGGTAAGTTGCGATCATTCGCTAAGGAACGATGAAAAAATAGTGATCGCCGGTTTTTTAGTTTTTTTGTACAATGTACGCTGTAATTCGACCTAATTTATGAACTGGGCAATTATAATATTCAAAAATAAAATGTTTTTGAATACCATATAATAAACTTACATTTACATTGTACAAAAAACTGGAAAATCGGCGGTTATGATTTTTTGATCGTTCCTTAGCAAATGATCGCAACTATACATTGATTAAATGATAACGCTCAAAATTCTTGTGACCAGACATTTTTTTGTTGTATCTTAATGTGCTCTGTAAATATGGTGTTATATTGAATTTCAAGCAAATTGATGAAGATTCTATTCTAAATTCCAAATGTAAAAACTCCACAAATTTCAGGTATATAGCTTCTGTCTTTTCTCTGAAAAAATATTACGTTGTAACGCTTCAGTAATTAATTCAAATGGTCTTCAAGATTGTTTAGTGTGCGCAATTTAGATCTTCTGGGTTACGCCTTTATATTGACTGCAGCGTATACATAGAGTTTTTGCCAAAATATAAATTTTACGCTGAAGGTATATTATGGAAAATCATAATGCAAATGCTTGACAAAGCTTTTTAGACGATCAACTTGGAAAAACCTTTTAGGCTTAACAGCATGTGTCTTTTAAACAGTTCAACTTCGTTCTTTAAAACCTCCGAAGTATTCCATGTTTTCTTTGATAAAAAGATATATTTTGATCTTGACGTGATATGATGTACGCAGTCCAAGAAATTTCTGTCTGAAGTAAAAATACTGGTCAGGGTGCCGGTTGCGGTTACGGCACTTGGTACTGGTCATGGTATAAACACTTCTGTACAGTCATTCAAAATATCATCTTGAAAGAAAATATATTTTGGGCCATGTATGTATATGGCCGTGGTGAAGGGCGACGTCAGTTTTCAAAATGCGCTAGCGCCCTCTGACATTACCTAAAAACTACAACTGCTGTAACAATGGTACCTGGCGAATTAACGTAACCTCCAAAGCATCACCGCTATTTTAATACCACTATAAGTGTTTACCTTGGCTTGTTTTATAGCTTCTTTTAGATTTTAATTTTATTATTTTTCATTTATTTTAATTTTTGTTTTGATTTTAGATGTTTTTGTAGTCATAAAGTTTACATGTTAAATATAGGTAGCCTCTGGTAAGGTAGTTTGCGTTACATTCTCAGTGGTTTATTGATGACTCGCGTGGTTATAATGTCCTTCAACAGGTCGTGGTCGTCGAGCTTGAATTGATAGAATACTTGGGACATGTTCTGTATGTAGTCTGCGATTGGTCCGATCTGTGCCTGGTTGAAAAAGTTCGTAGCAACATCCTTTGTTCAGTGCTAGCCCGATGAATTTGTTTTGGAATACTTGAAGAGACTGAACGTACGCGTTGGCGGTTTTACACCATACCGGAGCTGCGTAGGTTAGTATTGGTCTAAGTATCGTCTTGCAGACTAGCAACTTATTTGGGCTTTGCGAATGGAATGTTGAATGTGTTCTTTATATGCTAATTTTTTATCTAGGGCAACTTTTAGGTACTTAACTTTAGTTTGCTGACGCGTGGGTGTTCCTTTCAGAATAAAAGGTTCGAATCTGCGTAAGTCTTTTTCAGTTTCAACTTGTCAAAGTACTTTTCGACTTGTCTAAGATGGATTTGAATGTGTTTTCGTAAAACCATAGCTGTCCATGACTACATAGCTGTTGTTAGGAATAGTAGGAAATAATAGAGGTATGCATTAAAGATTTTAGGTCGTAGTCTCCTAGTACCGATACTAAGTTGGGCGAGTTATCGTTGACTACTTTGACGGTCTATTGAACGGCGTTGCATTTATGCTTAAATCTAAATTGTATCTTCATGTCTATGTCGTGATCCTGTTCATAATCGCCAAGTCTTTTTAGTATGATGTTTTTAATGTCACTTTTCCCAATGCGAAAGGAGGCCGATCAGGCGGTAAGACGATAACTGCTTGGGGCAGTCGTAGTTTTCTCCGGCTTATGAATCGAACCAAATTTGACATTTTGGGCTATAACTAATAGTCACTCCTACACAGTGGTAGTTTGTAATTGTTTACGACAGTCCAGAGTGTAAAGTCTTTTCGCGCATCATTGTGGATGAATAAAAATTAGCAGGTAACTTAATGTAAGATTTCTGAAATTACTATCTTTCGAATTGCATCTTCTATAAATATTTTTAGCTAATCCCAATCAATGGTTGTCCAAGAATTTGTTAGTCACAATATTTTGGAGTTTAAACCCACTCAACTTTCTGTCAAATCAATTCTATACAAGAAAGTCTTTAACCAAAGTCTTACTTATAAAGTGTCCTGATAGTATCGGTGATATTTACTGACGTCATCAAGTCGAATTAACAAAAAATTAATTGGTCCTTGAAATGTTTTATCCTTAAAGACTTTGCCATTTAAAAAACTTACTATTAACAACTGTGGGATAGATTAATTTTAAGCTAATATAATTAGAATCGGATAGAAGTCCTTTCCTCCTTCCAGACAGTCGATCCCCATTTTTACCACCAACGCTGCAGTTTCTCTTATTCCTCAGCTTAACCTTGTCTTAATCAACTATTTTTAAAAGAAACTGAAGCAATATTTTTATTGCAGAGACGATAAAAAATGTAACAAATAAATTAAATGGTTAATGCTACACCTACCCACACGTTAAGTCTCAACTACCATTGTTCATCATTTTTGATTAACACAATTGCAGAGCGAGAGATTAAATATGATTTATATGCAATCTAATCAAAGAGACTGTAGGCGTAATCTCTGTTTGCAGTTTACTAACCATTCCAGAGGTGGGATTCATTCGTGTACTACATTCTAAAATCCCACCAAGACAATCGTCTTCTAAATTAGACGAGGAAGCGTGTACAACATAGAACAATATCAGTCAATAGCTTTTGCCGGCAGACAAGGCCCCATTATGCCCGGGTATTAAACTTGCAAGCATCTATTGAACAACAATCTTCGGTTTCATAGACGGCGTGCGCGATTCGATTATTATCGTTTATCATAATACAGTCTCTAGCCTGGCTTACATGTTTGCTTAACCTCAACTTATATACCATAAAGGATCTATACATAATTCTCGTGCAACGTACTGTATCCGCGAATCACGATTTCGCTGGCCGTTTGACAGCGACGCAAGGTTCGACCTTGTTTGCATACCGGTCTCTATGCAGAATCGCAGCAACGTGTCCCACAACTTAAGGCCCTTAGCAACACGTTGTTTGCTGTGCTTACCAACGCATATGCAAGAGGGCCATTCTGGTGGCAGCGCCCGCATTAAAATAACTCCTCTCCTAACTGAGCACGTACTTCGCGAATGCAAACACCCGAAAGCAATTTTGGTCACCATAAACAAGAGATACACTTATTGAATGCGAAAAATATGAACACACCCGGAGCCATAGATTTCCAGAAAAAAATACTGCAGGATTCTTTATTACTATACGCAACCACCAAAAATATGATGAGTGTGTCGAAATTGTAAATTTCAGCCAGTAACCATAATTTTTCCTTTTTTCTGCTTGTTGAAACTTACTCTTGTGTTGTGTATTGGCAAACAATGATTGATCAACGGAAAGAAAACCCACCTGAAACAAAAAAAAAGGTTTAGTAGTGCTTGATGAAAATCACATCATTTGAATAATGAATGAAACATGAAGTTTATCCAAGATTTTCTTAGTCAACAAAACTTGTTGATTGGTTGGATTAGAGATTCCCATAAAAAACTTTTTAATTTTAATTACATCTCCGTATTAAATTAATTACCGGTAAAAATTAAATTCGAGGGTCGGCGAAGCCGACAGTGATGAGGATAATTTCGCTCTCGCAAGCGCTAGCCGTACTGAAAAAAAGTTCAAAGAGATCCATGAAACCACCACTTTTTCAGGGAGCGTCAACAGCTAATCTAGAGATGATTTAAATCTGCGAAATCCACACACATACTACATTCTCATATAGCCTACCTAAAAAATCTTAAAATCGAAAATGTTGCGTAAAATTAAAACGTCGAAAATAAGAGAAAGAGAGAGTTTTTAACGACGTTCTTTCCAACACGTTATGCAACGGCACGTTAAAATCTTTACAGATCGTTTAAAAGAAACCAGGCTGTTTTGACAAGAGCATAAATTAAGAACCGCCAGAAAAAGCTTAAAACATTCATCCAAACGTCAATTTATTCAAAACTCGTTTCGACAAAAAGGGGCCGCGAATATATTTGCAATTGCAATAACCGTATATCTTGGGCCCCTGCGCGCTATACGCCTGGCGAACTGATCCCTGTGGGAATCAATCGTCTTACGTATATCGAACTCTACGTCCGATATGACTTACAAACGTGAGAGAACTCGGTTATACGTTCATGTAGTTCGATATTAGTTTCGAACTCGGAACGATTAATTTCTTGTCGCCTAGAATACGATTCAATAATGCCTCAACCAACCAAGCTCTACCAAGCTTCTTACTTCTTCTCATGTCTGTCGACATTTACTTAAAGGGTGACATTTGTCGACACAGACCGAGCACAGCTAGAGAGATACTCCTTTCTTACTTCAAAAGCGAAGATAAATTTGTGCATCTGTATTCACATCGCGACACTGGAAGTTGCATGAAAAGTTCAAGAAACGAAATAACGCGACATTTGGACTCATTCAAACGACGAATGGCAATTTTTCAATGTAAATTCGGCCTGCATCTTGACATGCATAGATATATAGGAGGTGCGTGCTCTTTTACACCATCCAACCACCACCATCACCTCCATCAAATGAAAAGTTGCCCAGCGGCGTCATGTCAGTTTTAATTAAACTTCGGCCAAGTTTTCCACGAGTTTTGACGTTACGTTAAAATTGAAAAGCTTGTAGCCCGAGTTGAGGTTTCTTAAGTGTTGTTTTTTACGGTCTTCGTTCACGCCTCTTGATGCCGGTGAATCGATGAATAGAGGAGAAGGTAGGTGGTGGTATTGATGGTAGGGAAAGAGGTAAAGACACGACTTGTTTGACTTATTTTCCCGTGACGAGATCTCGGAACGTTTTTCAAACTAAACAGCGCTCGCTGTATTACAAAAGGTTTTACTACAGGTATTTATGACTTGTCTTAGATAGCCGTAATGCTATGCTGTACTCGGGCATGTATGACGTTCTTGCTTTGTGTAGTTAGTTTCGTTCTTGGTCACGATCTCATGAGTAACACCTTCATGTAGTACACGCACGCTAATTAACAACTTAAATAAATTTCATTACTCTACTCGATAGAACAACTTTTACCGAACACTACTTGGTATGGAGTAAAACATGTAGAGTTTTTATTAACATGGAAAGGAAAGGTAAAAACAGGAAATATTTATATTAATTAAGTTTGACAGGAAATATTAAAAACTTATAAATATTGATCTTTGTTAAAATCGAGGAGGCCTTGGGAAACTTGGACGGAAGAACTTTTGAATAAAAAGTTGCTAAAATTATAAATTAGACAATTTAAACCATAACTGGCGAATCTCAAAAAGAAGAAGTCTTTTATGATAGTGATAAAATCTTTTTGGGCGGAAACATTGAATTTGCACGTTTGATCAAAGATTTTTTTATATTGAAGAACAATGTGGGGATTTGGTGAACTACTATTTCAAAATTCTACATCAGTTGAAAAGCATCTAGATCTTGAGAAAAGTTCTTTCAGAATTTCTAAAGCAGCCTACATTCATGATACTTCTTTCTGTACAACTTCTGAACGATATTTTGAAATAGCTTCCGTCTTGCGGAAACACTTAAACATATATTGTTCTGATTTGAGCGATATTTTCTGATGCCAAATGCATTGCGTGAAATCTTCTAATGCACTAAAAAATGCACATTGAATCAATAGCAGAAACAATGTTCAAATAAGAGTTAGCGTATACATTCTCGGTGCAACTGCGGTGTTGTATTTCAAACCTTGAACTGCCTTTTGCACTTATCTGCTTTTCATATACCTATAGTATGTACCACAAAATGAAAATAGGAAGATTCTTCTTAGAACCGCGTAACAATCCTTTTGGCTGCAAAGAAACCACACAGAAGGTAAAAATGTTGCTGTAAAGCCACATCTTGTTGGTTCTGTATCACTAATTCACCATCTTCAGTCCAATCTTGAGCTTTCAGAGTGTGTTGCAATTCTAAGGTCGGTTCGACTCTCGATAACGATGACGTGTCATTTAGAATAACTTATGTACTGCACCGAGTTTTTCAAGATGTATCTTCCATACCGAAAATTATGTATTCCTTTGGGAAAGAATGTAATATGTTTATCGTAACCCACAAAAATTATTTTGAATGACTTACTTGTGACATTATACAAATAACGAAGATACGAAACTTCAAAAGTACTCGTGAAGTTTAATTGATCCGACTTTAAAGGAAAATTTGGCTCTATTCTATGTCAGTCATAGCTGCTAGCATAATAAATATTTCTGCCACAAACCTGAAAACCTAACATTGGAAAATCTAAAATAGTTGACGATGGTCAGATTATTCTGCTCCATTCAATGTATGCACTATAATATATTCTATAAAATACGAGGGTGGTTTGATACGTCAGTGACTTTTGAATTTCCCGCGCAGTAACGTTAAATGCAACACTGCTCCCGTCAATTGCCATCTATGAATAGACTACTGTAAAATTTTGAGAAGGCTGCGCTATTTACTTTGTGTTTGACAGCCATTGAAACCAAACCCCGTGAATTTTAAAGAAAATGGAAAAAAGTGAATTTCGTGTGGTGATTAAGCATTATTTTTTGCGTAAAAAAACCCATCACCAAAACCAATCAAAGGGTTGATAAATACTATGGGGACTCCGCACCATCAATTTCAATGGTTAAGAAGTGGTTTACTGAGTTCCGTTGTGGTAGAACCAGCACAAGTTGCGCCAAACGTTCAGGTCGCCCAAAAGAGATCGTCACGGCAGAAATCATCGATAAAATCCATGGAATGATATGGGACGATCGGAGAATGATAGTGCGTGAGGTGGCTGAGGCTGTAGGCATCTCAACTGAGCGAGTACATCACATTTTACATGAATATTTGGACATGAAAAAGCTATCCGCGCGATGGGTGCCGCGATTGCTCACACTTGACCATAAGCGCAACCGTTTGACCACTTCAAAGGAGTGTTTGGCGATGTTCAGCCGCAATCCGAACGAGTTTTTTTGCGGCGTTTCGTTACCGTAGACGAAACATGGATCCATTACACTACACCAAGACCAAGGAACAATCAAGACGGTGGGTTTCTTCGGGTGAACGTGCACCAAAGAAGGCCAAGGTGGGTCTGTCGGCCAACAAGATCATGGCCACAGTTTTTTGGGATGCACGCGGTGTCATTCACATTGATTACCATAAAAAGGGTAAAACGATCACCGGCGAATGTTGTTCAGAGCTTTTGGACATATTCGATATTGATTTGAAGCAGAAACGACCGCATTTGGAGAAGAAAAAAGTGATGTTCCATCAAGACAATGCACGGGTGCACACGTGTGTAGTCACCATGGCAAAAATCCATAAATTGGGCTACGAACTGCTACCCCATCCAGCATATTCTCCAGATTTAGTCCCCTGTGACTATTTCCTGATTCCAAACCTGAAGAAATGGCTGGGCGGTAAGACTTTGGGTAGAATGAAGAGGTCATCACTGAAACAAACGCCTATTTTGAGGGCCTTGAGAAAACATATTATTTGGAAGGAATAAAAAAATTGAAAAACGCCGGACTAAATGTATCGAGTTAAATGGATACTATGTTGAGAAATAAAACGCTTATTTGCCGAAATAAATATCTTTTATTCAAAAAGTCACTGACTTATCAAACCACTCTCGTATAACTATATAATACCAGAAGCTCATTCGTTTTAATTGACAATGACAAGAAAAAATAGTGTAAACATATCTGATCTTGCTCTAATCCAAACTAATTGAATGTATAGGTAGCTAGATCAAGCTGAAAAGTGGAATAATCAGACAATTACACAAAATCAAGTAGACAGCCAACCTGACTGATTCGAAGTCTTATCTACACTAATCTAGTCTAAACATAACAGGCTCAAAATGCCTCATAGAACAAAAGATAGTAATTCCAAATATCAACCTGCCTGTAAAAGAAGTTTGAAATACCGAGAAGGCAAAATTACCTTGGCATTCGAATTCTCGAGATAATTTGAAGTTGCTGTTTATAAAGACAGGTCCAACCAAAAATTGAAGTTGATCAGTCTTATCAAATTTGACTGTTTGACAAAAAAGATCAGTGAAAGTTATCACCGTACGAAACACCCAATGAATCTCAAAAACTTCTCTAATCGCAAAAGTTAACTGGTCTAGCGAGTTCTAATGTCTAGGTCTCTCATAGAGAAAAGATCCTTTGAACAAAGAAAATGCTGTAAACCACGTAGTGTTTTTTAAGTTCCCTTACATTACTTACCACCCTTGCTTTGTCACAAATTTATGTACCTTCAAATATGTAAAAATTCAGTTACATCAGAACTACCCTTTCAAAGTAAACTCCCACAAACTACGCGTTATACTTATAAACGAATTAAGGCATCAAAATTTCTTGCGCTATAATGAAGGGCTATTTATAGGCTACAATGCGCCTAATAACGTTCTTTAGATTACACCCCATTATTGTTAATTATATGACATATGTCAAAATTTCTTGAGCAATAATATTAGGCTACTTATAGGCTTTACAATCCGCCCAATCACAATCTTTAGGCTCACCCCATTATTGAGATATCTCAAAATTTCTATCGAGATAATTACAGGCTATTTATAGGCTCTACAAAGGCCACTCACAATCTTTAGGCTACACCCCTAACAGAAAAACCACCATCGAAGACATCAGAAGTCGTTAATTTTGGAATATTTCAAAATTCCGCCAATCTGTAATTCGCATAGGGTTTACATCAATGTGCAAAATCATAATTTTTAGACTGCACATCTAATAGCGCAATAACCCTCAAAGTGATACCAAATTTTAAGATATTGTTAAATTTCTTGGGCAAGGATTATAAGCTATCTTCGACAAAATATGTAATTATATAAATCTTACTTAATAATGATACCTTGCTCACACGTGTCACGTTGTTGCCTTGCGCTGCCAATCATTTATGTCGCGACATTCGGCCACTTCATGTAAGGTGTCAATCTTTGTTATCATTTTTTACAAAGCACTACCTCATCGGCGTTCATTGTTTCCAAAGGGGTCCAGGTCATCACCGAGAAAGCAAGCAAACACCGAGAAAGACAACTACAGAGAAACCAGAACCGAGAAAACATAACCGAGAAACCACAATCGAGAATGGAAACTACAGAGAATAACAAATACCGAGAATGAATGAAGTAATAATTACAAGTTAGTAACTTTGATAGATCTAAAAGAAACAGAGGAGAATACATAGGGCGAGGAAGGACAGAGAAAGACCAACTGCATATAGGAAACGCTATGCAGCGGAGGTTAGGTTATAAGTTAGTAAGTTTGATAGATCTAACAGGGACACACTCCAATAGTTAACGTGGCGACTAAGAGAAAGATTAATTCGAACAGGACACGCTATGCAGCGGAGGTTAGGTTATAAGTTAGTAAATTTGATAGATCTAATAGAGACATCGACATTGGACATCGGACAAGAGACATCGGCTTTGATTTTCTCGGTTATGGTTTCTCGGTAGTTGTCTCTCTCGGTGTTGTCTTTCTCGGTGTTGTCTTTCTCGGTGATGACCGGATACGTTTCCAAAGATCTCTTTATTTGACCATGCAACTTGAAGCAGCCAAGCCTTCTAAATGTCTTTCTGATATTCAAAAATACTTCAGTCACACTAGATTTTGAACATATAAAGAGAATGCCCATTAATTCTGCCTGTAATTATCGCGCAAGAAATTTTGAGATATCGCAAAATTAAGAATCTGTGATATATCTTGGAGAGTAGTGTTGAATTAGGAATCCTATACTATTCTGTAAGTAGTTATAATTAAAATATCACAAAATTAACGATTTTTGAAATGCCTTCCGGGTTTTGCTATTAGCAGCTCCGCCAAAAGCGTGATTAGATCCGTTGTAAATAGCCTGTAGTTGTCGCAATTTTGAGATAACTCAAAATTAATATTTTTTGATATAACTTCGAGAGTTGTTTTGCTTTTAGGAATTCCGCCTAAAAATCGTGATTAGGCTCGTTGTAGAGTCTATCAACAGCTTGTAGTTATCGAGCAAAAAACTTTGAGAGACCTCAAAATTAACAATTTGTGATATACCTTCGAGGTGGTCTTTCTATTAGGGACGCAGTTTAATAGTATATTATGTATTAAGGGCTTAATTGAGTGTCTTAGAGCTCGTAGAGTCACTTCGGCTTTCGCCTCAGGCGCTAAGACGATGAAGGGCTCTAAAATACTAATTAAGCCCGAAATGCATACGTTAGTTTATGTCCAGGCTAAGTTTAAGTTAATATTTAATTTAGAATAAAAATAATTTTAAAAGTGTAAAACTTCAAGTAGGTAAGTGCAGTGGTCTATAATTACTTTTATTACTATGAAGATGGCGTAAACAAGGGGATGCTCTAATTTAGCAATTTACCTCTAAAAACAGGCCGCTAAATAGGTCCTAAATAATAGGTTATAAGGTGAGCTGTACAGCATATAAATAAATATCTGAGATATCTCAAAATTAACGATTTTTGATATGCGTTTGAGGGGGGTAGGCTTAAAAATGTGATTATGTGGCCTATTGAAGTACATTTAATTCATACATAAGTACAACGCAAAGTTTGAGAAAAAAATGTTTTTCGAATATTCCATTTTGAATAGTGATTAACCGCGAAAAGGTAGCTCGGTAACGTGAAACTACAGCACCCCAGCACTTGATTTTGTTTTTTTCTCAGAATCGGCATGAGCCCAAAACATCTTTATTAGTAGGATTCGAAAGCCCACAAAAAGCCCATAACTATCACGGAAGTTAAACATTTTTTTCTTGTAGTGGTGCCACCTTAACATAGTTCTTATAAATGGCTGTTAAGAAGTTATTCGGTATACATATACAGATACATAGCATCCTTCCAAAATAGTCTCTATTATAGAGTGCGGGTATCAGGCATATGAACTGCCCGCCCAACCTACTCCCGTTGATCCCGACAACAGTGCCCAACGTCCATGGTCCGTGATGCGGTCCGTCATAGCCATCCGGGATCAAGTACAGCCTAAGATATGTACTCCCAAGAGTCCTGAGGAATGAGCGGAAGCGGGTTGCAGTTTTGAACTATAAGTTTGATTAAGCAGTCCGTAATTTCAGTCAAGCTTGGCGAAAGGTTAGCTGCATATGCTGAGTCATTATTAATGGTACCACAGACATTGCAATCGAAAGTGGTGGAAGGCGGAAGTCACCCAAACCCGCTTCATTGAACATTGCGATATGCCCGCCCAACCTATTGCCTGCGGAAACGGCAAGCTCGGATTTTCCCTCTAAACTGAGCCCTAAAAACCCAGATCAGATTAGAAATGCAGACAGATTCAAAATTAAGTAAGCCCAACTATCCCGAACGGGTCAAATAAATTCGATAACATACATATAACTAAAAAAAATCCTGGCTAAATTCACTTAATCCTAAATAATAGAGTAATAAGGAAAAAACAAGGACTAATCTATTTAAAAGAAAATGTAGGATACAAGTGTAAAAACCAAAGAGTAAAAAAGATAAACTCGGGATTATACTTTTTCAAAACTTTAATTAACATCTCGCTACATAATTACAGCAATTATGAAATTAAAAACAGCAAACTGAATAAATAATAACAACAAAAGCTCGACAAATACTATTCACATTACAGGTTGTAGATTATTAATTTTATGCTACGTTTTGCCCGCAACAGCGGTTAAATTCAATTAAATTTCAATAATAAAAAAGCCAACGATATTTTAAAAAGTAATAACAAACTTTTTCAACTGATGAGTCAGATATTACAGCGAATTAAAGTCGAAATGCAAAAAAAACAACAAGAATATTCCACTCTTTTTCACCATTAATAAATTTATTTTTAAAAAATCAATCAAAATAGTTTTAGGTTTTATGAAAAAAGAGTTTTGTCGCTAGATTTTTCTATAATTGTTATTTAATCCCTGAAATATTCTGTTTATTGAAATCAAACAAACCTACATTAAAATATTTAAAATAAATATTGGAAAGCGTCACCAACCCGAAACTCATTTGTTTTTCATTTGTACACGGATGCACACGAGCGTTTTCAGTTTCCAGTTTTTCACGTCAATGAATATTGCAAAATAATATAAATAGAAATATGTAAATATGCGCCCATCAAAATTATATACCAAATAAATTGAAAATACCGGATTTTTTCAAAGGCAATTTAATTTTAATTTTTAATTTCAAAATAATACAATGTTTAAATTAGCATGATTCCCATTCATAATTAATATTCAGGTTTCCTTTTCATTATGCCCTGAACATTATTATACTTACAAACACAATTAATCAATCTTTGAAACATAAGGGAAAATAATTATTTTCTCGTTATTCCTTAAATAGCGCGAATTTCCTCTCTTTCTCTCTTCTTCTCTTTGTTCGTTTTATGAATAATCGGCACGAGATTATGAAATCATGAAAATAATAATACTAACGTGACAGATTATTACACATTAGTCAGCTAAATGGAAAACAATTTCTTTATATAGGAATAAATAAACAAAGATAAATGAAAATCCCATTATTAATTCACTTTTACAAACAAATTTCTATCTATCCATCTCTTTTAACTACTGAAAATGCAAGCGACTGAATATTGCCTGCGGTAATAACGGTTTTCAGAACGAAAACACTTTCAAGCTTCTCTTCTACTGATTTAAATATTTAAATCAAAACGCCCTTCAACGTGTTCATGTGTACAAAATTAAATTTAATAAAGCGCAGAAGACGGAAAACATAATAACCCTAAATCAGGGTGTGAAGCGTTACAGCTAAATATAAACAACTTTAAAAGCAGAACATGAGAAAATACACGACGAGAAGGATGAGGAACTGGCAAAATCAACCTGATGTACCAAATTTCAGCGGGTTCGCAAGATCTAACCTGTGACATTTCGCTGACTTTGCGAAAAATCTTATTGCAAAAGGTTAATCCTATTATACAGTTACAAGCAACCCACTGTGCAACGAAATTTTCAGATGAAAGTTTAATTTGTGAAAAAATTGGATCACTCATATCTTCAAATCTACAATTGTCCATTTAGAAGGAGGAGTGGGAGGAAATACGCCAAAAAAAACGTACAAACCCGTTTCGCTTTTAATACCGGATTTTGATCATGATCACCAACATAAGAACTGACGTGCAAATCTCTAAAAGCAGCGAATCGTCCAATAAAAACTAGCCACATAAGTATTAGGATGTCGAACCCACGACTCTTGATAGTTTTCTTTTGTGTCATTTGTCTTAGTCTAAACCACTTGATCAAAGTCCAAAAAAAACTGATACTTTTGCTTGATATATACTAAGTGTATATTTTTAGCTACTCTTAATATAATGGGAAAATCTTCAAATTAATTATGACTAATTACCCAATTCAAAGAATAAAAATGTAAAAAGGGAATTCAAGAGAACATTTTTTCCTCATCTTACAAGTTTTACTGTTTTAAAACTTTAATGATAACGTAATTAAGAAGTCCTCGTACAACTAACTGAAATCAAACCCAACCTTAACGAACTGGATTGAAAATTCCCCTCTAACGAACTAGAAGAGACAATTGATGATAGAATGGCCCTGTTGAAAGGAATGGCTTTAATACGATTTATTTAAATGTAATTAAATTTTCTTTATGTTTTAATTTGGGTTTTTGAACAAACTTTATTAAGCTTTCAGAGAAGGGTTAATCACTTGTTATATTTTGTATACTTGTTTGCCACATAAACAAAATCCTTCGTTTATTGCTAAATCTTACAAAACATGATTGACTATAGAGAAAAAAAATCTAAATTTACTCTAGTTCTCCTCTTTTCCACAAAATTCATTTATTAATAGGTTCAGTATACCGCTAAGTTCTTCAAACAAGATGGATAGTGGTGCCACCGGTGTGCAGGCTTGGAGTAGCCGATTGAATTGTTGCGCCATTCTCCTAGTTGAATGAATTATTCTTTCGAATCCTGAAATACAAGATTGAACAATCCGGAATATAGGCTAGCCAAAGACAAGAATGATGGATCAGTAAGTGGCGCTATGGTCTATATGCCAAAAGCAGTAAGAAAAGCAACGCGTCAATTTTCGTTTTTGCCACAACAAACCATCATTAAGGCAAAGAATTTACAACAAAAACCTTAGGTAATTGTCATGGTTTTCCTATCTGGTCTATGGAAAAACCAAGAACTACAATTACACACTTTGCCTCCGTTCCACGTTGCAAAACCAGAAATCGTAACAATTTAGATAGAACATAACGACTTGGCATCCTAAATTGGCGCTTCTTTTGTTTTAATATTTTTACGTAAAACAGTTATTTGAGTAGCAAAGTTGACCAGTTTGGCCAAGAGTTCGTTTTCCAACAACTAGCAAAAATTACATTGATTATACCGAATGATATTAGTTGTTTTGTCACTAAGGTATTTAATTAGATTAAGGGTCAGGGCCCGTATTCTTGAGTTCGCATACGAGATGACGGAATTCTCTATTACCTTCTAACATTTGATTGGCTAAGTTGCATCTTATGACGTAAAAATTACGTCATCTCATATGTGAAACTTGTTCGTATGAGTTCAAGAATACGGGCCCTGATCTATGTTTATGGGTTCACCCTAAAATACAGTTATTTTGAACAAACATATCATTGCCTGATTTGTTCCCATCTTGCATTTGGAAGTTTTGGCTGTTTGCCCTGTGTTCAAATTCTGAATCAGGATACTATGGTGATGGATTCATGCAACAAAAAATTTAAATAAAGATTTGCAAACAGGAATCATTTGAATGTGTGGAACAGCATAATTCAGGGGTGCAGTTCAAGTAACGTTAAGTGACGTGCGTGTAGTTCAACTGCCAATGCCTTGCGATCTCTAGGAAAAATTCCTGACTATGCATTTTATGAGAACTAACCTCATCCTTATAGACACTAATAGAAATTATTGGTTTTTTAGCATAAGATGAAATTCAAGAGTTGCAATATCCATAATTGTAGAGTCATCTATGTATCTAAGACTGGATCATTCTGCAGACGCATTTTATGAGAACTAAGCTCACAGTTTATAGACACTAACAGAAATTGGATTAGACCAAGACAAAATTCTTGGTTTTGAAACGATCGCCTGTTATTATGTGGCATTAGGTATTTGGGTTTCTAACTATAAGATTAAATTCTTGCTATGCTATATTCTTAATTATAAGGTCATTCGTGTATATAAGACTATCTAGATTACTGAACCTATATTTTATGAAAACTGAGCTCATCGTTCATAGACATTAATAGAAATTGGGCCAGACAAAGACAAAATTCTTGGTTTTGGAACAATCACCTGTTATTTGCTTATTCTAGCATAATATCACAGTACGAGATATACTCCTAGGCAAAGATGTGTTCGTGTATAAATTCTTGAGATGTTATATTTATGATTGTAGGTTCCTCCATATATCTAAGACCATCTGAATATAGTATCATACAATAGTTTTTCAACATGTAGTGCAAGTGAGCAAAATCGATCCATGGTAATTCCTTACATCTAGGAATTGTTAGTTGCATGTGAGGTAGCAATATTGTTCTCAATTCATTTATTTTTTGATCGATTTGACTGATGTGAAGGTGTTTGCGTCGTTGAATGAAAATGCACTTTTCCAATGTTTTATACGCGTAATTTATTATAAAATACTGCGCAATTTTCGCGCAGTCTGTGCATTAATAAACTACCGTAACCAATAAAACACTTAAATCTGTAATAAATGCAGTTGCACCATATGTTTGAAACAAGCATATACATTAATTCAATACGGTCAATTATAAATTCTGGTCGCGTGTTGTGCGATTTTTTAATACTGTGTTTGTACTTTACGTATTGCTGGACATTACTCATAAATAAAATCTCCACATTTCCCAATACGGGCAGCGATTAGATATTATCGTTTTTATACGCGATTCAAAACGACCGCTAAAATATTTAATATTTGTCATCATAGAGAGAGGAGAGTTGTCGTAGTTGTTAAATTTTTTATGTAAGCCATTAATGGTTATAATAAATACAAAGGATGTCGTTCGAGTTGTATGCTTTTTATATTATTATGAATGCTGTATTTTTGTGAAAGTGGTTTCTAATTAGGGATTTATGTTTTCCGTATGACCGGTTTAGAATTTTATTGCTCAGTATGACATTGAATGTTCGTTTCGTGGTTCGTGGTGTATGTATTTTTTTCGGTGTCTAATTTGCATGAAAAGTAGCATTTTTATGCATGGCCATTTTTGGTATTTGTCAATTTGTGTCGATTTTGTAGGCGGATTGGTCATTATGTAAAATTAGCGTTATCGAACGAACATGGTACAATAATAGTTGATGGAGAGTTGAAAAATTACCTTCCATTTAGATTGGTGTGAGTATGACATGGTTTTTCAGATGGAATGAGGGGGAGGAGTGGATTAAAATAGATAAATAGAGAAAGTTGCATTTTAATAAATTATAGCTAATGAATTCCGTTATGTGGATGAATAATAGGAAAAAGTCCCAAAACGAAGATAACATGCGTGACGTAGTAACACGTCTATAAAAAAATTATGGGTTGTTCGTATTAGATACGCTATTTTTATCTATTAAATATCTATAGACGATGAGATGACTTCAGGCTATTTTTTTACCATTTTTAAATATTACTTGTATAGAATAAAGATTAATTACTTAGCCTTGACACGCCCATATGGCACATACTAGTCTCCATTAGTGCATTTTAATTTTTATTTTCTCACCTCTAAACCTATCGCGTCTTCTCATAACTGAAACGCCCATTAATACCGCCGCATACCAGCAGCATGCCGCCACTATCGTCCCCACTTCCCCAGCAACTCTACCATCCATCGCCGCCGCAGCATCAACCTATCTTCTAAATCCGGCATCCTTAGTTGAAACACCATTCAGAGCAGGACTCATGATAATGGATCGATGCTTACAACTCTGACAATGACCCATATCAGGGTAGTAAAGGTGAAGAAAGCAAGTCAAAATTGACCCACAAACAACAGAAACAAAAACATTCGCGTGGAAGAAGAGGTGGTAGACTTCGTCATCGATGAGAAGTTTGGTTCACGACGTGCTAACGGAATCAACCACACATACATATATGGGATGGGATGTGAAGCAGTGGCATCTCATTTTCCCAATAATTATACCAAAAAATTTCATTGCAATCTGTAAATCCCTTAGAGTTATCGATGAGACGGACAGATGGTAGATGGGCAAACAAAACCATTGAAATAAAATAGTTTTCCGCTAGTACGTACTACCACTCTTAACTAGTACTGCTAGTACTTTTCATAAAGTATTCTGTAACAGTTGTTGATGCGACACTTCCTTTGGATATCTGTCAATTTGACATGTTGTCATCAGTGACATTTACATTTCTCATCTTGACAGCTGTCGATTTGATATATATCACTATCAGGTATTTATATTGTTTGGCACCTTATTTTAATACATCCTACTTTAACATGTCACTTTAATAATTAATTGTGAATTTAACATCAAAGTAATTCATATGGGAATTATTTGGCAATGCTGCGTCTCTGAGCTGCTTGATGGTAGTAATTTTCATATTCATTTTGCATGTCAGTTTGACATCTGCTGCTTTGGCTCTCCTTTTGACAACTGTCATTTTGACATACTGTCAGTTGAAATCTGTCTGTTGATAATTACGATTTCACATCTTGGAAAGACAATTGCCCATAATTGCCAATAAGTGCCCAAATTATTATTTACAGTAGGAAGCTTGCCAAGACTGATTCTAGATTTTGGCATATTCAATTATTATTAGCTTCAATAGATAACTAAAGTTTCAACTAAGACCATCTACATTTAATCGGACTTCATCCTTTGATCAGCTCACTCGAATAAAACGTCATTTTCAGCTTTACCAATTCCATCACTAAATACAGCCACCTATCCGCCATTAAGGTAAATTAAAGATGCCTAATTACTTACAATAACAACCAAATCAAAGATTTGAGCCAATTAATACTTATGTATTCTTCATAAAAGTTATAAAGCCGAAAGAAAACGAAGTTCGGTTGAATAAAGACGGCCATGGTGTATATATATATTGTAAGCTCTCTTTACAGGGCGAACGAAAAATTGCAAGTAACCTAACCAACTTCATCAGATAACAAAATTTTACGTTCATTCGAAGTACATAAAAAATTGTATTGGATATCCCTAACTAACGTGACCAATGTAAAACTGATTCTAATCAATGAAAAGCCATGACTAACGCATCTCAATTTCAGATCATTTGAACGTGGGAAATTTTCAACTTTAGTTCCCCCTCCCCTTTCATGAGTAGTACACTGAATGAGATGTACTTAAAATTAAATAGTAGAAAAATATTACTTTTGTTTATCCTGTAAAATAAAAAACGGGAGACATGTCGCTTCTTTTCAGAAATTGCGCAGATTTATAGTTCCAGTATTTTCTTTGAGGAATAGTATGGCTAACACACTAATGGATCGCCAAGAGATGTGCTTAGCAGTATTCGACAGTGATTTGATCCATGGACAGGGCGATTATGAATCTCTTTCAATACTGAATTGGTCCCGAGTCGCCGTCTCTTAGATTCAGTACAGCGGACCTAAGTCAATTATATCCGCCAGTGCCCTCCCCCCCCCCGACCTCTGGCCTATGGTAGGCCGTAACGCCAAGCTAGTTTGGACGTTTCTGATTTGCTCAGGCTCCCAGGGAAAGTCAGCTATTACGGGTTTCTCCAGTTTTTAGAGTCGAACGGGGCTATCTCGGTAGGCATTATTTGGCCTTTATCAGGCCTTTATTTGGTACGGAGGGGAGAGGGCAGAATTTTCCAAAACAGTCACACATTTGGAATTGACTCAATAGGTAATGAGAAATCCGCATAATGGACTAAGCAGGGGTGAAAGGACTGTACAGATACTGAGAGGCTGTATAGCAACTCATGACGCATTAATCGCGCATGTCTCAATAGTTGACCCATGGGGCGTGACAGTACGCCTTCCAGATATGTATTTGTCACAATATGGCTTTTCAAATCCAAATACTACTTCAATTATCAAAAAAGACTGTGAGCAAATAATGAGAAGAGAAAAAAAGAAAAATGTAAGTAATAAAAACCAAATTTAATTCAATCCTTCCGGAAGGTATAATCAGAAGATTCCGAAATTAGATCATTAATTGCAAACGTTGTTGAAAGATTAGTAAGACAAAGACGTGAGTTTCTATCTAGAGCGAACGGCGGTAGAAAGTGCACGAAGGAGAACCTAGAATTATGTATGATGAATTAAACATGTATCTCAAAAGCAGTAAAACTCCTAAAATCAAGCCAGCTCAGCTAAGGTTTTCACGATAATAGTCTTTTCAAATCATGAAACAAATAGAACAACTACTACTGTCTCACGTGTGTATGCAGCAACAGAAGGGATAATTAACGAAACAAATAATATGTTTGCGGTAGTTGTTAATTGGTGTTCGTGAATGTCCAAATCCAAATAGTAAAAAAAATTGGTTTATTGGATAGACATAGGCATTAATTCTAGTTTAGGTTAGCATTCATTGGAAAGCAAAAATTTCACTAATAAATTACGGTAACCTTAATAATACTTTTAAATATGTCGCTTACTAAAAATACATGTCACGGATTCTACTTTAAACGAAGTTGCATGCGAGAGGCATTAAATATGCAGGGCGTGCATAACAGTGAAGTATATTGATCAAAAGTAAAATAATAAACTGTCTTTTGCTTGCTCGGAAATTTCTATCTGCATTTAAAGACAAGGGGATATAAACTGTCGCTGAAAGATTTCAAGCGGGTTTTGCAAATGTTGACAGAAGAATGCGAGCAAACTGTGCGTACGAACATACATTTATAAATATCTGTATTTTATAGATTTGAAGCGTGTAGTCGAGTCGAGATTCTTTTGGTCTTTTTTTCATTCAAAAGTTATATCTTGTGTTTAAGTATGTTAACATATCAAAATATTAATGTTGCTTTAAGAGGCTTCCGGCATAATAGCGAGTTTCCCGCGGTATGTTATTCAATGCCTGTCTTTAGTTGCGCAACAGAAACATTCAATACGTGAACTAGGAAGCGTTTATGTTGTGCCGTACAAATTTGGCAGGAATACAAATATGCACTCACTCTTTGTTGATAAACCTTTTAAGCTAATATCGCTTTTACATAATATACTTAAGTGAGTCATTTCATGCTCAAACAAGAAAACACCAAAACAAATAATTAACTCACCTTTTGCTTAAAATACGATCTTTCTATTTAAAAAAAAAACTCAAAAGTATTAGCATGATGGTGTTCCATATGTTGTTACTTTTAGCATTATTACTCTTAAGCCTAAATTTTGAGATTTTTGTCTCTTATGCACCAGCAAGTAAAAACCAGTGTATGCGTTTTATACATGTCATGGTTTCATCCCAAAAATCAAAACCAAAAGTGTGAATGTCTATTGTCGTTGATATCAGATCATGACAAAATTCTTAATCGGTTTAAATATCTTATAGCCCATGCCTTATTCTTATAAGTAAAAACTTGTAAAAACATTCTTGCTAATTCAAGACTTATATGCAACTACCCTTCTCATTTAAACAGTCACCAAGCAACGTTCTGTTGCACCTGGTTTGGTCTCATTTCTGAGGCCAAGATAACGTGCCAATCATACCACGCAGATCAAAAATTTAGATCTTGGTCCTAGTTTTTAAAGTAACATTTTTTAAATTGGTTTTAGAAATTATGGTATTAATCTTTATACAATTTAGGGCCGATCTATTCACCTCCTTTTAAATTTATCTGGAAGTTAGTTGCTATAGTTACAATTGTTCCCACAATGGTATCCATGACAATTAACTAGCAGATAAATTTACAAGGAGGTGAATAGATCGGCCCTTAATATAACTTTGTTCATACCAAGTGATTTATTCCAAAATTTTTCTGTAAAAAATACATTTTTAGCGAGATACGGGTTAAATAGTTGCGTTACGGCAGTAAATACTTGTTTTTGAATCTTTTATAAAAGCTGATAGAAAACTGTCAAAACTTACTAAACCTGTTTATAGTCAAAACAATAAAAACTGTTTAAAATGTAATTTTTCCCATGCCTCAGTCTTTGAATCACTATTTTTAATAGCCCTGGCCTTTATAATAAATACATAAGTGACGTACGAAATATTTTGGCCTAGATTATACATTTTTATTACAACCAATATCATGTAATTTTGGAATTGTTACTGCAGGATGCGATTTTGTTGGAAAGTTAAATATAATGTGCCAATATTTTTGTCCATGGACTTTCTAAAAAAGCTTGAATTTTCTCTTTCGTGTTTCGAGAGTTTTGAAATAGCTTGGTCTTTGTACAAGTTTTTAGATTTTGTGCATCCAAGATACAGCCAGTTCTTTTGATAGCAAGAGTATAGATTTCCTATTTCCTCTTGGTTTAATCTTTAAATAATCACGACCAAAATGGAAGTAATTTAGGAAGATTGTTCATAGTACTACTCAGCTGAAATCTTACTATTGATCCAAATGGCTTTCTATACCCAAAACGATGCTGAAGCAGAACCTGCCCAAAGGGCTTGGTCAAAGCCTTTACAGAGACAATCAACAAACCAGAGATTTACACGTGTCAGATGTGTCTAGATCTCTAGTTTTAAACCCTAGATGTTTAAAGCCTTTGCAATAAGAAGAATAAGGCATTAGTAGGGTTTAGGCAAACTATAACACAATCATTCTTAAGAGTGGTTTTACTAAACTTACTTTATTTTAACACCCCTCCTAAATTGCTAAAGGTTGTTATAAGGTTCTATAAAGTTTACCGACGTTGAAGCAAAAGAAAAACATCAATTTGTGTCTTATTATGAGGAAGGGATAAAAATAAATACAAATGTTTAAAAGGTCAAAAATTTATTGACAGTAACCGTCCTTGATACTCAGCTCTAAATATAACCAGCATATCTGAAAGAAAAAAAAATCCTAATGTGTTTAGTGCTGTATAATTCAGTTTATAGAAATTAATCGATCGAAACTTTAATTTTCTGAAACAAGACACCTCGTTCGCCATCATAGCATATATTAATAATAACACAAGACACATTTATCAAAACAAGAAACATTTGGCGTGGCCTAAAAAACCGACAGAAAAAAATGTACATCGCACACAATATGAGCATCTCGATTCAGGTCGCGTTTCGGTTCGGGTATTCTCTATTTTAATTGGAGTTTTCAGTCGATTGAGCTTCTGATACCGATGGCTGCTGTCGAAACAGATCTTTAACCCGCAATTTCTTCATGCGTGATCCCCCTCGTCGCTCTCTCAGCCAACAGCTCAGATTTCGTAATGAACTTCGCATGCACAATCACAGGTCTCTCTCTCTCTCTCTCTCTCACTCCTCTGTCTATAAATAAGCGCAGCTTTTGAAAATCGGAAATCATTAGTTTCAGGGCAAATCGGTACGGTGGGGAAAAATGCGGAAATAGTTAATAACCACATGAGTATGACTAGCAGATGATAGGGTTTCGATGATGGCTCGCATTACGCGTAATTTGCGGTGTGTAAATTATACGTTTGCGGTTTGATTGCTTAATATAAAAAAATATCGTGCCACAAGGTATGAATATCGATAACTTTAAAGCACTAAAATCGATTTTTAATCTCTTGTTATGTATTAATGCATGTAATGGAAAGGTAGAACAAATCGAAGGATATATTAGTGGTAATGTATTGCATTGCACACCAACTGATGTGTGGTTTGCTACTGTTTTACAAACAAGGGTATCAATATCATATCGATAGTTTTACAGTATTGCAATATTATGAAGATAAAAATGTTGTTTTGATCAGAAACAATACACGGGCACATATGAATTTGTTTATGTTTCGTAATCAGTCTCAATGTACATGGCGACAGCCAAGGTAGGATTTCATACAAGGACTCTCAGTCGATTGTCTAGGTTTCCAAAATAATCTAAAAATGTGGATTTTCGCTAACGTTAAAACGTGCATATATACATTTATTACAACATCGGTCGATGCAGAGTTTTCAGTTGAGACAGCTGACAGAGAGACGCTTATCAGATCAGCGAAGCATTCAATACGTTTCCCTCATTTCCGTTCAAATGCAGATTTAAAATTCTTAAGG
Source organism: Agrypnus murinus (assembly GCA_929113105.1). Lineage (NCBI taxonomy): Eukaryota > Metazoa > Arthropoda > Insecta > Coleoptera > Elateridae > Agrypnus > Agrypnus murinus. The sequence continues at coordinate 24,218,373 of OV816028.1, read as the reverse complement.
CGTGAATACAACAAAACCTCTTTCATTCTTATTTTCTTATTTAAATCTTAGACTAATTTATTTTCAAGTTCAATAGAATGAAATGCATTTTTCATTACACAGTAAAAAAAAGCACGAAGAAAACGCAAAAATTCGATACTCGGAGAGAAAGGATTTTTCATGGTTACTACCTGTTTATTATCAACCTGACTATTATTAAGGTAGACTTAATGTAATTTTAAATTTTAACTAAAAGCCGTTTCGTCCCTAATGATTCTGTTAGAAAATACGAGACTAGACCGAAGAAAATAGAGAGGAATGTCTTAGTAAATTAATGTTAGATAATGAAAAAAGGCCAAATTACAATCAAAGAAACGAAAATCCTCGCCTGGATAACAATTTTCATCTCGAAATTCTTTCAGTTGTTTTGAACTTCTTAATAAATAGACCAAGAGAATGTTTGTAGGTTTTGTGAAAAAAAATACTGATTTACGATTTAAATATAATAATTTGATAACCAGTAATTACAAATTTTAAATCTTGTAGTTCACGTATATATTAATCGTAAGCAGTAGCATACATGTTACTATGATACAGGAATTGCTTTATATTTCTGGGCCATGGTCATGTTATAAATATAAAACGAAATATTGACATTTAATAAAGTAGTTTATTAAATAACTACGTCACTCAGATCCTCCAGCCGTCGGTGCCGGTCTGACCTGTTAGTTGATTATAACGCTAACTACCCCTCCCTTTACTTGTTCACACACACGCGTCTTAATAACCAACGAACCCTAATCTAGGGCCTAATTCTTTCAATATCTGGTGTACCTCCAATTAGTTCTAACTGGAAGTTAGTTACTGTTGAGGTAATAGCTGCAACGAACAAGTTAAAGGTAACTAGATATTGAAACCCGACCCTAAAAATTCAGTTCCAATTAATCAAATTTAAGCTGAAAGAAAATCTCTAATCCTTACCTGATACAACTATGATCCCCAATGTATGGTAATACTTCTTACCTGTAAAAAAACAAAAACAAAGAATTATTTCCATATTCTCAACACACACATTTAAAATCTTACTAAATAGTGAAATAAAGCGGAATGAATTAAAGTGAAATAAAGCGGAATGAATTAAAACTGCAAAAAATGCCATGAAAGCCAAGCCCCCATATCATACTACTAAAATGGTTATTATTTATGGGCGTAACATTACCTAATAGAATGAGCTAATTTGCAAAATTACATCGTTGCTGTGTAAACCTTGGGCCTATTAAATTACTGTTATAACTATTATCCCGAAAGAAAACACCTTCCAGTTTGAAGAGAGAAGCATCATCGCTTAGCTATAGAAAACGCAAATATTACTCTCGTTAGCCGATAACAATGTTGTCCTTTGAGCATATATTCAATATTTGCACACGGTTAATAAGATTACACATAATCAATCTTGAATGTTACACGTGCGCGTACCTTTCAAATTTAATTTGAGAACTGTGGAAACTAGTTTTAATTTTATTAACAATACATTTTGTTAATTGCCATTAATAAGCTAATTTTGCATATAGACGTGAACGTTTAATTTGTTTATAATACCCGCTTGAATTGACTAGCAAATCGCCCAAAGCCTCAGCTTAACAATAATTTTAATTATTTCAGAGTTTCGATCATTAACAGTGAATGCAGAGCCCGATGCTATAGAATTAACAAATTAATATGACAATAATTATTGTTTGGCATTGTTTTATAAATTGTGAATGTTAGCATTAATAAACTAACCACTTCCTGTCTTACGTCACTGCTTATAGGATAAGAAAATATAAAAATAATTAGAATTTAATTTATGTAAATAAGTGTCTGCGTTTGTGTACATATTTATTTATATATGTTTAATTGTAATTATTTTTAGAATAACAATAAGTAATTGTTTATTTTATTGATTGATAAGGAATGACGGTTACCTTTAAAATAAATATTTGGTATTTTCCAACATCTGACTTGTAAGTAATTAAAGATTACCTTGGGAATATGATCGTGTATTCTGAGCTATACTATAGATAGTAGAGGCTAGAGAAGTAAGCAGTGTATAGTTAAAACTATAGAATTAGAAGTAGGCCATGATTTGACCTCATCGTTACAGTGTATAATAAACTCAGGTTGACAAACTTGCTGACTAAATTGCTTTTGATAATTTATTTTTATGAATTACAATTAATGTTAAATAAAAATAATTTTATTTCAAAACTTTTATATCGATGCTAAATTTGACAATTAAAAACTGCACAGTACACTGTAAAATTAAACGAAAATCATGGCGTGCTTTGAATTCGGTAGTTTTGTTTATTTATAATTATAATCAATAATTCAGGCCATGCTGAATTTACATAAAATACTGTTGATGGTTACTATTTTCTGTATACTACCGAAATCACCAAGTAGAATCTGCGAAAATGTTAAAATCGTTAGAATTAAGTGTAACCTCCTGAATAACTTTATAATTCAAGCAGCATAGATTTTATATACACGGTGTTCGTTGTAACATTTGCTATATCTGAAATATGCCAAATAGTTCGTTCTCGAATAAAAGTCGGTGAAATTAACAGATGCAATCGATAGATAAGATATTCTAACGTACTGTTCAAAAATATTACCCTTAATAGCAATCCCAGTTCTTCTTCAATTTTTTAAATTCATGAATTATTTGCAAAACATTAATTTAAAAGCAGAAATCTGAGAAGTCGACGCGCAACTTGCCTCTGTGGTTCAATGGTTAACTCTCATGGGCTCAATGGGCTCGTGGAATACAAAATCAAACCCCGTTACAAGCAAGACTTTTTTAAATTTTATTTGTCATTAATCTTTAATTTAATAACAACTCAAATAATTTGTTATTATTCTTTTATTCGAAAAACGTACAAGAAATAATAAATTAGAAATGAAAACTGATGATGCTTTTTCATACTGCATATTAAATACATTTAAAGTTTCAGTATTGACAAGTACTTATCTTACATTTTATTTATTTTAATTTGAAATAAATACGTAATGAGAATTCTTGAACTCACGTCTTATTAATTGGGTATCATTATTTTTATTTCTAATTTATTATTTCTTGTACGTTTTTCGAATAAAAGAATAATAAATAAAATTTTAAAAAAAGTCTTGCTTGTAACGGTGTTCGATGTTGTATTCCATGAGCCCGTGCGGTTTAGCAAGCCGAACGTTAACCATTGAACCACGGAGACAAGTCGCGTCGACTTTTCAGTTTTCAGCTTTTAAATTAATGTTTTGCAAATAATTCATGAATTTATAATTTCTGAAGTATTGGGATTGTTATTAAGGGTAATGTTTTTGGACAATACGTTAGAATATCTTTTTTATCGATTGCAACTACTAATTTCACTGACTTTGGCATATTTCAGATTTCCCATACTAATTCCCTATAGCAAATGTTACAACGAACGTATAATGTAATGCATTTAAATTTAAGAATTATTCAACCTGATGTGACATATCTTCAAATGAAAATGAACTCCTGTAGTTACATTTATCGAATAAAAACTGAAGTAGATTAGTTTCAAACTTTCCAACTGTAAATTTATTGCAACTTTGTTCATGCTAAAGCAAATTTTACCGAGTTTTGTCGCTTTAAAGCGCCACCTCCGTCGCCGCCGCCACGAAGTTATTTCCAACACAACATGTGATGTGAATAGACCCATCAAGAGTGTGTTAGCTTTAAAGTGCGTGTTCGCTGTAATAACCACACAATGACTTTTGTAATATTACGTGCATTCACATTGACCTTACACTCTTCGATAGGTTAACATTAGAAAGAGATAGATAGGCAGCTAGAAGAGAGTTTTGAAAGTTCAAGCATAACATTTATCAAAGCAGTTTCGCTCGTTAGTAAGCACCACACAACAAACACATAGTCCTGTACTTTAGCTTTATCGATTCCAAGCTTCTATAATTTATTGCGGTGTGGTTTAGCGCCTTGAGATCACCAGGTAAGTAATCCTTCTTAGAAGATAACGCTGAATTCCCGAGCAACTTATAGCATATAATTACTTGTTCACAAGTGACTCAATGGGGTTGAGAATAAACCACTTGGGGCACATTCGAGTTCCGGAAACCATACATTGGCGTGAGATGGTTAAACTTAGCACTTACAAATAACTAATCGCGGAATCCAGTTCCAATTTGCACTTTGTTCGCCTTAAAACGATCCGTGAAATTGCATTTCAAGACTAATTGATTGATCAGGAATCGTAGAAAGATATTAAAACGGGTATCATGCAAATAGAAGTAGTGAACGAGTGGAATTAAACAGCGCCAAGAGTAAAGGGCGGGGGAAGCGGGTAAAAAGTACCGCTTGCGTGAGATGCAATCTCTAAGCTACGGAATCGGCAATAAAGGTATTTCTTCACGGGCGCAATATTGTCTTTACCGTTAACTGTCTCATTCGTTTCCATTAAGTGAAATCCTTTCTTTCCGTTGTGTTACCAACAACCCCCTTCGCGCTTCGGACATCCTCGAACTCGGCTTCTCGCAATGGAAACCCCAGGGAAATTCAGAGCCGAGCAAAAAATCGAATTAAAACGCTACCCGGGAAGCTTAGTGGTGGAATAAGACAACGGCGGAACGGATACTTACTTTCTAGCTGTCTAACTATCTAAGAAGTAAATAAGCCATTTTCTTTTACGTGCCAAAGCTCAAAGGTTTACCAAAAAAACAAAGCATTCGCAGATACGCTTCGCTGAAAACGATCGTTTTCCATTTCATTCAGAAATTATTATTTTCTTGAAAGGCTTCTTTCCAAATTTCAATATTTTTGTGTTCTAACTCATTTTTCATTCATCTAACAGTTCTGAATTTAATTATTTTATTTCTCAATTCTAATGAATATTTCGTTGAACTGCTACATCCAAGGAAGTTCGTGCTTTGCGGCTGTGATGAACACTGAAAAATGAATTAGTATGTCGGAATTTCAGTGATTTGTAAATCTCGACAACTAGACTATAATAAGCGGTTTAAATGAGCATGCACTCCAAAAGCTTCATTGCTGGCGTCTTCAGAATTTCCAATAAAATTAAATATTCTTGTCATCTCATTTCCCTTTCATTTAACAGTTTTATATTTAATTAATTATTTAATTGAACAAAACAAATTTCTTAATTATAAACTGAATGAACATCAAGAGTAAGGTTGTGTGTTGACATCAAGGTGAACAAATTATGAAATTTCTGAAACGCTTCGCCTTTTAAAATAAAAGGGTTCAAATTTCTAAACTTTTTAATTAAATTTACGACGAGTAGTATCGTTGACGTTTTCTTGAAATTGCCAGTTATAACTGCTTTGACATTATTTAACACCACCAAAAGAGTTCCTTTTTAACGACCAATAAAATTCATCTTAGTACTTCTACAATGTCCTACATTAACTCTTTCATTTTCCCAGTGTAGTAAAAATCCCAATACCCTAATAAATTTGCTAATCTGTGAAATTTTTGACACAAGATTTTACTGCATTCAATTTGTATCCTAGATCGAAACCAATAAATTTTATACTGGAAAGGAATGCACAAATTAATAATCGTAACGCAATTCCGTTTTCACTGCACAAAATCGAAAACATATAAAGGTACAGACGAACGAGCATGAAGTGCACTACATAAGAGCTGATATAACCACCTCAATATTGCTATTGCACTTTTTGATAGCTGTGCCAGCCAATGGACCAAAAAGGCAATCGCCGGAGGAATCCTCCGGGAAGGTATCGCAATCAACTGTTCGACTGTACCTGAACTACCGTGAAAACCTCGCCAAGTGTAAACCGGCGAAGGAGGCGATACCGAACAATGGCGGTCGCAGCATAACGACGTGTCGTCGAGATACAAAAGGCCAGCAAACGGCGTTCAGTAAACTTTCATATCGACAGAGCAATTGATCGTTCGATGGCAGCAAAGGATGGGGGTCCATAAAAAGGGGACGCACGAGAGGCGCGGAATAATGTCATTTTGTGTTTGGAAACTCTGCACACGACAAAACGCCTCGAGTAAACTAACAATTTCGGTGTGTATGGTATACAGACACCAAAAAGTATGTTTGTTGCCTTTCCAATACAAAAAGAAAAGAAGGAGATTACAGAAATATCTACTGTCCTGGATGTGTCATGTGAAATAATGACGGTTAACATTTAAGTGACCCCGAGTAGATACATAATTTAGAAAGTTCACTGAGAACTAAAATATTATTTTTTAAATCACCTTTTGTTTGGTTTTCCAAACACATTCATCTTTCATTAACTTAATCCTTAACCCAATGCCATAACTACTTGTTAAAGAAACATCTAATAATAGGATCTCACTAATAATTTTGTACCGATTAAATTAAACGGGCCGGGCTTGGAACCCTGCGGTACACCGTATTAATAATAATTTTAATCTTAATAATATCATTTTTTTCTGTTTTCGTTACTTTTATACTTCAATAATCTTAAATTTTCCTGGATTATTCAATGAAACTTTCTAAAATCACCGTTGGTGCATGAAAAATAAGTCTCATTATCCCAGCCAGACTACATAACATTAAATTTTTTTCCATATTTACATAAAACTATTATACAACAAATTAAATTAAATACAAAACGCATCAGCTCATTTTATTCAAAACCAGCGCATTAAGATAACACAAAATAATGTTAAACAAATCAATATTATCCCATCCATCCGTTGTTTCCAGTTATATACAGCAATTCACAAGGGGAATTACATAATCTAAAGAGATAATAATAAAAAGAGCCCATTAATTTATATGAAAACACATTTTAAAGGTAATAGCCAGATGATGGCGTGTTTCAAATAGCATTTCGCATAGTCAACCCGAGAAGAGCGCACACGATATCAAAACATAGGGCACAGTTGAGAGGTGACATACGGTAAAGATGCGTGTGCCAGCTCCCATTTGGCACAATGTATGTAAAGCACCTTGTGCCCTCATTATCATAATCGCATCACGGCTTTGCTCAGAACCAAAAAAATACGGTCTCTCCTCGCTCCGTTAACTGCTTTACATAACGTATCAACACAAACATACACGGACGAAATTACCACTTGAAAGTAATTACATGTAAGTCTCTAAAAAGATACTTTTATTATGCGAAGTAATTAGCGCCCTCTTTAGAAGATTTATAAACACAAGGATTTTTGTCGTTTTTCAAGGTTTCCGAAAGCTCGAGCCAGAATCGTTGATGGAGCGAATTAGTACTTTAAAACGGGCTTCAATGCAGAACTCGAGTGCTCTGAATGCAATTAGACACGGATATAACGTAAAGAGAGAATTGCAGGACAAAAACTACTTTTAGCTTTCTATTCATTTGTCCGCTTGGTTCGTTTGTGTATGTATATGTTGAATGAAACTGTCGGTAAATCGAATGTCAGCGCATCTGATGGGGGCTTTCAGGCTTTGCGACAAAATCTGCATACGTCAAGTGGTCGAACTTTTATTATCGTGTCTCTATGACATGCACGGGAAAATAACATGAATACATTAAAAGTGTATAAAATGACAAAAGAGTCTCTTCGTCCTTTATCCAAATTTCGCGATAATATCAAAGTAATAAATTGAGAATTTTCTTGCTTCTAAACTTCTAATAATCGAAGATGGAAACAGCAATTGCGCATTAAAAAGTGACGACGTCGATACAATAGGAACAATCAAACGATGAAGGTAACAGATTCAAAAATACAAATTGTAATCATCTCATTCAGCAATCACCAATCCATACATGGAAATATATATTTGGCAATAATTATTCTATATGGAATGATTCAGTGTTTGGAATTTATCGTCCCTGCGTTTTACATAATCATCGCCCGCGGGGCAGCTTTATGCACACACAGAGTATTACAGTCGCATTACTTTTCATTGCTAGTTCGTGCAAATGCATCCTAATAGAAAACATATTCACAACAATGCAATTTACCATCGAGTCGTTACAGAAAACGAGTGTTCTGCAAATTCTGCATGAAGCCGCAACTATGACGCGGAGCGGTTAAAAGTCTAGACCAGACAACGGGGCTATTTTTTTGTCGGACATCACTGCAGTATCGACAATTTGCCACCGATGTACAAATTCCGTCTAATTATATTGGTCCGTGGTCTGCAATGTAGCGAGTCCCAAAGGAGTTGGAACCCGGGGTTTGAATTGCCATCGAATGATCGATATATACGCGAAGACCATTTCAATGAGGCGGCCCCCATTTTCGTCCTCCGGTTAGTAATGAACACGGCATTTTATCGCTTAACGCTTCGCATAGAATATTCCCAACTTTTCGGCTTTTCCCAATGTACACGGAAACATGGGCGACAATAAATACACAAACGTAAATGAAAAATTTATACCTAAAACGTGCGAGAGGTCTGAATACGAAGCCCTTTTTCCCTTTGCTCTACTCTTCTCTCTCCTGGATGGAACATATTTTAATAAAATTAGGGTCACATTTTTTTTGAATAAAAAAAAGTCAATTTTAAAACTCGTAACTTCTAACAAAATGTGGGTATTCAGAAATACAAATAAATAAAATTTAAGCAAGCATATCTCTACTACGTTTTCTTGCTCTATAAATAACTTGTGAGCATTTATTCTGTATGTATGTACCTACTTCATTCTATTCCACGCAATATTTTACAGCGATGTGATGTATAAAAATAATATTCAACAAGCAGTCATAAAAACAAGGTTTATTGTAAAGGTGTGGTGAAACAGAACACCAAGAGCACATAAAACAACGAGCAAATTGCAATTAAAATTAAAATAAGCTAGTAGCAGGCAGGAAAAAGAATGGAGAAACGGCTTGTAGACTTCTTTTTCTATCAGAATCTTTTGGAACTTGAATTTTACCTTATATAATTCTAGTTTTTATTAAATCAAAAAGCAATTTGTGAAGATAAACCGGAATTTTTGAATTGCTTTGCAAATTATCAAGAAATAAATGTTCACACATCACAAGATGTCTCTTCGAGCAGCTTTTAGACTTAGTGCAGGGATCTTTTCAGCTAAGAATGGGTAACATTTCAGTACGCTCTAATCGATTTGCACCCCAAAATGTTGAAAAATATAGTATTTCATGTCTCTAACCATACATTCGTTTTAATTTTCGTCAAGTCCGTTGGGCATATCTAACAGCCATGTTTTCCAAAAAATTTCAAAAATCGTGTCCATCGAAATTGACGTGGAAACTTTTCAATATAAATCTGTAGATTTTTAAATCTTAATTTTATCCTGCCCCCAATATCAAGATTCAAACCGATGTTATCTTTTATTGAACAAATAGTCTTTGATATTGATAGATACAGGATGTCGTACCTAAACTGGCTTTGATAAATAGTCAGTAATAAGTTAATCAAAAAGCCCATAGAACTTGGTCATGGAACAGAAAGGTAGATAATGTGTTAGTGTAAACTCCGCAGTTTTATCTGCGTCTGTGAAAAAAGTTAGTCTCAAATTGCACCGAGGAAGTTGATTTGTACACAATGTTACAGTACGAAGAAAAATCAGTCTGCTAAGTCAGTTCTGTGACAGTCCATAAGAGTACAGTTTAAGAAGAAATATCGATCTGCAACTAAAGTTAGTGCCGAAGTACACGTTTTGTCAAAGTCTTGAAGTGTGAAAAAAAATCCAAAACGAGTTTGAAACATCAAAATATCTTGTGTGAAAAATCGAAAAAAATTCTGATCAGGATATTCTGTGCACACCGAATCCAAACGTTAAGAAAACTATTTCGGATGAATTGGCGATTTCAGTGGTTGCATTTTACCAGATCCAGATATCAGTAGACATTACGAGCAAAAAGTTCATATCTGTGAAGGAAAAAGAAATACGCATTCACAAGCAAGAGATACTCGTCTGGGATAACTTAAAAGAGATGCCAACCCAGTTATGGAGAGATATCCCGCAGCAAGTTTGACAGCCTAGAACCCCAGGATGTTTCTGGTTTGATCATCTGGCTCTTACCCTGTGCGTGATACATCAAAACTTAAAGCAACAGTTCTTGGGTGTGAAATTAGGCCAAAACAAGGAAGATGATGAAAACGAGCGTTTCTGTATATGCAGATAATGCCTACAAATCTCTCTTTGTAAGCTTTCAAATGATGAGTGTTTCCTTGGTACATGCCAAAAGGAAAAATGTGAACAGCAACGTTATGGCACCATTGCAAGATTGGGGTAATCGCTGGGATTGCTTTCGAGTTTATGCCAGTCGCTGCAGTGGATTTTGATCAATTGCACGATGCTATGACAGCGCTGTAAAGAAAATTGCTTCAGGCAGCTACAGTGGGCACTGTGGCTTATCTAAGACAATTAATTACTAAGGATGATCACTAAAATTCCGAAATTTCAAATGGCCACAACTCCACAATCACTAAAAATTCTTTTGCGTGGCAAAAAACAACCGAAAGCTGAATAATTAAATATTTATAACAAATCGCGAAAGAATTCAAATAACTGCAGGAATTGAGCAGGTAAAGCCTTGACTAAGTCGTTTACCAGACTCTTGTAGACTTTTCTGATACAATTCTTGATTCTTCGCTTCAATTTCTTGTTAGCGTCGTCGCTAGTAGCTTTCCAACCATTATCATAGGCCTTTCAAAACCGACCAGAAATTTTAAACTTTATGGTCAACTCTGAGACTTCTTTTTGCAAAGAAAGGCATTGACATTGCGCGAGGAGAGATGATGATCCAAAGGAGAATTTTCGGCTTAAATCTATTCTTGGTCGTAGATCCGACTTTGTCAGAAGTTCCTGGTGGATGACTGAAATGAGCCAGGATCGATTTCCTTCGATCCATTTCCAATTAATGTAGTTGGTTTCATTTTATCATATAACCCGAATTAGTCAAGCAACTGTAGAACAACTGATATGGTGGCCTAGCTTTGCTGTAGGTAGACAGTAAAGTGTAAAGCGCACGTGCAGTGAAAAGTACGGGCTTTCGCAAAAAATGCAGAATTTTATCTATCACGCCAATCTATCATTGCTGCAATTATGTATTTGATGATACGGACCCCAAGGATCAGGTGGTTCGCAATTTGACGTGGAATGGCCTAGTTATTTATTATTTATTTACTTATCACTCAGTCGCATCCTAAATTACTTCTAGAGCTTGTACTACAATACTTCAAATGGCAATCTCATACATGTTTTGGACTTGATCAAGTAACCATAAATCAGCGTTTGGTATCTATTGCTGAAGCTAATTGCTAAGTTCAAGGCTACTTATAGACTTTGACTTTGTTATTCTCCTATGATGACCTTGACAAGTAGACTGAAATTTAGCGATTTTGAAGTTCTACCCTGTTAGTCTTTGAACTCAATATTTACCAGAATAGACCTAATATGGCCGACACTTTTATTATCCTAATAGACTTGTCGAGTTACTGACTTTATTAAAAGTGCTAGATTGCTATGAATCTCAATGATTAATTAATACTCGTCTAGGTAGTGTTGGACATGTTACATCGTGGTCACTGGTTTTCAGAAAGTCATCCCTGATCCTTATTAAAACAAACGCAATTTTTCAAAACTGATTCCAACTGAGTCATTAGTTTATAGAAGTTGAAGCGTTGCTTTAAATGGTGTACCTGCATCGATCCTTGAAATTGGATTTGCCAGGCTATAAGGACAATAAAAAAATGCATAAATGGATTTTTGTATCAAAATAAACACAGGTATGACACTGATTGCAATAGAATACATGTTTATTACCAACACAAATAAAATGAGAACAATAAATAATAAATCAATTACAAATGTGTCATTCACGGATGCGGCTACATTGCAGAGGTGTTTCCTAAAACACTGTTTTGGAAATCAAGACTAATGACTCGATTAAGCTGATAAACCGGGGCATATTTGAGCGAGAGAGAGAGAGCACCGCTATTAGCAGTGATACGCCCAAATAATGCGCTTTGCAACAATAATTAAACTAATAAATGAAAACCAACCGCCGTTAAAATCGAATCCGTTCCTCTGATTTCATAATTAGTCGATTTCGGTCCGTTTTTAGTTGGTTGTTCGAACACATCGAATGCGCCCCGTGAACTATTTGCCAAGTTCTACATGCGACCGCACGACCGCAAAATTAAATTATTGAGAATCAACAACGTAGGCCGTTCCAATACCCCCATTAAACTTAATAAAGACTATGCTTGTATCAAAAGGGGAGTACATTGTAACGGCTAGCAAAATGCAAATAGGGCAATAAAAAAAGATTTCCAAACAAACACAAAATCAATCAATTAATCAATGGCACACACGCTAGGATCAATCAGGATGGCGGTGATCTGTTCATGCAAATATCCAAGTAAATAAAAGTCGGTAACGGTATATCGATTTCTGGATTTCGACGCGGACAGAGGATGATGATGATGCAGTTGCACTAAATAAATACAAAAAACGCAGACGATGCGATGGAGAGAGGAAGCGGGTCGTTTTAATAACGCTTAGCGTTTTGCCTGTCCGTTTTGGCGTTATTTTAGTACGCAGGAACTGAAAAATTACAAAATTATACGGCGTTTGTAAATTTAACTGAGCATAATTTTTCTTTCCTTGAACAACAACACTTGCTGGTGCCGTTGTCGTTGATTACGCCAAAATTTGCGTTGGAACAAAACATTTCCTAAAATTCACCAAAAACAAAAAATGCTATTTGTGTGGGAGTATAATAATCTTTGCAACAACAATGAGGCTGACAACAAACTGAAATTTGGATTTGAAGTTTATTTTTTTTAGATTTCGCAACCTTTACAAGCCAATCAGTTATATTTGGTTCGCACTTAATCTAATTCAGTGGCGTATCAAGAAATTTATTTTAGGGGTGTGCTTATTGATGAAGGGCTGTTTTCAACTTCAGTTATTCGCACTGGATTTGTTATAATGATCTGTTTGTTATCTTTCAATTTGCTACAATGAATGAATAAATCGTTGACAGAACTGATGGTAAGTAAAAAACAGTGACACAGGTTTCACAAAATCGATGAAAATCGAGCATATATTCTCAAAATAGAATTTCGTGTAAGTAGTATTCATGTATTTAAAACAAAAAGTTTACAACTATATACATGGATTAGATACTTTTTGATGGGGTGGGGCTTTCGCCGTAGAAGTTCCCCCTAAATACGCCCTTGAATTATATTAATAAGATAATTTTAAAATTACGTTTAAACTTGCAAAGAAAAATAACCCTAGCACGATACGCCTTGCTATTTCAAGCTTGAATAGACATAATTTCTTTCCTTTCCAGACACCTAACGAACGGTAATTATTTATCCAGCAATTCCTAATTAAGTTTGTTCACTTAGGTGCAATTCAAGTTACAGTAATTTCTACACGCTATGAAAACTTCCTTGATTTGGTGAAGATGCACCGCAGAAGAGCGTTACGCCGTATGCAATAGTTGAAATTTACACCAAGTTCTGCTCCCATGGGCTATGTAGATGGCTGCTTAGTTCTCCCATAGCGCTACACTTTGCAGAACGGGGCCTAGAAATTTAGTTGAAGATATCGCAAACGGCTCCAATTGCGAGTTATAAATTCTCGACCTACACCTTAATTGCGAAATGTATTCCTAAAATTGCGCATTTCCCCCGAAAACGTACACGTATATTAGCCAACCTGAGAGGGTAAATGTGCCGGAGCCCCGTTTCTTAACGGTTTAACTTTAGCCTACACCTTGGAAAAAGTTTTATTTCGGGTTTTCCATGAATTCGCAAGCGTAGCGGAGTTACGCAGTGGCAGCAGCAATATTCAGCTGCTTGATATATACACTTTTAACAAGAACCGAAAATACTCCGTCTGTATATATTTCACTTGATCGAAGCAATACTCCTCGTGTAGAATTTTACGAATTAATCCAGAATCTCGTACATTTCGCGAAGGATATCGACAGATAGAGAAAAAAACTGGGGTATGTGCGTGCGTGTTTCAGATCGAAATCACCAGATTAGAGTTTAATATTTTCTTTTCTGAACTCGACTGAATTTTTATAACCTTGGCGAAAGGAGGAGTGAGTGAGTATAGATAGATCTAATTCTTTTAATGCTCTACAGTTGATTCGTTTTAACGAATTCAGTGACATCATCAGTTAACTTAGTTAGCCTTGGTTGGGAAAAAATTAGATCTCTGACTAATTTTTTTCATTTGTAATAATTCATCATAAGTTTTAACATAAAAATAACAATTAACGATCTGACCTGTGGTCTATTACGTAACCTTATTAAAAATCTGACAAATTACTATAATAAGACGATCACGCTCATGCAGATTTGGTAAAACGCCATTTTTAGGTTATTAGTGTCAGTTGAGTTGTGGAAAATTATCATATTTTGATGATTTAGATGCACGGATAAGGTTAATCTCTTTGTTATTATAATAGAAAATAAATTTGTATAATTTTGAACTTCTAGAATTTAATAATTCAATTAATTTCCCATTTGGCTAAATTCTGATTTATTAACTAGAAATAGACTAACAGAAGCCAAAATGAAAGAAAGATTAGATATACATATATCAGTGGTTAACATTTTAACCTTTCCAAATTTAACTTTCCGAGCCTTTATAAACTAAAACATTCAAATTTTGAACTGAATATCTAAACATTTGGGATTAAGGAAATTTGAAACTTTAAAGTCTTGAAAGCTTCCAAAAAAATACCAAGAGGGTCTTAAAATACTGATTATAAAATTTACTAATTATCAAGTTGTGGAAATCTACTTTAAGGGCTGGTTTCAGAAATTCAGTACATCGTCGAAATGCTGAAACATAAAGATTTTTAAAGATCTTTGAGTATTTGAAAAGGTTTGGTGTTAGTATTTTTTATCGCCAAATCTTTGGACAAGTTTTGTTCCCATGGAATTTAGATCTAAGAGAAATATACTTTGAGTAAGTTAATTTAAACACCAAACAATTTGACGAGAAAGCAGTTTTATTATTGCAAAACTTATGAAATCACTAATATTAATATTTAATATGTCCACCTATAGCTTTTATTATCATATTTGTACATTTTGATATAGCCTAATCAAACCTATGCAGTTTCTCATCTCGGAACCACACTTACATAGCTGCTTCAATGAGCCAACGCAGTTAATTTTTCTAAACCTTCTCTTGCAAATTAACCACAAATTCTCTATTGAGTTGAGATCTGGCGAGTTACCAGGCCAATCTAAGCAAGCGACAGTGTTATCAGCGAAGAATTTTATTGATGTGTGATTGGTTGCCAAATCCTGGTGCAGTATTGAATTATCAGCATTTAATTTGACAGCTCAAGAGCAAGCTTAAATAAATTAATAGATTTTTTACTATTCATCATCCCTTTGATTGGTACTAGCAAATCCGTGTCATACGAGAAATAAACCTAAAATATATGCTTTGCAGTTTGCTGAACGTGAGGTAATCAAAGTGGCTGTCAATGAAATCTTCGAACAAACTGATGCTGCCCTGGACGAAAAAATGACTCTGGTCTAAGTCTAGACATATCACATTTTTTACAAATATCCATTGTCCATTTCTTATATTTTGGGGTCTATTTAGCCTTTTTTTGTCCAACGCCCGATAGGCGTCGTACCATGGTTGGGGTGTGCACAAACGCTACAGCTACAACAGGGTGACCACTTTTTTCTGAGATGAATTCCCCGGGATTTTCCCGGTTTTCCAGGTAAAATTTTATCCTCGACTTTACATTTTAATTTACATCGGTGGAAGTCCGTTTTTTCCATGTCTGTATGGCAGAAGTAAAAAATAAGTCGCCATATTCGTTTTGAAAATTCCGGTGTTGAGCTCTCTATTCGCAAAACAAACTTTCGAGAGCACTTTTTCATACCCATACCCATACTCATGTTCATACCATGGACCCTCTACCCATTTTTGTAGAACGTGAACCGTGCTGTCATAGGCGGGCTTCTCATCCAGAAAGGAACGGCGGCGTTGTAACGTTATAACTATAACGGTTTTCCGTTATAAACTGGAGGTCGATTTGAAGCAGAAAACTGTTATAATGGTGATCGGAGTATCGGAGGGTGCGGTAGCGACGACAATGTCGGGAACAGATGCGATCGGTCCGGAGGCTCCTAATAAGATCTATCGAAGAACACAGTCTAGTACATGCTACATAGTTATGTGATTAATGAAGTTGGCGACGGTGATTTTAGTTTTGGACACTTTTCGAGTTAAAAAGGGCGGGTGTAGTTTTAACGGTATTTTTTTGTTTACTATTTGCGAGACATGCGAAAACATTTTGAGATCCCACTTTTTCCACATCTACATTCCACAATCCCAAAAACACAATCGCATCTCTTTCCAGAAACCAGATGGAGGTAAAAGAGTAAAGGTAGAAAGAATTAATGTCCGATGGTCCGATTTTTCCTCCGAAGTGCAATAACCGTAGACCGAGGGTGAGTGGGACTCCCGCTAACACTTCGATTCAATCAACGAGAATTCAGTTAACGAAAAGTGATCTCTTGAACGGGCTTGCGGTCGAGTTATTTGGTAACCCAAGAAAAACATTTCCCTGATCGGATATAGGTATGCCAAAACCCAATAGGAAGATATGGTAAAGTCGTAAATGTAAACGGTCTCATTAGTAAGTTACCTTCTTATTACAGATGTTCTCGCAAGAATTTCCCTGCTTTTTGCCGATTTTCCATAAAGTGGCTACCACTTACAAGACTTTCTGCAACTCATCACTGTTCTTGGATTAATTTTTGGAACGTCTTTTTTGTAGTTTTTCTTTTTCGTGTACTTTTCCTGCTATATCTGAGATAAAATCGAATCCGTTTCCTTGCGGAGCTTTACTATAGTGTTAACTGATCAGAACGAAATACTACTCTGCGATCTGTTTCTGACTTTTAGACGTATACTCTGAGAAAACTATCATTTGGCATGTACTTCTATTGATGTAATAAAAAAACAGGAAAAAACCCGAAGTGTTAGCAAACACGCACACGTCACAAAATAATATTCGAGGTCATAACAGTATCAACCAATTATCCAGAAATTATTTTAAACTTAGAAATGAGAAACTTTTGAAAGAACGTGTCCACAATCGCGACTAGGACTCGAGGGCGAAATAATTTTTTTTAAATAAAAATTACATGATAATCATTAAAGAGTCTTGATCACTGGCACCAAGCATACATCTCTATAAAAAATAGGTGACGAGTTATCAAGTTTTATCGAGTTTTTATACATCATGCCCCACAACCTTTGGAAATAGCTTTTTCCAATGATTTTCAATGGACACCGTGAAAAATCGTCACCGAAACGACATACTAAATTTCTGGAAGCATACTGTAGATTACCATGTCGTCTGGCGATTTTAATTAGAAAACATTCCATTCTCAAGAACTAGCAAACTGGGCTGGTGTGAATGGCCTTGCATGCTTTTCATGGTCTGGTCTTGCTATGGTTCGATTTCCAACCAAGATTCGATAAAATTTCTATGGATACATAATCAGTTCGTGACGAGTAGCCTCGTGTTTATAAGAAGTATTGGGGTTCGTGAATGAAAGGAATTCTTTTAGGTACTGAATAGCTAAGAACGAGAAATGAGTGAGTAATGATTCGCAAAAGTCAGAAACTTTTGTAGATATGCTCTTACTAGGTAATGAAGGATAAGGTTTTTGTAGGAATTGAATAGCTAAGAGCCTAAGAACCTAGAACAACATATTGCGAAGATTCGTGAATTGTAGAAGATTTTGTAGATAAACCATAGCTAAGAGGCGAAGGTGACTATGAAGGTCAATGAAATCAATTTTTGTAAAAACTACTATATTGGATAGTTAAGAATCTTAACTATCCACTATCTTAGTTGACTATAGCAACGTTCAAACATAATTTGCTTTTAATAAGAAGGTGACTGTCTGCTGTAAGGTTACTAACGAGATTTAGAATCATAAGCCCTTATTTCTTTCAAGCGACAACCGCGCTGCCATTAATGTTACATGTAGGATCGATTCACGATTCGTAGTTTGTTACGTAAGATTTTGAAAATAAAAGAGTCAAGATGAAACATCTATTTATAAAATTAGGCCAACACTGGTGGCGTTGCGGGATATATTTTTAAATCATATGACACTGGGAAAAGTTTTCTGAATAGCGATTACAGGCTTTTGTTCCGATATATATTTTGCGAATCATACAGCAACAGTGACACTGATTGTACAATCTCTACTACAGGATGATCAAACTACGTAAAGTATTCCAAGATGCAATACATGGTAACACGATCATTAAAAGCGCCCAAGCAAGTTTTCGCTTGACCTAAGACATAAAAAGTTTCAATTCAGGGATAATTTAAAACAAGTCAAATGTTATCTGAAATATCTAAACACGTCATCGTCCAAGCCGCAAGTGCAGGCTTCTTTTCTATTTCGCACTAAACTCAGTGCGATCGAATTATGTTCATTGAGTAGTGCTTCAGGTATTTTCGGTGAAAATTCTTGTTACAGTTTACTAAGAAGAGTTTTTCACTCACTATTGGTTTCGGTTGGTTCTTTCTCGTGGTGTTGGCAGTGTCAGATGTCAAAACTATGCCAAACTGTTTCTTCATAAGAAAAGTTCAAATTGATGAATATTTAACTAGTTTAATGAGTTAACGGTTTTATCATGAACCAAAATAGGCGTAGCTGTTCTACTGGAGTGTGTATGGTGATTTTTGATTTCAGGCCGTCTTAAAACAATTGTATTTTTTGTTGTTTTACGAGCAGCTTGTATTCAAAAACTCATACAATCCTTTTCTAAACATTTAGAATTAAATCTTCAAACCAACCATTTTGGTCTTTTTTCATTTTAAAAGCCTCAAATTTTATTCCTTTGAGAATAAAGACGAGCGTATGCAATGCAGGGGCATTTGCAGAAACTTCAGTAAAATCTCATCAGACCTATTAATAAACAAAACACGTAATCATATTTTTGGTGGAGGGGTGAATGGTGCACGAATGTATATAAATTGTTTGCTGTTTTTTTTTTTAATTTATAGTGGATGTGGATATGGAACTTTATACCATATGTAGCGAATACTAACTCATAATAAATTCAAACATGTTCACCATAATTCGTTTAGTTCGCTAATACGCTGGTGAAAGTGTAATTAATTACATGAATTTATAATCCGATATTCGCGTTTCTAAATGTCACTCATATACTCGACGGAGTAACTCGGGTCACTTTGAACATACAACATTATAGTACTAGTTACGTAATGAATCTACAGGTGATTACTTTTTCTAAAAAAATCTGCGCACACTAATTAACATGTCCAATTAAATCTAGCGAAAAATGCAGTAGAGAAGAAGGGATAAAATTCGTTATTATACATTTATGCGAAATAAACCTCTGAATCATTGTAAGTTATAAGCTTGACAAAGCGAAATTCGCTAAATCGGATTAGGTTTAGGGGAGCGAGGAAAAAAAGCGATGTTGGTGGTATCTGATACAAGCGTGAGTTCGTGTCTATTTACAAAACTTCATTACGTACGTGAAGAGGTATAGAACATGGAAAATTAAATGGGTTCATGATAATGTAGTTAGCAGCAATGACGTACTGACTGAGCGCTGAGCGTAGTGATGCAGATAACCGCGTTATCTCTTCTGAAATGTTGTAGAAATTGCCCATATTCCCTAGGTAAACACATTAGCTGAGAAATAAGTCTAGCAATTAGGTCTATTTGTAGAATAATATCTTCTGGGAGGCTATATACATCCGGAAGCGCTTGGTTTCGTATGTACTTAATACTTGTTGACCATACGTTTTAGTGAGGTACTTCATGCAAACTAAGATAATTTAGTTTTGGTTTAGTTCGACCCTAAAACTTTCTTTCTCGCCGCAAAACCGTAATTCCCCTAAGGTAATTACTAGTAGTACAGTAAGTACAGGTAGTTATAAACATCATAGCGTGCTTACTTTGCGCGTCAGTAGGAGATACTCGACTCTTCAAGTGCTCTTTATATATACATAGGAACTCCATGAATGCTCCTTTTTATTCTCTTTCTTGATAACATTGTTACTCATTATGATAAAAATTTCATTTATCCATCTATCTAAAGATCTGATTGATTGTAATTTGACTAGCGCAAAACAAAAAAACTAACCTCGATCAATCTTTAAGTAGTTCTGATTATTGCTTTGCCTGATTATACCTATAGATTATGTAACCTTTGATTTAGTAGAAACATAAGTTGCGTGTTAACCAGCATTATGTTGTTATTATTGTTGTAGTTGGCTAGACGTTTCTTAGACAATATGATCTCAATTTGTTTTGTATCTGAATACAATGAAATATAATTAGATGTAAAAAGTCAGATTGAAGGACAAGATTAATATTATTAGCAAGCTCTAGTTTGCGAATTTTGACAACTAGGCGTTGCTTTAGCTGGTTAATTTTAGCTGCTCGCTCATTTTTCAAACGAAGGCCAAACTTATTACCAAATACGGTTAAACGCAATTTGCAAAAATAACGACGCAGTACTACTATACATGTTATTTAAATAATGTTTATAATGTACAGTTGTAGACCAAGGTTGGCTATATATGAAATTCATTGATGTAATTTGAAAATGTATTTACCACGTTCAGCTACCGCACGCTCCTATAAATAGAAGTGGAATACTAAAACACGATAGCTATGGATGAATAAAAATTGAAACGTTGTGAATATCTCCCAGAGGTACCCGTGGTCACCTCATGTTTTACATATTTTAAATTATTAGTTTGAAAAGTGACTAAAAGTACAAAAAATGGATAAATCAAAAGGGTTACAGAGTTAGCGTATATCATTTCCAATGTTTGTCAAACGCATCTTACTTGTGCAAAACAATTCAAAGTGGCCATCTCCTTCGCATTGTTAACAACTACGGCTAAATGCATGAATACCAAGATAAACAATACAAAACCAAAAGAATTTTACGGCCCCCTGTTCTTACCATTTTTCAAAAATTTTGAATATAAATAGACTTCCTTTGGAAAAATTGTCAACAATCTTGATTACAAAATTTTACTTTAATTATAATCTTTTGCAGCGACAGACAGAAAGTAATACGGAATGGGCTAAGAATCAATAATTGGCACAAACCGTGTTTCGACGAATTCAATTTCACCAACTCATTTAATTCACGATTAATTGCCATATACCGGGTGTCCAAAAAGTGTGGAAACGCTTGAATTTCTCGAGAACGACACATCCGATTACAAAAAGAAAAAACACGCGTTCCTTTATTTTTTGAAACCTATTCAGTCATGATATGCAAACATCACCTCCACCCCCCTGGGGGGTGAGGCGGGAGTAAGTTGTGAAAACTTAAATGGGAACACCTAGTTTTTATTGCACTTTTGCATTTTCCATAAAAAACTGTTCTCAAATTGCAAATTTCGCCCCCCCACCACCGACTTCTCTTGGGGGTGGAAAGAGGGAAAATTGCACATGTCCGCAGAAAAACGATCTTTTTTTACTCCAAAATTTCCACCCCCAAAGGGGTTGGGGCGGGAGCGGGTTTGGAGGAAAAAAAATTTGGAGGAAAAAAAAGTAAAAAAAGATCGTTTTTCTGCGGGCATGTGCAATGTTCCCTCTTTCCACCCCCAAGAGGGGTCTGTGATGGGGGGGCAAAATAGGCAATTTGAGAACAGTTTTTTATGGAGAATGCAAAAGTGCAATAAAAAATAGGTGTTCCCATTTAAGTTTTCACAACTTACTCCCGCCCCACCCTCCAGGGGGGTGGGGGTGATCTTTACATATCATGGCTGAAAAGGTTTCAAAAATAAAGGGACACGTGTTTTTTCTTTTTGTAATCGGATGTGTCGTTCTCGAGAAATTCAAGTGTTCCCACACTTTTTGGACACCCGGTATATCAACAGATGTATTGCGGGTTAAAACTCTACATGGTGTTAGCAATGACAAAAGAGCTTGGTAAAATCGGTGATTATATTTCGTAGATTTCTTTTCCCATAGGGCGACCATAAACCAAAAACTAAATCTATTCCAACAACAATTTGAATATCAAGACCCCTTTTAATAAGCAATCACTACAAAAATTACCTATATGTGTCATACGCATTTGGTGCTTAAATTGGTTAGGTTCTGTCAGTGTCATTTGCAGAAGGGTTGAATATTCAAACCATTACATTACAGTTATTATTATAATGTGCCTTGTTTGTAATTCGGACAACCAAAGACCAAAACATGTAGAGACCGAAAATGTTGATACCAACACCTACCAAAAGATTTGCCTGTAGATGCTATACGACAAACATTAGGGGTCGCGGTTGTTTAATTAAGTGTTATTTCTCATATGACTACCATTTTTAAAAATCTTGAAGAAATCCAGATATATTGTATAAGTACAAAAGCATTTTACATTTTAGCAACTTCACAGAATCTTTAGTTTTGAACATTTCGTATTTAATACCAAATCAAGAGCGAAATATAAAAGGTTTTTAGGAAAAAATGGATTATGAACATAAAAAATAATGGTTTCGTTTCTGACATGAATTCTGTATGAGGACTGAGTGGTGAGTAGCAGTTTTTCTATGAATTTTTTTATTTGTATCAAGTAATTGCGAACCAAGCCTAATTACATGTATTTGCAAAGGTGAGAAGATTTTGATTATGCGTTTTTTGGTGTGACATGTAACAACGATACATACCAATCAAAAATCTTGCCAACAAAGAAGAACTGTGGCAATATCACCATATCCTAGTTTTTGTTTAATTTAGCTGTAACTGCATCTAGTGACTGGATGTTAGCTTCAAAACCATCAGGCAGTGTCGCAGAATTGAGCAGTTAAAATGCCTGAAAATATCGATGCCAACATATACAAAGAGTTATACCAAGAGGTAAGAAAAAAGAGAAAACATATTGATACCAACATAGAGTTGTACCAAGAACTAGAAGAAAGTGCATAAAATGTTAAAACCAACATATACAAAGAGTATCAAGAGTTGTATCAAAAATCTTGATAACATAGAAGAACTGTGGGAGTCACTATATCTCAATTTTTGTTTAATGTAGATATGACTGCATTCGGTGATTGGATGTCATCGTCAAGACTTTCAAGCATTGAGCAGTTAAAAATGCCTGAAATTACCGATGCCAACATATACAAAAAGTTGTATCAAAAGGTAAGATAAAGAGAAAAAATAAAACATATTGATACCAACATAGAGTTGTACCACGAACTAAGAGAAAGTGCATAGAGTTTTTATACCAACATATACAAAGAGTTCCACCAAGAGCAAAAAGTGAGACCAAAAAATATTGATACCAACGTATGTATACCAAGAGTAATGCTAGTAATGCTGCTTTTGATTTCTAATATGACAAATTATAGTTGGCGTTGACTGTTGAGTGCACGTGCATAAAATTGGATATTTTCTTGACACTTCAAGAATGAACTATGCTGCATCAAGACAAAAACTAATAGATTACAATCTAATCTTTTTTCAGTTGGTGATTACGTGATTAACTTCTATCTAGATTGAGTAAAAAGGAAACTAACAATCTGAATGGCAATATCGACGTTTATGATTTTCATCCTAGTGTTTTAGAAGTCTTGGTCAGGTCATCTAGATAAAATTGATTTTAACGGTACAAAACAGGTCTTTATGAATTATAAACGTTTTTTATCTCTATGGTGGTAGTTTGCCGTATTCACACCAAGGATAAGAATCATCTCAAAGGGCGGGAGGTAAAAACCACTGTGTTGATTCGTTTTACAGCAATCAATTAAAATAATAAAACAATTGAACAAAAATGCAGTTGCTGCTTTAAGGCAAATAGCAGTAACAAGTATCAAAAATTCCAAATACAAATTCGTACTCAGTGCATGTAAAGGAGCAGTAAATTAGTCACAGAAGTAGCTAAAACTTACTGAGAACAATTTTTTGATCAGAACAAATGCTGAGCAAAAATTCTATTTTGTCATTGTAGAATTCTTTTATGCGTGCAATATTCCTTTTTGCCTTTAATATTTACGGAAAAAAACTAATACATAATTTTGGTGCATTTTTGCCAATACTGACCAGTTTTGTCAAAAAAGTTTATTCACAGGCCGATTTAAACCATGGTTTTAACCAATTTTGCCCAGAGGTGCTCAAAATACCTGCCAACACTGACATCCTTCAGAGAACGTCTTAGTCGCGTACATATAGGCTGTATGCCACCGTAGTAAATGTTCTACACTGGCCATAACGCTGTCGTACTGTATTTATCAACAAACCCTGAAATAACCAATTTTCCAATACACGCCAAGTTAATGTAGGTAAATATTAAAAGTATATAGGCTTGTAAATTTCAGAATTTTGCTAAGTCACTATTGTATTTCTTCTCCAAAAGAACTAAGACCATGAAGAGGTGATTTCTTTAGATGTTAAGTGGATCGATATGGAGGTTTAGGTTTCTATCAATTACATAATTAGAATAAACTTTGGTTAAATGCTATTCTTTTTCTTAAGTTTGTTAGCAAGGTCAGTTTGGACTGACCTGTGACAGTCGACTGGTTAAGTGTATTACAAGCCGCCGTTACAAGTATTTACTTTTATAAATATCGATTCTTTGAGTTTTACCATGCCAAAACAGGAAGCAGAATGAAATACATATTTAGCTCTTTTAGAATTTGGACCAAGACCTCAACTCAATATTTCTGGTAAGGTTTAAATCAATGAAAGCAATGGGCTTCATTTTAAATATCTTCGCGTATGTGACCAAGACAAATCCCCCCCCCCCCCCCAATAGGTCTGGATTTTCTAAGTTATTCTATTGATGATTTCGAGTTTCAGAATTATGCCAAATGAGAATCAGTGTAGAAGTTTCTAGTTAGAAAGAAATGAGACAGAACAACATCTTAAAACGCTTCTGGTGAGTCAGTCGTAGTTAAACTCATTTGGCAGGATCAGTGCTCATCTATCGGGTTTTTTACACATTTACCAATTCCACAGTTCTGAAGAAATAATTGAAAAATACTCTCTCTCTCTGCGATTTTTATTAATATTATCTCCATAGCAGGTAACATTTAGGTCTTTATAAGAGTATTGATATTTGCCTTTAATATGCATTCAAGATTGCTTCGTTTCATTGCATCTCATGATCAATAATTATTAAGGTTAATGCAAAAACGTCAAAACGTCAGTTGCAAGTAAGCATTTTAAAAGGCTCTACTTTAAACATGAACAGTTTTCCATAAAATCCTTTTCCACTGTTTTGTATTATTTCCAATATCGAACGTTTTATTCTTCTAAGAAACCATTACAAAAGACAGTTACGAAACAAAAAAACAGGCGGAGAAATAGGGGCAATTTAAATTCGTTTCGAATAATAAAATTAAAAAGGTAAATTATTTGTGCATTCTAGAACTCTTTAAAACGTAGATCGCATAAAACAAGCGACCTAGGTTTAATATCCGGTAATGGGCAATTTCAAACATGCAATGGTTTCCGTAAGTCTGTAAATTGACTGTTTCTCGAAGCGGTGGCGATAGTGTCTTGGCGCAATAAGGGAGTTCGCCGACAAATGTAATTGCAATCGTACACAGAGAACACAGCAGCAGCTCGGCATTCAAGGGAAAATTGCCTAAGTAAAATTACGTTCTCTCTTGTGTTGTGTGTAGCAGATGTTAGTTAAAAATCGGAGAATCTGAATTTCAGAATATGGGAGACGTTCAAGACGCAAAATAACTGATCATGGACAAAAAGAATATAAGTGTCGGGGGTAGTGCTAGCGCTGGCGGTAATAGAGGGCGCTAATAATAAAGGAATTTGATTTGGCAGAAGATGCTGTGGGAAAATAAATATTGAAGGAGAAAGAGGAAATGCACAAAAGCGCCAAGGGTGGTATCAAGAAAACTGTCTTACAAGGACTCTAAATGGCCAGGGCAATTCAGATGGGGAAATAGAGCCAACTTGAGTCAGCACGGAAACAGTTCGGTACATTTTTACGACTTCATTAATGCAAGACTGCTTTTTAGATACAACCGAAAATGGGGTGTTGAAATTAAAGTGCAGATTAAAAAGCGGAGTGGTTCACATTACAGAAACCATCTAAAGGAAATGTTTCCAGAACGCAATTGGACATAAAATTCAAACTAAAACATCGCGGCGGAGAAAGTTTCGTTTTAAAACGAATCTCTATTGTAACGCACATTTATAGGGCATTATTAAGAATTTCCAGCGAGTTTTAATATAACGAAGGTCGTACGAAACAAATTAGGCACACTTAATCGCCCATTTAAGAAAATTGGTGAAATTTGGGTTGAATAATTCAAGACTTTACCTTATCTTAACGCTGACGCCGACGCTGTTCGCCATCGGAATTCTGGGAGCAAAGGAAGAAGGACGCAGAGGCAGAAAAAAACTCACCTGAAATAAAACAATCTCGTTTAGTAGCCGCTTTATCTAAAGCGTTTGTAATTTATACAATAGCAATAAAATCGCTAGGCAAAAGCAGCAAATCGCTAATTAGGCGTGTTAAAACCAGGCAAACGTCCTCGATTAGTGGGAATTAACAAAATCGTAATCTCTGGTAACAAACTAGTTCCAAGTACTCGAAAAGCGATCTCACGTACGAAATCTATCCGGGTGCGCAATTAACAGAGATAAATCACTTTTTATAATCTGGTAACGGAGGCAGTATCAGCGGTATGCAAATAGCAATAAGAGGTGCTAATCTTGGTGGTGGCACATTTCGCTCCACCACCACTACCACCGCTAGGAAGGTCTACGATGGGAGAAAGGCGGGCAAAAAAGGGTCGACACGTACAATTATATATCGTGGCGCGGTATAAATGCAATTTTGTATCTGCCGGCTCATTCTTATTCCGGCAATGTTTCGCAGAGTCGTTCCGCTCAGCCTGTGAGCTTATACTTCCAGAGATCTCTAGTGATAGATGCCCGCCGCTGTGTGTTCAAAATTGCTAAAATGCAACGCTCAGCACTTTCAGACCGCGGAATGATCAGACGGGCCTTGCATCGTAACCGGGAGCTCATATTAAAACTTTAATAGTGCACACCACCATCGCCAACCAACCACCCTTCCGTCGTCGTCGTATCGGATTTCTTCATTCACGGTGACTGATGACTCGGAAAAAGACGGAATTTGCAATGATTTACCAAGCTGGTGCACTCTCAAATTGACTTACAACGCTAATTTATATGAAATATTAAGCTATTTTAGCTGTGCAATTTTCCTTTAACTACACCTAACTTCCACATGGGCTGCTGGCAACTACCAATTTGAAACTAGACATTCATCAAAGCTCGTAGTTATGTTAAAAAGCTTCATTACAGATAAACTCTTTCCTCCCATTAAAACAGAATTTACAATTATAATTTAAAAGAGGGGTAGGGGGATCAACAATACAAAATAAATTTAAAGAATATTACAGATTTTGCAAAATTCTGTAATTCTTTATTTGGCCAAAATTTAGTTACTAAATATGTATACTGCAGTGACTGACGGCAGAGACTTTACAGAGCTTCCTCTTTCGCAAGTAAGATGATCACTAGACTCCTTCGTGTAATAAAATTGAGGTGTTTTATCAAAAACATATTCTTGTGGGAGAAATAAAGTCAATGCTGTAATGATCTTTAGATGGCTCTTATTAGGGTGATCCTGCGCACACGATATGAATTCCAAATGCATGTTTTGCGCTCTTGGGTTTCAGAATGCAAGTAGGTACTACATATTAAGGTAAATTCAGAAAATCGCTTTAGCTTTGTAATTTAGCTATAGCAAACATTTTTGCATCCTCTTATATTTTTTGACACAATCTGTATACGAGTATAATATATATTACCAGCTGGTAAAGTTCTGCATACATTAAGCCTCAGTCCGACTAAAGAAGTCTAACGCATTGTTCTAAAATCCTATACTAACTTAACCTAACTTAAACTAAATTAAACTAACCTAACTTTAAATTAAACTAACCTAACTACAGTTTGCAGGAATTATTATTCGTACAGTAATTGTCATTCGCAGTAAAGGGTTTTACCTTTTATTGTCATCCACCGACCCACCGTAATTAATTAGCTGTCAGTATTTGACTTTAGCAGTAAAGAGGTGGTTCCTTAAAAAGTCTTAAGGCTCCAAATCGCAACCAGTTCAAAATGTACGATTGTCCTAAACACCCTAACTGACCTAAAGAACCCAGGACTGAAAACCTAAAAACTTCCTATGCCCAATTACCATTCAACTGATTACTAAAAATTTTCGTTTCAGAGTAAGCAGTTATATTAATTTTTACAGCTTATCAGTGTTTTCAGATTTTGGACGACTCTTAAATAGTCGAGCAGGCCAAATCATTCTATTGATCGTCCTTTTAATTTTTAGCCTTTTAACTCAACAAAGATAGGCAGGTTGCCATTGCATAAAAGCAATAGATTTTTCCCAAATACTGTGAGTTTATCCAATGAAATCTACTCACCCATACTGTCCATGGATCTTCGCTGGGTTCTTTTCGCGGTACTATTACAACTTCAAGTTGTTTGTTAAATGTTTATCGTTTTACTCGTTTATACACTGATGGACAAGGCAAAAACACATTGGTGAACAAATTTGGGCATAAGTTTTGTTAAAAAAAAAACTATACACTGGAAAAAATAATGGATAAGTAAAACAGGTGGGCAAATATGAGAAAACTGTACAAACGTCTGATAAACTTCCATTATAACAGTTACAGATATGAAAATTCTCAGCGAGGCATTTCTTGTTAATATGTGCAAAATAAAATGCAAAAGTCTTGGTCAAATGATAAAATTCTGATCATGGCTAAAATTGAAAACCACGTAGCTGTCGAATTAGTCATCTTACCATAAGCATTTTGATCAAGTACGCAAAAACAAAATTACTTTCTTCCTTTACGACCCAGTTAATTCTTGCAAACATATAATAGCAACATATATCCCAAGTAAGGTTTGTTTAAAAAAACATTTGGAAAAAATGCGATTGGGTTTTTTTGCGTCAATGGATTTAGAACACGGACTACAAAACAAAATAATTAAAATAATACAAGGAACAAGATCTTTTATCATTTGGATGAGATATTGATTCCATACTCCATGATCCATTGGTAAACAAAAATTAAAAATTCTTGGTAAAAAAAAGGATACTTTTACCAGTTGGATGAGGTACGATTCCATCCAGCTTCCTTTCAAAAAATGTCATAGAAAAGACGGTTTTTTTCCAAAGTAATCCTCTACCTTGAACAAGATACAAGATCAAAACTTTTACTACTTGGACGTGATATTAATTCCATTCAGCCACCTTCCAGAATGTCATAAAAGAGACGCGTTCTGATGTCTTGGTAAAAAATAATTTTAAGTATCCTTGGTCCTAAGTAACCTTTTGGTGTTTACCAGAATCACGACTCCGTTTATCCAAACTAATCTACCTTAAACCAGAAGTCTAAGAATTTAGAACTCGCGATTAAGCTACACAATATGGAATAAGACCCCAAAATAAGATATTTAAAATATCATCTAGATACTATTTAGATGAGACATTGATTTCATCCAAACTCCTCTCAGAGTGTAGTAATAATGTGCGTTCTGATTGCTTGGTAAAAAATCTAAACTCTCCTTAGTCCCAAGCCAAGTAACCTTTTGGTTAAGGTTAAGATACGCGATTGAGTTCTACCTTGAATCAGATGTCTCTAAGCAAGCTCATAAAATCTGCATTAGATTTTTCATAATTGCAATCCTTTGATTGAACTATTAAACTAATTTATTGAAATTTCTGCTAATCAATGAGGATTAAAAGCTCTTTTACATGACGTTTATAAACGTAATAGGGTATATTGTAATATACATCTTCAGAAACATCTTGTATAAATTCTGGAAAATAAAATTTGATATGTGAGAAAAAATAGAAATATGAAAATTGTTTTGCAAGAAAAAAGCGCTTTGAAAATTGATACATAAAGCAACAATGGTAAGAGTCGCTTTTGTTTCTGCAATATTGTTATTTAAACAAAGCTGACGCTATAAAACGCCGAAACAGAAAGTAGTAGAGAATCCTCAAAATGTTCTGATTTGAAAAAGCATTGTCATCGTCTTGTTTTATTATTTCCAACTTAAAGAGGTCTGCTATATAAATCACGACTTTTCCCTTCCAGTATCTCCTCAATTTTATTATGTTTGTCACCAAATACCAGAGGTTTTCTGGTGTTTCATGTTTTCTCTTTTATATTATAGACCTTCACCGTAGTATCAGCAGAAAAAATTAAGATAAAACATATTTCTGGATGGAACCGATCTCTTTCCACATGAAAACAACAAAGACTATAAAAATGCCTAAACAAAGCTCGCTTATATAGAGCTAGCAACAGCCCATTACGGCGTCTGGGGTCGTCTCGACGCCTAGTCAGTTAGACGCCTGGCAAAAAGGAGCTTCCCGAAAGTTACATTTAGTGAAGCCGTACAATCGTCCCCGGCAATTCAGACAGCCCGGTTATCGTTCCTAAGCTGGGCTGCAAATTTTGGTTTTTATGCCGCAAAAACCCCTAGCTGGGTCAAGATTGCGAGGAGGAAGACTATCCAGTATTCGCTGAGTAGATTAAGATATGCAAAGTACTTCGTGTGCTATATACAGACGAGTGCGTCATAACGCTGCTGGCAAGTGCGGCAGATTAAAAACATATTTAGCAGGAGGCAGGGTACACACCAAGTTTACATAATTTTAATCAGGAACATAATCTGTTAAAATTGTTACTTGGCGCCAGTTGTTGGCATTTTCGGGAATCTAATAATAGGAAAAATGGGAGAAAATAAAACGTTTTTAAGAAACTAAACACTTTAAACAGGTAGGTCGTATGTATCAACATTTGCCAAAACGCCTAGCAAAGCAAGCGAAGCTTCGTGTTGCTTTAGGTCAGCAAGCAATTACGAATCCTGATCCACCTACTCTTTCTATTTTTCAACTTCTGATGCGATTTAAATATCCGTATTTCTCACAAACTGGGGAATCTCCAATGTTTTCGTCAGACTAAGTATTTTAAATTGATAAAACCAAAAGTTTCCTAGACATAAATCAATGTCATCCCTTTCCGTTCAGTGGATATAACAAAGTTTCAATTTCCCGAATCGAACAGACATTAAGATTTGATTCGGGTTTCGTATTCCGCACAGCGAAGATAACGTCAACGTCGCTCGCGGTTCCTCTTCACACACAACAGGCTGCTACACTTTTACTCCAACTCCGAGTCGTATCTCAGAAGCATATTATAATACTGAATCATCCCAAAAAAATAAAAAAGTGTTATGAAACACAAAAAATGAATAATGCAGCGACAACTCTAAACGACGCACAATAAAGCAAAATAAGTAACCCCTCTCCAATCTGTTCATCTAATTTGAAGTTTATGAAATGCATAAATTGAATTCAACGTTTCTTTCTGGAGATTGGTTCGCTTTTCAGATTCAAGTACCGCATTTATGAGTCGATATAGTAAACAGGGAGTCTGCAATATGACAGAGAAATGTCTATGGACGGGGAATAACCGAAAACAAAATTGGAAAAACAATGTGAATTTCAAGGAACACTGAGCAAGCAATTTGGTACAAATTTCTTGGCGGGTACAGCCGACCAAGCAAACTACTGTTGTTATAAGTAATAAAAAGAGATGTCCGTATTTACTTTGGGTGGATGTCGAAGATACACTTTTGGCACAGGTGGAACTACAACGGGGATTCTGCTTAGTTAGTAGTTTAATCCCGGCACTAACAAAGTTATTCTTATTATTGTCACCAACATAAATTTTCAACGTTACTTTTTGGGGAAAATTCGATTTGGTTGTTGTCTGTACTTGATTTAATTGAAAGTCCAGTGGCGGCGTGGCGTGTTCAGGGCATTACGATAGGCAGGTTTTAAGGTGTAGAAAAAGGCGCCTCTATGTTTCGTAAACTTTATTAGGAACTACAAACTTAAAAGTATAACACGTTTAAACCTAAGCAGCTAAGCAAGGAACAAGTAAACGGCATGTTAAAGTAATGATCGATTATAAACATGTATGTTGATCTGGCAATAATTAATCAGAGAAATATTTGTCTGGCAAGTTTGCAATCGTTTTTTTTAAGTATTTTGATTCATATAAGAATTAAAAAACCATTACATATTTGTTTTAAATGTAAAATTTTTTTCCACACTATTTGATCTCTTTGTCAATAAATCAGAGGGGATGCCCTGCCAGACAAGGGTTTTCCTACTCATCTACTATGAATACAGATAAAAAAAGAGATTTTATCCATTACGGAGTTGTGAAGCGGTCGTGTTCGCTGGCTCTTAGACTAGTTATATGTAACTTTTTCTAATGCGAGTATGTGGTGTTAATAAAATGTGACTTTGGGTTAATTCTCATGTGTGAGCAAAGGAAAAATAATGAATAGGATCTAAAAAAGATAGATACATATTTAACGATTACTTGAAAACGCCTTGCAATAAGTAGCTTTTTTGTAATGTTAATTAACATTTGTCAAAAACATTTTAGGTTAGAGGGAGGTATATAGTCTAGTATTTGTAAGATTTCGTTACCTAGCACCAACCTTGCCAAAAAATGTTACTATATTTTAGTTAAACGTTAACAAATTAAACGTTAAAACATAGAAAGATCAAACAGTTCTGTAACAGTCTCTAGAAATGTCTCCCATAAAACCTTTAAACCTCACGATGGCACGGGTTAATATTGACCAAATGGACTAGAATTTTGCTCGGCTCATTCATTTGACATTTTAAAAATCTAGGTGGAGCAACCAAGCAATTTTAAATTTTGCAAAATAACGGTCACCCTAATGTATACTTTTGTTCATCACATGTAAAAGACGAACTTAGTTTAAACTTCATTGTATCATAACATCCTAAGAAATACCTAATTTTTTTATTTAAAAATGTCCTAAAATCCTAAAAAAAAAATACAATAAATGGGAGTGAGAGTCCTGAGTGTTCTTTAAGTCCACTTAGTACAAGGTGAAGTAAAATTCACAGGTAAAACATTAAAATGTGCAAAGAACATTATTAAAAACGTATTACACTTTTAATTGCATCACCGGAAGACGCGCCGAAAACCTTCGGCTTAAGAGACAGCTGGCTTGACCACCCGAACACGCAAAAACACACCATCACCCTATTTTACTTGATTATTATTAATACTTTATTAATTAATTCAAAAGAGAAATAATTAAGATAATTAATTAGCTTATAATAATATCTTAATAGAGGGTTAGAAGTGGGTGGCCGTACGGTAAAGGGTATAACTCTAACTCAGGCAGCCCGGGTTCGATTCCCGGAACCGGCGAGAACATTTTTCTCGTCGATAAAGCTTCAGTATATTTCGCCGTGCTGTCAGAAGGGCACGCTAAGCAGTCGGTCACGACAACCACATAAACATCTTTCCGTGGTTGCCGTTAAACATAACGTCGCCCTATACCACAAATATGCATTTACTTCAGTGGTTTGGCAATGTTAATTACAATTAACATTTATACAATACAACACAAATTAATAAACACAGGCGACAAACGTGTAACAATACTAACAGTAAGGCCAGTCACCGTAGACACAAAAATCGCATTAGGTCGCAAAAAACTGCACTGTGCTGATTTTTTGGGATGTGGTTAGTATAGATACCAATAGCGTAAAACCAAGTTTGCAGCTTCGAAAGACCTGTGATGCTCGAAAAACCTCGAAATTTTCGGATTTTTTTTTTTCATTTTTCGGCTTATAACTTCTAAAAGGTGCATCATACGAAAAACATCACCCTGTACACTTTTAAAGTAAGCAAAATTTGCGTGCAACCGTAGCTCAGTAGATCCAATAGGTCCCGAAATACAACACTTCAAAGATTGCCCATTTTTTCCAAAAGTTCCTTGTCCACCCCCAGTTGATGGGCTCTTTCTCTACTCTACACCACTTCTGCACCTGGTGGTAGGTTCTGTAGGAACAGCAGCCGCTTCGGTTGGAGGTAGACGAGCGAGGTGGACTTTGGCGTTGGCAGCAGATCGGAGAAATATCTTGTAACGCAGGGCGTTGGGGGAGTCGTCTTCTCCCCCACCATACAGCGCCACGAGACATTTGTTGCCAGCAGAGCTTATCTTCTCATGAGTGTCGTCATGGTTGAGAAACGTGGTAGCCGCTTCTAGTAGGTCAGGCTGTTTTGAAAGGACGTACAACATCTTCATTTTCCCATGCCAGAGAAGGGCACAGGTGGTGTCGCAATCAGTGAAGGCGTCAAGGAACAACACTATTCCAGGGGAATGGCTCTCCTGGAATGAATGATGTTGAAGAGAACTGGTTACAACCTGTTCTACCCCTGCCACTTTTCCCAGCGATTATGACGTGCTCCCATTCCTCGCTCTTCTCCAATGCTGTCCTCACAATTAGGCAGTCGGCGTCCTCTGGGGCTTGTTTCGTTTCGATCCCTTGTATATCCAGTCCAGTGCAGATAAAGTTGATTAAGGGCTTTTTGTTTTTTGGGTTGGACAATAACTTTTCTTTTGATTACTTCTTTTGGGCACTTTGATCAATGTCGATTCTTCAAAAAATACAACCGACACATTTTTCCCAAAATGATTCAACGTGTAGGTAATATAAGCAGCTGCTGTTTCCCTCACTGAGCTGTTCCGTTGCCATATAACCTTGTGCAACAAGTATCGTCCATCCACTATAACAAACGTACTTTCTCCAACAGCGACGTTTTCTGGGAGGGGCGTGAAAGCAGAGTAGAACGCCTGGCTCCATTTCTTGAAAACGCCCTGCGTTACGGGATATTTCTCCGATCTGCTGCTAACGCCAAAGTCCACCTCGCTGCCCGGTCTGCCCCCAACCGAAGCGGCTGCTGTTCAACATTCCTACAGAACCTACCACTAGGTGCAGAAATGGTGGGGGTAGAGAAAGAACCCCTCAACTGGGGGTGGACATGGAACTTTTTGGAAAAAATGGGCAATCTTTGAAGTGCTGTATCTCGGGACCTATTGGACCTACTGAGCTGCGGTTGCACGCAAATCTTAGTAAATTTTGTTTACTTTAAAAGTGTACAGGGTGACTTTTTCGGAATGGTGCACCTTTTAGAAGTTATAAGCCAAAAAATGAAAAAAATCCGAACAATTTCGAGGTTTTTCAAGCATCACGGAGTTAGCACAGGACTTTCGAAGCTGCAAACTTGGTTTTACCTATTGGTATTTATACTAACAACATCCCAAAAAATCAGAACAGTGCAATTTTTTGCGATCTACGGTGTTTTAAATGACTGGCCTCCTATTGTTCAAATTAAAATTTTTTTATTTTTCTGTATATAAACTGAAACTTAAATTGAGAAGCATATTTTTTAACCCTTCTTCATCGCACTAAAAATGACACTAAACGTTTTGTCGATGACACTATGTGTAGGGTATTTATCAATTAAAAGTTTTTCAGTTATTCACATACTCACCAAAAGCATGTGAAGGTTATGGTAATGACGACGACATGACATGAAACGGATATATTTATTATTTACTAATTTCACAATTTAACGTGCCAGAGACATACCGCGGGACACGTAATTATTACATTCCAACGAGCAACATTTTGGAATATTAATTACGGCATGCAAAAAAAATTAGAGATACGTAGTTTTTATGTGAATTTCTATTCGAGCGCTACTTGAAGTACTGAAGAGCGCCGCTATTTATTTGGAAGCGTAATAATAGTTTGACGTAATCGAGTGCAGCAAATTGAGAAATAAAATAGGTTTTGGTTAAATTTTTTATTCTTTTGTTGGTATACGTCTGTGATATGTATTTAATTTTTTTGCCAAAAATGCGCCGTTTCCCTGTTTTCTTTGTAGCAGGGTCAGGAGACCCTACTAACCCCCTCTTGGACACGCCCCTACAAAACGTGTAACAAATAAAAATTGCTTGTTTATTAAGGTCTCTATTATTAAATTAGCTCAATCTTCGCTACTGCAAAAATGAATAATTATTATTTTAAAACGAAATTGATTGTTTAAAGTTCCCCATAATTGCAAACACTATGACGCATAAATGGAAAAAAAGTTAAAAGCACGATAAGATAAAATGCCAATGCAGTTCCCAGAACAAAAAAAAGTCGTAGTGGAGTTTGCTGACGAGGTGTGAATATCAAATGTTTTTAATTTCACGTTTATTCACCTGAGAACTGCACAATAGAAAGCGCTATAGTTAATTTAGCATAAAATTACCTCTGCTGGAATCGAACGCCCGTCCATTGTTATAAATCGCCGCAATCACTACACCATTGCAGAGATCACATTACGCCCACACCAATGTTAATCTAAAACATGTCGTATGGTTCTTATTGTTCATTTAATTAAACAGAAACTAATTAAATGGCGTGCAATGCCTTTCTTTGATATCATCGTTTCAATCGGTTCCAACTGCACATTCCGAACGACAACGGGAAATAATGAAAATTGAAAAGGGTAATCCGTGCATCCAATCTGCTAACAAAAAGCTATTCTATAATCATCTTCATTTCCAGTCAGTTTTCGCCCGTTCCCCTTCTTGATGATGCCAACAAGATGAAAAGAATCATTCTTAAGGAGAAAGTGAAAGTAAAAAACATTTTGCCCAGAAGATTAAAGAAGTTTCAATTCTTGTCAAAATCCGTTTTTGCTTGAAAACGCTTTCCAGAAAACCCAATCAAATATTAACGCACTTCATGTTGTAGGAAGCGTAACATTTGACCCACAATTAAGTTTTCACGTTTGCTTTATTTATACAAAACATACGAAGGCCAAGAGTCGGTAGTTTCTGCATTGTTTACTTTAACTTGCATAACACCCTTACCGTGTAAGGTAAGCTATTAAATAATACATTTACTCCAGGAATAACAAACTACCCTGGCTACTTGAATTAACTATACAACTTTGTGAATACTAAACTAGCTTAACATTGTGTTTAAATTATTTTCAACAAATTACATATGTCTGAAGTCAAGTATGGTATGCAACAAAACACTTTTGACCTTTTCGCGGAAACGTAATAAAAACAAAACCGTCTATTCTGAACAGTGATGTGGGTTGGTGAACTGTTTGCCATATGAGTTAATTGCATACAGAAAGAACAAGACATTCCCTCCTGGATGGAGAAGGAAATGACAGATTATGCAAGCGTGTTCGTTTTCAAAATTAAATTTATTAATGCTGGCCGACATGAACTGGCTGACCTCGATGAGGAAAATAATTTTAGAAAAAGTGGTTTTGAAGTTGGCTAAACTTGCAATAATGCAATAGTGCACAGATTAATCAGATGTAAATAAGAGCAAATGGAATTTGGAATGAAAAACTAATATGATAGATTTTGCTCTTCCACTTAACCCTTATCAGCAAATTAGAAAAACGCATAAGGAAGATAACGTGGACTTTACGGACAATTTAAGGCGTTAAAAGCCCTAAAGTATTTTAAAACGGTAGGTATCATTCCAAGAAACCAATATACTATATACTCAAGGCTACTGTGATTTGGAAAAGGATAATGTAAGATCGTCGTTACTGAGCTATCGCTCCTCCCAGGCCTTCCCTTTCTAGAAATGTAGAACAGTGGAAAAATGATTAATTATTATTTAGGTCATTTAAGCTAGCAAAGGCAGGTTAAAAATTATCAAGTACAGAGGAGCAAATGACTTGAATCAAAGTCGCAGGACGGGGGGGGGGGTTATTCTGAACTATAAGAAAACCTTCATACCATTTGGAGTAAATTACCCGGGTGAACCAGGGTAAATCACGCTCATCTACTTACAAAACAAAATATTTCAAGTTTTACAAGCTATAGTATTGAAATGATCGTCTCTTTGGGCAATCCATTTTGTTTGGGCGACAACGAAATGGAAAAAATTCTTAACATGTTATGTGCATTAGGCATCGCTGTCGGTCTTCACTGTCAAGTGTAAGGTGTCTCACAAATCCGGAAAGAACTGTTGTAAACACAATAAGATCTTTATATTTTTATCTGTATTTTGCCCTACTACAGATCGTTTGGTTTTTCTTCTAGATACTTCTCATGTTTTCGCTGCTAATGTGGAAACGACTTCTTTTTTATCTGTATTTTGCCCTACTACAGATCGTTTGGTTTTTCTTCTAGTTACTTCTCATGTTTTCGCTGCTAATGTGGAAACGACTTCTTCTCCAGAAAATATTTACGGTTTTGCAACATGAGTTCAAGAAAGAACCAAAAAGGCAACATTTGGCAGTATTAAAATCGCACAAACCTGACTGCTGGAGATTCCAGTTGCTTTTGTTAAAACAGACGTGGCAAAAAATCTTTTCGTAGCTAACCTACAACCTTTGTGGGGAAAGTAACAAGATACACTTTAGGAAACGCCCATTTTGTAATCATAATAACAGTTACTAATCGATTAGTTTATAAAATAAATATCTCATCTCAGAAACCTAGCTAGCGATGAGTAGGCTTTATATGATACATAGCCCTGTATTATTATCGTCCATGGCTACTTCCGTAGAATGCTTTTACGGTAATTTACATACACATTATCGGATAGAGCATTGAATATGATGTTATATTTTAATCAATGTTCTGATACTGCTGCTTGACCCATCGCCACTGATTCCAATCTTTCTTTACATTGTCAAAAACAACAAACCTCTTCACCAAGTTCTTGTCTAATCTTCTCGATGTCCTAAACAGTCAATTCTTTTTCTCTCCATTGCTCTCATCGGAGAAAAATGTTACATTAAAGATATACAAGGTGTTCCGTATCGTTATGTTCAAACTTCGGGGGCATTAAGTAGATTCAATTCTGAGAATAAAAAAAATAGAAAAGTGATAGGTCGATTTTTATTTGTTTCGGAGAAACAGGGCTATGAAATTCTTTTGCAAAGTAATAATTTGTTTTCTGAAAAGCAACAAATAAAATGAATGAATGAGTGATTAACTTAAAAATGCTTAAGTAATTTTAAAAATGCCCTACCACTCCCAATCTACAAGCTTGTGTTTGCTTGCAGACAGATGAAGTGACGCTTGTTTTCGCGTATCTCTTGGGCACCCTGCTGAATGCGCTCCAATAATTCTTCACGGGTGTTTGAAACTTAAGGGTGCACCTCGTCACGTTTCATGTAACCCCAGAAATAAAAATCAAGGAGATTATGATCCTGAGATCTAGCTGGCCGTGTAACCGATCCAAATTCCGAAATGTGGTGGCGCACCATCCATTTGAATCCACATACATGTACCTTACGTATTATTAACGTTACATTTTCAAAATAGGTGCCAATGGGTTTGTTTGTTTGATTGGGTAAGATTTGGGTTGCGGTTCCAGGCAGGTTTTTTTAAAGCATGGATACCCTTCAAAAATTAATATCCCTTAGTATCTCCGAAACAAATAAAAATAGACCTACCACTTTTGTTTTTTACACTCAGAATTAAATCTAGTTCACATTTCTGGAGTTTGGACATAACGATGCGGAACACCTTGTATAGTCTATGTAAATAACGTGACCACGCACTAGAAAATCTAATATTGCAAAAAAATTAACAGAATATTAACAAAAATTGTGCATTTTACAAAAATGATTCCTATCCCATGTGATAGAAAATTTCATGTAAAGAAATCTACGTAATGGACGAAATTGGAGTATAGCGATACCAAGAAAAATGCAAGCTAAAACGTGAGTTTGCGTACTGTGTCATTACGAAAAACACGCCATATTGAAGCAGCGCATCATAGAAGCAGACCTTCCGTCAGTATCTTTTTCGGGAAAATTCCGGCATGACACTATTAACACTAATTGTTTTAGAATTATTTCAGGGTTTAATCACGATTTGGAAAATTATAGAATGAACTTCAAGGAATAAAATTAATTGTACAGGATAAATATGAACAAAACAGGAGTAACTGGCATAGGGCCAAATTATCAACTGCTTATTATTGTGTAAAGCAAAACAGATCGAAAAACAGCCGGAAAACTGGTACAATTGGCAGCTGGATTTTCTGAGTCAAATCTTAGAGTTTTACAGTTTCTTGCTTGAGGTGTGTTACTTAACAAAATTCAAAAAATTTTCAAATTAATTTTGTCTCTAAGATATGACATTTTTCGAACGAATATTTTTGGTCATGTACTATTCAACTACTTCCATTGACGTATTTTCGCCAGTAGCCAGACAACTAGCTGAAATGGGTAGATTTATGTCTTTTCAGTTATTTTGGCAGCAACTGTCTTGGTCTTTCTGAGTGCATTTTTGCCCCAACTCCAATCATCAACTGGAGCTTAGAGAAACTTGGCAAAATTGTCACAAAATCAGTAAACATACTCAGCTATGACTTCCTCAGAACGCTGAGAAGAGCACCTTACGAATTTGAAGTTCTTCCTATTCGGAGTTTCTGCTCAGATCATCAAAAAGTGGTTACAAGTGTCCAAAGTAGAGAACAATATGAGTATCTACGTTAAATGCCATAAATAATATTATTTGAAGCTTCAGACTTTTTTGGGCAGTCTCTTCCTTCAAAGTTCCTGTTTGGAAATGGGAAGTTTGGAAAAGATCAAAAACAGAAAATCAGTTTAATGCAGCATAGTCCCATAGCCAAAATCGTATTAATCTACGTCAATTGGAAGAACGTGTGGACATAGAAGCATAAATCTAGTAAAATTAAATCAATTCCGACAGAGCACAACCGAGCCTTAGCAAAATTATTACATTTCCTCGGAAACAAACACAGAGCAAAACTTTATAGTTATTAGCTAACGAAATAAAAAGCGCTTACCAGAGAAGTTAATCTCATTGGCACAGTGCATAAAGTCCCATAAAAACGCAACACAAACACAACAAAGAATCTTTTGCAAAGAGCAAGCAAGCAAGGCAAAACAGTGCACGGAAGATAAAACGAATTATATACGGGGGAGAAAGAGAGAAAAAGTAACAAAAAGAGCTCGCACATAAAACTAAATAGTTACACCGCAAACGATATTAAATTTATTTACGGTAGCTCCGACGCCGTTTGAAAATTATTTTACCAGGCACACAACCAACTGAATTTATTTTGAAACTGTTAGTGAACCACACTCGCACACAGATGTAAACAAAGTAAAAGGGAATGGTTGGGCTTAATTTAATTCCCTGTACTGCGATATAACTAGCTGCAAAGAAGATCCTGCTGTGTACTTAAGCGATGGTATCTAAATTCAATTTTTGCAGTAGGAAAAAGGTAAAAATGAATTACATAAACGTAAAGTGAGTAAGCATACAACAGTACGTATAATTTACACTATTCATTTTGGGAAGAATTTCAGAATTTCCGCAGTTGTAATTGAAGTTAAACAAATGAAGAACGCTCTTGTGTATGTTCTGCACTCTTTGTAGGGAATGCACCAATAATAAAATAAATTTCTGACAATTTCACCTAGTACTACTACAACTACCACTTATTATTAAATTCCGTTGTTTCCGCTTTTCCAAGCGTCAGTCCGTTGGAAAGCTTTAATTGTTAAAGTGGATTATCCACGGACGAGCTCGGATGTGCCAACAATTTCATTAAAAGTACCGATAGGAATATGACTATTAAAATTTAATAAAGCGCTCGCTTGAGCATGAGTCTTGAATACGTAAAGTGAATGAATGGATGACGAGGAAAAATAAATCCACCACATCCACAAGCTGGTTTTAGACATTTAAGAATTTAATTTATAATACGAAAATTAAGGTTTTTGATCTATTTCCTCAACAGACTTCTCGAATTTAACGACTCAAGTTTCTCTCTTTTTCCAATCTTCGATGTTTATTTCTATATTTAATAAACGAATTCGCCCGTCCTGTGGCATAACTAGACCACCTGCGAG
This sequence comes from Agrypnus murinus, assembly GCA_929113105.1. NCBI lineage: Eukaryota > Metazoa > Arthropoda > Insecta > Coleoptera > Elateridae > Agrypnus > Agrypnus murinus. Next base: position 24,176,558 of record OV816028.1, on the reverse strand, counting down.
GAAGAATGTGTATACTACGCGTATTCGTATACATACTCATTACTCGCATTTTTTCTCTGTTCTGTAAAATTTATGTAGTATGCCTTGTATGTATGTATGTCTTGTGCCTCCCACCATTCACTAAACCACTCGAAAATGATTTTATTCAAAAATCGGGAAAAATCCGAAGAGGTGGATTGTATTTTTGCTAACCAAATTCATCACGATTGTATTGCTGTACTTCTACGCACTAACTGTCTAATCACATAATATAGGATCAGTTGGAGCCATAAGAATAATGCGTCTGTATACTATGATATGTGGTGCGGTGACGTGTTCATTACGGGACGGTAATATAAAAGCTCAAAGCCTACTGGCAAATGTCGATAGAGCGCAGCGGAAAGCCTGTAAAATTAAAAAATTGCAGTTTTATAATTTTTTGCCTCCCTAAGCGGATTGTGCCCGTGTGTCATTGCACTCCGATAGTTACGTTACTGGCCTCTTCTTAATACTCAAGGAAATTTAGCGATTTCAAACACATCAAATCCCAGGCACTGTTACTACTTCCAATAATTGTGAATTTTTGTTCAACAAGAGCACTCAAACGATCTTACACTTGGAAGCACGGAAAAAGGATATTGCAATTCTTCCAGCAAAAGAATAATTACTTGTGGTATTCCTAAACTCAATTAATACATAAAAAACAATGGGTGGTATATTATTATTTCATTATTCAACAGACATAATTGAATATCATAATTGCAACAATAATTAAACTTAACGAAGTAAAGCGCAGTAGAATCTAATTATTTATTTTGCTTCTTCCTCGAATAATTTTAGTTCATTACAAGTTAGGCCCAAATTGCAATAGCAACCAGGCAGGGAGGCAGTAGAAGCAGAGGGTTCGAGTGTGGCTTTTAAGCGGAAAAGGAAACCTCGAATATTATCACACAGCGAACTTCCTGTTGGGAAGTATTTTATTGTCCTCTCGCACAATATTTGGCCAAAAAAACAAAATAAACCCAAAAAACCCCCAAAAAATAAACCACACAACATACAGGCGAAAGAGCGCATTTACAAACATATGAACAAATATATCACATCTTCAAAGAAGAGCTAAAACAAACAGGCAACATTAAACCGAATACGTAGGTCGGCTGCAATAGAACGAGACGTGAAACGCAGTTATTAGATTTCCAAGCAAACAGTTCATGAAACAGCTGCGAGGCGACGCTCCTAATGGCGCGGTGCCGCTTCGGGCATCGCGGCGCCTCGCCTATCGATTGATACCTGCTACACATTACATTGCGAATATGAAGAGAAAGGGTATCATTATATCCGATCTTATGAATTCAAAGGACTAAAATAGTAGTTAAGCCATTACGCTTCTGTGTTATTACTCGGTTTTATGGATGTTAAAATTTGGAATTCGCACCGAGCGTACACCAAGTTGCAGAAGGTATAATTATGTAAAATCAAAAAGTAGTTATTGCTTCGAGTTACACTAATAAATGCCAAGGAAGCTGTGTTTTCCGTCAAGATTTATTCCGCATAACTGGAATTTTGCTCGGGGATGTTTATACTTCAAAAGAAACGTTTTCAAAGTGACAGCAGTGAAATAAAAGTAGATAAGCTATACGACTTTACATCGTTTCAAGTACAATGCAGTACCCAAAATGAAGGAAAAATATGTAGGGGGCAGAGAGAATAGGAGGATGATGTGCAGATTAGAATTTACAATTCATCAAAATTAACAAATGACACGAAATTAGTAATTCTCAGCAGTTAGCAAACCCAAGTTTCCTAACTAATCACGTTTGTTAAAAAATTATCTTTAAAAGGCAACAATTGGAGCGCAAAAGGAGACACTATTTTAGGTTGTGAACCAAGCGAGCATTCAATAGTTTATCATTTTGTTATATCAGTGTCCAAGTTCATGTCATTAAAAATGACAATTCCAAATTCGTCATTAAAAACTCTCATCTTGCTGATACTTTCCTCTACTACTAAGGGGGGGGGGGTTAAACTTAAAAAAGTTTAAGAATGGCCCTAAGAAAAATCTTTTGTCGAAAACATTAAATCTTAAATGAACCTTCTCGTTCGCCAGACTTATGCAATCGCTGAAATCTACTATGTATTAAGCAACAATTAATTTAAACTAAAATTAATGCTAAAAGAAATAATAGAATATTTCAACATAAATGTATAACAAACAAAATCATTTATTAAATCCTTTCAAAATGTCTTTTCCTGAATTATGAAATACAAAAACAAATTGATTTCTTAAAAAAAACTATCTGTTATTTTCAGCTTCCTTTTATTTACGCAAAAAAACAAATTTCAATGTATAAGGATTCGTCCTATTTCGTCATCATAATATATTCGGAAGATAAATTTGTTTTTGCCTTGTGAGGGCAAAAATGTTCTTCTTTTTCTAACAACAACCATACACACGCCACGTTCAAAAATAAATTAACCATAATTCTTGTCTAGGTCATCTGTCTGACAAATCTTAAAAATTCGCTCGACCACCCCGACACTATATAACACTCACGCAATTTTCTTTCGACATAATTACACGTTAAATATTAAAATCGATAAATTATTAATTTAATGGATTAGATAGGTGACTTGGAGATAATTTTCTATGGAGTTTCGAAATTTAAAAGCTTTTTATTTTATTTCGTCGAACTCGTGGTAATTTAATTAATTACTTACTCACAGATAATTTTTGACTTTTAAAAATCTTTTTTGTTAAGAATTAATTACTGAATATTAAATATTATAATTAACTTTTTTATTCATGAAAGTAGGCTTGATATTTTAATCATCTTTAACAGCGTATTGTTGCTATTGGTAATTTAGATTAATCGATTAATTAATCAACCATATCAATTAAGCTATTAAATCTAGTAGTTCGGTTTTAAAAGCGACAATACATGCTGTACCGAACATATACACACACCTGCGTAATTACAATCGAAAATAATCATTTGAGTGCATTATTGAACAGAGTAAAACCATTAGAAACCTCAAAAGGCTAAATAGGAATAATTACAAACGTGTAATTTGTAATTATTATTGTACAGTTGTGGAAAAACAAAGGTGGTAGGAAACAATGGCAATAGAAATGCTTGAAATGGATCGGTTTACAAAGGGTATGCTGTAAACGAGGGGAGCTGAATTATTTTAAAGCCCAAATATTGTTTTGTTTTTGCATTTAATTTTTGGGCATGATCACAAGCTGGATTGTTCAACTTTCCTTTAAACCTTTCCTTACCTTGGTCTACATTCCTGTTCTTTAGTGATTTCTGATCGGAGTTCAGATGTTTGGGACAATCATTTGCAAATTTCTTTTATCCTAATTTTTCCGCTCAATATCAAGATAGTATTCATAAGAATGACCTGGAATGATGAATGGAACCAAAGGTTGGAGAAAAATCAATTTTCAGGGTCCAGTCTAATTTGAAAGATACTCAAGATCATATTCAGTGCTAAATGGGAATCAACTGCTCATTAATGTGTGCTTCTATGTTTCATTTTTATCCATACTAACTATATATGGTATAAACATACAGATTTAGTTCCATATTTTTAATTTTATTCAGTCGTGTCATTTTCAAATGACAGACCATTTGAAAATAAGCGAGTCAAACGCTAGCGAAAAGCACACCGACATCAACCAAAAGGTTGTGAATGATCACCAAAGGCAAAGAGAATTGCAGAGACCAAAGGAATCATCATCATCATCATTATATCTGTGCTGGCGAACGGAGTTAACCATCCTGACAGAACGCTCTTTATAGCCCAATAACTAAATTATTATGCATAGGCCGTTATTGTTTCTATGATGTATTTGATTTAAGTATTTGATTAGTATTTGATCGAACGTCCGGGTCAACACCCGATATTGAGATACGCTCAAATAGCGCGCGTTCCCTAAGGCAAGCTACCAGTAACTCACTGATGGGAGCGAGGTACTATCCATCCTCTACTAGCTCTCCAAGTTAGTGCCGGAACGATAAACGTGCTCACCCGTCGGTACAATCATCAGGAAGATTGTACCTTGTCCAGCTTCGGACTTTCCCCCAACTTTTATGGTTGGGGACCAGTACCCGATCGAATCCAACCTCAATTGTGGCAGGACTTGGTTTTTTAATGGTTTTGCCACCCCGATCTACCAAATTATATGCTTGGTGTGCTCTCGGCAGCGCTTCTTTTAAGTCTACACGTTATAGACTCCCGGTATGTACCCTTTCGGGTGAAGTTGTCTTGAGAGTGAGAGGCTATGTACCCTTTGCGCATCACTCCCCTTAAGAGTACAGGCTCTAGAGCTACTTCGGAACACCAGAATCGCACTAGTAACGATGCATATTGTGCTCCGAATAATCCTCCGAACACAGTACCTGGTGGCATGCCGTTTCCCATTGGCTAGAAGATTCCCTATTTGCCGGGATAAACCTCACTTCAATTCTCCTCCATAGGATTGCAGTCAAGCAGCGGGTGCAACTAGGCACCATAAGAGACCTAGTCCAAGGTTAGAATCAAATCCACCCATACGGGTACTCATTTTAGCAGAGCTTCCTCCGCAACGTTAATGAGTAATGGTCGAGAACACTTGCGTGTATCTCTCCCACACATTTCTTCCTGGAAGTCTATGTTGGTAGCCTAGACTTTTTCGTACTGAGTAACCGTTGCCCAGACAAGCCTGGGATAGGAGAGGGCGGACCAGCTCTATGGGTAGCCGCCGTGTGGTCTGCTCCGCCTACCCTAGGAATATCAGACCAAAGGAATTTGTAATTTGTAATTTACTGCACTATGCCCAGAATTAACTGTAGCGGGCAGCGTTATTTTAACGTGGCTCGCCTAGAAGCTAAAAACCACGGTCCCCCTTTCGGAGACACGAATTGAGATACGCTCAATTAGCGCGCTAATGCTATTGCAGAAGCTACCAGTACACACTGGTGGGAGCAAGGTATACCTATCCAGACCTCTACTAGCTCTCCAGGCTAGTACCGGAGTTATAAACGTACTCACTCGTCGAGACCCCTTCTCCCGGCATAGGAGACGGCCTCTAGTCCAGCTTCGGACTTTCCCCATACTTTTATGGGACCACTGCCCGACCGAAACCAACCTCAATGTGGCAGGCTTGGAACGGTTATGCCACCCCGGTCTACCAAGTTATAGGCCTGGTGTGCCGTCGTCAGAGCTTCGTTTGGTTCCTTTAGCAAACTAACTATATCGAACCCCGGTGTGTACCTTTTTGGAAGGTGAAGTTGTCTTGAGCATTGAGAGGCTATGTATTCGCTTCAATACTCCTTTAAGTCCAGCGGCTCGAGACAATTTCTTTGGCTCACTGGACAGTCATAGCGTGATCCACTTACTTTCGTCTCTAAATCCTTCTGGCTGGTGGCATGCAGTTTCCTATCGGCCGAAGATAAACCTCACTTGAATTCCCGTCCATCAGGCTTGTCCAAACAGCGGGTGACCAGCGGTGCACCATAAATAGCTTCCCCTTCAGGTGAGTATCCAATCCACCCACACCGGTACTCATGTTAGGAGAGCTTCCTCCTCAACGTTCATGAGTCCCCGTCGAGAGCACTTACGTGACACTCTACCACACACTTTATTCTGACTATATCGCCCTTTGCGCAGGATATCTGGGATTGGGTAGAGTCCAGCCAGTTTTTTCGGGTGAGCGCCGTGAAGGACCAAAGGAATATCAGAAAAATGGGCGCTTTATTTTTTGCATGAAGAATTAAATGTAAAAAAAGTTTTAAAAGCTTTATGGGTTTTGCATTTTCCGGCCGCAACGCAGGTCTTCGGTTATTTGAAAAAAAATTATTGGAATTCAAGCGCAGATAGTTACAAATCTGATGATGATACTTGGATTCACCACTACAAGCTCAAATCGAAAGAACAAATGAAAGATGATGGCGTCAATTTTTCCAAATGCCAAATGGGATGCCAAAACAACACCTTTGAACATTAAAACCAGAGATTGTGAAAAACGCCGTCTCATTCAAACGTTGTAGTTGCCTAAAGTTTGAATTAGTGACATAGGTCCCTAGGAAGTCCCCAGGACTTCATCTTATTCACAAAAAACTAAAAAGCTTCCTGGGTAGGAAGGGGTTTCAGTTGAATGATGACTTCAAAATCGCCGGGTAAACAAGTAGTTTGCGGAGCTCGAGGAAAACTATTTCCTGGATAGAATCAAGAAATTTGAAAAACGCTGCACCAAACTTTTACCTATTAGTCCTTCTGCTGTTGTTCTACTAGAGTACTGCACTCGCTACTCCCGTTTCAGTTCTGACGAGTCCTGTTCATATGTTGTCCACGTCAAAGCTCTTTTTTGTCGTCATGACTAATACTACTCTAACCAATCGTTAGTGTTTTTCATATTTGTCGAATTCCTATATAAAAGCCCTTTCCTAAGTAGCACCGGTGAGTACTCATATGAAAATGGGAGAGCATCTCTTAAAACCAAATTAAAATTTATCAAATTTCAAGCTTTTGTTCTCCATGGAGAGATTATAATTTATTATCGCTGTTTTTTACAGTAACAGGCCTACCGCCTCAGTGTTCGTCTATGGCAACAAATCTTAAAAATGCAACACTGCAAGTATCTCCTATCGTTTTTTTTGTTCAATAGTCAAGACTAAGCTGTCCATTTTAAATCTTCGAAGAACAGGACCGTTTGAATCGTAACAAAACCTTTCGAGCATTTCCAAACCGAGCAATAAAACCAGAAAACGTCGTTCATATATAGTAGAATAATCAGAATTCCTCCAGGATGTATAAAACTTAAGGCAAGCATTGGGAGCTGAGCAAAACAAAAAGATTCCACAAACCAAACGTTTTGTGACAAAGAAGACATCGTATGCACTAGTACAAACCATTACAACAAAGCACATACAAATGATTTCTGAGAAGATCTCCTTTTCTACTTGAAAACATAAATCTACCATTTCATTTTACGTTACATCATTTACGAACAACGAACGGAAAACAAAATAAAAAACGAAGATTCTAATTTTCAGAAACGTACAACCACCGTGCAACAACAGCAGGGAAAACGGGAAAACGATTTATTCATTCATAAAATAAAGTAGAACACCGAAGGAAAAGTAAAACTACATTGTACAAACATGCACCTGAGGCATCTTGCGTAAGCTAAAAACAATACATTCTCCACAATTTACGCACGCCGTACGTAAACGACGACGAAATGGAAAATAAGCGGAATATTGAAAACGAACAGCTAAGTTTAACTCTTCACACAGAAAACCTTTCAAGTTCTCAAGTCAGATAATTCTCCAAACAAAAGCAAGGTGTGTAATTTGAAACCTCCTATTAATGTTTTCCTTTTTAGCTTTTAATTTTTTTAAGTCTGAGAACTTTTTCGAATGTGATCATCCAACACAAGAAAAAGAGAGAGCTTTTATTAGTTGCTGGAGGCTGTAATGACAACACTTTTAACTCGAAAAAAGTCCCTAACTGTACGGATTTCCTGCAAAACTCCCGTTGCTTAATTTGAATACAGATTAAAAGTTAAAAGTGAGAGGAGCTTTTTCAAAGTTGTTGTTATACGGAGGAGGAACAAGGGCCCTTTCGAATTTCTTTTTAATAAATTATAATACAAAACTCGACTGAATTTATAAATATGAAACCGACATGAGAATTTTACAACGAAAATATACTTTAGTGGCAATTGGGAGTTTTATAGACCAATTATTTACAAAATATCAAAGTCTAGACGGACTATTGGTATTGGGAATCGAATTTGAGGTAAAATTCAAATTTTCGCTATCATTAACTTTACTGTTAACACTTTACTGGTCGATTTGAGCTTTCTCTTGAGGTGTTTCATAGTTTTCGATCCTAAAAGTTAGAAAGAATATCGAACGCCGAAGAGTAGGTGGCATGGGAGTTTATGGCAAGTTGGAAAACTTGTATTCTTGGATTGATCAGCAGAAAGAGGAAAACAGGAAAAAAAATAAAACACTAATCAGAAAGTTGACCAATTTCAGCAAATTTTGAGGCTCAGCCTCCATAGCCAATCATTCGCAAATAACATAGTGCAAGTTCATACAACGAGGTAACAGATAGGCAGGTGTGTGACAGGACCTCAACAGTAACCAGTACGACAGACATACTTAAACTTGTTTTTACAGTAATAACCCAGAGTTTGAACGAAATCTAAGTGTCTGAACGAAACCCAGTTCAATCGGATAGACCAAGAAAGATTGGGTAGTATCTGAACAAGATCGATCAGGCTCTGCGCAAGACCAAGCGGCCAGTTGAAGTAATTACGGCAACTTCGTAGAAGGGGTTAAGACGTTGGAAAGAAGAGCTAAATATCTGAAGCCATGGTACTATTGGGGGAACTTATGTGGAATGTGTCCATGTGTGAAAACGGTTTTTGGGAATTTGTACAGCATGTGCAAGATGTGAATACGAACGCATCACTGCAAAAGTTATGTTTCTAACTAGGGTTGTCATACCAAAATTTCCAAAACTTACAGACCAAAAACCTCGAGCATTTTGGTTGTAACTCCGAACGCATAGGAAAATAAATAAATTGGAAGCATCTTGCGAAATCTGGGCGTTATTGAAATCATAAGAGTCTTTGGAGTCGTAGGGTGGCTTTGTAGTCTTTGGATCTTAAAATCTTGGAGTTTTAGAATCACGGAATGTTATTGCCTTAGAATCTGAGAATTTTAATACCGTATTAACACGCATTAACAATAGTAGTATTAACAGGCTTAGTCAGTCGGGGACGTTCTTTGACCAGGAAACAAGTAAATTGATCAACCAAAAATTCTCATGTAAGGTTAGGTTACCACAACTAGCTAAAAAGAAACTATTTAAACAAAAAAATAAGTCTCAGACAAAGTATCGCTCTGATTGAACTGCCCTTATTTTTGGATACGACTAACAAACCAACCCAATCCAACTTCGACTAACTCAGCTGGAATAGTATTCATATTGGTTCATGACACATCTCTTATTTTAAGCCAACCTGCTTATCTTTCGAAATGAGATTTCGAAACGAAATTGTATCTAAAAGTTAGTAGTTTGCAACTTGTTATATACATCAGTGGTTTTCAAGCTGTGGGCTGTGGTCCCTTGGAGGCTATGAAACCTCATCGTAAGGAGATAATCTTATGTGTCTCCTACAATGCGTTCTTTGCAATAGAGTAAAAAAATACTTCTATGCATCTTTTCGTTGGAAACCGCAAGTTTTGAAATACCAAGAGATTGTCTTAGTAACCCAAAAGTCTAGAGTCTAGACCATAGGCAGAACTACAACATATTGCTGTTCGAATCCACATTCGTAAGTCTTTTTCCCATGGTTTACGTTTACAGAATCCACGTCGATATTACAAAAATGAGGAGCATTCTCGATTTTTGACAAGTGCAAATCCCTCCCTCATTTTAGATAATTTGAATTCGGAATTCTAGCGCAAGATAATGCGTCTTCTGCAGATCATGATAAAAATGGATGTTTGCATAGATCGAAATTGTTTCGTCTTACGTGCCAAAAGCCATAACACAAAGATAAAAGAAAGTGAGGTGTACTTTCTCAAAACACTTTTTTGAGAAAAGAAAAACTTGACTATTTTTCTCTGTCACCTGGTTGGCACGGATATCAAGCTTGTATGCATTAAACAAATGATCTGTTAATAAAGCATCGTGTATTCACAATTATGAATACAAGAGAGAAAATATTGATTCAGACAACAATAACAAGGATGTGAAATCGTAAACCAATTCAATATTTGCTACTAAAACGTTTTAAATAAAAAAAAAAAACGAAAATGTGCAAAAAACCATACAAACAGAATTAAAATTCAAAACTTTTCTCAAATAGGTTCAAACATGTGTACGTAATTCTTCCTCAAATAAGGGCGTTCAAAGCACAGAGCGAAAATTCCCAGAGTCTGCTGTCTCTTCGTTAGTTCATTCGCACAAGTTTGACTCCGTGGGGAAGCTGCGCTTTGTTCGCTACCCCTTTTGCTTACATATTTCCGTTGTTTGCCCGCTGCGAAGTGAGAGAATTCGATGACCCCCTTCCTTTTAGTAACTACTAGTAAACCGTAGTAGTAGATGGAACAGGAGGAGTGTTGCTTCTAGCTATGGTCAACGACAGATGTCCGTTGAGGAAACGCTTAATGATAGGGTTTGTGTGAAAACGCTTTAATAGGAAAGTTAGAGAATTTGCGAGGGGAAAAAAGAGGGACGAACACACAGAGAGAAGAGAAAATTTTAATATCTGCCTTGCTGTTATTATTGCGTATCTTTTGCGTGTCGAGGAACGCATGTAAATAAATACATGACCGCCTCTGGCGTCATAATTAAATGTGTGAGGTTATAATAGCAGCAATACAAAAACTTTTTAATCTTGTTTTAGGCACGAATGAATTGAAAGAGTTAATATTAGCACGGATAAAGGATGGAATATTAGTGGTGCTTTCTTTGTTGGATTAACGTAATCTAGAGAAGCTGCATCAATTGCATTACATTTTAAATCGGTCACCTATTGAAGTAAGTCAGGATAGTTGTTTTCTACTGCTTCGGAGAAAGAAAAAACCTTGATGTTATGTTTGATAAACTGATCATGATGTGCTTTTTCAAAAAGAAAATCGATGGTTTTGGTTGGTGTAGGTATTGCGTGAGCTGAATATGTTAAGTAGTTCATTTACACCAATAATTATATGCAGTCAAAAAAACTGAAACAACTTCTTCGAAATAACCATAAAGTTATTCAATCACAAAACCTTGAAAAACAGGACAAACAATAAACTTCCGAAACGTCAAGCATGTAGTAGTTTGAAAGCAAAAAGATATTGATACGTTTTTTAGTTCCAAATATTTAATGGCCAAAAAACCAAAGAGAAAAAAGGAGAACACTTTCAAGAGTCGCTCACCCTCACCAAGCACCAAGTTACAAGTTTTAAATTAATGCAACACGACTTACTGCATACATTACCAAGTGCAGTTTAACAAATATGGCAAAAGTACTTTGATACTCTTAAAAGCCGGGTACGTACGTAGGTAGTTTTGCCTTTTACGATTACACTTTTGGCATTTAGAAAGCGTCAACTCTTTTGAAACCCAATTAATATTTCTTAGCGTACTCGACTGACTCTCAATGTGCAAGACTGGGTTGTATACATTTGATGCTAAAATATTCGTAACGTTTTCTTCCCCTCTACATTATAATTAACCCAATTTTTCACAAAGAGCCGTCTGTGTCGTGATCCGAAGGTGCATTGTTCCCGTAATGAGACTCCTACGAGGAGATATTGATGGCTATAAATTATGATTATTCATGAGAACAGGGAAGGTGGGAGAGCGAAGGTTAATGATCTTAACCTGACCAGTTTTTTTACATTCTGCACGTCTGACGGATACTTCTATTTATAATTTTGTATACTGCAAATTATAATAGACGCTAACCGTGAGTTCGTCGTGAGTGGCTGACTAGTTGTAAAACAAGACTGGAACCGAAACAGAGAACACTCTAGGAAGCCAACGAGCTTTCAAGTGAATTCTTGTAACCATCTCGCAAAAAAACCTTCCCAAGCATCCAACCAACTCGTTTTTCTTTTTCGCATCTTACAATACCTTCCGATACGATCGAAACATTAAATAGCTATAAAATCAGCAAAAACGATACCTTGCACAGCCTCTTTTAATATGAAAAAGAGGTAGCACGTATAATCTTACATAATTCTTAGCAATCGACCGAAACGTAACCACCTGGTATCTACACAGAGAAAAAGAGAGAGAAATTCTTCCAAATTCTTTTTTTTTTGCAAAATTTCGCGTCTGTTGGCAGGAATGCGAGTGCAATGCTTCGCCAGACTGACCTTCCTGAACCGGTTCTTGCGTCCTCGTACCGCCTTAGGCTCTGCGGACATCCGAGACCGCTTCCAAGGCTGTGCCGCCCCTCCTCCAAGAAAGATCTATATTCTATGCCATCATGTTACTAGGCTACTACCTAGTAGAGACGAGCTTAGCAATATCCGGTGGTCTTGTTAACTAAATTTATCATTATTCTAAAACGAACCGCAAATTTGCATAACTCGGTAAACTTCATAGAAGTGGAAGAGGAGGCAACAATATTTTCCTACAACAACCACTACGGTTGGTTAACAAACACGTATACACTTTCCATATCTTAAAGTTCAGAACTGATATTCTCTTCCTTCATTGGAAAGAAGCCTTAGAATTAGCATACCCTAAATATTGGGAGATAAATTACAAATTAATCAAGGCATTTTCCTATTAGTGGTGAAATAGTAAAACAAGCGATGCGCGAATGATTTGGTTGGAAGCTTTTCATCTTTAAAACGTCATTACTTGATTAAAAACACACAGATATTGCAAGCATGAGGAAATAAAATAATACATCCATTACTTTGTTAATTACCTTCTTCAGCAATATTAAAAAGAATCTCGTCAAATATTTGCCAATATTTTCGAACTGTTGTTGTTAGTTTTAGTAATAGAAATGTTTTACTGGACTTTTAACTATTGGGTATCAGAGGTTAAGATTTAGACATTTGCTCTGACTTGCAAGGTACTTGGTGCAAGAGTAGTGACAAAAAAACTTTGGTGGTTTTCGTTACAAAATGGCGAAAAAGGTTCTGTCTATCAAAGCTAGTCTATATTATGAATTAAAAATCTAAATCCAATCCCGTCCTGTGGTTATCCAAGTGGACAAATTTGCATTAAACTAACACTAGCTCAATCCAGAAAGTACACCAGCATATTTAGATTGAATGGCCTTTACTTCCATAATAGAAAATTGAAACATACTACCAAATCCATAATGTAGCCATGCTTAAAAAAGTTTCTCTATGATTTTCAATTTTCGTGTAAATCAATTGATCCCATATATTTCGTATATTCTTCCATGTTAACTCAGAAGTGATTCAGTCTAAATCAGTACCAAATCAGTACCAAATCAGTATAAAACCAGTCAACTATCGGATATAGCCCAAAAGAGAGTAACTATTTCTAATTAAGGTATAGGAGTTTAATTTATATTTTACACCCTTTGATGACCACCACCTACATGATTTATTATAAGAGAGAAAAAAAATTTAAATACTAAACTTGTACGGTTTCATCTGTAGTTACTTAATTTGTCAGAAAAACACCTGAAGCTCAGAAAACTTATAGTCATCCTGATTTTTTTAAGTATATTTTCATTTATTACGAAAAATTTTTTTTCTGAATTCAAAAATAGATCATTTGTTTTCGTAATAAGTAAAAATGTACGAGGTGCTTCATACAAATATCGAGGTCTTGGTCTTCAATCTTCAATTGTTTTTTGTCAAGTTTTTAAGTAACCACAAATGAAACCCTAAAACTTTTGTATTTCAACTTTTATATTTTTTATAATAAACCCTGTAGCAGGGATGCAAACTCTATGCAGAATTCCAAACTTGGGAAAAATATTTCTACAAATCAAGTAGATTCGAAGCAGTCCAGACAATAAACCATGGTGCTTCGTCCAAACGAGCCCAACTAATTAGTGCTAATAAATCTTTTTGATAGATTTGTAACTGAGAAAATATTTTGAGCCAATTTAACCAATTATTATTAGGCCAGCTTTAGTTCTCTGTCCCTAAAAATGCGATTAAGTCGTGTTAATTACAACAATTAGTAAAACTAGAACTTGGAACCACTGGCAAGATAAGCTTAACCAACTTAAATCAATCCAAGAGGCAGCACAGTAAAAATCAGTCAAATAGCAAATTATTGCTTTTTTTATCCAAAAGCTCGATATAGAAAAGTAGAACAGCAAATTTCGTAAAATATTTCAATTTTATTTAATCTATTTCATTATATGTTTATCTTTTGCTCAATAAGCCAGTTTTAACCAACTTCAGCAAAATCAGCTCAAGATGATGTAGGTATAGCTGTCTTCAAATACCAAATCAACTCAATATAATCTATGTCAAATTAAATACAAATAGACCAGTTCGAAACTAGCAAATACTGGTCTTTGTCAAAAATGCTAATTTTAATAATAATTAATACCTGTGGAAAAAGGTATCAATATGCATTTAGTCTGTTAGTATTATTATCGTTACGGCCAGATCAAGCTAAAATAATTAAAGCTATGTCAAATGTGGTTCGGTCAAAATAAGTCTCAAACAAGTTAAATGTCAATTATTGCCCAAAAAGAAATCGACTAATTATTTCTATTTATAAGGTAGAAAATAGCAATTTTGGGAAAACATTTGTACTCAGTTTAAACCATTTCAATTTTGGTCAGATTTATCCAAATCAACTCAGCACAATCTAAATGTAGCCTAAACTAGTCCAAAAACCGGTTTTTCGTCCAAAAGAGCACAACTAATTAGTGTCAATGAACTTTATAGACAAAATTAGAACTTTTGAAGAAATATTTTGAACCTTAAACCAATCCAGATGTGGTACCGTCCAAATCAGTCCAATTGCATTAAACTGCTGTTTTAAGCTGAACTAGAAGAGTAGAGCTGCTCGTCTAATCTATTTCTAGTTCGTGGAATCGCAATTTTGAAAAAAAGTGTTTGGGCAACTTTAACTCATTCCATTGCAAGTTTTGTATATTTTCGTCCGAATGCTACTTTAGGCAGTCAAATCAACTCAGCACAATCGAAATTGTGGATTCCAGCTCAAAACCAGTCACAAGTCCAACTAATAGCCATTTCAACACAGCCCGAACCGATTATTTAGAGTTCAGTCACAATGTTCATAATAAATAAGTCCATGGATTGAATCGAGAAAGTTAAATCTGGACAGAAATGGATGACGGCAAACCAATATTGTTGGTGTTAAAAATATTAGTCTTTATACCCAGTTTTATACAATCAATGGCTTTGCACGAGAATATAGCGAGGAAGTGTCAATTATGGATAGTGTAATGTATGGCATCCAAGCAAAAATTCATTAAACTTAGGATATTTTGGGAAAGAAACCAAAACGATAACCAACTGAATTAATCTGAATATAGTTTTATTAATCACATTCAAAAGTTGATAATTTCATTTGGGTTCTATAGAATTCACAATTTTGCCATGGGAGAAAAAACAGCGTTTCAAGATATAAAAGATTAATGACGTTAGCTGCAATAGAATGCAAGTTGGAGAAGAAAAACCGAACTCGAAATGGAATTACAAAGTTGAATTAGGTGCAGCAACATTTGAGGTCACAAACACAAAAAGTCAAAATAAAGCCGATAAAATGAAGTTCAAATGTTATAGGACTCGTAAATAGTGTAAGGCAAAACGTTTGCAAATTGATAAAAATGTATCAAATGCAAAAATAATGAAAGCCCAAAATAATTGGAGCCAAACCAAGATGTCAATACTACAGAAAACAGCGTTAAAAAGGCAATTATTGATGTTATGATGTATGGCATCTGAGCAAAATATATTGCAATAGAATTAAGCGCAGCAACATGGATGTCGCAAACCAAAAATGTCAAAATGTCTGACTCGCGAATCGGGTAAGGCAAAATGTTTGGAAATTGATAAAAATGTACCAAATACAAAAATATCAAAAGACCAAAGTATATGGAATCAAACCAAAATGTCTTAATAAAATTATTTGAAGCTTATGGAATTTCCCTAAAGCAAAAGACAGGCCAAACACTTTTAGACTTAGGTCTGTAAAGATTTTGTTCTAAGTTTCAATTTTTACAAACTGGAGTGGAGCTGGATGCATTGGAAGAAGCATTGGGCAACGTTGTTAATGAATGAAATTTAATTCATCATTTTTTAATGTTTTTATTACCATTCAACACTCCATCGCTAGATTGATAAACTGCTAAAACATTTCAAATCGCGATTTATTCATTTTTATTGACAAGCGACAAAAACTAATCAAATCATGGAAAAATTATATTTATTCGTAAAATTTTTAAAAGCGGATATGTTATACACTCGAGTAGCTTTCCTAGTTTTATAGCGCTATGGTAATGACAAATTGCATAACCTCCATTTACAAGTTTTCCTTTGATGTGCACATCAATCTATTATACACACGTATCTACAGGAACTGCTAATATTCTGAACGGTAACTTATTAAATTTGAAGGCATGACTCTAATAATAACTGTTTCTAATATAATTATATATTGCTTTTGGTATATACATAAATCTCGGTGTCACAGTTATCAAAAGGGCATCGGTAGTGGATAAAATGCCTCTAAATCTTTCTGAATAGTTTTAAATCTTACTATTTTGGGATTGAGGCCAAAACAAAAATTGTGCATTCACCGTAAAATCATTGATCAAATGCACCAACCAGCCACCGGGTGAAGGGGGATTTACGAAATTTCATGTACCAGTTAACCCGCTTTCCATGTAATTCTCTAATCCAGATTTATTGTGATTCAAAATACGTTTCAAGCTCCACGTTGCGGGGCAAAGAAGAAAGCGCCATAAGTAATAAGCAGCACACGGGCGAGAAGTTCAGCTCACATAAATACTGGTTTGTTCCCATATAACAGCGTAATCTTCTCCTATAACGTTAAAAGCCCACGCCAACCCACTCGTTTGCATTAGATTAGTCCGTTCTTGTAGTGTTAAGCTTGCAGCAAGCAGTGTTGTCCCATGGTGTTGTGTGCTGGTGACCACACATATATAAAATTTGCATGTTTCTCAATTAACATTGTTAACAACGTTTGCACAAAACGTACGGGGCAAGGGACTAATCTCGTTATCTGAGAGTCATACGCTCGCTGCGTTTGTGGATGTATATTCACATAATATAAAACCAGGCAGATTGTTCCAAGTTTTCACTGACTGTGAGTTTTGTTTATTTAGATTTTCAACACTCTTTTATGAAATCACGACACCCACCTAGTTGCTGCTGCTTGTATGGTCGGTTATTATATGCAGGATCTATTGAATTCCATTAAGCTTAAACCTTGTCTCAGATTTTTCTCACCTAGTTATGCTAAGTCACACTCCTCACCTGCTTGTCTGGCTTTACAGAAATTTACATCAGGGTCAAATCTATATGTGGGAATAATAAAATGTACAATTTTATTATTTTTATTTTTAAACTGACTGACACCGGTTTTCCAAGAAAACCGCAACACTCAACGACTTGCAATAACCAGAATGTTGCAAGATGGATAATGTTCACAGAAGGACCAAAACTAACAGTTTGCGGTTTAGTGGAACAAAAAAGGTACATTTTTGAAAAGCAAATGAACTAATGGAGCTAACGTACCTAGACAGGACACTAATCAGAGAGCACCAAAAATCAAAGTGGCTCGTCGGTCGGTAAAAGCTTGGCATCCAATAATGTGCATCGCGACCAAAAAAAAAAAAGAAGACCGCATTCGCATTCTCGGCATACTGCATTCTATACATCAAACGGACCACATGTTTTTATTAAAAATGCTGCTCGATACACGTAATTACTTTGCCTGAGAGAGTCGAGAGCGCGGTCGTTTCTCATTGCTCCAAATGAACTTTTGCTCCATGATTCTCGTTGTACGGCGCCGGTATGAGCCATAAAGCTTGAAGGGACGGAACTATTTATTTGGATTAAGATGGCGCAAGGTGGAAAAGAGGTATTAAAAAGAAAACGTCGTCCTCGGAGATATCAGTTAGAAAGGCTTTAATAGCTGTAAACTTGGTCATAAAAATCACCTTAACAACAGTGTAATGCGAAATTCTCCGCCATCAGAGCGTCATTTATCTAAACTCATCGCTCGTTCGCCCGTTTTCTCTAATACCTCGCTATTTCTAAGTTAATAATGTCACTTTGTCCAGTTTAAACTGTTATGAGAGAAGGAATTTTAAAAAGGACTATTGCTTGGAGAATTTCTCCAGGGGAGGATTTTTCCCTGGGTAATTACCCAGGGTAGAAATCGTAGATTCGAACTGTTTCAGAAACTCAATTTTAAAATAAACAGAAGCGACTTAATGATGTAATTAACTTGAGAGATAATTTAACATAGATTTGATTGAAATAGTAGAAGTTGGGAGTTACTATCCGCATTGCCTTTTAAGGCAAGAAGTACACATAAAACGTAATTGCAAAATACATCTTGAATTTAACTGCTATGTATGGTCTTTAGATGGGAAAAGATTTTATAGTGAGAAGCACCCTACGTAATTACCACTACTGATGACTTGATCATTTTATTAGATCTTAAAGTACACTCCTTTTCAACAACTTTGACCGAATTGCACAAACTTATCAAGCCATTTGGTCCATTAGAGCCGGATAAACATACCAGAAAATTCATTCGGAACATTTTTTCACCAAAAATAAATCTTTCGTTCAAAATTCAAAGCTTTTTATTCTCTGATTGAATTACATCCGCTCCGTTATAAATTATATCATAAAATTTAAATTACACACTTCCTGACCCCTCTGTTTACAAACACTGAATTTAAAACAAAAATTAAAGAGCAACAAAAAAATTTCACCTCCCTCATTGTTTGCTGTTTTCAAAAAAATCGTTGAGGTAACTATCGAGTTACATGTATTATACAAACCCTTTTTAACAGAATCTTTAAATACTGCGTAAACCCAGAAAATAAAAAATTCTAATGATAATCCATTTCATGGTTCCAAATATCTTAACATGAATACTTTGCCGCCCACAACTCATAAAACAATACTTTAAAAACACATTTGGATGTCATTTAAGCGGCGAATATAGTAGACCACCACAACAACTCTACAAGTAAGTTCTTTACTTTTAACGAATGGTAGACCCTAATTCTCGGCGAGGATTTAGCTGCGCAAATGGGGAGTGGGTGTAACGGGCCATAAAGTAGTCGCGAGGGGACCAGTTAAAACTCCCACCATTTCCAGTTGAGAATTAAACTTTTCGAATAAATGAAGTAAATGATACTCGTTGACATGATGTAATCTGCATTGAGGATGTCTTGGAGGAAAGATCAAATTGCGACCACGAGAAACTTACGCGCCCGTTATTTTGAGAAGTGAGATTGTTAATTTTGTCTTCTTGTCACTCACATTGGTGGCAGCAGCCTCGAACAACAATACTGCCTACTCCTTCCGGTTACGCTTGAAATCCGAAACCCGTACTACGTTCGCTATGTATATACCTACCCCATTTAAAAAGGAAGAGAATTATATGGCTTTGAACGAATAACACACGGTTTCTAGTTTTCTACCTTTCATTACTGAGAACCGGTAAAACCGATATCCTTTAACAAGGAAGGGAAAAACAAATTAAATTGGTTATTTAGATGAATCAAACCAAATGATAAAAAAAATCCCCAACTCATTTTTCTGAGCACGTGATGCATATTACGTACTGGAACAAGTTTTCGGGGGTGTAAGGCAGGCAATAATTCCTTATTCTGTCTGCGAGATTTATTTTAGGAAATGCGACTAATGTTCGGAACAGTGAAATTATAATCCGTTCTCTGATGACATTACCGAACAATACTTGTCAGTGTCAGCCATATTTCCGTGGTAATTTAATATATCACCAAATTGGAAGAGGAACTTATTATTGTAAGCCTGTTCGGATCTTGTACGCTATTACGATTACAACATTCCTTACTCTAACTACTATAAATGTGAACATCATTTCAATTGGAACGATCCAGCATTTGATTAATCAAAACTTTAAGTTGGCGTTAGATGACGCACTTAAATGCAATGTCGAAATTTTATAAACGCTTTTTTGAGGGTTTATCCGTTTCTTTTGAGACGGATGATTCTGGACGAATTAATTAATTTTGATTCGTCCCACGCTTTTAAGGTTCAATCATTAAAATGGTTTTCGGTGTCGCAAGAAAAAGACCATACGAAAAAAATCAATCAATTATCAGCTCGCAAGAAAATTTATGATATACGACTACTGAGAGACATACATTCCAAACGAAGCGAGCAGTTCAAAAATGTCTTTTATGGAAATCTTTTGTGATCAAAATAATTAAAATGATCAGCATGCTATAGAAGATATGCCTCCTTGACATGCAGAAAACATATTTTAATTCTCCTGAAGTATTCCAAAAATGAAGAAATTTGGGAAGGTCGACGTTTCGAGTAAGGTAATAAATAGCCTTTAATAAAAATAAGCTTGACAGAAAAAAAGAGGTTAAGCGAATGAACTCTTTTCTCAATTTAGAAGTCTTTACCTTCTGTTTACATAAGACATCCGTATTAAAAGCAGGAGTCTGATGACTTTGTTCATCTTAGAGGTAAGTAACAATGATGGTAATAAATAGAGACCAACCTTTGGCTTTCGATGCCAAGAAAAACTTCAGTGGTAAAATCTTTCAGCAGCAGTTATGTCGATCAGAGGTTACCATCAAAGTTACGTGAGAGAATATCCTTCAAGTCAGTCACATTCGAGTTTACTCACCTTGCTCTCTTCTTGACCACAAGAACCAAGAACTTGCTTTGTGTCAACTTGTCAATGTTTTGCGCCAAAAACCGTTTCGAGTAATATTTACCGCACGGTTGGCCAAAGATAGTAACCAATACTAATCACCAAGACAATATATTTTGGAAACATCCTTATGCCAAATCCAAGAGCATAGTTTAGCATCTTTTGAATTTTCCTTTGAGAAAAGCTTAAAAAAATTAATCGATTAACTCTTGGCAGTAGCGCAACACATAATTGAAGATTGTTATGGGTGATAAAAGGACAAAATATTCAATATCCAGCCACAGTCCTCCATTAACATATCCATAAGAACTTTTTGGGTGTTTGATGTTGCTTGCCTTTTCCGAGGAGAATAATCTCATGGCAAATACATTTTTGCTTAAAAAAATAAAGCAAGGTGATTATTATCTAACTCTATCTAAACTTCCAAATTATCAATTGGACAAATTTGCAAGCTTTTAACATTGATTTTCATGGTAAAGTCCTAGCTGGGTCATATGAAGGCATTTTCACAATCGATTATCTACAACATTCATCTAGTAGGGATAGGAGATAAAGATTGATAACTCAAAGTGATGAAACTGGTAAAACGATGAAGCAGTGGCGTATCGACTAATTTTTTTATCGATGATAGGCTACTACTAGATTTTCTGGTTTTTACAGGAAACCACGGTTTCGGTACATATATAACCTAGACTATTAAAAAAATTCGGGAGGGCTTCAGCCCGATAGCCCCCCTCCCCCGCTAAATACGACACTGCGATGAAGTACCCTCTAGGCATCCGTGTAAAACTATTAAAGTAAAAACAATAAGCAGGCTTCAGAATTGATCACTTCCGAATTTCGAATGTGTTGGCCATTGATTTATATGAAAACTGCTAAGAGGAAAATGTTCATAGAGGACACATCAGAAGTTTTATGGTTTTGCTTAATTCGCTTTCGGCCAAAGCAAAATAGAATGTTTGCTTTTGGCACCACATATTTTACTGAAACTCTGCACACTTGTCCATTAAAGCTTCGACTTTTGTATTGGGTCAAGGAGAAACTTCAAGCAGGCCAAAAACCGCTATGAATTCTTGAGTGCTACGTGTCAATGGTGGATAAAAAAGATTGATTGTTACAGTTATGTATTTTATGAATCAGCTTGTCAATAGTTTCCGCTTGATACTCGATATGGTTCATAAAGTGACTCTACCTTTGTCTTTGGTAATCTCCGGCGGTGAGATTGCTTGAAGTTCCTCCTTGGCCCAAAATAAAGTTGAAGCTAGAGACCTTAAAATCTATTGTGCAATGCCTGACCGAAAAGCGAAGTGCCTCACATTTACGTTATCGCTGCGTTAGCCAAAAATAATAAAATTAGCAGATGACCAAAGGATTGCTCTTTCTAAAGAGACCTTTTGGCAACATCAGCTTAAACAGCAATTGTGAGAAATCTTAAGCTACTAAAAAGACAAATTTGAAAGATGGTCTTGTGGAGTTATCATCTGGCAATCTATGCAAAGTCACTAGTTATGGATCATAGCATAACTGGCTGAGTATCAGTCGGTATGAAGTGTTTCCAAAATTCTATTAAGTCAGAAGAGGGGTGCTTTAAGAGGGTTAAGAAAACCAATTCTAAGAACTACTATATTTTCAGAATGAGTCGAACATAATCTACATTAACCAATCCATCAAGTAGTTTATATTTTAGCATTGCTTCACTGGATACACTTTTTTGACTTCTGACCTAAGTCCATATAATAATGCAGATTTCTTGCCAAAAGCACTTTCTTTCGACCATAAGCCACCCACTTCAAATTGAAATAACAGCCATCCCAAGCATGCAACGAAGCAATACATGTCAAATTTTGGTCAATGTATTATACTTTTGGTTTCTCCAAGCAAAACTCCAAAATGTTTATTCAGAAAACAAACAAAAATATAAAAACATGCCCAAAGCGTTTTTTCCAAACAATTTACGACGACCGGGAGTGCGTACACATGCATAATTTTTACAATAATGGGGGTGTAGGTTGGAAAGGAATGGTAACAAATTCACACCTTAGCAAACAAAGATGACATCACGTGTGGGTATGATCGCCAATTAATAATTTTTCCTATATCACTAATTAAGCTTTTATAATACTAGACTCTAGTCTGGAGGATACGCGCCTCGTCGTCGATTAAGAGCAGTGCAAAAACGCTGGGAAAAAATAAGAGGCCGAGAGCAAATTGCAAGTAAAGCTCGTAAAGAGGAGCCTACATCTTACAAACACAATTGATCACGTCGTGAGTGGGCAAAAATACGGATGATTTATTCTGCTTTCAATATGACTTCATGCCCACCCACATTTTGTTGTTAAGACTGTTATTATTTAAATCTGCTTTTGTTATTGAATAATAAATAAACAATGCCTTAGTAGTAATTTTAAACTTATTAACTGCAATAAGTAGTGTGTAAGTAGGTATAATATAATAACAAATAAGTAAATTATAAGAACTTAGTAAACCTAACCTAATTGGAAATGTCTTAATAAGGCACAAATTATAATAAGTTACTAAACTAATTTGCATTCAACTAATTTAAATATTTAAATTAAAGTTTTTGTTATAATTTAAACTGTTCTAGTTTATTTTTAAATTAATGTAATTTGCTTAAAAAGAATATATCTTCTAAGAAAAGAATAAAGGTTAGCCAATCACCATGGATCACATCGGGAAAGTTTGTTGTTAATTGCAAAACACGCTATCAGCAAAACGTTATTACATTTAACAAACCGCACCTTTAAGCTTAACATATGAATGAATGGCATCTAGCAAGCACAAACATCATATAAGTAAGTAGAAATGGAAAACCGACAACAGACGAAATTTAGGGGAAATATGTCAGTACAATACAACTTCCGTATACAAACTAAACATTCAACTTGCTAAAACAATATTTGGAAGCTTCCTCTACATTTTCTACTAAAACTGCTCCTACAAGTAAGAACACACACAAACTACCCCGCTTACATTACTTTTAAGCTGTAAAACCAGCTATGCACATCTGCATCAAAATGAAAAAATAAAAAAAAAGGCATAATTAAAATATTTTTATTCCAACAGACAACTTTTAGGTAATATATCTCAGTTTCAAAACTGTATGCTTTTGTACTCAGCTTGAGTATCCCTTCATTTGTAATAATTAAACGAATTCTCTCGAATTCAGAGGTTGCATTCACTGAAACGACTTCAGAAATGAATAATTATTGCTTCATGAATTCTAATTCTGAATATCTTGACGTTTCAATGGTTTTACAGAGTGAATTTTATTTTTTCAGCGGTTTACGTCCCAATAAATTGTTTGATTTATGTACTTCTGCTTCGTTCGTAGACGATAATTTTGAAGAACATGAATATAATTTAAAGAGCACTCGGTTTACACATAGGGATAATAATAACTGGAAGTTAAACAGTAGTAAAAGTTTAACATGGCAGTAATGACCAAACAAGGAAGATTATTCAAATTATAAGTACCTGCTATTTTGTAAACAGTTTCACATTAATGCTATTTTGTAAGCATGATTCACACAACTGAGGTATTGAATTAATTACATTTAAGTTCTTTAATCTAAGTTCTTTATTTGTGATTTTAAGTTATATTTTAATTCTATTAAAATTCAAAACAGTATATTTAATGCGGACAATACTAATTTTTGATTATTTAAAATTAAAATTCATATTTATTCATCTAAGTATTTTTAGGTCAACATAAATTTTGAAAGAAATAAAATAGATTAGTGAAAGTTTCACAAGTTGATTTAATCTACCTGACAATTATTTCGACAGCTAAGCTGTCATTATCAATGGTAATATAAACTAACAATTTAATACTGTTTTGGGGAGTCATTGTGTGATTCTGTTCTAAAAGGTGTTTAGATTATTAGATATTTCCGGATGTTTATTTATTTAACGACGCACGTGCTCTTAATATTTTATGTCCAATATATATTGAATTACAAAAAGACCGATTCAAACGGTCAATCACGTTCGATTTAATGATATCGTGTGTTCTATCTTTAGCATTAAATAAAAATGAATGTGTCAGTTTTAAAGGTTATTTTATAATTCTTGGTTTTTCTTAGTATGTACAGTATGTGCAACTTTTTCTGATATTTTGCCAAAATATGGTATAAATATGTAGTTAATTTATGTCTTTTGTTTGATTGTCAAACGGTTATATCCTTTTAATATCTAACCTATAATCTTTTCTTTTAACTAAAGTGGAGTGGAATAGTTAAATCTCTGTATATTAAAGATCAATAAGCTGCTAGTTTATGTCCGTATGTGTTGGTTTTTTGTATACTATAAAAAATTCAAATAGATTGTGCGCGTGTTAACTTTAATAGTTAAGTCCAAAAAGTTAATAGCCCTGTTTTGTGCTGCTACTAATGTAAAATTTATGTTTTGGCGGAGACTATTAATATAAGAATTAAAAATTCATTGATAACCTCAGAACCTCAAACCTCAAAAAAAAAGACGAAACCAAAATATAATATTTAAGAGAGGTTTAATTTGTTTTTTTTTTTTCTATTCACCTTACCTGTCGAAGCAATTGTCAGGTAGAATATAATAAACTTGAAAATGTGAAACTTTTACTTATCTGGTTTATTTCTTTCATGATTATGGAGTTTCGCCACATGTTAGAAACAATAAACAATATTAAATAAATGTTGTAATTATTTAAAATCCCAATCAATTTAAATTTCTAAATTTAAGTTAAATTTTTCAAAGTAGTTAAAATTAATTTTTAGTTCAAATCGAATAAATAATATATAATAAACGTTGCAAAATAACAAACCTACAGAAATCTTATAATAAAAAAACATAATTTTGTAGACTTTTCGTTTCAAATTAATACGCAACTCATTTTCAATTAACTATAATGTAAAATAATTATAATTAAATATGATAATTTATACAAATCTTCAACAATCGACGTAAATTAATTTCTTTTATTCAGTCAGATATTTTTCATTGCTTATGCGATAATTTTTATTTTATATTTTATTATCTTAATGTAAAATGTTTTAAAAAATCAGTCAATTAAAAATGATTAGTGTTTTATATTTAAATTGATTAAATTACATTTCTACTGTTGATTTATATCAAATGAGAATGCACAAAATACATAAACCAATTATGTTTTTAATAGGTTTTAAATTGCTATTTTTCTAAAAACTGACGTTTTTATAGTTTATTTTATCTAATATAAGGGCATTTTAATTAATAAAATTCATAAGGGAGCACCACCAAAAACGAATTTAAATATGAAAATATATTAAAGTTCATATTTTCTAGACAATAGTTAAGAGAAGAGAAATAAATAAATTTATATTATAAGGAAATTGTATTACAATGTATAAATTATACAGAAATTGTTATATTTAACATATATTTAACCAGTAGCAATATACTTTTTTCAGAATAACTATTAAATATCATTTTAAAACTATTTAAATTGAATTGAATTTAAAAATTCAGTTAAATATAAATTGTATTTAAATATACTTTAGTAAATATATAAATTTAAACAAATAAATTAAACCTAAATATAAATGTATTTAGTATGTGCATTTTCTTCGCTTTAAATTAACCAAATTTCAATAAATTCGTAGTGCTAAATTTATTAATTAAACACATTCTATAATATAAGTAATAAATAAGTTTTTAATATTTACAAATCAAAAATGAAATTAAAAAATTATGAAGTCATATTTTCCTAGAAAAAAAATAACAAAATCAAATAATAACCCCACAGCAACACATTTAGATAATATTGTTCAATCTTTTACGATCGTAGTTGAAAATTCTTTTAATTAAAGTTTTATCTGCAAACTAATTGTTTTGAAAACCATTGTTAATGGTTCAATAGGAATTGAATCATAATTTATCATTTAAAATGAAACTTATAAAAAAAACTACTCCTAGCAATTACGAATCTAAATGCCTTCCTTGTCAAAAGCGATTAAACCAGTGGCGTGCGGTGAGAATTTAGGCTAGGGAAGCAACCACGATTTTAATTATAATACACCTAGGTACAGGCGCGGATTAACGGGGAGGGAATAATCCCCCCCTAATTTAGAAATAAGTTTACATAGAATAGAAACAAATAATGTTTGTTTAATTATTATTTATTAAAACAATTATTTTTCCAAAGATTTCCCCTTCGAAATACTTCTCTGGATCCGCCCCTGCTAGGTACAATAAAAAACAGTATTATAATTATTAAGCTTAAAGTTTTTCAAAGAAGCACTTTTACACTTTATACTTATGGAATTGGTTGACTATCATTCTTTATTTAAAAAAAAAAACTACTACTACGTATCAATTTTCCGGTCTTTCTTAGCAAAATACCGGTACAGGTTTTAATCTTTGTTGTTAAATTTGAAACATCTGGTTTTGATCTGCCTTTCTTAATAATTTGTAATTTCTCTCCAAAACTGTATGCGAAAAATTCCTTATTAATAATTTACAAACTGAACAAAAAATGGTCCCGATTCGGCTATATCGAAGGTACTCGAACCTTTCACCGAAGCAGTTGAATTTGCAGTCGTGACGATAATGCAATTTTAAATTTGCATATAGGCAAACTAAATAGAACTATTTGTCTTTAAAAAAATCCAACTTATAAATTAAAATAATAAAATGCGACAAAATACAGTCTCATTCCCAGATTTACATTACTTAAGTAACACTAAATCGAACAAATAACCAAATTATAATAAATAAACATTTGGGAACGAAGCACAATAAAAATAACGACCAAACAATGTTAACAGCATCCGTCTACTATAACACCCCACGCTCGCTGATTCACGCCAAGGTTAAGAGAAGAGCATTTGTAAGCAGTGCTTATATCAAGTGTATGTATCACATTTGAATCGGTATTACCTTTCCGTGCAAGTTTAATGAGCTTAATTTAAAATCGAACTCTAAATAATTATACTTTTTGCTGTACAGAGTTGATATTGAGCTTTAATTTGATAAATATTTCAATTTAAATAAACGATAAACCATAATTCTACAAAAGTATTTTTGTTAGCATTGTTTTTATTTTTAATAAATTCTCAAGGCAAGCATTGCTTCCATGGACCGCACGCCACTGGATTAAACCAACTATAACACATCAAACCATGCAAAATTGTAATGACAATAAAGCAATTTAATTAAAAAGAAAATGGTTAGTAGTTGTATGAATCAAGGTATGAGTGTATGTTGATAAAACAACCCAACACTCTTATCTTATTTGCGATTATTACTAACACAACAATTATAGATAAAAGCATTTTTTATTTAGCGTTACCAAGGAACTATAATAATAGAATACATTGCGATTGTGCGTATTATACATTTCCAATTCCATATATTTCTAAATGTCCAATAAAACTGTATAGCCCATTTCAGATACCTAATTTGAATTTAAATGTAATCCGGAATACTGCGACTTTACTTATCAACGAATAACTATCTAGAGAATAGTACCAGAGTGAATTTCGAAACTGTCTGACAAGGAAAGCCCTAATAATAGAGATATTGGAAAGCTGGAAATGCAGTAAGCGCGAGTGTTAGGAAATGTCATGAGACACATACCTTGATGCTGTCGTAGCAAGCTGTAACTCGGCCATTTTGAACCTCCACGTTGGCTGGAGGATGGGCAAACTTGCATTCGGTGTCGGGCCTCGAGCACTTGTTCCTTTGGAATTCTCTGCAGACCTCGAGCTGGAGCCAGCGGGAATCTTTGCCATTAAGAAGATTATTCATATTCACCATAGCCATCATTTAGAATTAATAGTTCGATTATTAAACGCGAAACACTATTATTTTTGATATTTTTCGAGACGCGATGCACACAAGATAAATAGATATCTGTTTTATAATTAATTAATTATGTATAATTATAATGTAGTACAGTTGTATGTGTGCTGACAATCAAGTAGAAGAATTATTGTCCATCCTTTTTTCGTTAAACAAAAAACACGTTAAAAACAACACACGCACGTATTAATTCAATAATAATATGAATGAAAGTTGAACGAGGTCACTGTTCAGTTAATATTATTACAATTATTATTATTATTATTATGTCTGTTAGAAAACCGTGCCTGATGGACTTGCAACGAGTCTGGAGGTAGAGCTGGACACTGGTCGACTTGCGGTAAGCAGGATGGCGAAGCGAAGCGGCTGTTCTGTCAAGAAGCTAACGCATGTTGATGGTCCGGATCAAGCGAGCCCTGTGCTGTCTTTGGTAATAGTCTGTAAGCAAAAGCACCCAAAATAAGCATTCAACTAAATCTAATTACATAAAAAGCTTAACTAATACACTAAAAGTTTCACATTCTACGGAAAAACGCATTTAGCAGAATTAACTCTGTGATGCAATTTACATTGAGACTAATCAAGAAGTCTCGACATCTCCTTCTTCCTACGAAGAAGGAATAAATCCCTCGCGAAAGGGAAACATTATCTCGCCCGAGTACAATTAAAGCCGGTAATTGCGACTTTGAAAGCTAAACAACTGTTTATAAAAATATACACTCAGTAAGAGAGAGACACAAAGCTTTGAATCACCACCCTCCCACATCAGAGACGACGCTCAGGAGAGCTTAGTGAGAGCATTCAGCAAAAGCAAGTGACTGCGGAACCTCAAACAACTGCGCTAATGCTTCGTTTTTGGGACGACAAGGCCGACAATTCGTATGTTAATTCACACTTCATCCTAGCTAATTAGTGTGGGACGCTTAAAATTTCTTTAATTGCACGTAAAAAACACCCATATACGTAACAACGCCCCCCACCTATTCGGGCAGTAATAATATTTAAAGAGCGCAACTTATGTAATGCAATAACCGCGGCGAAAATATTATTTAATAAAAAAGCTTTTAAAAAAAGAGCGGCTTTGAACAATATTTATCTTTTACAGACGAAAAATTAAAATTGCAAATAGAGATATTATGGTTTCAAGGATATGGGAAGACGAGACCATGACCATACATATTTATAATAAAACTATGAATGGTGAGGAACCCAATCACATCTAAAAATAAATATTTACTCATTACATTATATACACGTGTTGCTTTTTAAAAGTAAACCACTTAAAGCAACAGTACATGAAAATAATCTAAATTATATGAATGTGTGTACCTTATATGTATGTGTGTGTATGTAAAACTATTAAAACGTAACTGTAATTATATTTTATAAATGCTAACAGGTTTTAATTAAATTCATACGAATTGAACAAATTTACTTTTTATAGGCGCTTTTTACCCATTCTATAAACCTTTGGTGTTTTCAAATCCAAATTAAATAAAACAACCAAGGTGTAAATATTATTGCACATCTAGTTAATTACATAATTATACATACAAATATAAGTTTATCACACAAAAAGTATCAATTATAAATTAGTTAGTTCTAGTTTTATGAATGAAAAATTATTTATTAATTAATAGAACTTGTATTCCATAAAATCTTACGTTGATTTATTTTTTGTAAGATATTTTCAGCGCTGCGCATTAAGAAGCATAGATTCATTTCCAAAATGAAAATCATCAAATTAAATTTTAACGAAATGTATAATAATTGTAAACACAGTGGCACCTAACGAACCCTAACGATTCTGCAATAGAAAAAATTTAATTTTTAATTGGATTTAATTTTGCACTGGAGTTCAAAATAAGTCTCTAAATTTATGTTTTCCTTTAAAATTACTTCAGAATTTAAAAATTTTAGAATATCAAATACAAAACTTGCAATTTCTGTGGGTATAGGTTATTTTCTAATTTTTATTCAGTAACGTAAGATCTTGAAATTTTTGAGCTTTCAAAAAATTGCGTTAAGTAACTCAAGCACACATCTTAAATATATACTTAATATGATACCACTCTTAAGCGTGCAATTAGTGATTCGCGGGACGTAAATAGTCCCTCAAACGAAATTGAGAAATTTCTATGTTCGTGTCAAATGGAAATCTCGTATTATCTATTATTAATATCAACTGGTTCAGATCACTTTTTAAAAAAGATCAATCAGAAAATGCTCGTATCAAGTAAAGTTGTTTTGGATAACTATCTTGATGGCATTGAGATTCAAAAGGAAGAGAGCAATTAAAAAATTACTAAAACTGTCAAACCAAAATTTCCAAATGTAGTGATGACACCAACCTACCAATAAATTATCCGAAAAACATTCGTGAATATAAATCAAACATTCTAATGATCACCTTTTCCTCTAGATCCCAAGCTAGTCAAATCTTTTTTCTCTGTTTTCCAGCGTAATCCACCCAAACCAAGCGCGTGGGTATTAAAATTCCAAAGTAATAAAAAACAATAATAAAAGTTCCGCCACTTGCAAATTCGTCAAGATTATGCCATAAAAATTCTGAGCAGAGCGTAATGATCATATAGCGTTAAATATTTATGAACGCATCCTAGTTTGTCTAATAAGGACTCTAATAAAATAAACAAAATGCCGTTCAACATACTATAGAGTCTAGACATGGTGGTGTATACATCATCCAAATGAACTAACGAAGGCTAACACGCTCTCTCGTAAAAAAGTTTACAGGTTAACCTGCTAATGAGATTTAACGACACGAAGTAATTTGAAAAGTTATTACATCGTTGGTTTCTTTGGTTTGGTTTGGTTTCTTTGGTTTGGTTTGGTTTCTTTAGCCAATAATCATTGAATAAGAAAAGTGTTAAATTAGCACTTCTTTTGTCCGTTTTTCCCCATAGACCATACCATTCTGAAGAGACATTTAACGCTCGACTCTACAAAAATAAAAAAGTGTCCTGCCAGTTTAAAAATGTAATAAAAATAGAAATTCTGCTATAAACGACAAGATAAGTCAACATGCAATTTATGTCTGAGTCTTTCTCATCTTATCTGAAAACAAAATCGACACCTGTCACGAAATATAATATTGAAAATTAAATTGGAACAAGCGTCAAACATGATCGAGAAAAAGAGAGAAAGATAACATAGGTTTCAGAGAGTATGTAGCAAAAGCTCAGAATTCGGATATATTTTTATCTCACTTTTATATAATCGATCGCAAATAAAACGCAAACAAACATGGCGTGGCAATATTTTTCCGAGTATTTTAAGTTTTCCAACGCTTATCTCTATCTTACAAAAATCGTTCCCCCGAGGGATTTACGTTCAAATATAGCAAGAACAACAACACAAGAAGAAAACACGATTGCATCTTTTAAATATTTCGATTTTTTACCAAGAAGTTCTTAGAAGTCTATAGGGTTTTAATTAAATATATCTTTCTTGGGTAATTAAGAAATCTAATCTGATTGGCACAACCCTTTTTACTTATTTAATTGGTAAAAAGAAATAAGTAAAATTCAGAGACCAACCCAGCCACCTAAATTAATGCTTATCAGTTACGTGTCACGCAACGAGCAAACATTTACTTAAGACTCCTCATAAAATTTATCTAACTCAAAGCTAACTTATAATAGTCCGCTCCGGCTGCTTATCTTGGGCTTATTTTGACAATTTAATATCTATTTAATGTAGTTAGAAAAATAAATAATAGGTCGGACATTTTTAATATTTTTTCAATCGATAGTGATGTCCCTGGCTTTTCCCTAATTTGAAATTTGGAATATAACGCGGCATTTATGAGTTTATTCTGGTAATAAACTCAAACTACCCTCGACTAATTTGGATATAAAATCCTAATTATTTTAGGGTAAAACAGTAATCCTAGTTTGTTATACCCAATTCTGGCTGTGCGCTAACAAATTTTACAATTATGAAATTGTAGCAATTGGAATGAATCGAGAAATCAATAGATTCGTAATATACTTACTCATTAATAATAAAAAATGGCCAACTCTCATGTTGAATAAAGAATTCAAGTTCAACATGTTAATTAATTGTATTAGGTATTAGATTCGCATAACCTTAGTAATACTAATCTAGAATTAAATAAAATAAGCAATCTAAAGTAGTCTATACAATCGTAGAAGCCATATCCATTTCTACCAAATATATACACCAAAAAGCTCTGGCACTACCACAAATCAATACTACTACTGATATGCTTCGAACACATTCGAAATATCACCCATACAACACTTTTGCATACGCAGCGCTATTTATATTCCGTGGGGTATCTTAAGGGAAAAGAATATCTTCTTTAGGGAAAAAAAATAACTTCCAATAATAATTCCGCAACATTTTCGTCTCATAAATACAATATCTAAAAATAATTTGACATCAAAGCTTTTTAGATTTACATCTAAACACAGCACAGTGACGGGGCAAGTTTAAAGTGCGAAAATGATTTAATAAACTCTTAGAGAGACATTTTAATTAAGCCGTCATGTCACCGGAGGTGACATAAAATACATCTAAATATTGCAATTAACTTGTTTTTCGAAAAAAATGGATGATCGTCTCTTTTTTTAAATACATTTTTAAATTTCAAATTTCGTTACAGATTTAGGGGGAGAACAGAAATTAAAGCACAAAAGAAGTTAAAGTCTATTAAGTTCGCGAGTGCACAAAATCATATCAGATTATATAACGAGAGCATAGGAAACAAATAAAACTATAATTAAAATGACAAAATCCAATTTCACACAACAATGCGTCCCAAATCTATAGCTCCAACAGCCAGCTGGTTTCACAAATTCGGCAACGGAGGCGCACACCCACCATTTGCCATTTTGTGTGTGGTGGTGGTGGTGGTGCTGCAGAAGCTTTCACTGTATGTGTGTACTTGTATAACTCTATAGCCCACCCTCTCTCCCTCCCAGACAGACAACACAACAACCAAGTTGCGAAATGCTGTGCAGCAATTGTTTCAAATTGACTGCATTTTGCCCGGAAGCCTTCGTAAGCAAATAATTATTGAGTTTAAATACGTATCCCAAAATACAAACAGGACAAACAACAAAAAAGAGACTTGCGACACATGTACCTACTTAAAAGTGAAATACCACGTTGGAGATACATACGTGGTGTGCATTGAGGAGAGAAAAAAAAAGACGCACGCTAATAACATAATTATAGCCTATTCCTCAAATTAAGGACGGTATTTCCTTTAAACTAACGAGCATTTTGATG
This sequence comes from Agrypnus murinus, assembly GCA_929113105.1. Classification (NCBI taxonomy): domain Eukaryota; kingdom Metazoa; phylum Arthropoda; class Insecta; order Coleoptera; family Elateridae; genus Agrypnus; species Agrypnus murinus. The sequence continues at coordinate 24,143,066 of OV816028.1, read as the reverse complement.
TTTAATTTACTTTCAGAGGCTTTTATCCAGCTACATCACAAAAAGTTAAAAGTAAATGTAGATGGATGAAAGTTAATTAAAATTTTGTTAAATTATATTATTATGGCTGCTACCAGTAAATATTACTTCATGATGTTTAATAACTCATAAGTAATTAGAAGTGATGGTTTTTGCTATTAATCATCAATTTAAATTGGTGATGTAACAAGTTTCATAAACAAAAAAAATGTAAAGAAAAAAACTTGAAATATGATCAAGTGAAAGAGCAGTAAAAAGAGATCAATCTATTGATGAAGAAATCTCGAATTCACCTTTTGAATATGATACCTGGTTATTTATCTTTTTTTAACTGTTTTGAATGAACATATATCTAACTAATTAATAAGAATAGCATAATCAATTATTATTAACATTACAATTTCAGAATGTATCGAGGGAAGAAAACACCGCCTCAATTCACAAATAGAAAAAAATAGAATAAAGTATTCGTTTCATAAGACGTTTTAGCGCATTTGTCCTTTAGAAAACTCCCCGCTACACGGATAATTTTCTAAACTTGAACGCGTGCGCTAAAAACATGAAACTAATACTTAAATATACTATTTTCTATTTGCGTTAATTTATAATTATTTTAAAAAAAACTTAGTTTTAAACAAAATTTCTTATTAGGAACACGTACTTTGTTAAATAGTTTGATAGACAACTTGGAAAATTCTAATGCTGCATTTGTTTTTCAAATTTGCGTAAATTAGTTTGACATTTTAAGAACAGCTGTTTAACAATATTAACTTTGAAAATAAAATGTTACTGTTTCCAGTATTCAACGGAATCTCTTTTGAATTTGCAAATACGTGTCCAAATGGCTTCAATTGGACAAGCAAATAAAAAAATATTTATATACCAAGGCCGGGAAATCTCTTTTCAACATACTGAGAGAAAAATTGTCGCCGAGGCCGTTTGCGGTCGAGGCAGGACAATCTCGAGGACGCTAAAGAATTTCGCGAACAAGGTATACACAATATGTTTTGTGTATCCTTGAAATCATACGAACAAGTTTCGCATACGTAGTTTTTACGTAATAAGATACAACTTAGCCAATCAAATGTTAGAAAGTAATACAGAATTACGTCATCTCGTATGCAAAACTTGTTTGTATGAGTTCAAGAATACGGGCCCTGGCATCAAGTTTCTTCGCGACCCTTAATAACGGGCGCGAAATTGCACTTCGTATCCAGTCCACATGTGTCTACTTCGCGTACGGTTGCACAAAAAAGTAATAATGCGCTACGTGTTTTTGTTTGTAGCCTATTCCTAGTTTTAGTTTTTTATTTTTCCCTGAAAAGAATTCCCGACCTTGATCACTAATTCAAGGTTTTTTCCCCGGTTTTTCCCGATAGTGCAAATTCCCGGTTTTCAAAGTTTCCAGGTTCGCTGGCCACCCTGCGAATAATTGGTCATAACATTTGCCGAATATTCGGCCGAAGCAAAATCGAAATATCAATTTTGATTAATTTTATATTGAATAAAAAAATGATCAGGCAGTAAAATGATAATATAGGTATCCCAGAAATACGTTTCTTAAGCAATTTGCTTTAATAAATTAATATAAAATATACTGAAACAAAATTAAAAAACCAGTACGGTTCGATCAAGACATCGGCATGGGTGCCTGTTGTACAAAAATTCAAGCAACAGTCGAGCATCGGAGAAATGTACGCCGATGACGATGGTGCCAATTTATTTTCTCTGCTCGTTCGTTCGAAGTTCGCAAAAACATTAAAAAATTACCGCGAAGTAAAAATCAGTCTTTGCAATTCAATCAAATTCTGCAATAGGTTGAGCTCTAATACACAGAATATACAATGCGAGTATAAAGTCTGGAACCATCGATATAAATTTTTTATTAAATATTTTTGAAAAAATCCTCGAATACATCGATTTTTATCTTAAATGAGACATATTCTAATGTAATTGTTATTTGTAGATTGTCTTTTGTTTCCGACTTATGGCTCTTGATTTGAACTTTGAATAACAATCAAGAGTTTAATTTTTTGATAAAAAAATCAAGTACCCATGTAACAATTGACTTAGCGTTAAAATTATGACAGCTCTTCACAGAATTTTTAAATTTTTTAATTAAATCTTGGAACTCTCGATTGTTATTCGATTTTTGTTTTAAAACTTTAAAAGCAATTATCTCGAAAATTTTTTAATACAGTATTATACTTTTTTTTTAGCTTATTTGGACTTCATTATCTTTCCAAATCCATCATAAAAATTAGGGTTTCCATTTAAAGAAATTTTCGCTAGCGCCATAACTTGGAAACAAAAGACAATCTACAAATAACAACTACACTAAAATATGGCTCATTTAAGATAAAAATTTTTATTTATAAATCTAAGATTTATTTCGATAGTTCCAGACTTTATACTCGCACATTACATTGTAGAAAATATAGGATTTGAAAATATTTACGTATTGTAAAACAAATCGTTCGGGCCAGCCGAATACCGAATATTTCGGGCTTCTTCGGCCAAAACCGAATCTGTTAAAAACTGGTCGATTCGGCCGAATACCGAAGTAAAATCGGAGCTTCGGTGCATCTCTAAATATAAATACGAATAAAAATTGCTTATTTTGAGGACAATTTCTTAGATGAGTTGTTAAACCTTCAAAACACAGCACTTTTTAGTACTGCAAAATTAGATATTGTTCAAATTTGTAACGCTAAATTAAGACTTTCTTCTAAATGCTAGCGATGGCAGCATTATAACACAAATCATTCTATCTTTGAGAAATATTTGAGAAAAACATAATAAAAGACAAATCAGAAAAACCAAACATTACTTATTAAAACCTTAACAACCCGCAGTCTAAAATAATGTTCACTATCAAAAGCAAGCAAAAAAAGGACAAGAAAAATATGGAGTATTAACAGAAGAGGACTTAAAAATGTATACAGCAAAGTAATCCGCCTTAGTGCGAGTAGATCTACTTCAGAAAGCTTCATGTTATATACGTTTTTCAGGATCTAAAGATTTCACTTTTTGGTTATTTTTATCATTCGACATACCATTTTAAACCAAAACAGCATTCAGGCTCTTTTCAGCTTGGGTGTCATCATTCTAAACTAAAAGAAATATCCACTCGAAAAAACGCTGTGTATTTTTAGTCATTTACTTTAAATATCATTTCTAAAAATACCAAGCCAAGCGCATTCCAACGCAATTTTAAGAATGTCATTATTTTTTTCCTCAACTTAAAGAAAATTTAAATTTTTTAAATTACCAAAAACTTTTATGTTATTCCTAACCCTTTTCTCATTATCGTATTCAAACAAGGTTTCTGCTAATTTCTAAAAGAATAACAAGACAAGGAATTGGGTTAAGTTAAAGCGTTGAAGCCGAAAACTCAACAAACCAACTTTTTTTTTGTCCATGATCCTGTTTGGGTGTTGTACTTACGGCAAGCGCAAGAGAAACTAATTAGATTTACGGAAAGTTTATATGTATTTAAATTCTTTGTAACGAATAACGATTCAGTTCTGCATCACTAGCTTCTATGGTTACGTGAATCCGCAAAAAGTGTTGCTGTAATAAACAAGGTGGTGTTTTTCTAATTTGTTGAGCTGGTGTATACGTGCGGCCCGCCCGCCCGTAAGTCCGGCGGCTAAAACTTAGCTTTGTGGATAATTTACGTAAAAAGCCATAAACCGTGCATAGAACACACGGCGGCGGTCATGGTAACTAGTTTTAATATAAAATAATCCAAGGTTCGGTGCAAATTAATGCCAGCTTATGAATTATAATGCTATTGCACAAATTCGCCTTAATTGCACCCCAGAGGTGAGTTTCTAACCGGTTTATTCAATTTGTTTTGTAAAAATTTTATATTTCTGCAAATTAGTACGCCATTTTCTGCACTGCATGAGATAAATGTTGGGAAATAAAGTGGAGCGTAAATTATCGTCCTGTGGCAGCATGGATGATACTACTCGCATTTGCACGATGACAGTCAAGTTTAAACTCCCTAATGTAATTTTTTGCACGGTTTTTGTTTGGCATTCCACTGCTCTTTTAAAGCAAGCAAGCAACGAACTAATGTCGCTTTTTTTGGACTTTGTTACACGAGTAATACATATCTCTTCTAAGAATTATAAATACCCACTTTTTATCGAACATTACACCCTGATACTTAATGTTCTTTGATTTTGACTTCTTGACTACCACCACCAATGAGCTTAATGTCAAAGAATAGAGGCTCGAACTATTCTCTATATCGATAAGTGGTATCGGCGAGGCTCTTCACCACTATGCTACCCGGATCGGTATTTTCACTGCTATTATTATATTTTACAACTTGACAAGAGCAAATAAAAAGAAGCAACAGTTCGTTCCAACTACATGTAGTCCTCTATTTGCAGAAAAAAACAAGAAACCACGTATGCGAAATAAATTATATGAATAATGAATGCGAAAAAGCGCACTCTTTCACTTCAAGTGCCCCGACAAAAATTTAAACTAGTCAACACTTCTGGATGATACATGAACTAGAATTTTTTTTCAGCACCCGATCTTTCCTCTCTTGCTAACTCATTCGCGTTTTCTTTTCATTTCCCTCCATTCCCACATCTTCGTTTTAAGCATGCACAGGTACAAACTAGAGTAGTAGATATATTTTAAACAGCCAGCACCTTGTTGGCCGGTAGCGTTCATTAATTACCTAATGTCACAACAAAGATGGCGGCTACCCACACAAACCCTGACGTTTAAAAATGATATGCGCTTCCGAACACGGCCCTTGCAACGTGATGTTTACGTTGGCCCGGCTCTCTACAGAATATAATTAGTTCCTCCAGAGAAATGAATAGCGACAGATAAGATCTAAGTCTGTAATACACGTCTTTTGTTATCTGAGGATAAATATGGCAGATATTCATTTGTACACCAAGTATCATTTGATTTTATATCTTTTATCGCGAGCGTTTTATCTTTTCTGTGTCGGTCCGACGGTCGTCGGCGTCGTAGTTGTGTTTTGTGCCCTCATGCTAATTTTCGTTTTAGTTGTGGAAATTCGCTCGTTTTAGATTAAAAGAAAGAATGGGGACGAAACCTCTCGGTGAAGGTTATGAATTTTCTCGTTAGGGAAAAGTAATTAAGTTAAATGTGGTTTTGGGCACTGGTTTTACACTAATATTATATTCTAACAAGATTGGATGTATTCTGTAACGACTTTATTAAATCCAATCCTAAATTTGATAAAAATCGTTTGTTCAATAGGTTTCCTAAAAAAATCTGATGGGCGTATAAATGCAAAACATAAGATCTATTAAGCACGCCACTTCATTTAGCCATTGATCCAGTTAACATAATTTCAGCTTTTCCCTATATAGGCAACGATACTGATTAATGTGTTGTCATAGAAATATGGCGCTTAGGATGAAATCAACCAGCAACACCCGTCTCGACTTTTTTTGCTAAATGGTAATTATGTTTGATCCACATGTTTAAACCCTGGAAGCGACAAGACTTACAGCATGCAATATGAGAGTCCAAAGAGATAAACTTCTTAAGATCTCCTAAACAGACGTTGCAGTCCTTTGTCCACCTACACTAGTGGGTAAAGGACTACCTACTCGTTTGCCTGCCTACCACCCACAACTCTATTGGCCGTCTCCTCAAAATACAATGATGGGCATGTGATAAAATGTATTAATAATCAGTATACAATGGTATAAGCTTCTCTCTCCGTTCTTGGTTTTATCTATACCTCGATTCGAAGTCCCTAATTAGTAGATTCAAAAAATTGAAACATTTCAAACCAAACGCGGGATGTTACGCGAGCCAAAGTTTTTGTATATCCCAGGGGGTAGTAGCCTAGAGGATCACAATCCATCCATATATAATATAACGAGCTTGTTCGGGGTTTATATCCTATTTACTCTGAAAATTGACCAACACAGGCGCCACTGTACGGTGTATTCGGAGGTATCCTACAGATTTAAGGGTCCTTACAGCTGGCGCTACTTCGTGGTGCAAATTGTAAGCTTAAGCGAAGAAAAAATCTGACATACAATCAGCTTTCTTTAATTTCTTAATTTCAAGGTTCGTACCCAGATTATAAATAATTATATTGATTAAGGGAATGAAATGGTCAAGGTTCGAAGAACCGGCCTTATGCTGGTAATTAATATAATCAAAAGGTTTTTTCGGTATACGTTTGGATCCACTGGATTTCAAGTCTCGGCTTGTAAAAAAGTTGGAAAAGGTCCAAGATAAAACAGTATAAAAAGCGTATTATTTCATATGAGGTATAACTATCTCCCACCAAAAATATGTATTTTTCTTGAAAACAGTTAATAATGCGAAGAATATGAATACTGAAGAATATTATACTGAAATTAAATACGTTTGCTGTTTATCAAAAGTACGAAATGGTGCTGGCTTGACAGGTATTGTCCGATTTGTTTTTAGCCTATTCCCTAATAGCATTAATATAGCTACTATGTCTTAACAGTTTTTAGGATATACAATTTTGCCTTACATTATCCTGAAATATATCGCTGCTCATCTACGAGATTATAAATGAAGACCACCAAGAATTTTTCGAAAAAACGGCATTTACCATAAAGCCTCAGTAGAATGAAATAAAAACAATTTTTAAGTAGAAATATTTATAACAGAAATATTACCAAGAGGTCTTTTCGTTAGCACTATCTCATCAAAATACAAATAGGGTATAAACGTGGAGCTGATGAAAAGCCCAAAAGCATAATTTGTTATTCTTTGATGTTACGATAGTATTTTATGCATTCATAGATCTTAGAGTAAGTTTTTTTGTCTGGCAAGCTCTAACATAGCGTTAGTTATCGCAAAGCGTGCCTCAAAAAGTACAGAAACGACTTTAAGAAAGCTACACAAGATTTCCCAAATCCTTTGAGATATAGACCTCTCATAATTCGAGAACCAGTGCAAGTCCATGAAAATGTCGAATTTTACTCCTTTATATCTTCCATCAAAATTTCGACTTGAGCGCCAACTTCTTTTCTGATCAACGAAGTAGAATCTCTTCAAGTCGTCGATGATTTTCACTCATCAACAGCCTTTGTGCAAATGTGATTTGATTTGAACTCAACATCTATCGTTAGAGCGACTGGCGAATTCATGATCTTCGCTTAAATATTATCTGTCATTGTCTGCAATGAATTTACTTCTAGAACAAATCAAATCAATAAACATTCTGAGCAGAAACTATGAATATTATCCAAATTAGTTCCACGATCCCTTTTAATCTTGAGATGTTCTTGTAGACAGCCTCAATTCTTAAATGCTTCTAAAGGGAAACTCGAGTCCTAAGTACTAGGCAATTCTTCGTCCAAATCACACACAGTGGAATACCCATATAGACTCTATCAACTGAGAAATAGAAGATATTATTTGCAGAATCTACAGGAGACTCCCAATGGGCCATTGTTTCTTGCATCAGTCTACAAAACGGTGTAACGATAATATACACGATGCATGAACTTTATATTTTATGTCTACATTGGCAGATACATACGTGAACCTGGTACCTCTACATCTTAAGAAGTTTTTCATAAAAAGATTAAGTATTTTCGTGGCATCCGTAGTCGTTGATATTGTTTTTCAGAAAAGAACCAAAACAGGATTGTTAATACATTAAATATTTTAGTAAAACCAAGGCATTGGGTTTTGCCATCTTTGAGTTTTTTATGAAGCCTGAAATCATTGTTCTATTTTCTAACATGTATGTATTAAAAATAATTGTTGTTGCCTAAAACAACACAAAGCAGTCGAATGGTCAAAGAGGTTGTTCAGTGTCAGGGGTTAAGTGGAAGAGCAGCATTTATACGACGTTAAACTTTACACGCCCATTTACAGATTCCTCTGCTTATACAACAGATTTCTAATTTAAAAGGTGAATTCATTGACTTTTACTTGAATAACGTACACGGGGCAATTTAATATGCGAACTGGGAATAACCACTAGATTCCAATACATCAACAATCTCATTTAACTCATTTGTTTATTTAATTTTGCTTATTATTCACGTGACGTCATAGGTCAAGTCCATTTTTATTAAAAGCAATCATTTCAAATTCAGATGATTCAATAAGAGCGTTAAGATTAACGCACTGAAGAAGTGTTGATGGATGATAGCATTAATGTATTAAGGTTATGTATTTTTTTTTCAATGCATACTTATTAATTCAATTTATTATTGGAATTTACTTCCTAAGGAATCCCGGTTATAGAATCTTTGGAAGTGTTAAAAAGAAGATTCATTAGTCAAAGAATTAATTAGATAACATTCAGACTTCTTTTTTAGTGTACTGTATGTATTGTTAATACTGAGATAGCTATCATTGGCATCGCTTTCTACAAAAGATAAAAAAATTATTAATGTCGTTTTAATACCAGTTTTCTAAAAAGATTATTTATGTTTTCTTTAGAGAATATTTTCTACAAATTTCTACTACTAGAAGGAACGCAATAATTAACAAAGGAATTATAAAAACAAACACTTTCTATCTTGGTAATGGTTTTCCTTCCAATTGCTCATTCTGGAAATATTTTCCTCTTCTATATGCTTAACAAAACTTATTAATTCGTGTTATAAACAAGTAATTACAGTTAATTAAAACACAATTTATTAAAAGAGATACATTAAATACTAACCACTTTTATTTAATAAAAGCAGTAGTGCCAACCTAGCACCTGGCTTTGTCCTTTCTGACAGTCGCGAGTGTATCTGATATGAAAATTAAAATATTTATCTGTCTGTTAATTTTGTATAAAATAACTTTTGCAGATCTTAATCTTTACACATCTTGCGTAAACATTTTGAACAAAATGCTTAAAACGTATGCATAATGAATTGAAGTAATTACAAATATGTGCGGAATTTAGCAACGTGTAATGCTGTAATGTTGGCGGTATATAAGGATGTACACACACCGCTCCTGCTGCTGTTGGTCGGAAATGCCTATTTATCAACGTCATAAAGTAATTTATATGATTTGTACAACATTTTAGTTTCAGAGCACTCATTTTTCAGTATTTCCGATAATATCACGAACTGGTAAATTGAATTTCATCATTAATGAGAGGGTTTGACCTGAAGACCTGATAATATCAAGATGGAGTTTATCAAAATAATTTTCTAACCTCAATTTTGTAAAAGTTTTATTCGGCTTTGCACATGAGAGGAGTTAAAGAGGTTTATTAGAGCTTCCAACTTAAGGTAAGGGGTTGATTAGATTAAATAGCCGTTAAGTTAGATTAAGTAGCCCTCAAGTCCTTTGGAACTATAAATAGTTTAAGTTTAGATTAGAAGGTAAATGCTTCTAAAGGGAAACTCGAGTCCTAAGTACTAGGCAATTTTCATTAACATAAAATTTGCAAAAGGGTTGTTTCAGGAAAACAAAATCCAATTAAGGGCAATCAAATCCATAGATGCGATAGTTAGCTGACTGTGACTACTAAACATTTGCAAAACCACTAGACGGTATCAAGTTAATTACAACCATTTATACCAGATTAAAATTCATAAGAGTTTCTTCTCTTCCACTGACCATATCCAGAATTGCAAGCAAGAAAAATTAGCGATACTGGGAATTACATTGGAAACTCTCAGCATTATTAGTAGCAGCTGCTGCAGAAACAGGAGTTAGTAGCGTTTTACAGGTTTATATTTTCCTCTTGCCTTAGTCATTAAAACGCAGACTCACATAAAAAATATAATACAAACACACACACACAGCCAGAGCAGCACAAGATTTACTCTACTTTTACTTAGTGAAATACTGGTTTCATATAATAGTGGAACCAGCCAAGCATTGCGTCTGGTGTTAAGTCAGATGCGGAGGCGAAGGTAAATTTAGACCAACCCGGGTTACTGCAAGGCATTGACCTACTCAGGAAAACCTTTTGGTGATATCCGAATCCAATCCACACATACACACATATACAACACCACCACCCACGCGTTCACGTACAATATTCCCTGAAGGGCTTCCACTCAAATTCATCAGCAAGAAGAAGGGACAGATGCAGAGAAAAAAAAGAGAAAAAGGTTGTAAGGCTTTACAAATGAAATAAAAGTGCAAAAATTTAGCTCAAATAATAAATAGATGAGATTATTTTTTTATAAAATAATAGATTGTTTTAATCTTTCGGTACTAAAAGCACACCCAACGAAATGTCATATTCGCAGCATGAAGTGAATGTATGGTATTATTCCCAGAAAAGGCAAAGCAGGGTGCAGCAGCAGACAAGTTTTTGTGATTTTTTGGCAACTTTTTTTTAATATGTATGTTTATTACCAAATGAGACAATCCGTTTTAAAATAATACAAGAAAACAAAAGCATTAAACAGAACTATTTATTTTAGAAAAAAGAAAAACAGAAAGTTTTGGAGAATGTTAGTTCAGCTACAAACCTCGCAGATATTATTAGTGTTAACACGAAATTAGTGACATTACTTCCGATTATTATTTCCGATAGTGGCTGTTTGTTACTTAACCCCTACTTTTTTTCTCAATTTCAGGCAGGTAATGTATTAATTCACATTTGCGACTACTGCACAACTGTCACCTTATACTGCCATATGTCACCCAATGTAATTATGCTTACCCCAAAACGTTATCTACGTATCGTTAATTACCAACACTACAACTGTAGTACTATCAGAAGTTGTAGGACTAGAATGTTTCATCAAATAAAACAAATGATCATCGCAAAATTAGGAAAAATATAAGAAATTGTATTTTTATAAATGGAACACCCTATATATTCAATATAACCATAGCCAATATACACATATTTTTGAAATCGGGCAAGAGTGGAAAATTAAAATAAAATAGAACGTCCAAGGCGTTCCGTTAAAAAAAATTATTTCCCCCTAACTTTATGATGGTGATTTGTTTTATTTGATAGGAATATCTGACGGTTTAGAACTTTTGTAATTAGTTGTTTTTAACTGTTAAAATAAAGGCTGCAGAAGTGATCCAGAATAAACGGAACACCCTATACATACATTAAGTAATCTACTCTTTGAAAGATATCAAAATTTGGTTCTATTCTATTCGTTCAGAAGAACATCGGTCTACCGGTGAGACAATAGCAGCAGTGCAATGTTTTACTGAATGAATAGAGTAGAACCCGGTTCAGCAATCTGTCGCGAATAGATTTCTTAATACAACGTCTATACAAAAATCAAAACTAGAATCTTCGCTTCGGTTCTACGGACAGTCCCTGCTTAATTTATTGACGTTCACACTCCAACTCATAAAGAAACTTAAAATTACGACATGACATTTCCTTCCATTTACATGGATATATCCACCAAACGTACCTTCTAGAAACATCTTCATCAATTTATAAAGTTATGGTTTCATCGACTTACAATTTTTCGGACTGTAAATTATTTGTTTTTTAATTTTCGCACGTATCCATACGGGGCTAATGTGCTCAAATTTACCATCTCTTGTTTTTAAAAGACTTTGGTATTTTCTGAAAGCAAGATGACAACTACTGAAACGCAAAAATCAAAAAAGTAAAAACTATCGAATAAACCAGAAACATTTTTAACTTCCGAAGTTCAAACATCAAGCTTCTTCTGCTTGAGAAACTCAAGATCTGAGCAAGAACTGGATTATTCTTAAGATAACAACAATCAGAAAACAGTTATTAAGACCTTATCTATAAGAACACTAAACCATAAATATTAATATTAAACTTAATATTAAAAACAACTGATGGTAGCTCAATTTCGGTTCGGCTCAAATCATCTCTAGATCTACATAAAGACGAACTTTGACATGATATGGCTTTCAAGAGGTGCAATAGACACTCGTTTTTTGTAGATGTCTATGTTTTGAATTTGACTAATAGTTGCCATAGATGTTGGCATTTCATCCTGCTGACTGTCCGTGTCTATAGCGTCCACACTATACAGTTTATTCATCATCAAAAACAAGGTTCTAGTTTTTTCATAGAATCAAAGATACATTGTGAATACAAGATATAGCGAACGTAGTTTACAATTTTAGAACCATCGCGCCATTTTTCTGAATTGTTTTATTTCCATAAAACATAATCATAATCATACTATGTCTACTATGTACTGTTTTAGACTTTTTAGTATAGTTTTTTTTTTGAAGATTTAGCGAACCGAAAAATATATAAAAATAAGTTTTCTTGCGTCCGACCAAGAAATTAGCTGTTGTTGATCTTTTTTTTTGGTTCGAAAATAGATCTTTACCGGGCTAGGCTGGAAAACATATCTTTACCGGATTAGACCTGCAAAACTACACAAAGGATCGGTGAAAGATTTTATCGATTTTCACGGTGATGAGCTTATTTATTTTTAAAGAAAATAAAAATCATCAATCAAGTTGCATACTTTGCCGTTTCCATGGTGATAACACACATGGAAAATTTCTGTATTGGACTATAAGTGGAAAATCTTATAGTGATTTTCGACCGAACAGGGCGTCATCTGCTCTGTAGGAGCGCCATAACCAAAAAACATTTTATGCGCAAATTTTGAACAAACCGCGTTCCGTGTACGAGCAAGTCCAGTTCTAGTAGCTCGAAGAAGTATCCTAACAGTCATACCGGGTATCTCGCACACCGAGAAAAATTTGCTAAGACCGTCCCCAGGTAAAACTCTGGGTTTGCAATCTTTGAAACATGGCAACTTGATAAACTCGATAAATACTACCATCGCCTTATTTTATTATCTGGTTTGTTCAAAATGAAAAGAAACTAGATTAAATGCTAGTCAGAAAACAGTAGTAAAGTTACAAAGCGCCTTTAATGATTTCCTTGTTAATATTGTAGTCAAGATTGCGCCATAGAAGAAAACTTGAAGATCAGAACATAGCTTTGGTATCAAGATTGGAAGAAAACCTAAAGAAGATAAAACCGAATAAACCAAATACATATGTGTATTAGTTTTTGAACTTTGAACAAATCATTCTCTAAGAAATTGGACAAGCTATATTTTTGAATCTCTTAAAACATTGTCTTGTCCGTCTTTCAAGAACTATTAAATTATAGAACAATAATTCCTATTTGGTAGAATTGCATAATTATCATGAATCACCTACAACAAAAATGGACCTATGATGGAACCTTGAGGAACACCACTGTCCAATTTTCACCATTAGATCACTTCAAGATTTATTTTATTGTTCTACCTTTTTATCACTAAAAATAACTAATTGTTCTTTCAAAACAAAACTAATTAGTTAATTCCAAATAATTAATCTACTATTGTTTGATAAATGTTTCGATTTCAATCTTGTTGGCATTCTAATAATTATTTCTTGCGTATCAGCTTAGATTTATTTGATTTGTAAATTCTCAAAATTGTGAAGAGTCTTGCAAATTGAAAGCTATCACTTTTTTGTTTCGAACTGTCAGGGAAAAGAGATAGAGAATGATACAATTATCTTCATTTTTGTTATCGAACATTTATTAAGGTCTGTTATTGATGTTCAATAAACCATCACATCACATACCTACACATCATTAAAAAAATAATTAGATCATCTAGTAATGCTCTGGCTCCTATTATTTTCTATTAAAATAATCCTTGACCTTTTAATGTAGTTCTAATTTAATTATTTTAGTAATCAAATACAATTTGCTAAAACTCAAAATGGCATCCGGTAATCACGAAGAAGAGATTTACTTTAGTAATAAATTGAAAATGATTCGAGAAAAATATAAACGGATCGGTCTTCAAATGTCAGTAGGTAGGAATATAATTATTATTAAACTTTTACCAACCACAACCAAGAATCAAAAGAGAAACGAAAGGTTGCAACCTATATAAAAACCGTTAAAGTATAAATTAGAAAGATCCACATCATTAAAAACTTTCAGCGATTACTCCCTTTTATAATGTCAAGCAACAATGAGACCTCTCTACTTACTTCCTGATATTCCTCAATTTTCAACAATCAAAGGATGAAGAGAAAAAAAACCATAAGTCTTAAAATGGCAAGGTAGGTAGCTTAAACGATTAAAAGGTTTTTCGTGCTGTAATTGCTTTGATAATTTTAAAGTGATTTTTTCGTGGTAATTAGAAAGGCGATTATTCACTAATTATAACTTGAAATATTTTAAGAATCCATACTTAGAAATTTCACTTTTCGAGTTCATCAACTTCTAAAAGTAATGCCAACATTTTAATTCACTCAACAGTGTAAAATCATAAATATTTAAAATTTCAAAAAAAACTTTACATAATGTAACCGTGACCCCTTAGCTTCCGCTATGGGGCCTCCAGCAGCACGAACGCATACGCATAATAATTTTTTTACTTTTTAACACAAAATATAATAAGTAATTATTAAATAAACTTTCCTACTTTTAAAATGAAATTACGTAATTTAATAATATTTGCTATGATCAATCGATCAATCAAACAAAATGAATATAGACTCGGTTTTTCGAAATGCAAACCTGTTTAATGCAATCAATAAATTATTAAAAAAGGAAAAATAAAATAAAACATGAACAGTATTAGATTACATTACACGCTAGTTCATTTCAAACAAAACAAAATAAAAAAAAGGAAAATCTAACACGCAGAAACTACATTTCCCGTCTAGCAACGCGTATAATATAAAATAATAAGGTCAAACCTCTTGATTACTGCGAGCTATGTTGTTGTTCCGTCGCCAATTTTAGGCCACCGTGCAATTTAAAGCAATTAGTTTGGAATGTAGGAAAAAATTTAAAGGACGATCTCTATTTTTCTTTTGTTTCCAGAACTGACCTTCCTGCACAATTAAACTTTAATAATAACCAGGAATCTAATAAAGAAAATCATTTGTCGCTTCAGAATAATATTTAAAACTCACCATTACCACCCAACCAGTACGGAAAAGCAGACTCTTCTGCCTCCCGTGGAACTTATAATTAGATTTTTCAACGTTATTTCAACGGGTTTTCAAAAGTTTAGAATTGTTAGACGTTTTATACAATTTTTCTTCGTGAAATTTCGTAAATTTCTCCCTTGGTGAAAATGTTATCTAAATAAAAAGAGTTGAAACAATGCTCGTTTTGTAAATTTTTTACAACAGTGTAAATTATGGAAGAAAAGAAACTTTTCTGGAAGTGAGAATTTTACATGTAATAATAACTGTTTTCTGGGCATACATAACCTTCATGAATGCGTTTATCGAATTGCACAAAAAAGTTTTTATCAAGAAACAGAAATTAGCATTTTGTGGTTAGGGAAGGCAACTCCAAACTTGTTCTGCATCAAAATTCATTAGTTCCAAAAAGTGCCAAAATTGTTGTGTTTGTAATAAATGTTTAAATGTTTGTTATTTATAACAACATTCCCACGCAGTTAGTGTTTTTGTTTACACCTTTCTAAGAATTTCTCAGTTTTGTATCTGATGCAACAAACAAACTTTGGATGACAGTTGTTCATGATATATAGGCCAAGAACCAGAGCGTCCATAGTTCAAAAACACACAGGTATTAAAATTTCAGTTCAGACTTCAAGCTGATAAAGTGAATGCTTTTAACATGGAAGATATAACATCAATGAGAACGTTTGATCAAGGCCAAAAAATATCACGTGAGCTACAAAGCACAATGATATATTTACATAGAGCAAAAAGGTATTTTTTTATGAACGAAGCAATGAAGAATCCTTTCAAGATTTTTATGATTCACACACAAAGTCTAATGCAAGCGATTAACTGATATACACTAGGAAACAACTCAAGAGTGCAAATTGAGAATTATTTTTTGTTTTCAGTTGCCATAGAGCTCTTTTTTGCAACAAAGAAGTGTGACCAAACCACTTGGTATCAAAAATTTGTTTGAAAAAAGATCTATGAAAGCTGAAAACAATGAGAAACAAATGTCAATTTGTAGCTTCAATTGCTTGCTAGTAGGCAATTAATAAATGAAGCAACGCCCATTAGCAAATTTTGATTTGATGACTAAAGACAAATAAAACAGCTGGCTTATAGTGAGCACTAACAAATTACATGGTACAGACCATGTAGCCATGGTGATTTTAAAGCAAATGGCAATCTTATAGTTTTATACTAAAAAAGATGGACATAATAGTGTCCATCAACGACCTCACGGGATTTTGAAAAAATGACTGCGTGTCAAACGTGAACCTGAATCATTGATAGATAGTTTTATGAATCCATGGTACAACTTTACTATGAAAATTAGTTTGTTGCACAGTGCATGCTTATTTCTTATACTTCACCTTAATATTGACTGGCAGACTTGTCAAAAAAACGTTTTAAAGCATGGATTATCGGAAAAAAGTTTTTGGGCGTCATATTAGGCCAATACAACGTAGGAAAACATTTTTAGGTGAGAATAAGCTACTTTGAAATTCACTCAAGTTCAAAGATTACTTAGTACAGATGCCAGTTTATTTGGGTCATTAAAAATTCAGCAAGCAAAAATTATACACTTTTGGTCATTGTTATTTGAAGCGACAATAAGGATTCCAATTTCTAGGTCAATTTTTCAACATAAGTTATTGCAAACCATATAAAAAGGGCTATTTTAATCTATTATCTACACTATTATATCTATTCTCGAATCAAATAGTGCCAAGAATTCAAAGTTTAAAAACCCAGCTTGCCAAAAACTTTTTATCAGATGTATACATATAAATTTGAGATGTTTGTTATACGGTAATTTCAAAGTTTAGAATTCCTAGATCTAAACACTACAATTAAAACACTTTTGAAAATCTATACCCAAATCAGAGAAAGAACCCAGAGAGAATTTTATCGCAAACTAATTCACATGCCGACATTTACAACATTCCCTCTCAATCAATGTGACCTTTTTTCGCATTTATAGATTTTCCTTTGAGAGACAAAGTGTTTATTTGAAAAGCCGGAGGTTTTTTTTATTTCCCAAGCGGCACTGGCACACAAGGTTATTTTTACCAATTCTTGCAATTGCAAACGTAAGAAAAAAAAACATCTAATAGTATAAACAGTACACATCCACGCAAACACATAAATTGTTGTCAAAAGTTGTCTAAAAGTACGCGTTTCAGTGAAAAAAACATTTAAAATAAAACATCGTTTATTTTTCCTTGATTTTGATAGATTAGATATTTATTATTAGTTCCAATAACCTTTTAGGAGAAAAATTTGCTATTACCTAATACATAGGGTAACGTGCAATTATGGCTTGGTTTTAACGCCCATTTAAATGTTAGTATGGGCAAAAATTTTAAAAAGAAAAATAGTGATATTAACATTATTATATTAAAAGAAAAAGGAAAATAAAAGTGGGCAATTAGATTTCTGACCTCAACTGCACGCCTAATGAAGAAATTTATAATATATTGTAATATATTCTTTTGACATTTAACAAAATGTGGTTTCTGTGAACAGGCTTTCTAATGGAAAAGTATAAAATGCTTAGTTATAGCCATCGAGTGGTAATTTTGCATTTTCAAACACGTGTCTTATAGAGTTAGCCATAAATAAAGTTCTTAAGAGTCTTAGAGAAGAGGAAATGGCAGCACATCACTGAAAGGAGTGTTTAGAAAAATTGGGAAGCTGACCAAGAATATCGCAATGTCAAAATTATTTTGTCAAATTATTAATGCATAAATTGGTCCGAGAAAATTGTGCAATTTGCTTCCTGTTGTGTTCTACATGATTTTGTAATAAGCAAGCGTTATTACAAGGGTTCTTTCTGTGTTTTCATGCTTCATTATTATTTGAATAAAGGCCAAATAGAATAATGAGACAAAGAAATATTTTCTATTAACTCTAACCATAAGGGTATAAAATCAATTTCACAATCTCCCTCGGTTGTTTGCTCTTTACAATAATTTATAATATAATAAACAATTATCTGCGTTGACAGTTTTTGCGCAAACTTTTCTATTGAATGCTTCATTCAGCGTTTTGAGTATTGAATATTGAGCACTGATACATTTTGAGTTTGATTATTAAAAATTTAATAATCTCATAGTTTGCATTTAATATTAAGCGGAATTCATTGATCAAACAGATTTTACAGTAGGCGGCATGACATTTTCCGATTTTCTTGAATTCTAGGATCTATTACATTCTGAGCAATGAGGAGATATCAGTATTTATTCAGGCATTAAGTAAAAGAGCTTTTGCTCTTTCAAAATCGCCAAGTTGTCCAAGCTTTCAAATTTTCATGTTCAAGATTACCCATGCAACTAAGGAATGTATTGTTCTCGAGTGCAATCAATCATTTCAAAAACTTTTCGCATAATCACCTTGGGAAAAAACCTTACAAATTCTATGCGATATTTTGATCAAAAAAATGATTTTACGTCAAAACAAATTATCTCGCGTCGAGCATGCAGCAGTTACTGACTGACTAATAATTGTTATAATAATTATTATTGTCAAATATCTGAACTTTGTTCGTTTGTTCAAGATTACAGTTATCTAAAAAGTCAAAAGTGTCAGATAAAAATATTTATTAGCGTGTTTAAAAAATTGCAACAAATTTTTCGTTTGACTACTTTACTAAACTAATCCAAATTTTTTCCCTTTCAAAAATTAACTTTAATTTGGAACTTTTTAACTTTAGTAGTTAGTTGAGATGAACTAAACTCACATGGATTTGTAGGCGGCGTTTCACGAACAGCAATTAGCGAAACCCCGTGTGTGTACGTGAAAAAAGTCCAAAATGAGGACAATTTTTTCGCTGTAGTGGTAGAACAACAGTAGCAGTAGACTTGCTGTTTTAAAAATCCACACACTCAGAAGAAATCAACTGCGGAACAACTTCCGAAGAAACGACGCTCAGAACTACTCAGGACACACTCGCAAAGTTACGCGATTTGTGCGGCAACAATAATTATTATCGCATCAAAAACTTTTTTTTTATTAAAACACATACGCAACTATTAAATTGATTGATTTAAAGCATAATCACCTCGCATGTAGTTAAAGATGTGGTGTACAGAGGAGCAATGTGTACGCCTCGGTACAAAGACACTGACTGGTTCAGAAGCGTCGCGGGCAAGCTAAGCGGTCTGGCGGTAGGCGAGGGACTGCGGATCGCGAAACGGCGTCGCGGACTGGCATCGGTGGTTCGCGCCTGCGTCGCGGGGCGGAGGGTGACATTGCACGACTTGCGCAATTCTACCCCCGACCCTGACTAATTATGTAAGACTTACCAGCTTATATGTTCGGGGAAAAACCGTGACTATCCTCCTAAATACGACGAGGAAAATTTTCTGACCCAATCAAACCCAAACACTTCTCTTTCCACATTTATTCGCCTCCTAGGCCCGAAAAAAATCAGAACACAACCCCGTCGTCTTCTCACAATATTCATGAGCAAGCCTCAAGATTGAGGAATTTTTCTTGACCTAACCAATCGATATTTTCTAAAGGATTTTTGCACGGAAAAAAATCCGCAAACATGCGAAAAGTTGACAGATAATAAATTCTAACATACTATTGCTATAATTATTTTAATTGCATCTATTTATATTATTATTACTAATGGGCTCCATTCTTTTACACATATAAGTTTTTGATAATAACACTGTGATAAGACTGTCATGTGGAATAGTTGTAATACCAATAAATAACATTCTATTTTTAATAACACCAAAGTTTATTTTTGGAATTTTATTAGACGCATCATTAGCATTCATTTATAAAACAAAATGGTTTCCTTACAAATAAATGATTGCTTGCCATTAAATAGACCATTTTCAATCAGCTTCAAAAAAATTCTTATTAAACATAAAAAATAACCAATACTACAAATAAAACTACATACTATTTGAAATTTTCTGATCATTTCAAAAAGGGAGTGACGCAGGGTAATCCAATAGGACCAATACTACTCTAATAACATTTCTAATTCCATAAACACAATTTCTAAAATTCAATATTTAAAATTAAAACACTACTTACTGTATCAAACCTTGAAATACAAGTTTCTGCATTTCTAGGGGAGATGAATCTCTGCACAATAGAATGCTGCGATAAACCGGTAATATCAAAGAGTGTAGAAATTGGGTTAGATGAAAAGAATTTAAAATGCAACAAAACAACTAACTAAAGCTGTTTTTAAGGAAATCATAAAACTCATAAATATTTAAAAATAGACCAGCAACCGCTAGGAAAGAAATGTATGTCTGTTAATTTCTTAACAATAAAAATGCAAAAAATCTCAGTCATAACAGTAAAAGCAGCTGTTCTGGGCAAGTTTGTATGTAAAACTAAACATATAATAGGTAATTTTTAATAACATAATTTATTTACAAAAGGATGGTTTACCTATGGGTAATTCTCTAAGTCCTCTATTAGCTAACATATTTATGGACAAGTTTGAAGATCGAATATTTGAATTAAACCTCTCTAAACACATTATCTTCTGGTTTCGTTATGTTGATGACATTTTAGCTTGTTTTGACAGTTCTTTTGAGGTTATCAATGAATTTTTAATTCTTATAAACAATATCCATCCTAATATAAAATTTACACTAGAAACAGAACAAAACAGGGCTATAAACTTTCTAGACTTAAATATCAAGATTAACGCAGACAATCTTTTTGAATTTTCCATATACAGAAAACCAACACAAACAGATATAACAATACCAAATGAATCTTGTCACCACAATACACATAAAATAGCAGCATACAGATCATTAGTACACAGAGCTTTAACTATTCCACTAACAAAATCAGATTTTAGCAAAGAGATATCAACCATTAAACAACTAGCACATGCAAATCATTATAATCCGAACATGATTGACACTTTAATTAAACAAAAAGATTATAGGTTAGCTATCAAAAGAATATATCCCATTGACAATCAAACAGAAGACACAAATTACATATCTATACCATATTTTGGCAAAATATCAGAAAAAATTGCACATATACTAAGAAAAACCAACAATTATAAAATAACATTTAAAACCAACACTAACACTTTTTCATTTTTATTTAATGCTAAAGACAGAACACATGATATCATGAAATCGGGCATTTACCGTTTAAATTGTTCTTTTTGTAGTTCGGTATATATTGGACAAACACTTCGAAATTTTGACATAAGATATAAAGAACACGTACGTCATTACAAAAATAAACATCCTGAAAAATCGAATTACGCCAAACACCTTTTAGAACAAAATCACACAATGACTCCTCAAAATAATATTAAATTCCTACATTTTTGTAATAACAAACGCAAATTAGACATTTTAGAAGCCTTTGAGATATACAAACACAAACTCAGGGTACCTTTAATGAATGAACAACTTGAGCTCAGTAATTCTCCGTTACTGGAAGTATTAGATGTTTAATTATGATTTTTATTATTAATTTTTATTATTATTATTATTTTATCTAGTTACCTATTTTGTATCTACCTTAGCGACGTGTTTGTTTATAATTATATTACCTTTGATAATGACAGCATAGCTGTCGAAACAATATTGTCAGGTATATTTTAATAAAACTGTGAAACTTTTAATAATCTTTATTTATTTCATATAATAGGTACTTTATTTCTTATCAATTGCACCATCTTAGAAAGAATCCTAAATTTCAGAAAATTATGCAGTGAAAACAATTGTTAATACACTTAATCGTTTTCTAATCGATGCGCTCAAAATTAAGCAGATTCACTGAACCAGCACATACAGTGCTGTAAATATTTATTTTCTACCCGTACGTTTGACAATCCACAAATGATCAGTTTGGATATTCCTTACTCAAGCCATACTTTTAGGAGTTTACTACAAGCCCTTTACTCCCGTTATCGATAGATTTTGATCGTAGCATAGAATATATTATTCTTGCAGTACAATAAATCAACAACGGCTTGAATCTTATTAGAAGTGCGCTTCAGATCTATATACCGTGTTTTTTAAAGACTTTTATTTTTGTTTGGTTGGTAATTTCGTTACAATTTTTTATTTATAAATGTTTGGTTCATGGCATAATAAAATTTTATTGTTTTTTCAATCGTCTCATTAATTTCAGCTTCTTGTTTTCCTGTTGCTTCTAAATTTACTCCTAGATATTTAAATTCTTTTACTTGTTCTATTTTCACGTTATTTATTCCAATATTAGTTTTAATATTCTGGTCTCCTATTATCATTATTTTAATTTTATTTGTGTTTATTTTCATGCCCTCTTCTTCCATTATTTCTCTTCGCTTCCCGCTGTTATTATCACGTCATCTGCAAATACTCCATCAGTTATTTCCACTCTTTCTAGATTTTTACATTCAACAAACATTTTATTTACTTTTTGTTCGCTTTCCATGATAATTTTGTCCATATGTACAGTTGCAGCCAAAAAAACCTGGGCAAGAGGTTTCGATTATTGTTATTCAACGAATCATAATGAAAATTCAGAATCTTAAATTCAAAGCCTCATTAAAAATTATTAGGTAGGCGACGCTGCTGTGTATCGCTAGTATATTAGTAGATCAAAAGCTTGATCTATAAATTAAAAATTTACAAAAAAAAGTTATGTAACCTCAAATAAGCGCCCAGATTTTTTTGACCGTAACTGTACATTGAATAAAGTTGGGCTTAACCCTACTCTTTGTCTTAACTCCTGTCTGTTTTCAACCCTTCTGACTTCATGTTATTTCTTATTATATAGTTTGTGTTATTTTTATACAGGTCTTGAATCACTCTTATTATTTTATTGTGTACTTTTTTTCTTTCAATCCTCTCCATACTTTTGTTTTAGAGACTGTGTCAAAGGCTTTCCCTAGGTCTATGAAAGCTAAATAAAGATTTTGATTTTGTAATAGTCTTTTCTCTGCTATTTGTTTAACTGTGAAGATGTGATTCTGAGTATTCCTTCCGGTTCTGAATCCGCTTTGTGATTCTGTTGGTTGAGGTTCTAAAATTGGCTTTAGTCTATTGTTGATAATTTGTTCGTATATCTTTACAATGCGATTCAGTAGGGTTATTCCTCTATAGTTGTTGCATGGTTTTTGGTCACCTTTCTTGTGTATAGGTGTTATTAATGCTGCTCCCCATTCCTCCTGTATTGTTTCATTGTACTGTGCTTTATTTAGTATTTCCATTCCTACCACTCCCAGGTTCTTTATCATTTCTGCGATGATCTTGTCATTTTCAGGAGTCTTACCATTTTTTTAATTTTTCAACTACATTCTTCAGGTTCAATTTTTATTTTTTCAATTCCCTCCGTGTAGCTCTGGTTTTCAGACTCAGGCTCGGTTGTATTATTTCCATTAATTTTTGTTTGCTGTCATTATGTCTATTTCGTTGTTTTTTTTGTTTTTTATGTATAATTCTTTTATTGATTTTTCTGTTCTGAAGGATTTTAAAACTTTATAGAATAGTTTTTGGTTACCAGTATTGTTGTTTTCCATTTTATTCCAAAATTCTGTCCATGACTTTTCTTTTACTGCCGCTACTAACTCTTACTTTTTTCCTTTGATTTTTAAATAACTCATACTGTTGCAGGGTTTTGTTTGTTAAGTATTTTTTCCATTCTTTCTTTTTCTTCTTCTTTTATCTCATCGGTCCGCCATACTGTTTGCTTTTTCTAAATTTTCTGACTTACAAACTCCACATGTCTCTTTAGTAGCATTCATGACTATCTCTTTAAAGATGTTGAATTTTGCTCTGTAAATTTTTTTCTGTTTTTTGTTGGTATCTTGTAGCAATATTTTTATTTCTAAGTTAATACATTCTTATTGATATGTGACTTTTCTTTTGTTTTTGTGGGTATTTCGGCTTCTATGTCATTCTGCTTTATTTTTCCCATGCGTAAGTAGTGGTCACTGGAAATTTCAGCACCTCTTCTCACTTTTATATCTAGTATGTTTTTTCTCTCTTCTTTTGTACTATAGTCAATTCTTGATTTTTCTCCCCTGCTTGGTTGTACTTTAGTGTATTTATGTATATTCTTAAGTTGGTAGAATGAGTTTGTTACATTTTGTAGTTGGCAAAAATCTATCATGCTTTTTCCATTATTATTTCGTGTTTCTTCTCCGTATTGTGCTACTGTTGTTTTATATTCCTCATCTTTTTTCCCCCACTCTGCTATTAAAATCACCTGCATTATATATTGTTCCTTTCGCTTCTTCTGTTGTTATAATTAGATCTTTCCAGAATTATTCTTTTTAGTCTACTCTTTCATTCTCATCTGGTCCATATACTGATATTATTGTTGTAACCTTTCCTTTTCTTGTTTCTTAATTCTACTAGAAGGATTCTTTCCTCATCTGTCTTCCATGTTATGATTTGCTCTGTCAGCTTTTTATGTACTATACAACCTACTCCTGCTGCTGCTATTTGGTTAATCGTTACTCCACTATATATTAAAGTGTGTCCATTTGTTTTGCACAATTTTCCTTTTCCTTTCTTTTTTGTTTCACTTAATACTAATATTTCTAAATCTGTTTCTTCAAATTCAGTTATTAATTCAATTTCTTTACCATGTAGGCTCCTAATATCCACGCCCCTAATTTCCATAGTTTTGTTTTATTCTTGGTTTGTGTTTCTTTTGCTTTTTTTCTGTTGTTTGTTATCTTGATAGGTTCATTATTTCTTGCTCTTATTCATGTTTGTGTTCATTTGTTTATTATTTCGTTTTTTTTTCTTCGTTATCCTTACTCGTTTCCTTTATGTTTGCATGTTCTGTTATTGTCTTTTCTTCCTCATCTCTATTCTCTAGTTTTTTCTTGGTATTTTTTGTTAGTTTCCTTAAATGTATTAATATGATGTCATCGTATTTTCTTTTATGAGTTTAACCGATATTGGTCTATTTCTGTCTTTATTGTATTTTCGTATTCTTCTTATTTCCTCTATATCTACTTGTTCATCGATTTCTATCCCTATCTTTTGTATAACTGTATATATCTTTTCATCCTGAATTCCTTTTATTATATTTTTTTTGATCTCCTTCTCAAGGTTGGTTCACCTAAGAGCCTTTAAAATTTGCTTACTTATTATTAATCATCTTAGGTATTAATATTTACGTAAATATAGAAAACTAAAACTTTTCAGCGATCCTTGCAGAATTTTTTCACCAAAATAAGCCACTTTTGTGTGAGTTTCACACAATACTCTTGATGCACTAGTACTCCATACTTCATCTAGCAAATCTTCATTTAATCATATGCAAATCTTCATCTAGTGATAACATGGTTTATGTAGTTTAGGCAACAACATATGAATAGGCAATCGTCCATAAATGTATACATTCTAATCAATAAATTACAAAAGATATTTTATCTTGAATAAATACTCTAGTACATACTAATGTAGACTCTAATAATATTATTTTAGATCCAAAAAGGATTTTTAGGCGTAAGCTTGTGTTTTCAGTTTACCTAATATTATCGTGCCAATCTTTTTAGTCATTCCCGTTTCCGTCTCTAAAAATCAGATGCAGTATCAGACATATTTGTATATATCTCTCTTTTACATGGATTTTCTTAAGTTAGAGTTAAAGTTCTGGTTTCATTTCTACGTTCAGGTTCAAAAATTCCAAAAAGAAAGGAGATAATGAAAAAATCAAACCATTTATACTGGCAGTA
Source organism: Agrypnus murinus (assembly GCA_929113105.1). NCBI lineage: Eukaryota > Metazoa > Arthropoda > Insecta > Coleoptera > Elateridae > Agrypnus > Agrypnus murinus. The sequence continues at coordinate 24,117,466 of OV816028.1, read as the reverse complement.
CAGATAGCTTCGTGGATATACCAAGCAGCAAAAATACGGCGTAATCATAACATAAATGTTAACATTGACGCAGCAGTAATTCAGTTACCAACTAAAATTGTTAAAAACCACCAGCTACACCGTGCGCCAAATTCGAACGACCGACAATATTTCTGGCTCACGTTGTACTTAATATCCGACAAATTTGTTAACCGATTACTATCAAAAGTAATGTATAATTTTTGCTGAATTCCAGAGAAAGCTGAAAATCGGTCAAAAATTTCAAATTGCTGAATAAAAAAGGATGTTGTGTATAATTCGCATACGATATGAGTCATGGATTCTACTAGAACAAGAGGGAACACGTCTGTCAGCAGCAACTGACATGAAATAGCAAGTTGATTCGGCCAGCTCATTCAATGGTTCACTGTTCATAAATCATGTCCTAAATCTATTTGAATCATGTAAGGGTTGAAAACAAAAAAAAAAACACAAGGAATTGGAGACATATTTAAGTCATTTTGTGGTTTGCACAAGTTGATTCGACCAACGCAGTCAACAAACAAAAGTTTGGTTAAAATTGGTTGAACGACCAAAGAGTTGCTCGCTCCAAAAATGTAGATACATACTTGAACTTGATCTGACTTGGCTAATCAATTAATGAATTGTATTAAATGGTAGATTAGAAGCCTAATCTAAGCATGTGCGTTTTGGCTCGTCCTTTAGGGTCCAAGGTGCCATGTTTTGCAGAATGTAGTTGAAAAATCATGTTGCCGGCCGGTCCGGATGAGTAAAATAGTTCGGACACAAAGACTTCGTTCTACTCCATCGCACAATTTTTTTCAGGATAGTGGTAAACTAAATAAAATCGTTCTAAAATTCACAACTTCTGTTAGTCTTCTTCTACAGCGCCAATTATATAGCATTCTATACAGGTTACGAATTTATGTTGCCCCCACACATGAGATTTTCGATTGAATTGACATACGTGAGCTTTCAACGCCCAGCTAACTAACCTAACTGATAAGATTTTGAGATTGAGATTTTGATTTCAAAAAATTGAGACAAACTGTATCAAAACTTGAAAAATATTGAATCATATTATAAACGCAAATTCGTATACAAAACTGGCGTTCGAACTCCGAAAAAGTCTCCACTTTTCGGGTCAGCGTTCGAACCAAGTGAGCAACTTACAGCTGAATGATATTTTTCCTACACGAACCAGATAGTTGCAACATACATATGCTAATCTAGATTTTTAATATTCCTATAAAGAAGCAATTATATTAAGTACACTTTGTATGATTGCAAAAATCTAGTGCATTTAGAAAAAAATATCATTCAGCTGTAGGTTGTCCTGATAGTGTGCTTGGTTAAAGCGCCTACCCGGAAGTCGAAGATCTTGGTTCGATCCCCAATCAGGGTGATAATTTTTCTATACGGATTTGCAATTATAATATCATTAAGTAAGTTATGTTAAGATCTTTACTTTTGATATAATACTTGATTGTGCGGCCACTTAGGAATCAATAATAAATGCGGCACTACATACTTATTATATTATTATGATTTGACGTTTCGCTCCCTGATGTGGGGCATTTTCAGGAATCATAAATTTTATAATTATAATTTTCTTTTTCTATGGTATCTATTTCTACTTATTTTATGTATTCTTACAACATATAGTAGTTCCTTTATGTTTTCATTTTTTGAAAATCTAAATATAATGGACACGACTGATAATGATTAATTGGCATTGTTAATTTTTTATATCTCCTTTGATTATTTTGTAAATGTTACCTCGAAATTGTTGTTGTTTTAAATCTTTTATTTTCTGATTAATTTCTTTAATTTAACACTTTAAAATAATTATTAAATTAATTTAAAATAAAAATTCACATTTAAAACCTATTGACGAAATGGCAGGGAAATACCCATAGATGATTTTAAAATAATCAATATAAAGAATTATTAAAAAATTAACAGGTACTACCAGTCACGTCCTTAAGAATTAAATATGTTTTCAAAATATAAAAAACACAAAGGCACTACCATATATTGTAAGTAATAACATAAAATAAGTAGAAATAGATACCATAGAAAATTACAATTATGAAATTTAAGCTCCCGGAAAAGGCCTCACATCAAGGGGCGAAACGTCGAATTATAATATAACAAGTAGTTCGGCATTTACAATTTATCCCTAATTGGCCGTACAATACGATTCAATGTAAAACATTAATTAATAAATAATTAATGTTTACCTTAGATTTAAAAATTAATTTCCTTATAGAATTATTAAAAATCTAGATTAGCTTTGATAGTTCATGTGTTGCTGACAAATTGCCAGTCCATTGAACTTAAATCAATTAATCAATTATATCTAGTACACTTTGTACGTTTGCAATTATCTAGTTCGTAGAGCAAAATTGTCATTCAGCTGTAGGTTATCCTGGTAGATCATTTGAGTTATTAAACCTCCTACCCGGAAAGACGGAGACCCCCAATCAGGGCGATATTTTTTTCTATAAGGATTTGCATTGATAATATGTTTTAATGTGAAATATTGATTAATAATTAAATATTTACCTTAAATTTAAAAATATTAAATCAATTGAAAGCCGGCCTTGATCTTGAATTGTTGCATTGACCTTGATAGATGTTTTGATAACCTTTAGTATAATATCGTGAACTAACAAAACAAATAAATTGAACTTTTTCCATATAATGAGAGATATTTTAATTTGTTTGAAGATCCACTAAGTTTAAATGTAACCTCCGTGGTCAAACAAACAAATCAGAAAATTACAGCGAGTTTTTATCGATGTAGTGCAGAGCTTCCTGGATCTTACAAGACTTATTTTCCAATTTTTGTAATTTGAATAAATTTTTCAGAAGCTCAGGTACACAGTAAAAAATTAGCCCCGTGAAAAATTTTTAGAGTACTGGGTAAAGATTTTACAGTTTTTTTCACTCTATTCTTATATAACAAAAATAATCCTTCATAATGAAATCTATTTTCTCTCTATATTATTAATTAACTCTATACAGATTGAATATTCAATCTAATAGTATTCTACTTTAAAAGTATATCAAAACCTACTCTAATTTTAATTTTTTTTAAGAGAAGAACAGCCGTCAAAAGGTGATTTAAATTGGTAAAAAAATATTTGTTAGTGTTCATGTCACTTAAGTTAGAGTAAATAAAACGAATTGGCACCAATATACACTTGAGAGTGTATTTGGCGAGAAAAGCGTGTGCGCAATAGCAAAGTTAGCAAAAAATGGCTCCAATCAGCTGTCTGCTGTATTTGACTTCGACTAGTTATACCGTTAAAATTTTGCTGTTTCGAAGGTTACTAAAATTGGTGGGAATTTTAAAATTTTACCAATCGTTAAATAACAGCTAAAGTTAGGTATATATACACAAATAGTACCTACATTAAGTTTATATTTGTAAAATTTTGAAATTCCCGCTAATTTTAGTACCTTTCAGATTGAAAAGTTTTAACAGTTATAACTAGATACCACTGGCAGTGCAAATATTCTGACGTTTTTTTACTGCGTTTGAATGTGAAAATTCACAGATTGTTTTGATAATTAATATACGGTAACTTAAAATAATTTTACATTTTAAACATTTTATGAATACATGTATTATATTATAATTTTAGTCATTAGTGTTACTTATGATGAGTGAGGCGGGATCACTTGGAAACTTCTACGACATGTTCAACAGTAAACTATTTAATATTAATATGCATTTTTTTCAATCATTCATATTCAGTGTTTTATTCCCAAATAAATGTATTAAGCAAAAGAATAAATAATCACATCATAATTGTAGTAATTTTGAACTTTGGCGTAATTCACGGAGTGCTGCATAGGAATCTCTTAATAGAAATTTCTGAGAAAAACAATTTCGAAGTAAAGGTTTCGGAGTGTCCTTTAACCAAAATAGAAGTGTCCCAGCTGGATTCGTATAATTTTTTCAGTACGTTCTTATGTTTCAATTGTATGTATTTCATGTATGTTTGCACTGCAATAAATAAATAAATCACTTATTTTATTATTGACCTTGGAAAACTGCACTACTTTCACTCTAGATTTTAATCTAAATAGAAGACAAATTATATAAAAGTTTTATAACAATCCACTTTAATTAGGCAATATTTTCCCATGTAGAGTATAAGATTCAAAAGTCAAGAGTAACATCTTACTCCGAAACGTTTAGAAATTTGACTGTTTTAGTGTAAAAAAGTTACCATAAATGATTAATAGTATATTACATTACTAGTGTGGAAAGTGAAACTTTTCGCACGCACGAGGCGTAGCCGAGTGCGGAAATCACACGAGTGCAGAAAAGTTACTTAACAACGTGTAATGTACAATATTTTTCCTACGACCCTCCAAATTTCAAATGTTTAAAAAATTTTGATTTTTTAAAATTTTCAAGAATATAATTTTTGAAGATTTTAAAGCAAAATTTTTATGGTTAGGTTTAACAGAGAAAATCACACTTAAAGCTAATTTTCTTAAGCCATTTATTTTTAGGATATAAAGTTTAATTTTTTAAACAATTTAGTTTCACAATATGAATAATTATAACGAAATTTCTATCAAAACATTTCCAGAAAAATAAAATTAAGTTATCTTGACAACTTAATTTTATTTTTCTGGAGCGGAATTATGACAATTGTTAAAGTGAATGGGTGTTTGTTAACATTTTATTTAATAGATTCTTTTACTAAATATAAATTTCAATTTTAAAAACTCATATATTCATAACTTATTTAAACATAGTATAAAATTAAACCTTGGGTTTAGCAGCAAAATTAATTAAATGAATTACTATTACAATTTATAATATAATAACTTCAGAGGCACATAATTTATTTTTTATTTATATTTAATAATATCTCCATAATTAACAAATATAACTTCAACTAATAACACAATGCCAGGTGTGAAAGAGGTTGCCTAACTAAATTATTTGACATTACTCTTATTTTTCTTCCATTTGGCATCGCTGATTTTAATCTTGGCAAACTTGCTTCAATAATTTTCATGTATTATAGTGAGGTTACGTTAGGTGTAATCTTGGGTGTAATCTATTAGATATTTCTCTTTGATAGCTAAAATAACTAATTAAACATTAATTAAAGTTATATTTATAAGAAAAGAATAGATACATAATGGTTAAAATGCTTCTCAAAATTGGATTAAACATTAATGTCGTCATTTTAATGTAAACAAAATTCATGGATTTCTAGATATTGCTTAGCGTGACGTATTTTCATAACACACACGTGTGTTATGTTCCTAACATACGCGTGTTATATGACTCACTTTCTTAATATCGGTAGCGTTTGCTATTGTTCACTTTCGTATGGGGTCGTAGGAAAAGATATAATTGTATTAAAGTGTAATAAATTTACACTAACATTGTATTGAACTTAACCCTATGGTCTACACGAAGGTAAAGGTTAGATATATTACTCTAAATGTATTGGACCTAAACACACACTTTTTGAAGTGGTCTAGTGTTGGGATTTTACACTAAATTTTTTACTGTGTAGTTATGAACGGCTATGAAGTCAGTTGCTATGGGTTACAATAGCAAAAAGTATTTTCTCTATGTGAAAATGTCTTTGAAAAAAGGACACTGTCCACACTATCACCTATACTATTACTTACATGTTGCACAGGCTCAAGATCTATACTGATTTTTGTATGTAGATTTTGTCATACCTGAAAATAAAAGAAAAGAAGTTAGGATACATTTTCAATTAATTATTTAAATAAAATCGACCAGACACAATTAATCTTGAGAAAATTAGTGCAACGCAAAAATATATTTCAAGGCAAAAATTAAAATAAATTAATTAATTAAAAATTATAGTGATAAAGAATAAATCTTTAATTCATGTTGAAAATTCTTTTTATTAGTTCAACTCATAAAACAACACCCGTTAAAGTAATTACTACAAAATACTATGTAATTTACAGGGACTTTTTCATCTACTTTTTATATAACATCCAATCAGCAATTTACATACTACCCACATCGTAATACTATTAGCATTATTATACAAAAATGTTTAAATTATTAGGTACGTGATACCTCAATATTTATTTACAAACACCGCAGAAAAAAATGAATGAGAGGTTTTAAAAAACAATTAAAACCAAGAGGTATCAATATACACAAAACGTTTTGTTAAAACAATTATTAAAAAAATAAACGAAAGCTCCGCTCAATTTAAATTTTTTTTTTGTTGATACAATAAATTGGATTGTTTTGTTTTCGTACATAAAAGGTTGGTTGAATGGTGGTAGATGCAGAAACCAGAAACAACACAGAAGCTGCTTAAAAAAATATTTACCAATAAGTTACCTTCTCTCGGTTTTTCTGTATCATCCAGACCGTTATAAATAAACTAAATAAAACAAACGAATTATAATTTTATTTTATCTGGTAATGAACAAGTAGTCCTTATAAATAAGAGAAAAATATATAAATATCTTACACAATAATAAACGTCAGAAATTATAACGTCTAAGAGGGTAATTATTATTCGCATTATAATGATAATCATTTCAATGATTGGCCATTTTAAAATTTTCAAACATTTACACATCCTCCCGACCATGAAGAACTGCTTTTAAATGAAATGAAATGAGCGGATATTATGAATATATGTATGAACAGCTTCAATTCCAAATATAGTCTGGTGTAAAAGCAAATAAATTAAATAATTTGTCCTCGGTAATTAGTTTGGGTACTGTCAATCCACGTTTTGCTTTAAATTATACAGTTCCAATATTTTTTCAGTTACATACGTTTTATTATATATAAATAAGGTATGTAATAATGTTTCATAAAAAAATCAGATATTAATTATAAAATATGAATTGGAAAAAATAGTTTATTCCCAGGCAGAAGTATGATAATATAAATTGTCTCATTAAACTTGTCAATTGTTAATTAGACGACTTAAGACGATTATTTAAAGACTTAAGGGTACAGAATACAGAATGTCTTACACTTCTTAGAAGTCCAGGAAAAGTGTTTGTTTATTAATTTTGTTATAATTAATGTTGATAGACGACACCCTTTTTTAGGGTAGACAGCGTCTTGGCTTAATAATATTTGGTATCCTTAAGATACTTGAGATAACCAACACCCTTCGTGTGCTGCTGTGTTCCGCTTAGCATAAGACAAACTGTATAGCAGCGGTACTATATAGCAATTATAAGCTAAGCACGGAACATTTATTATTAATATCTATCGAGAATTAAACATAAAAAAGCAATCGTATGAGGTTATTAAACAAATTCAAGATAGTCTACTGATTAGGTTAGTCTAAGATAACTGATTCTCATGACAGCACCCATATATTAAATGAATGCTTTTCCGCTTTTCAATTGCTGCTATTAAACATGTTTTATTCTAGTAACCACTGACAATTAGAACATAACCTAAAAATTCCATATTTTTATGTATATGATCTCAAAACTAATACCAAAAAATGATTAATATATGATAATAATATTTTTTTGGAAAGACTATGAAAAAATATTGGGCATTAGGACTATAAATAAAAACACTTGGCTAAGCTTTTTTTATTTACTTATTAGAATGTTTCACCTAGAGCCAACGACGGATTCAATGAATCATATTAGGACTACAATTTCCATAACATTCAAAATATGGTGCTCTTCATTCATATAAAAATGTAAACAAATAGTAGTAGAAGTAGAGTAAATGATTTGGGAAATTTTTCAAGCTAAGGAAAGCAGAAGTTCCAATACATTCAAAATATTGAAGTACCAAAGAATAAAAATATAAAAGCACTGAAAGTACGATAAAAGTACGAAAATATAGATATAAAGAAGTACCAGAGATTCAAACTACGAGAGACACAAAAAATTAAAAAAGATACTGATGTACAAAACTGTAAAAGTACAAACTAAAGAAAATGAAAAGTGCAGAAATATAATAGTATATTGTGTTACAAGTGCAGAAAAGTGCCGATTTCTCACGAGTGTGAAGATTAGTGGAATGCCGCAATCACACGAGTGAGAAATTGGTGTTTTTGCACGCGTTACACACTATACTTTATCTACGACAACAAAAAAAGTAATAAAACACCAACAGCTAAGAAAGTTTTTTAACCTAGAATTTATACTCGCATTCATATTTTTTACGTGAAATATTTGGCAATAAATTAAGAGATTGATTTTATATTTATATGCGTATTTTATTCAACATGTTTCGTGTATTTATATATTTGTTATTAAATACGGAATATTAACCCCTAACCTTGGTCGTATAATCATATTGTACAACGATATCTAACCAAATCTTGGAAGGCTTAGCTTGGCGGCTAATAACCATTGTAGTTGATGCCGAGAGATAAAAATAAATATATGTAATGTGAGCCGCTTCCACGGTGTTTGGAGGTGTATGAGTGTACACCCCAATTTTCCTTCTTCATCGGATTCACTCATGATACATCTAGAATTTTAAAAACGACAAAAGTAAACATTAAATTTGTAAAGACAATAGTAATAATACGTTTACAATTTGTATAATTTCAGTCAATCTACTATTTAGTACTTACAGCTAAATAATCATACGTATGTACTCGTTTTCAAAAAATAATTTATATGTACAAAAATCACAATTCAATTGTCAAGGTTATTATATTAACCTCTGCGCAAAATGTCAAATATTCTCGCATTATGTAGCAAATTATAAATGTTTTCAATGTTTTTATTGTAATTTAGCAATAATAATTAATAAAATTACATTAAAAATTATATAATAATGTAAAACATTAATTAATTTTACGTTTTAATTGAATAACAATCATTGTAACTTTATATAATGAGAAAAAAACATCATTGAAAGGCGTCTCGGTAGCTCAATGGTTACGCTGTAGCTACTAACCGAGCGATCCTGGTTCAATTCCCCGGGTCTGACCTTAGTTTTTTTTCTAGATGGATTTCCATTCGAAATATAATTGAATGTAAAATATTAATTAAACAAAATAAATTAACCTTTATCTAAAATTTATAACATTTTATATTTCAAATAATTAATAATATTATAAATATTGCAAGTGGTGACATCTATGGCGTTTTAATAGAACTACTTATTATTGAGAACTCCTTCCTCACATACTTTACCGTTGAGTTTGGAGATTGTTTGCAATTGGTCGTTTTCACGGTTACTAGATTGTGCGGAATATGTAACTTTCTATGGTGGTCGTAGATAAAGTATATTATGAGCAAAAAGTAACTCAATCAAAGGTGCCTTTGAAATTTTGGACTCATGTGTATTATAACACCAGAAAATTATATTAAATTAATAACAACTGTCACTGTCAAAGGGCTTTGCTTATTTTGTATAATTTTCTGGTGTTATAATGCACATGAGTTCAAAACTCCAAAGGCACCTTTGGTGGAGTTACTTTTTGTTCATACTATAGATATTTCCATGTAAAAAGGTAAGGCTTGGCTATGTTTTATTTTTCTAAACATGTCATCACTGACAATAATAATTTTTAATATTTTATAGTTGTATAACCTGCGGAAGAAGCTTTTTTATGAAGTCCAATAATAATTATTTATGAAAATAGAAATTTTAACTCATATTTATCATCTGTTCCAATTTTATTTGCTTTATTCCATAACGATAATGTGAAGAAAAAAATCTACATATTACCTACAGAACCGATAGCTACAGAACTTTCATTGTCACACCTAAAAAATCGGTAACGCTGTTTTGATGCCGTGTGTTTGCCAAAATTCGTAACCTTACAGTTTGTGATGTAGTCAAACTCTATACAGAATACAATCTGCCATAACGTCATGGCCAACCCTCAACTTTTTACAAAGTCAATGAATGAATAATAATACTGTTGTATAGCTGAAGGATCAAAGAATAGGGAGCACGCCAGTGTGAGAGTATGAAACTGCAAAAGTACACAAAATTGTAAAAGTTTACAGAAAAGCTGAAGTACAGAAGTATAGAAGTACACCAACAGAAATACGCACAGAACTGCACTACAGAAAACTGATGAGACGTTTTCAGAATTAAGAAACGGATGAATAAATAAGTATTATATAGTGCAAATTACGAATTTTCGCAATAACCAAAGGAAGTAAATATATACAGATACACACATAGTACCCTAAATGTTGTAGTGCAAAATCAAACAGTCCAAAGTAGGGAGATTCAAAAGGAACCGAACACCTATGCAATCGTTGATTTACAGAAGTACTGAAGAAACCGTAGCAGGAATTTATTTGGAGAAGCTGATACCTTGTGCAGCAAATATATTACGAATTGTAAGAAGTACAATAGTTCGAAACTCACTAATATCCAAATAAAGGAACATAGCATCACAAAGTCGTTGAATTTCGAAGTACCTAAGCATTTGAGAAATAACTTCGGAAGTACGAGAGAACAGACATATCGATTAGAAATGTTATGGCCAGTTTACAATATAAGAAATAGTCAGTTACTTTACTAAGACGAAAAACAGGCGATTAGGCGTGGCCGGTTAAAACTCTAGACGAGATCTATTCAAATATACAAAGAACATTTCGTAGTGGATTAAACTAAACAGTTAAAAAATTATTTTCCGGTGAATCAGTGAACATATGACAATATCTCGGTTTATAAGGACAACCGTAAGTGCAAAACAAACGTGTGCGGAGTCGGTTTAAAGCTCCCGAGGAGATCTTTAAAATTATACCACGCATTGGCTATAACTAGGGTCTGACGTTATGTTGCAATTGTGTGGTCGAGCGCGCAACTCCATGCGCATGACTGCATGAAACTATTGTGTGCTCGACTATACTATTGGCTATAACCAATTTAATAAAAGCTTTGAAAACATACTCGATTAGCTCTGCAATTTCGCTCCATGTATTTTCTACTTAGACCTTACAAAAGCAATAAATTGCAACCCAGATTCTTTTGCAAAGGTCAACCAAGTTTGCTACAGGTGTAAGATAACCTGATCCTTAAACTTATCTCCAGCGAAAATATTCAATGGGATTAAATCCGGAGAACTTGGAGGGTCAAGAATTTGTACCTCCGTGTCCAATTCATCGTCCTGTAAATTTCTCGTTGACATATTCTCTCACATTTAAAGCCCAATAAGGTGGAGAACAACCTTGCTGAAAAATGAGGTTTGGTTGGTATTCTTCCAACTGAGGAAACGCAAAAACTTTCAACATGTCCAAGTAATTGGTTTCTGAAAGATCGCTTTCCAAGATCCTGCAGTTGTATTTGACCTTATCGGAAACATGAAAAAGTTTTAGAAATATGAGTAAGTAGCATATCTACAGCAGAATGCTGATGCGAGTATGGGAATCTGATATCTATTGTCTGGACATTGCTCGTGTTGTGCCTCTTCAAAGTATTGGGGTACTTTGCTTATCTTCGGAAGTAAAGTCCTCCGTATTAGAAACATGACCACGTGGTTAAACGAAAGGTAAAAAATCTTTTTAAGTTTTGTTATGTCAATACATAGAAAAATGAGTTAACAAAAATATATTTAGTAAAACCTTGATGATTTTATATGGACTGACCCTAACATTATTGATTCGTCGCATTATATGGATTAATATTTAAAGTCTACAAACTTTAATCATCAAGTACTGATAACCAATTAACTTTTTCAAAAACTAATTTGTATTGTTTCTATTTTGATTAGAAGATCATTATACATGCACACAATTACGACTATTGTTACCAAAAGCGGCCACCCACTTAAAAACTGAAATAATTCATATTCTTATACAGATGTTTTTAAAGAAAGAAAGAATTTCTTAGGTAATATTATTTTGTTCTTTTGTACCGCTGCAGAATGAATCTCTAAAATTTCCTGATAACTTCTGAACTTAATCGAGTTTCTAAATGGCAAATTTGGCATTCTAAGATAAGTTGTGAAGTCAGCAGTTATCTTTCAAGTTTATTGTGTCTGTAACCAAAATATTTTTCGAATCTGCGATAAGAAAAAATTATTTTAAGATCTTATCTCGGATGTTAATTTAAATATTTGAACAATGCGAATTGTAATGTCGGTTGCATCAGAGGGACTTTCATGAAACAATTAATTTTTCAGCAAACTATAATTAGCAATTGATGGTTTTTTGTTGTGCACTCTGATAATTATTATTATTACATTGGCTGATGAAGCACCAATTCAATTAGGAAATAGAATGAAATATATTAAAAAAATTGGAGAAATTTAGTTTCTTGTAAAGGTAAGAGGCATTATTAAATATAATCCTACGGCCTCGGGTACAATTCTCGGTCGAGTCGGTAATATTTCATGGCGGAGAAAAATTAAAAACGCACAAGTAGGCTTCGCGGTAATGCCATGTGTGTGGCACTATAAAAATCACTACTGAGGATGGAATTCCCCCAGATTCGGTTGCTCGAAAAGTTCCTACTACAACAACGTCAAAGAAGGGATGACTTTTTTACATGTGTACATTCTAACACAATTTAAAGATTGTGATGCTGCAGCACAATTCAACATTGGCAGCAGTTGCCAAACGGATTGTCTCATACGAATAATACTTAAAAAGAAAGTACTGCTCACGGTGCTGCCGTTTTAATACATTTGTAATTAAGCTTAGTACATTAACTGAATATTTCAATGTTTATTTACTGCGAACAAGGGCTACCAATTCATTTTAGTGCAATGAAACTTTGATAGATTTGATAAATTTTCTCGTATGCCCGTAGTCAACAAAGTAAAATATAATAAAATATACTTTACATAGTGCAAAAACAGAAAAGAGGGTGACAGGGGGGGCATATGCTGGCGTTTGTTGCCAGACATTATTGTCGTTGTGTTTCCTAGTGATCAGGAGGAGATATTTTTAGAAATCATATTTTTGACAATTACTGTGTCAGAATAAGGAATTGAGATAGCCTGGTAACTTTATCTGTTTATACGTAAATTGGAAAAAACATTTACGTTTAAATTGGATTATTTGTGGGGCATAGCTTGGCTAGCAAGCTATTGTCGATTAACCAGCCTGAATTATAACATTTTTTTATGTTACTATATAATGCTTTCAAGCGAAAAGGATATGTGTGTTGTATTAAGTGCATGTTATGTTATTTCAAGGATAAATATTTGTTTTTGTAAAATCGCGTATTACTGTAATTCCTCTGCTTACCTAGAAGAGCAAGAATTCTAGTATAACGGACTAACTAATAGAGCAAGTTTGGTAGAAGTAAAAATTCTAGTTTAGGGTACATTACATTACTTGAAAGGTTATAGATACACTCTACTATAGGTGTAATATTTACTCTGCAATTTCCACTAACTAAACTTTCAGCTTCAATCAGCTGGACACCTGTATAGTGTACAGGTTCGAAAAAGAATTCACTAGAATTCATTTTCAATGAAGGTTGCAAAAAGCACACTTAACCACGTTTAAAATTGATCACGCTGTTAAGCAACCTGATTGGCTAAAACTTCAACAGATAAAACAGAGTGGCAGTCTTTTCTTGCCATAGAGTTTCTCTTTTGGAATGGAAAGATTAGGTGGTAAATAGCAATTTCCCAGCGGCATTTTTCTAAGTTAGTTAAAATAAGAGATTTTTTAACTGTCAGGGTATTGCATTGGCTTGAAAAATTTGGAAAAATACCTAAAAATATAGTTTTCGAGATCTTTCTGGGCTTGTTTGAAAGGAAATTGAAAGTAGACACAAAAACAAATATAAGTAAAATTTTTGCACCATCAGGGGTCGCTTTAAAATACATTTAGTCATAGTGCGATAATTTGATAGAGGATAGAAAGGTGTTGGAGGTTTCTTTTTTATAACAACTTTTCTCCGAATGTCCCCTATTGTACTGCAAAATTCTAGTCTGATAGCAATGTTTCTTCCTAGAAAAATGAGTTTTTTTAATTAAATGCCGAATTATAAATCCATATTTTTATTTTGTTTTTATTGAAATTTGATTATCAATCAGATATAGTTAATACAATATTTAAGCTAATGTGCTGACTGGTACAGTGGTTAATAAATACTTGCACTGCGGATAATTTTTACTTTAACTCTATTGACCTATTTTTTACTTTTTAATGAGTCTTTGCAAGTCTGAGCTGGATGTGTTGACATCATCTTCGCTATCCGCATCGTCTCTTTTTGGCCACCTCTTTTGCTGCTCTGTATCGAGTTTTCATAGACATTGCAACCAGATGGAATCGCTCTCCATGCCATTAGACACTGAAACTGCTTCTCAAAGTATTGAAGGTGGCTAATAAGAAAATGTATTTTGAGACATTGATATCTTTTTTTGAAAACATTTAGAAAAAGTATCTGTGAAGTAAAATTCCAGAAGAAAAATCCCATATCAAGAACCAAAAGTTGAAATTTGTCGCACTGTGCAATAAGTGTGAAGAGATAAAATAAAAACATTATTGAGCGTGGAATGAGCATACCTGCAAAAAGAAATGCATTTGTCAGCAAATGCATCTATCTACTACGTGCATCTGTCAAAATATTCTTACAGCAGTATACTGTCACATTTATGAAAAATTACTCAAAAAGCGATACTGATCGAGACATCATAATAAGACAAAAGGTTGGAAAAAAATTGGATAAAATTATCGGTAGTTGCAGAGGTTAGTTCCTTTAAATTGCACTGTAGTATAGTAGTAGCGTTGTCGTTTACTTATTCTTACAATTTTGCTATTATACTGTATAGTATATACCATATATAGTACCTCTTTTATTAAACTTGGACTACACATTTATTACTTTTTAGAAATGTCACTAGTTTTATACACCAATAGTATTTGTTAAAGAAAATTTCCAAATCGCTGGAGTGAGGTTTGAATTTAGATAAAAATCAACGTAGTTTCATTTTTACACACCTAACAAAATCAAAATTTCAAAACACAACCTTAGTGTTTTACTATAATATTTATATTAAATCTTTATTTTCAATTCAAAATTGACCATTTTTTTACGATGGCAATATTTTATGACGTGAGTTTTGACGATTTTTTTGAGCGATAATACATCAACATGTCAAATTGATTAACCTATTTTAGTGCAGTTATTTGAAACAGTTATTGCTTGTGATGTGCATCGATTATTTGGTGAATTGAACAATACATAATTGCATTTATCCACTCACACGCACATATCCACTCTGCGGCTCGGTGTGGCTGACGCCTCGACACCGAAAGGTATATGAGGTTAAAGATTATGTATGTATAATTGAATTTATGTTACTATTCAAATAATAAAGTAAAATGCAGTTCAAATAACAATTTTAAAATGAACAATAATCGTACATGATCTTGCTTTTGTTGGGTTTAGGTTACGTTAAATTAGGTTTATGGTATACTGACTAGTAAACATCTGTTTATTGAGCTCTGTCTCTAGGGGTAAATATTCTTTTTACGGGCTAGCCCGTTATGAAGTTATTACTGGCTCTTTATCATTAATACCATAGCAACATACATATTATTTAAAACATTCATATATCTCTTACGTATTGTGATGTGTTGCTTCAGTAAATGTAAGAATTGTTTATTAAAGATTTACAATTCAGAATACCATAAAACATTGTACAATGCTCGACCGTTACACAAACCCTACGTGCTTGCACGTAAAGTTCTAAGTAACGGTCTTGCAATGTAGATTACTATTACTGGTTAGGTAGATTACGTTATTAGAATTACGTTAAGTTAGGTTAGGTTAGATTTAGTTTTATATAAGGTTACCTCAACGCACAGTACAAATAAAACACTAATTAAGGAGTAATATTTGTGTATAACAAGTATTTAAAGTGATATATTTCTATGGACGACAGTCCAGGAACAGTTACACCAATCCATCTGATGTTGTGATTTCTTCTTCCATAAGCTATCAATTGATACTCCACAACCACCTGAATACAATTCCCTGAAGTGCAAGTATATTAATTTGTGTTGCAACTTTCTGTAATAGTTAAATTAATAAATATTTAATAATTATTTTTATTATATTTAATTGGCACAAATAAACTCATTTCGACGCTCACAAGGGCATAAGAAAAAGAGAAAGAAGAAGAAATTAATAAACTCATTTGTTGTTTATACAGATAAGAAAACTACCATGACAATCATGTCATGTTTTAACAATTTGACCTTGACACAATTTACTATGGCAATGGGTGACAAACACAATGTCCTGACATAAGCAATCTCATTTCAGTGAGCATGTTAAACTAAAGTTTATCAATCTAACTGCCGCGAAATAATCACCTAGATAAGATGATTTGAATGAATTTCTTATTTAGCAAATACTTAAACAGTTTTTTGTAACTCGTCGGGGCATCTGCTAAATTGATCGCGACTGCACTAGTTGCTCAGACTGAATTAATTAATGAAATTATCTAAAGAATTAACAAAAAAATTAAATTAATTTCCTTATCAATACTAATGGTTTTAAAATGTTGATAAAACATTTGAACAGGAATAGTAAATACGATAAGGATAACGGTTATAACAACAGGATATGCGGAGAGCATTGACTAACTGATTGCATTGTACTATTTTAGTCAAAAGAAATATTCTTGTTATTCGTTCTATTTGCTTTGTTAATATTTGTGTTTTAATCATTCATGCAATTTACAGCGAAACACGAGAAAGTAAATGATAAATTGATACAAATAAAAAAGCAATGAAAGTCATTATTATAACAGTTTGGGTTTCATAATAAATTATTATATGTGTATATTTATTAAAAATTTTTTATCGCAAAAATATGTGCATGATATAGATACGTGTTTTTCCATGCGAAAAAAACACTTCTTTTGTGTTGCTAGAGCGGAATTCAATTTTCTGCAGATACATAAACCAATATACAGTTCCACATCAATACCACTACCCTTGTCTCAACAACCGAAATAAAAATACGTCTAAAAAGCCGTCAAGCAGTTCTTTTCGTTTCTTGAACAACACGTACTAGCAGAAAGTATAATATGAAAGGGGTCAGACAAATCAAGTTACATTAAGGGGAGTTTTGCTGGACCATCTGGCCACAGCTTCCATGCGAACAAAACCCCTACGGCACCATTAACTAAGGCGCAAAGCTAATCAACATCCTGAAACTAAAAGAGAGCACAAACAATGAGTTTAAACAGAATTTTCTTGTATATTCCTCAAACAGCATTTACGGAACATTGCGTGTTTTTTTTTGCTTTTTGTTTAGTTTTTTGTTTTTATGGTAAAGAAAAGCGACAAGTTTATTCATGACGGCGTATTATTTTCCGGTGTGGCTTTCCGCAAAAGCGTGAATGCAACAAGTTCTCTCGCTACTACTTTTTCAAACGCTTTCATTTGGAAAATGCAACTACTACAATAATAATAATACAAAAATAGTAGACTGGCAATCCCAATGCACAGACACACAACAACGAAAAATGCATATCTATTCATGCAAATATGTGAATTAAACAACCTCATCCACCATTTTTTGCTCTACCAGTTAAGCTTTAATAAAAATGCAAATTGTATTTGGAACGATCATGAAAAAATCTTTTTACAGATTCATTTTCCTGCGTTACTGTTTTATTATATGTATGTATTATACATTAACTATCGTAACGATTTTTTTTAATTTCCAGATAAAAATATCGAAAAATATGCATTTGTATTATGCTTTAACAATTCTAGAAAATATCAACTCTAATTTAATTAAAAAAACTTAATTGAAAATGTCATTATTATAATGGTATTTCCAGAAGATTTCTCTTGGAAAAAATTAGAATAAAATAGACTACACTGATACAACTACACTAGATACAATGACTTATTGTTTGTTCAAGTAGTACAACTGCGATTACTCGAAAACAGATTTTATCACGAATGACAAACTTGCAATGTCTTTCTACTGACTGCCATAAAACTTTATAATCTATTCCAATTATGGACATTAAGTAGCAGTGGCGTAGCTTAGCAATGAGTAGGTACTTCTAAAAAACAGAAGCATCTAGAATCCAATCCAGATCCAGCAAAAATGCTGTATGCTAGCTTGACACTAAAGCTAGCAATCAATTTTAATGCAATTTTAAATGCATTAATGGTAAAAAAGACCTTGGTACGGCCCTGTATATTTCAATACATTCTAGTTGGTTTAAAAGTGCAGACTGTATATAAAATCAAATGGTGTTTTCGTTAATATAAAAGTTCACTCCCAAAGCGTTCTCACGCAAACAAATTGTTTTTCTTTAGAGCAAATGCGATATAAAAATGATTTCTTGACGAAATAATAAGTCTAACAAGACATTAAGTTTAAGTTTATGTATTTTGTACGTGCTTGTCTTTGTTTTCGATGAATAGATTTTCTGAAAGCAGACCCACAAAAAAATAGGCTGCACCAAATGTAAAGTATCCAGTTTCTCGGTACCAAGCAAATTGTGATCGCTATGAAACCCCGTGAAACTTTCTAGAACAAAAATTCTGTTTGGTTTAAAAACGCGTCAGCGCAGTCTTGATAGGATATTTAGGTTTTCCCTCTCTTAAGAAATCATAGCGCAAACATAAATTTGCATCCCCAAGTGAATAGTCTAATATAGTCTAGCAGGGTCGAAAGAAGGCTGATAGTGGTTTCCGCGTCAAGCAGGGGCTTCGCATTGGGAAGCACCTGGTGGAGTTTTATATTAGTTGGCGTTCCTAAAATTACACTTTTTATGTATAAAACCAAGTTACGGTTTGAAAAGTCCGTCTAATCTTCTATGTTAATAAAATTAATACAAATAATCTAGTTTACCGTTTATTGAAAATTTTTGAAGGAAATTCTTGAAAAAATCTTGAATTGAATTTTATCGTTTGTCGTTTTGGTTTATAAACACAAGATTAATTTTTCCGCCTAAAATCCCTCATGTAACGCACTCGGGATTTTGTTAAGCGGATAAATTTACTCAACGTATTTCTGAGCAAAACATTCTGACACGAAACGTCAAAATTTATTAGGCTATTTTACATGCACTTGTGATATTACTTCTGACTAATTACGGTTAGTTATTGATTTCAATCAATATAATCTGAATCCGTTTTTGCTTGCAGATACTGAGTGATATAAAGACTTGCAAGCAAATGGCGCCCATATCCTTTTTTATGTCTATAAACCTCATCCTCTTTACAATCTATAAGCTATGGAGATTAGTGCCTACACTCTGAGTTATAATTTGTTATTGAGATTAAAATACAGTAAGTATCGTTGTATTGCAAAGTAAGCGATTTGAGTAAGTATTTAGAATTTTATGGTGTTGCAGTGACGTCCATCGCGCGGCGTATGTTTAGTATTTTGAGTACAGTAATTTCAGTTAGAGGAAGTGAACGTGTATGCTACAATTGACAGTCCAATCGTAGGGCTTTTATGTTGTTATTTTAGTATGCTACATTTGACGCCCATGCGTGGGACTTTTTGTATTCGGAAATTTTTATCGTTACAAAGTAAACTTTTACGCATCTCGGAAAGTAAATAACTATTTCCTACTTAGCGTAATAATAGGCTCATTGTGATATTGAATATTGTGGCAAAACAGTTAGGAGGTGCTATTATTAAATCAGTTTGATAGTCTGTTTTGGAAGATTGGCAAGATTTGTTCTATACAGCGTGGATTTCAAATATACGTAAGTCGGGCATGAAAACGTTACGGCTTTATTCGCATCCATACTTTTGGGATAGTGGCGCATATCAAGACTAGAATCAAGTACTGTTATGGCAAAACATGCTATCTGCCTTTTTGCAAAATGCACTTTTTGGCATTAAATGACCACGAATAACGTATACTTTACGTTGAACAAAGGATTTAGTTGGCAATAATTACTTTTAAAAGTCACTATGTACTATTGATACATGCTAATCTGCATTCACAATTATAAATACAAAATTGTTTTTGCTTCTCCTGTAAAATCACAAAAATGGCAGATAACATGTTTCGTCATAACACTACTGAAGTACGGAGAGAATAGTCTATCCTGTCAATGCTCCTCCGACTACTGATTGGTTGGTACCCAAGCACAGAAAACTGATACGGCTGCATCAAAAAGGCTAGCTTGGGGGGGATCACCTTAAGGCATGTTGATGGGAACGGTATTCGCGCAAATAATCAAATAAGTGAATCGATCAGAAAGACAATTGATCAAAGGTATAATTGATCAAATACGGCAATTGGTCAAATAGAAGAACTTGTCATCAATCAATCAAACATACATTTTTAAAGAATATAATATGTATAGATATTCCAGTTTAAAAGGTACCCACGCATATACATATCTATAAAATACATATAGCCAGTGTAACAAGCCTTTTAAAATCAACTTGAATTCGCAAATTTAAATTAAAGTTTTTAACTTACATTGTTTCTATATTCAATGTGGCGACTGGAACCCGAGTGCCACAAGGATATTGCGTGCAACTCTAGTACTTTCTCTATATATGCGCAGGAAATCGATTCCTTCATACGTCTAATACTTTACTAATAATTGTGCTGTACATTGCATTGTATTCAGTAAGGTTAGGTTATTATGATGGATTTTGTGGTAAGGTTAAGTTAGGTTATGTAACGTTGTTATTATACAAGAGAGTCAAAATGATTTGTTCATTTTTAAAAGACAATCCAACTCGAAAATTTTTAACCAATCAAATTACAGAATTTTTCAAATTGGGACCAATGAAATTAGTTTTATAGTGAAAAAAACCACTAGTGGTTTTTTCACTAAGAAAAAACCACTTGTCAAAATGAAATGTCAAATTTAATTAAATTAATATTAACTACACACGCTAAATAAAAATTTGCTCGGTGGATTGTCAAGCCGAATACAACTAAGACATTCGTAGCTTTTGCTTTTGGAAAATTACACTCGTCTCCTGCGTCGACTCGTGTAATTTTCGTTGCAAAGCTACTCATATCTGAAACGACAAATTTTGTCGGAAAAAATCAGACCACTTGTGATATTATATATGACAATAATAGATTAATTACTTTAAATACCAAAAGAACATAAATTACATCTTAAAAAGTAATAATGGGAGTTCTATTTTTAGATGGTCGCCTCCATTCTCCACATCCTGTTCTAAACGATGCATGAAATCTGCCATAACTTGTTAAAGCATATCTTGAGAATATGCCTCAATTTCTTTCCGGATGTTTCTTTTGGGCTTCTCTATATTTCTAGACATACTCGTGAACGCTCTACTCTTTGAATATCACCAAATAAAAACGTCGGAGCACCGTTTTTAATGAGATAATGATTCCGTTTTTCTTCTTCAATTTGCGGTATAAAAAATGTCTAAATAGAGCAAACATGCATGCGTACCAGAGAACTGACTGTGACTGTTTCACCGTTTTCATAAAAAAATATGGGTAGATTATTCTTGTTGACGGTTCAGCACACCAAATAGTCAGTCATAGTTTTGAGGAATTTAAGGGTCTTTAGTAGTTTTCACGCGGGTTTTCGGTAGCCCAATGACAAATATTCTGTTCATGGTATGGTATACTTTACCGTGTAAGGTAAAGTATATTTCGTTGCTTATGAAAAGATATTCTGCGATATCGGATTCCTCATTCAGATCATAAGCATAAATTTAACGTTGCCGCATATCGGCTAACACAGCGGTTCTCAACCTTTAGTAATCCAAGAACCCCCTTTTCATTTAAAATATTTTTGCGGACCCCCCCAAGCATCTCGATGTTTTTTATTTGAAAAAAAAAATAATAATAATAATAACAATAACATTTCATTTATTATAAACAATAAGGCCAACAAAACAAAAATCATACTGACACTGACGTAACATGGTAATTACAAAATTATAACATTGTTACAACATTAATGTGCAGACTAATGTTTATTTGAAACAAGATAACAAATGTTTGAATCTTTCTGTGGTTGTCATTAAAAAATACACCGCCCTATATAACGCACAAGTATGTATTTGCTTCAGTGGTTTGGCAATGTTAATTGTAATTAACATTTATACAAAACAAAAAAGCTTCTCAAGGCTGTTTTCTTCCAATGAAGGTAAACTTTCGATTGCGTTGGCATCTACATTGAATGTAGCCCTGATCCAACTTTTATTGGAATCAGGAAGAGGAAAATAATTCCTGAAGCTTCTCTTCAAATTCCGCAAATGTTGAATGAGAACGTTACGTATTTCATCAGAGAACTCTTCATCCGCCATTTCAAGAAAATCGTTGAGTGTTGCAAATGACTTATACACATGGTTCGAAAGACGATATGACTACAAGTCTAATTTTTTAAATCATCGCTTCCACTTTGTCTGCAACATTAAATATAGTTACAGCTACTCCTTGTAGGCTCAAATTAAGTCCATTCAAGTAGGTGAAAACAACAGCCAAATATGCCACCATAGCTAACCACGAAAAATTATCGAACCGCTCGCTCAGTATAAATGTCATATCAATGAAAAATACTCACATTTCATCACGCAACTCAAACTGTACATTCTTTTTATGAAAATTTAAATATGACTCGTGGACTCCTGGCGGACCACAGGTTGAAAGACACTGGTCTTAATAGATCGATTTGGGCTACGCAGAATTGGGTGCTTCATCCGTTCTTCATTTTCAAAATTGTATGCAGAAATTTACACTTGGAACCGGAGCATCACGACCATTAAAATGAAGACGAAATAAACCTTGGTTTTGGCGATAGATCTAAATTTAACAACCTCTTAAACACAAAATATACTGTACATTCACACGAATAATTTTGTCAAAATATCTTCAAACATTCCTCTTTCGACTGGTATCACTACTTTAGTGATTAATACAATATATTTTTTGTTATTGCCCATTAAAAATGAGCAAATCATTTTGGTTCTCTTTGTATATGAAATTAGAATAAAAATATAAAAAAGTGTTTTTATCAAAATTCGTTATATAAACCTTGATTAATTAACTTTTGATCAATTATCCTTTCGGCTAATTGTCTGTTTGGGAAATCGTATTTGTCCAATTATCCTAGTTGGCGATGCGTAAGTGCCGAGTCTCTACTTTTTAAATAGAGTCGAATGGGGTGCTGTCAAAGACCCATCAAATCTTTAGTTTGTTTGGTCGGAATGAGTAAAACGTAGGAGAATCCTTGGCAAGTTCTAAGTCAAACCCTGCCCTTCTTGTTGTTGGATAGGTGTTACTCGTCTTACAAGAAATTTTTCAAATATCCTGAGTAGTTAATATTGGAAGCAAGCTAACTAATACATTTTCTGAGTCTTTGTCTGGTGTTAGTGTCAAAATACTTTGTGCTACTTTCTTTCCACTGCCATAGAAAATATCTTAGTTTGAAAACGATGTTATAGGTCTGTTGGATGATGCTATGTTTTGGAGTTTTTCCGTTGCTAAGTCATAGCCAGGAGCTTTGGACTAATTCCCATCACTATTGTAGATTGTGTTTCATTTAACCTAATAGGTTTGTATGTAATATCAAATTAGTGGGGAATTTCTAGAAAGTCATTTACTTCTTCTTCCTTGTCAAATATGTTATCTGTAGGAAAAAGTTGAAATACTTTTGAGATAGGTTTACCAAAAGTAGCAGCTTTCTCCTGATTGTTACGAGTCAATTTTGCAAATTCATCTCGTATACTACGTGGATGTTTATTACGGATTTTTCTTCGCCTTGGTCTTGGAATGGTGATGGAGTTGTGAAAGCGTTATAAAAAGTGCTCCGGCTAGCTCTGGGTATGGATACGATCCAGCTTCGGCCAATGATGATTTTTATATTATTTGCTACGAGCGCCAGGAACTTAATAAAACCTAGAGTATTTGAAGAGAAAATCGATACTAGTTCCAAGACAGCTATAATCTTATCCAGACTACCAAAAACCTACTTACCTATAAGGATCTCCTCTGCTAAACTCTTAATAGGCGAAAGCAAAACCCAAGAATCAAAACCAAAGCACATATGTTTAAATCAAAATTCAAAATAATAATAATAATCGGTAATCAAATATAAACAATAATATATTTACACAATAATGGTTGTTATTAAATACTGATAATACACAAAAGAAAAAAAGGAAAACTATATACGATAATAATTAAATTATAAGCTTATTTAGCAAAGCGGAGACCATCGGTTCTGTCGCATTATCAACAGAGAACTACAGGCCTTAACGTATGCCTTTAAAAACCCCCATATCTCAAGATACATTACTTTCGGAATTTAAAGCAATTTACTTGGCTATACACAATAATCTATCCAATACAATAAATGATTAACAATCTGTTTTATCTATTAATGTTATCAATTATTGATAGCTAAAATATTTTATGTCGTTAATTATAATTAATAATATAAAATATTCTAGCTACCAAATTTACATCCAGGGTGTGAAATTTACTCTTTGAGGATTATAAACCTACGAAAATAGTGCAAATCAATAAAGCCTTTATTAGGCTAAACTTCGCGTCATTTAGATTAGGTATAGAGGATAAGATTCTTTAAAAATAATTTTTGGGATTAGGATTGAATATTAGATTTTTAATTATCTTGAGACTAGGAATTGAATTTCAAGAAATTATAGGGATTAGAGATAAAGCATAACATTTTTTCAAAATATTTTTGGATTAGGGATAAAATTTAAAAAAAGAATTTTGGGATTAGGATTAGGGATTGGATTTTAAAAAAATATTTTTGGGATTAGTGGTTGAATTTTTAAAAATATTTTTTGAAATTAAAATTTTTAAAAAACTTTTTGGGGAAGTGGGATTAACTTTTTAAAAATTTATTGGGATTAGAGATGAAAGATTAAATTCGTTTACTGTCTCCAGCCTTACTTTGTGGAACTCCATAATCATGAAATATAAATAAATACAAAGATTAGTTAACGTTTCACAAGTTTTATTAGATTTTTAACCTGACAAATATTGTTTCGACATTAAATGTCATTATCAAAGGCAGATAAGATTGATAAACAAACACGTTGCTAAGGATATATACAGCAAATAGGTAACTAGATACAATACATAACAAAAACTAAATATCTAACACTTCTAATAATGGAGAATTACTAAGCTCAGTTTGTTCATTCATTAAAGGTACTGTGCGTTTATGTTTGTATATTTCAACGGCTTCTAAAATCTCTAATTTGTGTTTATTGTTGCAAAAATGTAAGAATTTGATGTTATTTTGAGGTGTCATTAGGTGGTTCTGTTCCAACAGGTGTTTGTCATAATTAGATTTTTTGGGTGTTTATTTCTATAAGAGCGTACGTGTTCTTTGTATCTTATGTCGAAATTTCTAAGTGTTTGTCCAATATAAACCGAGTTACAAAAAGAACAATTCAAACGGTAAATGCCGGATTTCATGATATCTTATGTTTTGTCTTTAGCATTGAATAAAGATGAAAAAGTATTGGTGTTAGTTTTATAGGTTATTTTGTAACTGTTGGTTTTTCGTCAATCATGTTATGGTTATAATGGGTTGCATGTGCGAATTGTTTGATGATTGCAATCTCTTTTTCAAAATGTGATCGTTTCATTGGAATAGTTAAAGCTCGGTGTAGTAAAGATCTATAAGCCGCTAGTTTATGCATTTTATGATGACATTAAATTGTTGACATGAGATTAAATTGTTTAAAAATATTTTGGGATTAGGGATTGAATTCTTAGATATATTTTTTAGGGATTAAGGATTAAGTTTTTAACAATATTTATTAAGATTGGAGACTAAAGATGAGATTTTTAAAAATACGTTTCGTGATTAATGCTTGAGAACTAGATCTTCTTAAAGTATTTGCATGGCATTGGTTATTACATATTGATTTAACCCTAATCCTAAAAACGGACTGAGATTACTAATACTGATTAGATTAGACTAGAATTTAAAAAATATGTGCTTGGGTTGGTGATTAGGAATTGATCTAACTCTAATCCCAATCAAGAATTCGAGAAAACCAATCCAGGGATTAACAACCCTGTTTGTAACTGAAGCATAATTAGCACTTGAAATGGCTACATCACATTTTTTTAAAGACCGCTTTCAACATTTTCTATATTTTTATACGTAGATTTTTCGCAAATTCGACGAGTATGCGCATTGCGTTGTTTGACTTAAACCTGAAATTATATTATTGTAATTGTCCTTTCGACGATTTGTGATGTTACACAAAATAAGTTTCGAAAATGCTTTAGAAGAAACATTTCTGCAACTGTCACAAAATTGACCGCTTAATTCGGTAAAGACTTTGCCAGACTAGTCCGGTAAACTTCCTGTCTCAATAGAACGTGATCATCTTGGAAACACTATTTTATTTTTTGTTTTTTTTTAATTACAGCAGTTGTAGAAAGTATTATACGCAACATGTTAATATGTCTTTTCAGGACTCACATATCAACACGTAGAAAGTACAATTTATCTGCCTTGTTATGCAAATAACTATTTTATCATGTAGAAAGACAGAATGTCATTTTAAATGTACATATCTAGAGTGCAAAAATAACTAGACATTTGGCGAACAAACAATCAAACATTTGTGGAGCTAAAAGTCTTGCAAGATTTCATAAAAGTGCCTAGGCACTAAAATAACAGCCAAAAATAGCGAGTATTACAAAAGTAAAATATTGAAATGTTGCAATATATTTAAAATGTATTATTGTGTAACGTATCTGTATGCTAGATTTATTAACAGATTGTCTAGTTTATACGGATCTTTTTTTAAATTAGGTTCCGACGACGAGCGTAGGTTCTGCAAGATGCCTGTGGCACTTATAACCCACGACGGTTCAAAAAATCTTAAATCTGATTGCATCGTCGTGTTCCTTGGATACATGAAAAAGAAAATTTGTACTTTGGGCTTCATTCTCATACCAGTTAGGGTGAGGTGGTCGTGATATCTCAGCCACCATAGGCATTGAATAAATTATGCAATTTGTTTGAGTATGTTAAATTGCCTTCCAAGTATACTTAACCATGATTCATAAAATCTTTATGCAATTTTGATAACTACAAAAGCTTAAGCTATTTGTAACAATTTATTCTGAAATGTCCAGATCTCTGGGTATTTGAAGGTTCGGCATTATGGAAAAAGTACAGTAAGCAGGGCGTTAATACTCATTTTACGTCAACAATAAGGCGCCCTTGTGTTGGTCAGCGGCTTTCAACCATACTAAACTTTTTCACTTCAATATGTAATTTCAAAAAAAAAAAGTTAAATCATGCAAATATCAATGCAATATGCAAATACTATGGATATTTATCCTTGCACTATTTAAATACTGCTTTTATAAAACCTGCACCTAGTAATAACAGTCAATTTCTTCTCAAGACGTCTATTTCTGTATTAAAACGAAACAATGCAGAACAGCTAACATCACACACAATTAGAATAGACCAGACAAACACGAAACCACCTTGCTTGTACAAATAACAAAAATAGAGATGAATTATCCTTCACCTGTTAAGTCGGGACCCATAACAAATTTCTTTCTTCCTGTAGATATATCAACGCGCATTTATTAACCAATTTTAGAATGCGCAAGACGCAATTATGTAATTTGAATAGTTCCAAGCTTTTCACCCACACTTAACCTACTTAAAATGCCCGCCCACAGTCTTCTTCATATCATTCCGTATCTGAAAATATATAACAATTGCATTCAATTCTGTAATTACGTTTACCTACGCCAATATTAACTATTTGTTATTGTTATTACTATTATTACAAAAACTCTCAGATTTCAATTCAATTCTTAATAAATGGCAACAAACCTTGAAATGATTCCGCGACTATACCAGTTGGTTTATTATAGTTTAATTATAATAAACGAGCAGCAACATTTTTTATTATTATTACAAATGTACAAAACGTGAACTGTTATATTTGGACGGATTTATACCAGTGGTTCCCGAACTTTTAAACTCAACGATCCCTTAGAAAGTTAATAAATTTTACGGATTCCTGGACAATATAAATTGAAATAGACTTGTCTAGCTCTTCTATCAGTAATAATAATAAATAAAAGAAAAACGGGATTTAAAAAAATTAAATAATTATAACATTATTTTGTGCTATTCACAAACCTCCTTAAGAGTTTCTCACGAACCATAAAGGGTACGGACCCCACTTTCGGAACCGCTGATTCATACAATGCATCTACTATAGACTAAATTAAACTAGACAAGGTAAAATTAGCCTGCTAGATTATGTAACAGGAAATTAACGAATTTTTGTTGAGGAGATGAAAGTGGTTTTGATTGCAGAGGCTTAGGTAATCACTAAACACAAAGAGAAGAGAATATCAAAAACATTAACATTTGATTAGGATAAATGGATTCACCATTATGTTATTTATTTCCTGATTTAGCAAAATAAAGAAAAATAGTTACCAATCTTAAACATCACATATAATAATAGTTGTGAAACTAAAAGGTGACCTAATGAAACTCAAGTGCTTTGACTTCACTTTTATCATATAATCAGAATCGATAAATCCTTGTATTCATTGGTTCGACAATGGAGGAGTTTTATATATACACGGTGAATAGATAACATTAAAAGCATAACATGCAGCGATCAAGCTACCAACACGGTACTGGCCTATGAATAATAAATTAATATTGTGGACAATGAATAGTCGTCTGAACAGTGAATGTAATTAAACAATTAGATTAAATTAAGACAATAAAATACATAACTGACCTTTGATGTTATACTATTTATACGCGCACTATGTTCTATTATCTAGTGAGCGGGATAATATTAAGTGGCGACTGTGTACAATTACAAACTGAGCTTACGCATTATGAAATCCGCTTTATGATATTAAGGTAGATAAAGAGAATAATCTATTGATATACCTCAAAACAAAGACTTCATGGAGATTTCTACTTGGCTATTGTATGTAATAGCAATAACTAATTGGAATTGAACAAACAAACCCTATCAAATCAATCTTGAATGTACCCGTTAAATTTTATTTCTGATTGTCGGAAAGCTGTGGCGGTTATTCTGAGGAAGGGAGATACTTATATACTTTGTAAAGAAATACCAAGACTATTAAATGTGATACATATATAATATCAAATTTCTACCAACCTCAAGAATACATAAAAGCATAGGAAATTTTACTATCCCTACTCTCTGGACAAAGTACGTCCTGGGCGTGTTATTTAACAAACACCCTCAACCAACCCACCTACCCCCCCAAACTTATCCCTTCCTAAGACAGCCACTCCAACCTGCCTTCACCCACCTTAACCCACCTGTGTTTTTCAGGTTCTCCATGACTACTACCCAATTTTTTTGTTTGTTCAATTATTTTCCAAGAAAGTGAAGAACCATAGCTTCTATATGTATGAATGGGATGACAAATTATGACATTTAATAATAATAATCTTTGGCCAAATAATATATATTATGTAATTAGGAGATCAAGCGACACTTTAAATCCGAGAAGATGTATTAAAACGCCGAGGCGACAGCCGAGGCGTTGTAACATCTTCGAGGATTTAAAGAAGCTTGATCTCCGTATTGCATAAGTTGTTTTATTTTATTAAAATAAATGCAAAGGTACATATGGCAAGAATATGGCAAAGGTACATCAGAACTTGGATTCCCCATTATTAACTAAAACAGATTTTATAGAAATAGGGCCATATATACCAAAAGACATGCTACTCAGAAACAAACGACACAGTTCTGACTGAACCGTCAGTCTGAAGCTTTCGACTACCGACTTGCAGATCGGAGAGTTGAAATGAGTTAGTTAATTATGGTTTCAAAAACGTTCATTTTATTTGTTATTACCAATAAAATCTATGATAGGAAAAATAACTTACCTAATTTTTACAAATAATGTCAACATAACCTCGATAACGTAAAAATGTCACAAACATGCAAACCTAACCTCGAATAACCTTAAAATGCCACAATTGACAGAACCTAACCTCGAATAACTTTAAAGAGTCATAATCGACCAAACTTAACCTCGAATAACCTAAAAATGTCACAATCGTGCTAACCTAACTTAGAATAACCTCAACATGTCACAATCGACCGAACCTAGCCGCGAATAACATCAGAATGTCAACCTAACCTTGAATAACCTTAAAATGTCATCCGCGATGGATCCTCTGCTTGAATAAAATAACCTCGAATAATCCAAATATCCTTCCGTACTCAGATTGGTGTGGACGTAGTCATTGTGTTATCGCACTCATTGTAAGTGGTATCCTTTGGTTGCTCTTTGTTAGGACCAACTTTACGAGAATTAATCATGTCATCATCATCCATGCAGATCTCAGCCGTGTTGTTCAAAGCCTTATACAATAACAAGTATACTTTTTGCCGCATGATTTCGTCATCATTTCCTCTTGTCTCTCGCTTTAATGTTCTCCACTTTTGCTTGCGTTCATTCTGTGAATTGTCGAAAATGCTAAACCGTTCACATAAAAATTCTTTTGAAAAATTTGGATTTAAACCATCCACTGCGATATTTTCTTAAACATTTCAATAGATCTCGTCGAGAGCTTTAAAAAGATACTACGCAAAGTCGTTTTGCATTCATGGTTGTCCAGATAATCCGCGATATTAACAAGTGTTACCGGTTCAGAAGAAAACAATTTTTAATGTGTTCAGTTCATACCACCGCTGGGAAATGTTCTTCGTATTTTTGAGTCAAAAGCGGTAGCACACCCAGGAATATTGAGAGCGAAGGAAGCATCGTTCACGATCGACACGATATATTGAGCATTACGCGAATTGGACTGCATGGTGTTTACGAATACGTTAACACGATTATTGATCGGCATTACTATGCGTGTTTTTACCGATTTCAATCTCATTTGAGAATCAAACTGTCTATGCCCAAAAAGAATCATTCAGATATTTCTGAAAATTGTCCATGTAGTAGTCGTATTCTTTTACGGTTTAGATCCTTGAGCTTTTCTGTTTCACAAACGTTTTCTTGGTTTGCCGATGCGCTCGCCTTTAGGATTATATTTTCTTATGGACCCGATCGGTCTAAAACTAAGTCGGTAAAGTCGGGAGTATAGGGATGAAACAAACGTTTAATAAAATAAACGTTTAAACCATCAGAAATTAAACGTTTACACGTTTAAACGCTTCCCCAGAAAGATTTATGAAACCATTTCTCTATAGTCCTACGTTGTTTTGATTTTTAATATATACGCGCCATAAAGCGGACGACTCACGTTACATCTATCGAGTGTTTTTTTAAATTTGACATCAACGTAGGCTGTGAATAGTCGATTGTGAATTATTTAAACACGTGAGTAATTTGAACGTTTTGACAATGACATTTATTAATACGATCAAGATCCGTTCACAATCAACTACCCATAGCCGCCTTCGACGTCAAATTTAAAAAACACTCGATACCACCACTAATAAAAACTGTTAAGAGAATACACGGAAAGACTCTGGCGGGATAAATCGCTAAATGAGCTAAAGTGCGTCTGAAATAAGTTGTCGCAACACGTAAATAAACTTGAAGTTAGCTGACCCTTGAAGCTTCATTTACGATGATGCGCATTTGCGTACCGTGTGCGCTTAACTCGCTATTACAGTTTCAGCGTAATATGGAATGGAAAATGATACTGATGAAAATTAAATAAATCACAATTAAATCAGACTCGTCACTCGCTATTTAAACAAAACAACGCCTAGCTTAAAAGAGGTGTTTGCCCTAAAAAGGGCAATTACAAAATAAATTTAACAAAATAAACGTTAACGAGAACTGATTGCGTATACGTGTTTCCGCATGTAAGTAAAGTAGCTTAAGTGTTAAAGAGAACACGTGCGCGCCGACCAATAGCATTGCTTATGGTTGCTCGTTGTACGTCCGTATGGTTCCGACAGCTTATTTCAGACGCACTTTAGCAAATTCAGCAAAATACAAAAATAAATATAATAGACTGAGTTTTATGTGAAGTATTTTTGAGTACACTATAGTTAGTATCTACTTGTCATCATCTACGATGATGCGTGTTTTGATTAGATTATTACCTTAATCAAGTACTGTATCGGGTTGAACGTCAAACGACCAATAGCCAAATATTCTTTTTGTATATTGCTCACTAGAAGACGGGCTTTTTGGACAGCCTAATAATGTCTTGTTTCCAAATGTATTTTGATTTTTTCTAAACGAAATATTTTAAAAATGCAGAAAAACCAGTGTGGTCACATTTTTAAAAATCTGAAAGAAATTGTACAGATTCTTTGAACATTTCTGTATTTAAATGCCAAATGGCAAGCTGGACGTTTTAATAGTTTTGGCAGGGTAGATTTTCAAAGACCGCGCTGCAGGCAGCCGGCGCACCATAGATCACGGACAACCGGCGCAACCCGCATTCGCTACCTTCTAGTTAGTAATAATACCGTCTATATTTCCAGCGGTCGGTCTTAACTAATGTACATAAGATAAATGTATATATGTGTGGATATGATGTATGTATTTAAATCGATTTCTTCGGGTGTGTTACATAAAGCATTTTTCTTGCGGCCATCAAAGACCCTAAAATATTATACTGCAATAGCTTAGATACCATTTTTGTTTACCGAAGATGAGTTGTTTTTGATCCTAAATTTAAAAATTAGATGTTCACTGGGTTAGACTGGGTGCTATTGTAGGTAGCAACCAATCACCAGCTTACGTTGTATTATTTTATTAAAACCCAGTCATCGAGCTAGAGTGTCAAATTTATTAACGTTAAAAACTATAGACTGAACTATAGAATCATTGCAAATTCAATATTTGAACTTGTGGCACAGGTGAGTTAATGATATTATCCACTGCAAAAATTATCATAATAACTTACTTAAATCACTTGTACCATAAATAACTATTACCGATCTCTATTGTAGGTTCTGATGTTTAATAAGGTCAGCTGCGGTAATTGGAGCGATGGGGTAACTGAAACTATGCTTAATAAAAACTAAAACTATCGTTAAACGTCTATGAGAATTACGTGAATTCTTAGTTTTATCGACTTTACCCTATAGACTCTTCCGAATGCGATAATTCCTGAACTATTCCTACTGCAGCTCTAATTTTTTTGAGACATTTTAATTAATATCCTTAGGGCGTCCCAGTTACCCAGAACATATTACAAAGTAATGTGGATATAAAATATAGACGATGATTCCATTTACCCCAATTTATTGGGTAACTGGAACCACCGGACATGTTTTTAAAAAAATATTTTTAAATGCAATAGTTGGCATTAGAGCTGCTTTATTTTTACATTTTCTTTTGGAAATATATTAAAGTTACTATAAAACAAGGTCCTAAACTTATACTTCACGATAAAATATGAGATAAAGAGTTTGAAGCAAAAGAATTGTATATCTATGGACCAATTACCCCAACTGACCTTAAAACTTAAATTTAAAAAGCTGTTGCATTATATTTTATGGTCTTGGACAGCCGCAAGAAAAGTACTTTATGTAACACACCCGAAGTAATCGATTTAAATACTTAAGTAATTAACTAATTAGTAGGTATAATTATATCCACACAAATATACATTTATCTTATGTACATTAGTTTAGAGGTTAAGGTTAAGAGTTAAGCTGGTAATATTACCGTATTATTACTAACTAGAAGGTAGCGAATGCGGTTTGTGCCGGTTGACCGTGATCTATGGTGCGCCGGCTGTCTGCAACGCGATCTTTAAAAATTTGCCCTGCCAAAACTATTAAAACGTCTAGATGTTGCCATTTTGCATTTAAATACAGAAATGTGCAAAGAATCTGTACAATTTTTTTCAGATTTTTAAAAATGTGACCACACGATTTTTCTGCATTTTTAAAATATTTCGTTTAGAAAAAAAATAAAAATACGTTTGATAACAAAAAAATTATTAGGCTGTCCAAAAAGCCCGTCTTCTAGTGAGCAATATACAAAAAAACATTTGTTCTAGGGTAAATACTTTTCGAGATATTTATATTTCTTTAAAGGCGTGCAAGCAGTTTTGATAATTTTCTGTTTGTATATTTCCGAAGTTCTGCGTAATTTAGCAAATTGATGAATGAAAGTTATGTTCTTTAGTTGATTGCTACCTCATAAGTGATTTTCATTGAAATCCGAGAGATCGACCCATTTTAGTGATCGATTTCGCATGGAATGACCCTCATATAAATATCCGTTCTTTACTACCAAAACTATTAAATTTGAGAGAGTTTGTCGATAAGGAGCAATACGATATTGTGGCCTTGAGTGAGACATGGACGGATGAAACAATAGAGGAGGGTCTATTGCAAATTGAAGGCTTTAATTTGTACCGTATGGATAGTGGTGAGGTAATGGGG
The DNA here is from genome assembly GCA_929113105.1 of Agrypnus murinus. Classification (NCBI taxonomy): domain Eukaryota; kingdom Metazoa; phylum Arthropoda; class Insecta; order Coleoptera; family Elateridae; genus Agrypnus; species Agrypnus murinus. The sequence goes on along the minus strand of OV816028.1, from coordinate 24,083,148 downwards.
TATGCTTATATGTAAAAAAAGTTTTAAAATATTCATTAATTCCAATTAACACTGTAGTTGCTCCTCAAGTCTGGGTTAAACTAAGTTTTAATCGTTTAACAATAATTGTAGGCGTTACTTACAAAAGCCCTCGTGTTAATTATAAATTATTTTGTGATGAATTTGAAGAGGCGGTAGCATATTTGAATTGCCTGTCTGAGAACTTGGTCTGTTTAGGAGACATAAATGTAGATCTTTTTGATGTGGCTGATTCGAGTTCCAAATATTATTGCTCTATGATCGACAATCTGGGACTCACTCAACTAATTACTGAGACCACACGATTTGATAAAAATGGCCGGGAATCACTTATTGATCACGTTTTAGTTTCTAATGCTAGTCTAATTTTCAATTCCGGTACTAATAATTATAAATTTTCAGATCACGAAAATATTTTCTGTAATCTTGCTATTCAGCCTCCCTTTGTAACTTCTTCAGTTACTGGAACTGTAAGATGCTTTCATAACTTTGATCGTGAGGGATTCTTAAGGGACCTTAAAGCTATGCGGTGGCAAAGGATATACTGGACTGTATCAGTTGAGGATAAAGTAAGATTCTTCTGTGAGAATATCGTAAATTGTCTGGATGCTCCTTATAAAAATATTAAACTGTCTAAACGTAAAACTCCAAGGCTTACTGATAACTTAAAACTGTTAATGAAACTTCGTGATAAAGCATTTACTAAATTCAAACAATCTAAAGCTCTAGCTCACTGGAACTACTACAAACAATTACGGAACTTTACTAATCAAGCGGTTAAAAATGAAAAACGAGCATACATGCAATATCTTATTTCAAATAAAAACCTAAGGAAACTTGGAATGAACTCAGAAAAATGAATGTCCTTTCGAAAAATAATAAACAACTACCTAGTCACTTTAATAATCCCGACGACATTAATAATTTCTTTATTGATAACGTACCTACACTGCTCTATACACGCTCTCATAATAACAATAATAATGATGATGAACTGCAAAATAACAATAGATTTAACTTCAGTTCTATCTCTATTGAAACACTGACAAAAAATAATAAGTAAAATTAAAAGTAATGCTTTGGGATATGATGGATTGAACATTTTCATTATAAACCTGTGTTGTCCTTTCATTTTACCATTTATAACCTACATTATTAACTGCTGCTTTGAATCTGCTTCATTTCCTAACTCTTGGAAGAAAGCAATTGTTGTTCCCGTTCCTAATGTCTCCAATCCATCTAATTTAACTGACTTAAGACCAATTAGTCTACTCCCTGTGCTCTCGAAGATTATGGAAAGGGTGATTGTATGCAACTGAGAAGTTATTTAACTGAATTTGATATAATTCCTGATACGCAATCTGGATTTCGTTCTGGATACAACTGCACAACTGTCCTTACTAATGTAGTCAATGATGTATTGTTTGCTACTGACCGTGGAAAGGTTACCGTATTAATTCTTCTTGATTTTAGTAAAGCATTTGATACTATTAGTCACGATAACCTCTTAACTATACTGAATAACATTGGTTTATCTGCCTCTGCAGTTGGATTGTTTCGAGAGTACTTGACTAATAGGAGTCAAAGTGTTCGTATACCTGCAGGTCAAAGTAACTGGAGAGCTATTTCAAGAGGAGTTCCTCAGGGATCTGTACTGGGTCCACTATTATTTTCAATTATACCTACCTTCTTCCTAAAACAGCGACTACCTGTAAAATGTTCATGTATGCCGATGATACACAACTGTATCACTTTTTCTATATACAAAATACTAAGGCTGCTGTGTCATGCATACAGAAAGATTTAGATAACATAAGCAATGTTTGTATCAAAAATTCTTTGATTGTAAATCCAAAAAAATCTGTTGTTCTTTTGTTCGGAAATCAACGTTTAATAGAGTCTATAAAAGAAAGCATTTGTTTAACTATTAACGGACAGGTGTTGCCTATATAGGAATAAGCTAGAAATCTTGGTCTAGTACTGAACAATGGTTTTAGATTTGGAACTCAAATTAGGAGCTGCATTGGAAGGGCCTATATGAATCTTAGACTAATTTATCCGCACAGGCATTCCTTTACTCTCAGTGTTAAGAAGATGCTTTGTGATACCCTTGTACTGTCTCAATTTTCATATTGCTCTGAAATCTATGATTCTCAATTGACATTAGATGTTACTAATCGGATTCAGAGAGTACAAAATTTATGTTTACGGTTAATATACGGAATACGGAAATATGATCATATCACTCATAAACTATCAGATATTAACTGGCTTAACATGAAAAATAGGAGACTTTTGCAAACCGCTTGCTTTTATCATAACATAATTACTACACAAAAACCTCCTTATCTATATAATAAAATCTCTTTTAGAAATGACGTCCATCATTTAAATTTACGTTTTCGGGGTAAGATAACGATACCGCCACACCGTCTAAATCTAACTAAAGGTTCCTTTCTAGTAAATCTTCCGAAAATATATAATGCCATACCTCTAGAGTTGAAACATCATTCACCTGTTTTATTTAGGACCAAACTCCACCGGTTGCTCTTTATGGGACAAACTGCTAGTTAACACATTTAATCGTGTATCGTCCATTCTTTAAGTTTTTTATTATTATTATTTTCTTTATTCTTAGTAATTGTCTTAATTATGAGCTGGCATCACAGAGTATAGTTTTAATATTAGTCGTTGTTTATACGTAGGATTAAGCATTTCTTTAAATTTAAGTTTTTCGTTATCAGTCAAGGTTGTGATGGTAGATCAGTTATGGCAACTTGTTGCTAACTGAAATACAACCTTGTGGTTTCCATGACTTGTTACTTGTAATGTACTCTATGTTTTATTGTTATTACATATAAGATTTATTTGTGTTCTTTTTTTATTGTATCAGTGCATCAATGTTTATATTTATTGGATCATTTTTTATCATTTGTAACAAGTGTGGGAATATCTCGCTTTATTATTATTATTTTTCCTTGGGTGCCCAATAATGTTACAAAGTTTCATCAGTGCTGTAGTTAATTTTACCTTTCGACAGTTTGTTCTGTTTCTTCATTTTTTAGTGAAGCTTCAGCACGCAGCTATTGCTGCAACTCCTCTCTGTTTCTTATAAGTTGAACGTCTTTACTAAACATGTTTTTGCTTCATTTGATCTTCATTGTTGTATAATTATTCACATGGTTCAAATCTGACAAATCAGAAGTAACAAAAAGATGCAGGTTGAAGATGGTTACTGAACTTTTTCATGTTTTATTTGTTCTGCAAAATCAATGCACGTTATGCAAAGTTATTTCTTGTTTACCCAGATATTTCTGATTGAAATAATTAAAATTCCGCGAAAAACCCGTGTAATTCTAAACAAGAGAAAGAAAATCCTTTAAGGAAACCTCGAATGCTTTTTATTTGCATTTAAATCTTATGAAACTGAGGCGATTATTCATTTAAATATAAGAGAATTGAGCCAAGTCATGGTTTTATTTTTAGAAAAACAAAAGAATTATTAAACTGCCTTCCTAGAGACAACTTTTGTCTTCTTTAATTAACTACATTTGAAAACGTTCCGAGATCCCCTGTAGTGGCCTCTTGTATAAAATGTATTATAGCGATCAACCTGCATAAATCCCATCTTTCATTTAAAGAGATTCGTTATGCAACTCTATAGAAAAGGACAGAGAACGGAATCTTCTTGGTTACTCCTACTAGATTATTATTGGTTGTTTGTATCAGAAACAAGAAAAAAGTAATGAGAAGTATATTTAGATCAAAATGGTATCGTCATTTGGGAATTAATTCCCAAAGTCGCTTCTACTTCTTCTGCCAATCGACACACAAGCGCGAAAAGTAATGATTGGCTAAAGTAAGCCAAAAAAGGAAAATAGTCCAACAGGAAATGCTTGTGTGCGTTTCTGAGAGACTGTGTTTGATTAAAAAAGATGATAACTTGAAATTCCTTGGGTTAGATTATTTATTAATCGTGCCAATCAAAAAATAATGTTTATTTGTTTTGTCAACAGGAAATTGACGTCACGCTTGCTTATACAGTTAGTAAATTTTAATGAAGCGTTGATATCATCAACTGATTAACACCTTGAATCGAAATCAGAAAGAAATCTCCATAAGTTAATACTGCGTAGTCATCTATATGAGTAGCTACAACGAAAAGCTCTAGCAGCAGTAAGCTTCTGAAGGAACGAGCTTTTTATTTGGAACAAACTTCTCGAACTTCCATTTCGACTCTTACAGTGTCTATTGTTCATTTCCCAAAACAAGCACATCCGTTGCGCTCCTGACTTTGCTCAATTCTCAATACCATACGAAAACGAAACTTTTACAGACTTCTGAATAAAACAGTATATATAGAGAAAAGTAGAAGAAAAGGGCGCGCAATGCTACTGCTACTGTACAGCAGCAGTCCGTAGCCTACTACGATGGAGTGTATATTTAAATTTATAGCGGCGGTACCGGCTTGTACCTTTGGAGGACTAATTCATTTACTTTATAACTATGTTGGCGTTATCATAAAATACACATACACATATTTCAAACACACCTTTTACAATCAACTTAAAAATAACTTTGCAAAATTCCTTCAGTAAATATTTTTATGCAGAGATAAGCAGCTCTTCCTTTCGGTGGTAGAGATAGGGCAAAAATGCATATTTATAATATAAAACAGAAATGTTTACTAGAGGTATTGCATCCTTTTATGATAAGAATAACTTAGAATTATTACAGTTGGGAAAGTTTACTAAAACATCAGATACAGTATGTTTACTGTATGTGCTTATCAATTTTCATTCCTAATCTATTGTTGGAAAAATGGTTCATGGGAATGGCTGGTCTCAATAAAGCAATAACTGTTTTATAGTTATTATAATGATTAAAAATAATGTATTTACCTTGGCATAAGTTTATTTATCAATGCAATGCTTCCTCCTAGAAATTTTAATAATATCAAATCAGTCCAGCGCTTCAACAAGCCCTTTGTATTAGTTTATCGTTAGCTATTATCAGATATATACTTTTTATAAGGCTACCTTTTGCAGAATTCTAGAATAAATTCCGAAAAAAACTTGTACACCTAACCAAACAATACACTACCAACAGCCTTGGTAGTGTAATGCCTGGCGTGCCGGGCTTTCACCCAAGCGGCCCGCGATCGACTCCCGGTGCCGGCAGATCTGGTTAAGGTTTTCTACAGTTTTCCTTAGCTGTGACACAAATGTGGGATTTGCGCTGTTCCTCTGTAAGTCGGCTGCAGCCGCACATTGGGCCTACATAATAATAATCGCCCCCTCCCTCCCGCACAAGCTTATAGCTTCTGGGGCCTTGGTTTAGGCTATGGGTTGTAGTAGTTATTATTATTATTATTAATCAATTCTACAAGACGTAGATCTATCTAGTCAAGCCGCTTGTGTTGGAATCTCTAATTCTTGACTTTACTTTTAAAATATTACGATCTGGCAGCTTTTCGGGCGGGTCAAGTCTATCAAGATTTTCAGGAGTTAAAGACCTTTCAGGTCAGTCTGACTTCCTGAGCGGTCAGACCTTTCGAAAGACTTAGTTATATCGTATAAGTAAAGTTTCCGAAGCAAGCGCTTTTCGAGGCAACATGACGTTCAGTTGTTGCAACTACATATACCGGATGTTCCATGAGGAACGCACCCTAGAGACCACATTTACATTTGTCCGTAAAAGTTCCACTTTACAGACTCGAATGAGTCCGTAAAGTGTTTATTTTATTTACTACTGTAGAAAAACAATTTGTTGTAACGTGGTACAAATTATTTTTTGAGGTATGTACCTCATTTTTTACATTTTTAATACCAATAATGCAAAATAAATAGAAATCTTCAATTAAATAATAGGAGTAATCATTTATCTTTTCTGTGATAATATTAAAATATTATATTATGTGTTAAGACTGAAAAAAACAAATATGACGTTTCTATTAAAATATTATTAGCTGCTCGCAATGACGTCACGAAAACAAAAACCATTCCTAACATCTTCTTATTTCCCTCCAAACGTGTATTCCCTTTGTGTCGCCTGTTGGAAAGGTCCTTCAAATTTTCAATGAGATAGGGAGTAAAAATTTCGTTTAAAAATAGTTTCTATATATATATTAAAAAACTATATACATTATTATATTAATACTAAAACTATTCCTTTAAACCCAGAACAATTGAATAATTGATTAGAACAGAATTTGATAAGAAATTGCATTAAAATACAATATATAAGCCATGTTGCTTCACAGTCCCCCACATGAAGTAAACTTCAGCTGGACATATAGTGCTCGTAAGATTGCTAGACTCCGCTGCCGCGTCGTTCCGATAACTGGCTTATTCGTCCCGATAACTGGCTTATTCGTCCCAAAATCATACATTTTTGTACTAGTTAAACAAATAGTTATAAAGTAATAATATTGTATTTCTCATCAAACACAATACACAAATACTATTACCAAAATTAAATACAAAAAGTTGGAACCCTTCCAAAAAATGTAATTTTGTTTGAGAATGTGAAGCAGCGACATTCTTTAATTTTTTTCTTTTCGCGTAACTTCCGATAATCCTCCCCGGATAATTTCTTGTGAATGCGCCGTGATTGCAGCGTCTCGCAGAGTGATCGCCGCGTGATTCGCGATGTATTTTGCATTTTCACCCTCGTGATTTCTTTGACCCAGGTTCTTCAATTTATTGTTGAACTTCTAGTCGGAACAATATATGTACCTTTGGTCATCGTCTTGAAAATAAATGCTTGAAATGTTAAAAATTAAATAAATGCTGATACATATTTTAATAATTTAGAATTTTTTTGGTTAAACGCTAAATAATGAGTTTTTCAGTTGAAATGCACTCAAATACGTCAGATTGTCTAATTTTAATCTTTAATAATTTAAAATAATGAAAGTAAATGCTACAAAAATCAAGAGAAATACCTATAAAGATAATAGTAAGAGAAATCCTGATATCTTGCTCCTCTACAAGAATAAGAAATAAATTTATCTGCGGAATCGACTTGGAAGGTAATAATAGGAATATTATTACCTTAGGAATAGAAGGAATATTTATCCCCTACGGTGCGTTCCCCAACATCCGGTATACGGTTTATTAATACAGATAATTATAAACCATGTGGTTCGTTGAACCTCTTATGCCATTTATAAAAACTATATGAGCCAAAAGCACTTTTGCTTCACAATTGAAATATGGCTCATCGAACATTTGAGACATGGCTAATTCTTTAGTTTGATTAGACTTTTCAAGTTTATCTCTTTTCAGGTTTTTCAGACTTTTTAGGCCTACCAACGTTTTTGACTCTACAGGAGTTTTTAGGTTATTTAAGATTATTTTTTATCAAATCGAGCTTTTCTGGCATGTCAGATTCTTCGGACCTGGCAGCTTTTCGAATTTCTACAAATTTTTGGGCTGGTCTTGGGTTTCTAGGCCATATTAGATCTTCCGGCTGAATGGATCATCAAAAAGTGCTATCTATTGGAAGCATTAAATTTTTAGCACTTAGGCTTGATCGTACAGTGCTATAGAGCACAAATTTTTCTTAGGAACGTAAAACCTAATTAGGAAAAATTGCAAATTGCTCACCCACATCTTGGTTGCATTTGCCAACCAAAATATTTATTTTTGTTCATAGACGTCATTATCGTTATCTTTTGCTATATATATGTGTATGCATGTGGTAATATGTCAAAATTGACGATTTAAAAAAATTATAACCATCATAATTAAAACCAATGATCCAACAGAAAACGGTAGGTGAATGTAAACCAACGCCTGTCATATGGTTTCAATAAATATTTGCATTTGAAGATACCAATGCAGAGACCTGTCTCTATTTGGGTCAATTCTAGGTTTAACCACGTTCTGCTTTTATCCTGCTTTAAACCTTGTGCAAAAAATTATTTATATACTGGGTGCCCCGAAAAGTGTTAGAATGTGGTTCAAATGCAAAAACGGTTTAAGAGGAAGTTTCAAACAGAACCACCACTATCGAATTAGAGATCAATATCATGCAAATGGAACTGTGGAGAGGTTTATATGAAAACTACTCGATGTTTTTTTAAATGGGACACCTGTATGTTTTACCAAAAATTAAGACTTCTGCTAAGGCGCTAACCGATCCTAAGATATTTGTTTACATCTGATGCGGCATTGCCAAAGTATGAATTCTTTCTTAAAATTTTCAAATTTTTACCTCATTTTCTCAGAACCCTCGATAATCACTGCGATATATTGTATTTCATGGTTCATACGAGGTTTACACTTTATTACAAAATACTTCATATTTAACAAATTTCAGAGGATTATTGTTCCATTCCCGGCCGTAATTTCCGAAGTTCATAATTTCTCATAGCAGAGAAAAATTAAAAACATACTTCAGATACTGACGGATCAACCTTCCTTGATTCAACGAATTACAAGTTCAGATTTCGATCTCCCAACATAAGTGGTCGCTCAATGTTTGCAGTATAATTCATAATTATGTAATTGGAACATTATTTTTTGAGCAGCACTTGAGAGATAATTTTTGCAGTTTTTATGAGAAAATCTGTTACATTTTCTGCAGCATGTTCCAGTGCTAGTTAAAGATATGTAGTTTCAGTTAGATGGTGCTCCTGCACATTTTCATACAGAAGTCACGGACCTATCTTGATCAACTTTTTCAAGTTACATATGTCTTCGCAATACTTCGACCGTCTTAAGGCCAATTCAATTGTTCCGAATGCATTTGAAGTGCCTCCAGGACTGTCTGTCTTAAACTTAAAATCCCCGTTAATGTGATATTTTTCACAATAAAGATCCTTATGAGGGTGGGGGGTGGACCAGATTCAGCAAAATTCTAGTAGGATCGGTCATATCATCAAACATATCGGTGACATGAGGTACGAGGGATGTTCCGTCACCGCAATTTCTCGACCAAAAGAAAAACAAGCAACCTGTCTAAAAATGCATTAGTTAATGCATGTGATGCATCTCCAGTAGCTGAAGATCAAAAGGTCTCAGGTAATTTATGTTCCAAGTTGATTTTTATTGTTTGCTATCTTTTTATTCCAATTATTATTAGATTTTATAAAAAGATTTCTGAAAGATTTTATAATTAATTGGAAATTGTTGCTCCAATAAATCTGGTAAATAAGAAACATAGGTTTCGATGCAGCTATGTATTACTATGTAAGACACTTGTCACCCTAGTATCATAAACAGTTATTTCAATGACAAATTAAAATCAAGTACAAAAACAAGTACGGTAGTATGGACAACATTTTCAGTTGCCAACAGTGCTACTATGTTACAAAAGCATGTATTACATTTTTTAATGAAAATATTTGTGTGATGGTTTTTGTAAGTAAAAATATGATCACTTTATCATAACAACACCGATACACATTATGTCATATTATTTTTGTTATTTTTTGTTTTTATAGCCTCCTACAACGATTCGGTGAGTTGAGTTTCCTGTGAAGTTAACAAAGCGGAAAACAAAAATAGATCAGGAGCGCAAAAAGTTATTTTCGACATTTGTGAATGCATAGAATTATATAACTGGAAATTATCAATATCCCGAGGTTAAACGCAACAAAATTAATCTATGATCGTTTGATAATGGATGTTCCACAATAATCTCTGTTTGCTTTAAGATTGGTGCAGTGCATTCTGCCTTGGGATTGATATTAGTTAGATCTTCTGTTTCTGTCGTAAACACCTACACCTAATGCGTCTTTTTGTCCCAGAAAATGGTACTGTATCCCAATTAATGGCCATTAGGACGATCTAGTCCACTGAGTTCCAAAAACTGAACTTTGGTGTTTGTGGGTTCTAAAATTTGAAATTCTAAAAATGTGACCTCCGCGAACTTTAAGCTTGCATTAATCAAGCATACTTGATACTTTCGAGCTGTGCGCATATAAAGCTTTGGTTATTTAAAACCTTCAACATCTGAAAAGCTAAAACTTTAAAATTATGGAGAATATAGGTTAAAGTATGAAATTGTAAGACTTTTGGTATTTAAAAACATCAATGTTTCGGAACTCAGACATCTCTTTAAGCGTCATCGAATATTTTTGAAACATGGAAACTGTGAATCTATGAAACACTACGACATTGAAGACCTGAAACTCTGAAATTTTCAAAGTTTAAAGTGGGAAGCTGAAACATAATGTATGATGGTTTAAATAGAATAGAACTTTGAAATCTTGAAATGTGAAACTATGAAAATGCAAAAATTAAAAGTATACAATTCTGAAAGCGTGGACATAAAATAATCTGTAATAGAGGTTTCTCAGTGTATAAACCTATAAAACGTTGGGAGTATCTACAGTATACAGTGAGTCGCCAAAGTGGAAAGTTGGTGACATACATACACGACCCATTCCGTTAATGGCATACTCTAGCTTAGGAACAGTGACTATAGAGCATATAATATTCTACAGCGCTGTATGAGTTCTAGATTTCAAGGTGAATTCGGGTTTCTTAGTTTGTAAGACCTTTTATGAAGTTACTTTCGACGTTCGACGTTGAAAAAGGCGTGCTGTTCTAAAAAGGTTATGCTTCCTAGCTTATACTGTAACATATTCTTCGTGCAATGAGCAATTAATTATATAGATTCACCTCGAAAGATGTATAAAGTAAACACTTTCAGTATAGTAAAGTATTTTTTTGAAATTTATGAAAAACGAAGATACCAAGGATATTCTAAAACTTCACAGACAAAAATAAAAGTAAGGCCAAAATAATAATTCATCGCCCGTTATATTAAGAGTTAAAAAAACACGCGGAGATACACATTTCAATTTTGGCAAACAAAATAGTTTTAATAACGACATTAATCTTAACGATATTAAAAGTATCCTAACTAAAATACTTGAAATACCATCACGAACATTCAAGCGGCTTACACATTTAGAACCATTTGGGATGGAATATAGCAAGAAATAATTGGAACTTGATTGTCTGGTCAAACGGCAATTAAACAAACTACCATTAAGCAATATAAACTTAGTTAAGAGTTTAGAAACCTTGTGTAGTGGTAAGTGTTGAACAGTTAACTCCACTGATTGACTAATAAATTAAATCTGAAGACAAATATCGAAATGACAATAAATTATAGACAGCACCGATGAGTCTATAGAATTAATATTGACTTAAAAGAAAATTTTCTGTGGCAGATTTGCATATTACCACTTTCTATCAATCAACTTGCAACGATACGTATGTATGGCTGAGTAATTAATTAAAAAAAACAACTATTAAAATGAAAAAAAAAAGAGAAATATAATCTGGAGATCTTAAATAACATGAATATAACAATGTAATATACGGGGTGGTTGATTTTCATTGTTCAGGTTATATCTGCTGAAATATTAAAGGTAGTGGAAAAAGTTAGCCGTGAGACTTTCTTAGCATACCCTGATCTATAAAATAGAGTAAATACTTTTTTCATGGCCTACTTCTTTTTCGAAAAAGTGTTCAGCTTTAATTTTTGAAGGGAAAATTGTGTATAGTTTTGCGAATTTTTTTCTTTTAATGATAAATAACGAATAACTTTTTGCGTTTAAATTACACCTTATAACATTATACAAAAAATAAAATTGTCAGAGTGGCTATAACTTTTTTATTATTTACTTTTTATTGCATTACAAAGTTATAACAGCTTTTATTTAATTTCTATTTAACAAATTGAATAACACACAGCGAATTTTCTTATAATGACTCTTCGAATTTTCCACCACGAAATTCTAAATATTTTTGGGCCCACTTGATTAGGTGTCCTCGCATTTCGCAGCACTGTAGGTGAGGTATAAATATTATACAATTGGTTTTTCGAAAAACCACAAACAAAAAAATGTCAATTGACCTAGGAGACTCTGTTACAGATCTTTTTTTACCAAATTCATTCTTTAAGCAATTATTTGTTACTTTAGATCATTATGAGATGGGACTCCGTTGCGTTGGAACCACAACTTTCTTTGTGTAGCTAATTGAAGATTGTCTAGGTAATCTTGGTATTAATTTTGCAAAAATAATAAATATCTGTCGCAGGTTAAAGTGGCATCGCAAAAATGAAATCTTGAAATCGTTGACAAGTACATAAAAAACGTACAGTAAAAAACGTATATTTCAGCAGATATAACCTGGACAATGAAAAACCATCCACTCTATACATGCGATAACTATTAAATGTTACTATTCACGGATAAAGCATTGTGGATCAACTGGATGGCTCCTGGTGTTGCTGAATGTCAACAATTTTTTATTTATAAACGTGATTTTTAATATCACTTTTGCTCAAGAGATACCATTCGAAAATAACTATATTTAGCAAATAAATTCTCCTATTCTAAAATTTTGTGTGTAGTGTATGTTTAAACAACTCTTAAATCATTCATAACTTTTACAAAAATTCATTTGAAGTTTCTATAATAAACAAAGTTTTAAAAACATTCATTCCTGTAGACCACTTTGCTATTTACTAGTAAAAGTACGTGGTATTGCACCCACAACTTTTATTATCACTGGGTTATGAGTGGTCATAAATATTTCTCGATGTATTTAACAGTTCTTCAGTTTTATAGCATTTAAATTTGCAGCAATTCCATTAAATATGTATATTGAACTGGATTATTTTTAACTGATGTGTTTTTAAGTTCTGGAAATTCCGAGGGAATAACTAAGTAATCGGTAATTTAAGTCAAATGAAATATTCGGAAAATTGAGACTGTGAAAACCCACTATAAACAATTATAAAAGCACATTGTTGTCTTAACGAACTTAAGTTTGTAATATAGTGTAATGAAATATGCGAAAAAGACCACCTTGATAATCAGATCATCTGCAGAAACTACCAAACTGTTGAAACCATTTATTTCTTGAAAAAGATGCTTTAAAGTGCATCTTTAAGTTTAGGATAAACAGCATTTAAAGATATTAGTAATAAAAATAAAATTCCGGATGAAAACCTTTTTGAATGTAATTGAATAGAAAGTACAAGTCTTTTCAATTAATAGCCACATGACGTATCTAACGGTAGTTCCTTGCTGAAACTAATCTACCCTTTACCTTTATAGGTTACAGTTGGAGGTTGTAAATGAGAGAGGTTGAGAATGAAAATGTCTAAGATATGTATATGTGAAACAGATCAAAGAAGCGATGAAGGAGCTTCAATATAAAAAATATATAATCTTCAGTAAGAAAGAACAAGAAGAAAAATCAAAACTATCAAATTGGTTGAAATCTACCATTGCGACGATGCAAAATAAAAGAAAAAAGAGCCAACATGATTCCATAGTTCAGTTAGCCGGAGCAGAGTGATAATACGAATCCCAAGTCGCGGTCATCCCGGGTTCGATTCCAGCTGGCAGATAACTTCCTCTTTTTATATATTTTTACAAAACAAAATTTAAAATGACAATTTTTCTCATCAATAATGTTCACTTTGCACAAAATTTTAATAAATTATGATCAAAGAAACGATGAAGGAGCTTCAATATAAAAAAAATATAATCTTCAGTAAGAAAGAACAAGAAGAAAAATCAACTACCAAATTGGTTGAAATCTACCATTGCGACGATGCAAAATAAAAGAAAAAAGCAGTAATAGTCTGCAGAGACTGTAACACAACTAGCTTGATGAGATATGTATTGAAGATCTGTCTATGTGCAATTCACAAATATATCTAAAGCTGTAACGCAAAATTGGAGTGGCTCAATTCGGTTTTCAATATTTCCCGTTTGTAGCGAAGGTTTACACGTGTATGTAGTTGTAGTCGTAAAAATGCAGTGCCTAGTTGTAGAAGCATATCAGGTTATGTGTAAACTTAGAGCATAACGTATTTTGAAAAACCTCAGGAAGAAAAAGGAACAACAGAAGATGGTAGACAAGAAAACGTATTCTTCAAGGAAGTCGAGTTAATTTAGCTAAGGAACTTTCCGAGTATTCGGAAGATTCCAAAAATTTGGTTGGAATATTCCAATATACTACTCTCATCTAAATTATCTTATAATTAGAATTTTCTATAATTTAAAAAATGTAATAGTGTCATCGGTTTATGTTGGCACCAAAAGGCTGCGGTTATAGTTGAATTTGAAGCTGAGAATACAGATGGTGTCACTTATGCCTTTCTATTTCTTCTATATGACATAGAAGCTTGCACTATTAGTGACACAATGCTCGAGATGTGTGTGTCAACGGTTACTCAAGATAAGCTGAACGAACGGATAAGAAATGAAGGCGTTCGAAATAAAAATGAGAAAAGACCAGCAACCCAAAATCATAAAACGGCAAAGGCTTAATTTAGTCAGATAATGCGACACCCAAAAATCACAAGGTTTTACATCTCATTATACAAGAGATAATTGCCACTAACAGAGGTCCCGAAAGAAGATGAACATCCCCTGATGCGGCAGATATTTGGACAGTATACGCTACACCTTTTCTGAGCAACTGTTAACAAAGTTGTCATTATGAACAAAATAGCAACTTGATCGCCAAGTATTCAAAACAACATGTTCAATGCGTAACACAACTGAAGAGTTTTTGGACAGATTCCCATTCACAAAGCCGATGACTATTCAGCAATGACGAGCAAAGTTAAAAAATTAGTACCAACACTTGTTGCAATCTTTCCATTGTATCCCAACCACAGATCTGTATTTCAATGAGTCATGTAACCAAACTGTGACTTAATCGCTCACTGGAATTACTCACTCATTAAGGATTTTCTAAGAACTTGGAAAGTGTATTTCAAGAGCTGTCTTATTACACAGATGTTCGTAAGAAATCTTGCCATAAACTACTAAAGAGACTTTTACTACTTTTAGAAGAGATAACATTCTGAGAGCTAAGAGTTTTAGAAATAACAGCCCTACGATAAAGCATGAGATGCAGTAGGACAGAAAAGTTGTAATAATCAATAAACAGAAAATAAACTAATTATATTAGAAAATACATTACAAGAAAATCATAATATCCTGGAAGTGACAATAAACCATAGGATCTTCAAATTAAAATTTATTTGGAAGGGACAGTTTTTGGGGAATTAGAAGAAACTTATCTGAGAAACAAAAACTGTAGGTGCATCTACGAGCTTCAAAGTTAATACGATATATCACGATCTCTTAACAATTTATAACAGTACTAAGGCAAATACGTTTTATGGTTTTGAAATCTGAACATCAATACAAAAAGAAGTAAACAAATCAATAAATGGTTAGGACATTGTGTAGGTAGACTGCAAGACACGCAAAAAACCTGTTATTACTAGATTGACCTTCAAGATGTTTACCGGTAAGTAATTGTAAGTAATTTGGAGCAAATCGCCGAGAACACGTGGAACAATTTAGCAAACATGTCGCTAACGAGAATTAAATTCCCATTTCAAACAAACGTATTTTGGCGTATCCAAATCACTTGGGGGGAGGGGAGTCTGTATATTTCGTCGGGAGTGATGATTTTTTGATCAGAATGACTTTTTCATTTTCAAATAGCACATTAGTTCCTGTAAACTGTTATGCCCCCCCTTGCTTCATGTACTTCAAATAAGCTGTAAAGTTAAAATTGATTCTATTTTTATGTACCTATAGTTGTTATAGAAGGAGTAATCTTCCCTGCCCCTTTCCCCTTCGACTGTGGAGTTGTAACTCATTTTGTGTATTAGTTTCAACGGTACTTATATCCCGAAAATGAAACAACTATGTTCAGTCCCTTTTTGCAAAGAAAATTATTTATATTAGTGCATCTTAAAATTAGTGTAGTGCGGTCAAGAGACAACATGATTCCATAGTTCAGTTAGCCGGAGCAGTGATAATACGAATCCCAAGTCGCGGTCGTCCCGGGTTCGATTCCAGCTGGCAGATAACTTCCCCTTTTTATATATTTTTACAAAACAAAATTTAAAATGACAATTTTTCTCTTCAATAATATTCATTTTGCACATAATTTTAATAAATTGCATTTCAAATTGTAATGCTGATCTACAGTTTTGCACAAGACTAAAAACACGTTAAGTAAAAAATGGTGATCCTGTTTGCACTGACTACCTAAATTAACGAAAATTACTAAATTTGTAATATCGCACTTTAAGATATGAGTACTGTTATATCTTCTGTGTTTGGGTGGAGTAAAAGACGATATGTGGTTTATAAGCTTTATTATTTTACTTTTAAAGACCAGAGAATGAATGCTTTGCTCTTTTTGGTATATGAATTATTTTTCACTCTTGTTTACATGTATTTCCTTGCATGTGATCATCAAATTTATCCCCCCTTGTTCTTTTAGAGTTTTTCCAACAGAAAAAGTATCTATACAGTTTGGAAGACTTGGTGAATGTACGCATAAAGCGCGTTTGTGATTGTAAAGCCACTTGATTGATACGTAAAAAACTTATTTTGATTCGGAATTTTTATAGAGTACTCTCCTGCCCCATGAAAAATTTATAAATACGTCACTGGAGCAACTAAAGTTTCGTTATTTACCTAAGTTTGCTAGATAATTTTGTTTTATTAATTGGAGAACCAGAAATCAAAGCCTACTAGTCGTAAATAATTTTTCAAACGTTTTTCTTGAAAATTTTGTTATGTAAGAATATGAATATTTATTATGGTTGAAAAGAGAACACAATATTCTATCAATTTCAGTAAAGAAATACCTATCAAGTAATTTAAAAGAAGTTCGATGAGGTCATCACGCTCACGCCGATTTAGTGACTACAAAATTTTCTAAAACGGAACATAGAGAATTTTATGCCATTTAATAATATATAGGTTTATACCATTTCTGACTGAAAATAAAGTTAAATCAAACAGACTGTATAGGTATGGTCATCAAAAATGTATCATGTAATCAAAAAATACCAAAAAATATCTCCGTTGGATAAGTGCGTAGACTGCCCTCTTTAAATTTTTCAATTTAGAATTTTTATTAACTAAAATATACTAATCATGTTAATGAGGGCTCACTCCTCTCTACCTTTTATTGAGAGCCCCAG
The DNA here is from genome assembly GCA_929113105.1 of Agrypnus murinus. Lineage (NCBI taxonomy): Eukaryota > Metazoa > Arthropoda > Insecta > Coleoptera > Elateridae > Agrypnus > Agrypnus murinus. Next base: position 24,066,123 of record OV816028.1, on the reverse strand, counting down.
CCTTCGAGCCTCCACATAGTCGGCGCCAATGACTGAGCAAGTGGTACCGATATTTAGGGCTTTATTATGCCAATAAGAAACTTGGCTTTGTGTGGACGAGAGTTTAAGTTTGTAAGATGGTACCTCGACCTGAGGCTAATGTTCCGCGGTGGTACTGTATTAAACGTCTATTGCTCTGAAAATTTTATTATTAACTAAAATTTTCTAATTTTCTAACAAATTTTATCAGGATAGATAATATGAGGGGTCTAGTATCAAAGGCAGCAATATCCATTTTTTTAAATTTTCAGGAAGAGCAAAAAACTATCCTGAACTTCAGGACGGAAATATTAAAGCAAAACAAATGTTATTATATTAATAAAAGTTGCAATATTGAAAATCAGTGATGAATTTATATGTAACATCATTCAGTTATCAGAATTTTTAAATTTAATTATGGATATTGCCGAATTTGATTCCAAAAGGAGGATATTGCCATGCATGATTCCAAAATGATCGTATGTAATATACAAAAAGTACATCTATTTTCATATAAAACGTAGAGAAGTATTTTAAATTCAAAGTAACATTTATTTAATTCTCTTAAAAAATTAAATTACAATTTCAAAAATAAAAAGAGAAACAAAATTACATCATTACAGTGGGCAAGTCTTCTTCATATTTACAAACAGTGGTCGTCTCAGGAAATTTATTTGAATTTATGTTGGCTTCCGAAATTTCTTAAGGAAGTATTGCTTTGTAGCATTCCAGGTTATCCAAAGCCTTGGCTAACACTATTTGAAGCATTGATTACAACTTCATCTATTTTTATTTGCTTTGGATTAGTTGAAGTATCCACGTTTGGAACCCAGGTTTACACACATTCACTGAATTATAATAGTAAATATCTCCTTTAACTGAAATAAATATTCCCAGTAGATGTACGTTTCAAATAGGATCTTTTAAGCAGTTTAAACTGGAAGTGAAAGAACCTGGGGTTTCATAACCTTTTTAACTTCTGTTTTCCAGTCAAGTACATGACATTTTAGATGCTATATCAAGGTACTCTTTTGGAGTTTCTATAACTTCCATTTTTGGTTTGTATGGATTGGTTAAATGAAATATTGCCGTATATGAGTGCAAAACTACCTTGGATATTGCTCGTTTTGAAACCAACCCCAGTTTTGCCTTGAGAAATGAAAGCAATTTACTTGATTTTAGCATAAAAGAAAATTACCATTAAATAGAGAATTTAAACCTGAACAAGAAGGTATACTTATCTCATTTTTGATAAAAATGGATATTGCTGCCTTTGATTCTAGACCCCTCATATACATACTTGCAGTTGGAGAACGTTCTAGAATTTGAGAGATTACTTACTTTTTTAAACTGCATTATACTGCATTGAAATATATCAACCACAAGAGTCAATTCTGGTTGGACTTTATATGCTTTACTATTTTCATAGCTGTTTGACAGATTGCTACTGTCCATTTTTGTATGACGTGGCGTGTGAGCGTTATACAATGAGTGCAACAATTTTAATAAACTGTTTGAAAATCTTCAGACGAGAATGCATTTATGTTTACAGAGCATTCAATTCTAGAGTAATCTACGACAAATTTCTCGAGATTGGATATCTTTGAATGTGTTTATATTTGATTTCACGATACTTAATCGTAAAAGCCAAAGTTTAAAAAATGAAACTATATCACGTTTAGATTGTAACATTTTTATAGATGTACACTAAAATCCAACTTTACGATCTTCTCGTCCCAGAAATAAGTGAATAATATTGCCAACATTTATCTGAAATAACACAAATATTAAGTGGGATGTGAAATATATAGATATATACTCCTCATAAAAATGTTTAATTAAAAGCTACACTTTATTGCGTTAAGAATTGGTACAAACATAATTAACAATCGAATGGTTAGATAAATGAAAAATATAAGATAATAAATGACCCTCATATTATTTTTGTTTCTTTTATAATAGTAATTAATCATGAAAAATACAGTTTCCAGCCTACTAGATTAGTGTGGAAGATGCAACAAATATAAATGCAAAAAGATAAGATAGAAAAATATATTAATACCAATTAACGACAGTGTGATAACACTTGGCCTTTACTGATTAAAAATAATATATTAAGTTGTGTGTGGTAGTATTACACAGGCTAATTATTGGTATGAAAATTATCGTGATGCAAAGCAATAACAACAATTAAATACATTGTATGCTGTTGTTGCTCAATAAATTCCAAAATAATGACCTAATCTTCTCTTTAATTAAATCATGTAAGTTTTCATATATTTTTATTTTGTTAAAAAGGATACAAGTAGAACATAGATATTTGTCAACGTTTTTTTTCTTGAGTAAAAACGAGATAAATTGCGCCATTTACATGGCAACTAATCAGGTTTGACGAAATTTCCCCAGTCAACCACATACTTTAATCAAAAAGAAACTGGAATGATGCACAATAATTACTTTAATTAAAACTTTATGCTTTTGCAAATCGGGTATTTTACGTTTATAAAATTCACTATAAAATATTTTATTGCCGATAGTTACAACACTAGAAAAGTCCACCAAATAATAAAATAGTATATCGTCTTTAATGCGGACTAAATTAGAAATTATGGGAAACATTCAAACAATCCTCTATCTCAGAGACGCAATTTCAAACAAGAAGCAGAGAAGTATTGCCAGTGATATTCCTCCTCTGGTTTATCGCTATTTTTGGTATCACGTACACTACCACCTTCTTCTGAACTGCAGAACAATTAAATGAGAACAACCATCGGTTGTTGAACAGTTGAATGTTTTCGTATACAGGGTGATCAGAAAAGAGTGTCTTTGATTTTAAGGTTTGCATTTTTCTTAATTTTACCTTCTTTATTGTTTAACATTTAGCAAAAATATTATTATTCGTTTTTGGTACTACCAGACAATTCTTTCTGTAAATTAATTAAAAAACTCAAATATTTAAGTAGGCTTATTTTAGTAACTTCATCACTGGTATTATAAGTCTTTATGTAAAAAGATATATTTTTTATTCTTAATATTAATGAATAACTCTAAAATTATTGATCGTCTTGTATACACAAACAAAACAATGTCATGTTGCTCAAAAGAAAGTAAAATAAAAAAAATGCAAACATTAAAATTAATCACCCTGTATACGATAGATTAATTTTAATAACAGCATTTGAGGTTTTAAGTGAAGTAAAACTTTTCAAAACAGTGACTTTTTTTCGAAAATCCGATAATAAAAAGGTTTTCCATTTGGTAAAAGATTTTCCGCACACGCTGTACGTTCTAAAGCAGCGTTTCCCAACCGCCGGTCCGTCAGGAATGTTTTCTTTAATTTTTACCTTACCGGTCCGTAAGCAAATCGTTTGGCGTTCCGCGAACGAAAAAGGTTGGGAAACACTGTTCTAAAGTACCTGGCCATATTATTATACTCATACATTTTTAAGATATTTCAATTTCTGCAGTAAAAGGAATGCATAAATTGGTACATTATTTATTTGATTTTCCTTTTACTGTATAGTATTCATAACGCTATATAAAACATATATTAGCACTATAGGCCTTTTGTACTATTGTTTCCTTCCACCTTCTAACTGCTGAAATCTCCCATTCTTTCACTCCGAGTTCATCTAAATCCTCCCTCACATCCCAGAACCGCTCCCTTATAGGACGCCCTCTTCTATTTTCGTCTTCCATAATTTCCTGAAAAAACTCGTTTTGTCATCCTTTCTTTAACCATCCTTTGTACGTGACCTAGCCACCTGTCTTCCTTGCTTCAATATATTGACTATAGAAGTGTCACTAAACTAATGCTATACAGTTAAAAGAAAATAAAATGATATACCAATTCATGTATTCTTATTAGGTAGGTACTACAAAAATTAAAAAAATGTATATGAATATAATAATACGGCCAGGTACTGTATATCAGGTACTAACTACTTACGTGTAATTACAGGTTCAAGTCAGAAACGGTTTAGGTAGTTTAAGTCGTACCTGAAAATAAAAAAAGCATGTAAGAGTGAACTCTATTTAATGTTTCTACTATACAATGAGCCTTTAATATTCTCTATTTTCTAATGTAAATAAATTCCACTAACACATTGAGATTATAGTTAACTTAGGAAGGGTAGCCGTTTCTTTCTTTGATTTCTTTGATCTCGCCCCAAAAATCGAATTAACATATAAAAAATAACTCGTGCGAGATTTGAACAATTTTAGATGGTAATTTTAGATGCCACCTAGAGGTTGAAATCTTAAATGGAAATTTTTGGACATCTAGAGAACCAAACTTATAACTTAAGGTGCAATTCCACTGATGCAACACTAGACAACATGTCACATGCCACATGTCGTCTAGCATTGCTGCGCATGTGACGGGCAAAGACAATCAACGTGTGGCATGTGGCAAAGACGCATGTCTCTTCATGTTGCTTCGGTTGAAAGACTCAGTATATCATGCGTCATTGCCGCATTCCACATGTTACTTAAATGTTGCCTCAGTGGAATTGCGCCTTTAGTATAGCATGTGTCATTGCCGCATGCCACATGTTGCTTAAATGTTGCCTCAGTGGAATTGCGCCTATTACAGGTTTGCAAGTTTCAACTTGAGAATGCCAAAATGACTTTTGACAGCTACCGGTATTGCTGTCAACTTCAGGAAAATAAGCGTTATATAGCAGTGCCAATTTCTTTTACATAGTCTATATTCATCAAATTCACAAAAGCAGCGACAGCTTTCAACTGTCAAAAGTCTATTTTGATATCAGATTTGAACTCAGCGACCTCAAAACCATGTGTATATCAATCTTCAAGCGGAAACTATTGAAAACCTTTTAAGTTTTATTATCCTAAAAAGTTATTTTCCATATACGTTGATTCGATTTTTAGAGTGAGATCAAAGTAAGTGACTTTGCTAAAATATCTGGTACATCAAAGCTGCACTTCAAAATAAACTATCTTAGATTCAGTTAGGTTTAAGAATTATGTTTGAAACAACATAGTTTTAGGCATTTACTAATATTTAAAAAATTGAAGGACGAAGGCTTCTTGGTTCTACACAGTATAAAAGAAGGATTGAATGGAAAGACTAAAATACAAAAGATTCCTACTACTCAATTTGGCAGAATACCTTTTTGTTACTTTTTAAGTTCCCGTAGGAAGCGTTTCATAGGATGGAAAAGTCCAATAGTAGAACTAGCCATTTGATTAAAAAGATATTTGGTGAAGTTCAATAAATATAAGAAATACACTGGTTCGAAACAGTTGCTTTCTTGCCTTATTAATGTGTTTCCAACTGCTGCATTAAACACTTATCATATTTTTTTTCAATGAGACTAGAAGCAAGGGTTTATAATATTTATGTAACGTCTAATCACAAATCACTCAAGTTCTATCATTAGAAGTTACGCAAAGTATGGTATTGGAAGTATTTATTAAGATCGGAGAAGTGAGATGAAGCGCACTGAATTTTGGGCGTGCGCATCACCCAAACTTAATAATATTGTGGGAATTTATGAGGCACGCCTAGGAATTTACAAAGGTATTGTAGAGGACTTGTTAGGAATTGCTTGTAGTTTTTGAGGAATTTCTAGGAATTTACACAATAGAGACTGGTACGAATTGAAAGTATTATTGGAATTTATGAGGCACAGTATTGTAAAGAATTTTCAAGGAATTTCAAAAATCTTTCAGCAATTCCAGGAAACTTAGCACTTGGAACTAGGTATTAGGAACTGTTGCGAATTAAAGTATTGTCAGAATTTATGGGTTACAGCAGGGCATTTAGAGCATTATAAATAATCTGCCAAAAATTGCTAGAACTTTTGAGAAATTTTCAAAAGATTTAGAACCTAGAAACTAGGAATTAGACTAGGACTCTTGCGAATTTAAAACAATGTCAGAATGTATGAACTACAGCAGGGAATTTACAAAGCACTGTGGGGTAAATAACTATATCTTAAACGAATTTCAAGAAATCTGGAGCTCATGAAATGTACTGAATTTAAACCACTGTCTGTATTTATAATGTACATCAGGGAATTTGCCCTTGTAGAGCATTGTAGAAAATTTAGTAAGAACTGCTAAAATCTTTGAAGAAGTTCAAGAAATTTAAAACTTAGTATCTAAGAATTAGAAACTGCTGCAAGTTCAAAGCATTGCGTTGTCGGAATTTATGAGGTACAGCGTTCGCTGCTGTAATAGAGCTTAATAGAGCATCGTAGAGAATTTATTAGGAATTGCAAAAAAATTAAAAATTTCAAGGAATTTAGAACTTGAATGGATTAAAGGGACAAGAATGTTCCTTCGCAGTTTATTTACATGTTATTCTTTAATTCTTGAAATTTTGGTAAATGACAGTCTCCAATATGTAGATCAAAAGTGTCCAGAATTATAGTAAGTTTTCGAATTACAGGCGTTTGAAGTTGACAATTTATGCATCCCACAGAATCCTTATGGAAAGTGGTTCACGGCCAAAATTCTTGAAACTTTGGTAAATAATAGTCCCAAATGTGTAGATCAAAAGCGTCAACGGGCACAAAATAAAAAAAATTATAGTATGCAGGAAAATTACTTGAGGAGGAATTGGAATAATTCTTCTCCATTCCAAATAGTTAATATGTGAATTAGGCCTATTGGAGATACCACATAAAAAACGCGCTCAGTACTCTAACCTCCGCGGTGGTGTGGAAAGGAGCTTTTTTTTGCAAAAGTACCATAATTCGAAATTTTCACTCATTTTTCTCCAAAAGGGTTTGTTATTCGAAGAAAAATCATAGAACTTTTTTTGTAGCACATTTTATAACAATTTTGATAGTTTTCGAGATATAATTGGAAAATAGAATTTTTCCTCCTTCCCGCATTATAAAAAAGTTTGAGCGCGCAATACTCATCAGGACTCTTGAGAGGTTGTTTATGTTTTATAACCTCAAAAAAGCTGCATACAAAAATCAGGCTTGTTGGGAATTTTTGAGAAGTTCAAATCTTCAAGTTCAATCCGATTTTGAAGAGTAAGTAAGCGGTTGCATTTCTTATCCAATGACGAGCACCACTGGGTGTAGTGCTAATGTATCGGCAAAACATCAAAATTAGCACTTAGACTGTTAAAGAATTTATAATCATTATGGATTAGTATAAATAATCGATTAGTCAATGATTAATCGGTGTATTTATCATTTAAATTGTTTAATAATGGATGAATGGTCGATTAATAGTAATAATCGATTAGTTGATGGTTAATTTGTAGTTTAATGATACATTAACGAATTTGCCATAATAATCGATGCCTGGAACTCATATTACGTAGTTATAGGTAAATTAATTAAAATTTTGCAAACATAAGAGTTTCAATATTCTCCAAACCGAACATTTTGTTTCCGAACAACTTTTGCTAATAGTTTTTTTTTAATATAGTTAATAATTGGTGCTCTTTATTCAAATAGAGAAAGGGTATGTATGCGTGTCGCACATATAGCGCCCTCTACAGTTTAGAAATTCAGTTAAATGCTCAAGATAAGTTTAAACTGAAGCAGGTTCGACAGTTTTGCTCATTTACACCTATTTTAATACTTACCTGGGGACACACTGTATATTAGATGAAATTTCATACTCAGGGCTTAAAATATACTATTTTGTTGTGCTACATTGAAACTAAATAAATTTCAAACTTCAAAAGGCTCGTACCGATAGCTATCTATATGTATTTGCCTCAGTAGATACCATAGATTTTTACTATATTCTAAGCTATCTTCTTGGTGTTTGAAGTCATAGGTCAACCAAGATGAGAGTGTGGATTCAGAGGAAGAAGAAATCATGTATCTGTAGATGTAGGTGTTGATACTTTGTGATCATGACCGCCTGTTGGTCGATTCCGACATAATTTCTTGTGCGACTCTATGCGTGTTGTACGATACTGAATAACACCTACCTCTGTTGCTTTGGCTTGTTGGGTAAAAGAAACGCTTTCAACTACAGTTTGACTCATTATAAAATAATATGTATATTGTGTATGTTGACAACTTTTTTATCTATTCTATTTTGATTTTTACTCCAAGGCTTTCTATGCAGCGATAAACAAAATAATTTCATGCAATTAAAAACAAAAAATATCCATTTAAATAAAGGCCGAAATATTTAATCTTCAAATTCAATGCCAGAAGAGTTTTATCAAAATCACAGCGGAAATTCCTAAAAGTTTTAATGTAATAATCGGAGTGGAGAGCCTCTGTTCTATTCGGACACACAACAAAGGTAGCCCCTGCTGTCCTTTCCGAATTACAAACAGTACAACACAGATTTGCATTTTCCATACGTGTCATTAAAATTCAAGCCTCATCTCTGTAATCACGTATTGTAACAACCTTGAGAAGTGAACACCAGAACGAAAACGACTTCATGGTGTGGAACGCATAAAAGCGATATTATGTGGAATTTTGATGCACCAATTCCTTCCATATTTTTTTTAATACAAGCCTTAATTGAATTGAATTCTTAATATATTATAACGATTATAATCATAAAAGATATTTATAGAAGAAATAAAAAATGTGCTTGCTTGTGCTTTCAGGCTAGTTATTATTAGTATGGGAGGTTTTTGTTGCGTTTCAAAATGAAAGCAAACAAGAAATGGAATGAATATCTATTCATATCTCAATAGGAAGAATTGAAAAAGTTGATGATCTAAAAGCCGATTTGCATAAAACCGGCTAAAGTAGTAGGATAAAAGTCATTGTGCTAGAAACATCCAGGAATAGTGTTCGCAAAAAATTCGTGCAGTGCAACGACATCCAAGGTCACATTTATAAACATGTTACTTAAATAATTACCATAGCTCTTTTTAGCAATCATCTATCAAAACAAATTTCGTCTAATCAGCTCTAGACATAACTAAAAACGATGCTAAAAAAAGATTAGTTAAAAATATTGAAAAAAGATGGTTAGTTAGTAGTTGGAGTTTTGATCTTTAACGCTGGGAGCATATCGTCTTCACATTCCTTTCATAGCTTTTCTAATAGACCGTATGAGACGTTCTCTGAATAAAAAAACGAATGTAACCACAAATATGCGTTTCTTCTATGTAAAATGCATTAGCATCATTTGTCTAAAAAGGCACCTTGCTTGTTCGATTTCAGGAAGTAAATTACGTCACTAATACAAAAACGTAATAGTATATTACGTTATAAGTCCGGTAAACCCAAGTTTACAGTAGCGAGTTGAAAACGTTTCGGGACGAGGCGACGAAGGAGCCGAGTCTCGAATGTTGAAACGAGCTACTGTAATGGTTTACCGGACGTATGACGTAAGGCGTTTTATTTCATACTGCCTCACATTGTTCATTTTTTAAAAAAATGCATTTAAAATTTTCAGTCCGGTAAAATTTTTTACCGGACTCAAATTAAATTTTCAGTCCGGTAAAATTTTTTACCGGACTCAAATTGGATTTTCAGTCCGGTAATTTTTTTTACCGGCCTTGTAACGTAATAATTCATTTACCGGACTCAAGTGAGTCCGGTAAATACCCTTTTACCGGACAGTATGAAATAAAGGTTATTTGTATATTATGCTACTTGGTTTTTCCATTAAGAGTCCGTTCATTTGCTTGGAATGAATCTATTTTTCGCTTTACGCTCTTAACGTTTTTCTGGAAAACAAATGGGTCGATTGATTTCAAACAAAAAAGATATTCAAGATACATCTTTTTTCTACGTCCGCCTTGTAATACTTTGCAATATTTTTCTTTTGTTTTTGAAATATAGGTGAGTAATAAATGCTAAAATTGTTGATTTCTACGACATATTTCCTGTAAACAGAGCAATTAAAACGAAAATCCGTTACAAGAGGGACATAAAGGAATATCCCAGCTTTCCAATGATACCAAATCTACACGGATTCTATAAAAATATCTTGAAATTCTATACTAATTTCTAAACGACTTTCAGGACTTTCGACATAACTTGTATGTAATAATGTAGCGCCACCCCTCACGTGCGGGTTAGTTCAGAGGCAGAAGTTGAGCCGAACAGGACCGGATTATCTTTAGGACAAATACCTTACATATACATATACACTGAGACAAATTATTTTGTATAAATGATAAAAAATATATTCATGCTTTTAACATTTTTTATAAGAATTTATAAATTTCAAAAAAGGAATTTTATATTGATGTTTCGTTATATCAAATCTATAATACAAATTTGTAACTAAATATCCTTTGCTGCAATTGTTTAACTTATTGTCAGTAAATAATTTTTTTAAATAATAAATAATTTATCCAATTTATCAAAAATTAAAACGAATTGATTTTTTCAAATCGATGAACAGATAATAGGAAGACGTTATCAATGTTATAAAAATTTTGATGGTTCTATAATAATAAATTATAATTAATCATAATAAACTCTTCTTAGTAATACTACCGCAAAATTTCTTTCAGTGTAAAATAATACGCGTAACTATGAATCCAATTTTCTTAAATGAGATAATTGAAATTTTTTATCGTCTTATTTATGTGTTAGGTATAATTCTGTGGTATTGTATACCTGTTATACAATTAGGGGTAGCGTTCTGGGAAAATTCACTTGCCAATGTTAAAACATTATTTTCTTTCTGGAGGGTTTTCAATTTAGTTGACGTTCGGCTTTCAAGTGCTCGTGTATGGTTAGTTTAGACCTTCTTGGCTAAAAGTATTTAACTCTTGTTGTTTTTCTTTCCCAAAAAGTGAGTTACTAACTACATGCTTGACCTTTGTGCAATTTGTGGTAGTGATTGACTTTAGATAGTTTGTGACTATAATTGAGGAGTCAATCTATAGAAGAGGTCAAAAACCCCAATCATTTTCGTTAGTAACTTTTCAGGAGATAATCCCAAAATGATCAGTGTTTTATATACCCAGAACCGTATATAGTTCAAACACGACTCATATGTCTGCATCAACATATCTTACGGTAATTTTCCAAGATAGCCTTACCCGGCTCAGCCGTATCGAGTTTCTGTGCTTGGGTACCCGCAAGTTCTCCTACCCAACAAATCCTGAGGGACCCGAGTTTACCGAGAATGTCCAGAGCATCTGATCCGCAGTTTTGACTATCTGGAACTATCTAGCGACACTGTCCCTCATAGGACCATGACCTCATAGTCAGTGCAATTTGGAAAAAATTCACGAAAAGTTGGACATGTCCAAGCTTACATAAGAACACGGTGTCCAATGCTGTGGAGAGAACTTGGAAACGCTCCGCGAAGACGATGTCAATATTTTTCATTGTTAGTAGTGGAGGAGCGTTAGGCAAAAAAGAGCGTTATCTCGGAACCGGTTACTACTCGGATTTTCATGATTCTGAAAATCTTGTAAATATAAAACACTAAAACCTTTATAAATTAGAAATTGACACTTAGATCGAGAAATGCGGTGAAATTCGAATAACTTTAAAATTTTCCAAGTGGTCCAGTACTGGTTGCTCTACCATCCATCTCAGAACAGGCTAATTTTCTGTATGTTATCTATCAGACCTATGTAGTGGTAGTTCGAAACCACTATTAATTTATGTTTATTCCTTTTGGTTTAAATATGGCAGCCATATTTGTTTCGTGGAGCATGACGTTTCTAGTAATAAGAAATTCTAATAAATAACTCAGCAATTGAAATGGTTCATCCAAGGGCAAGTTGAAATGGAGATTTACGTAGACGGGTGGAACGATTTTTAAAAACTAACTGAATTTTTTGCAAAATTCACTGGTAATAAATAACCCTTATGTCTTCCAATGAGATGGATGAGGTTACTTTTCTTGTCCGCTCATATAACTTTCTAGAATTCGTTCCATTCGTTTCCGAAATATCTACATTTTAATTTACAATTCGATTGCTGAAGTGAAATTGTTTACAAAGTGAGATTTTCAAAAACGCTTCTTTGTCATAACTTCTACCACTTTGATAACTTTAATATTTCTAAAATGCTTTACCAAACAAGCTTCACTGCTTTAAGCACAGAGAATATTACAATAAGCAGTGAAGGTGATGAGACACCTGAGCTAGTACAGAAAATAAAGAGGTGGTATTTATTGTGGATGATAATATCTTTTAAATGTTTTTATTTTACCTTTTATATTCCTTATTGAGAGAAGTAGTGCTGGAGGGTGCAAGAATTGTTTACCTGCAGGTATTCATTAGTCTCAAAATTACCATTTGAGTGTAACATGTGCTACCTCCATACTTCCACGAAACTGTTTCTACATGTCCGAAAACCCAAAAAGACTCGATATTAACACTTCCTCTGTTACTGCTGCCATAAACGCTGGTGGTGGCTACACACAGCTAAAAAAATTACAGAAGCCATGGATATTCCTTTTCGTTTCATACTTGGTATGCAACGCTTGGGAAGAAATAGCTTGAAAATCCATGAGAGAAGCTGCAGAAGAAGAAGCTAGATTGGCCATAGAATGTTGAAGTATAGATGAGAACGGCACACCAATTATCACAGTCGTCTGTGGTGGTAGTAAAGCAAAACGATCTTATTGCGGTGGAGGAAATTATAATTTCTCTCTGGAGTGGCTGTAATTGTTGGAGCGAAAACAGAAAAAATATTGTACCTGAGCGTAAAAAATAAATATTGCTGTGTTTGTCGAACAGCTGAGAACAAAGGGGAACATGTCCCAGAACGCACGTTACAAAAACTGAACTGCATCAACTGCTATCACAGAAGAAAGATTAAGACGTACATGGCAACAATCTAGAGCCCCTCAAGATAAAACACGTCTGAATAGTGCTAGTCAACAACTAAAAAGATAAATTCAGCGAGTAAAAAATGAATCAGTTAAAGCTTACCTAAGAAAACAAACGACTGACAGCAGCACAGAGTATTCACTTTGGAAAGCTACAAAAAAGGCCAATAACCCAAATCCCTTCAATAAGACAAGAAGATGGAAAGTGGGTAAGAAACAACAAACAAAAAGCACATAGTTTTGCGATTCATTTAGAAAAAACAGCAGCAGAGGTCATTATGATTCCCAAACCCAGGTAAGTTTCAGCTTACAGACCTATATCTTTACTATCTGTAATATCAAAATTATTTGAAAAGTTATTGTTAAAAAGACTAAAACCTAACATTGAAGAGAAAAATGTAATTCCGCCTCATCAATTTGGATTCAGAGAAAAGCAGTCAACTATCGATAAAGTACATAGAATCTAGAATATTATAGAGAAATCGTTAGAAGAAATGAACGTCTGTTCTACAATCTTTCTCGCTGTAGTACAGGCATTCGGTAAGGTATGACTTGAAGGACTAAATTATAAACTGAAAATATTCTTACCAAAGCAATATTTTCAAATCTTGAAGTCTTACATTAGAAAACACACTATTGCTACTTTTGCTGATGACACAGCTATATTAGCACAACCAATGCAGAAGTCACTGAAAAATTACAACCATTAATCTAGTTTACCGTTGGACAAGAAGATGGAGAATACAATTGAATGAATTCAAATCAATACATGTAAACTTTACGAATAAAGTTATCCGATATATACCAGTCAGTACAAATAATAACCAGATTCCATGTTCGAACACAGCACAAGCTTCGATGGAAACCACACGTTAAAAAGAAAAAAGAAGAACTTGGTATTAAATACAGAAAAATGTATTGGCTGAGTGGAAGAAACTCCACTCTGTCTCTACACAATAAGCTTTTATTATATAAGCAAATACTGAAACCTGTATGGACGTATGGTATTCAGCTTTGGAGCTGTACCAAAGTAACACCGACATCATCAAACGATTCCAAAATAAAGGTGTATAGTAGATGCATTTGAAGACTTGAAAGTGGAATTTCTAGAAAATTTGAAAAAATCAGAGAAAAATTACAAAGAAACAGAAGCAAAAACTTGATTGCAAGCTGATTCTGCCAATTGGCAACAATATAAAAAAAAGAGTTATTAACTGCCTCATTATTTGGTAAAGTTTGTAAGATGCGACCTACTACAACAGGTTGTGCTTCAACCGATACTGGTATCCTTTATAAAGAGTTTCTTTCTAGAGCCACAGCTTGGGGAAAAATAATGAAGACAGAGCTAAATGTTTGTTAGAAACGAAATTTGGTTTTTGCATTTCTGGTTGTAGTCTTTTTATAATATACGAAATGTCTATTTTCTCTGTTCTTCAACAGACGGTATAGGGGAAAATTCTGGACACCTATTAGTAGAAATTAAATGTCTTTTCACGGTCAGGAATTATGAGATAAAGGAAGTAATTAAAAAAGATATATAGATTATCTAGAAATAGATGGTGACCAATACCGAATGAAAAAGATAATTATTCTTATCAAGTATACGGACAATTGAATATCGTTTCAATAGAGAAATGCTATTTTGCCGTTTGGACTTCAAAATATTATTTACTCGAAGGTTGAGGTTGTTTTGGAGGGTTTTCAGAGAAATATGTTGCTAAGATTACACGCATTTTATTATAATTGTCTCCTGTCAGCAATAATTGTTCCAAGATACACACGAGGTATGAAAATTAGGGACCCTACATATATTATAGATTCCCAAGAAAAACAAAAGAAAATAATAACCTGAATATTTTCAAATCATTATTATCAGTGGCAATATCATTTATGTTTTTTTTTTTAATTTTGATGATCTATTTTAATAATTACGTCTTAACTTTTGAGTTCCTATATTGTATCATTGTGAGATGAATTACTACTCTCTCTGCTCCAAATTAGTTGTCACGTTTGCAAATTTTTGCTTCGATTGTCCATAGCTTTTTCTAAAGTTGATATTTAATTGTACTGGTGAAAACTTTTAAGATTACGTTTTCAATCAAGTCATCTACGATCAGTAAAAGTTCATCTGACTATCAAAGCTGACCGATAGAGAATAAGGGAAAACTGATGTTTTTAAAAGTGCACCAGTTCTGTTAGAATTTACAAAATTTACCAAAAATAATTGCAGACTATAAGTGTAGTGAAGTGGCACTCAAAATGAGATATATATAGTATAAAGAAACAATGCAACGGAAAAGTAGTCCTCCCACAAGTCAATATAATGCAAAAGCTGTATTAAAAGTTATCTAAATATTAACCAAAATATTTTATTTACTTTTTTTTTGTTAAATACCTACATCAATATAAATAATAAAAGTATATTTCATTAACATCTTTTTTTATTTTCCATATATTATATGTAAATGTGACAAGTAATTTGGAACAGAGGGAATATTATATATCATATTTATATAAATATGTAACTATAATATTATAATTACGAGTTTTCATTTAAACGGGAAATAATTAACTGTGAATGATTTTTTCACAAAACAAATGATACGCGCTAACGCGCAACAATGGTTACTTGAATTCTTGCATAAGAAGCGAAAATGATACTGAATACGTCCACAATAAAATCGTGAAAGCGGCGATGATCGTGTCTCCGCCCAGCACCTGAACGCCCTTGCACCCGACCCCCGATCGCAACTTGAGCTTGTGGCGTAAACAGACTCTTAAGGTTAAAGCTCGATCAAATTGATCTTTTGTGAAAACTATTAAACACAACTCCAAAACATTCTTGGTAACCTCATACCTTCCACCAAGGACAATAAAAGCTGCCTAGATCTTGGTAGTCTAAATAACCATAGGAACCATAATCTGTTTTATGGACTTGACTGTTTCTTTGCGTTTACTCTTATTCTTAGTCGGTAACTCGATTTTGAGCTTCACGAAATAGTGGTAATGGCCGTTCACTCTTCCTGGTTCTCGGCCATTTTTATGGATTGACTTTTTTTAATGTGGTCTATACAGACCACAATAGAAGACGAAGAAGATCTTTCGCAAGGCAATACACCTTGCGAGAGTTCTTCTTCGTCTTCTATTGCCGGTTACAGCGTCCTTTATGGTTACTTTCTCCAGGCCTCTACGTATAACATGCCTGAAGAATTTTGTTATTCTCTCAGTTATCACCTTAAGAAGTCTTTTCCTTACTTGAAGGAAATACCCAGGGCATTCTTAACAACTCGAGCCAACATTGCATTTCGAAGGCATCGTTTTAGTGTCCAACATCCCTAGTTGTATAAGAATACAGAGAAAACTAAATGTCTTACTAGTCTAATTTTGACGTTTTTGATGATTTCATGGGTTTCCATATTTTTGTAAGTTTCGTCATGGTTTCCTTCGCCATTGTACTTCTCCTTCTTATTTCCTTACTACATCCGCCTTTATTAGCTAATAAGGTGGACCAAATAAATTTCCTATTTATATATATATTATTATTTAACGTTTATGAATTTTTGGAAATAGACATCCCAAATACGTATCACACGTATACGTAGTCGCGGCGATCGTGTCCATGGCTTTAAGAAACAATGAGGAGCGTTTATTTCGCGTTGTCAGGAAAGAGCTTATCATGCCGTTTTGGTGGTTTGGTTCAGACCAGTGTAGCCCAAACAATGTTAACAACTCATGACTTGATCTAGGCAACCAAAGCGCAAAGGGTAGAGGACTCGATAGGGGCGTCCCGGGAGCTTTGGTCCTGGACAACTCCGTTGCTTAATCCGACCCTGTCTGTGGCAGAAAGTAAGCTTTGATGCGCTCTAAGATTATTTGTAACACCACTTTGCTTCCATGTGTTTGCTATTACTTAGAGCTGTATTGTTCGATAGTTATTGCACTCACCTTTAGGATTTTTTAGGACTTCAACAGCAGCCGCAGTAGTATTTCAGAAACTAACTCATCTACCCCTGGTGGCTTATTGAATTTTAGTTTTTTAATTATAGCTTCTATCTCGACTCGCAATAGTTATAGTTCTTTCCTTGTGTATATTATTTCTCGTAGCTCATTTTCTAGGTCATTGGTGCCGTACATTAGTTGCTCACAGTAAGCTTTCCATCTGTTTTTGACATCAGGTTTTTCTGTTAATAGTTGACTGAACTTTTATCTTTGAGTGCTGTGAAGTGAGATTGCATTGCGTGTTTATCTGTTCAGTTTTCTTAAATGCACCCATTCTTCCGTATGCATAAAGTAAAGTAAATGCTTTTACTTGAATTAGTAAAAGAGAAAAGATATGATTTTTACTTAGCAAAGAGTGAGATCGACTTAATAGTAGAAGCATTTGCTACATTTTATGCATACAACCACTTATTTCATTTTTGCATGCATGTTGTTCGATGCAGATGCTTATTTTTATAACTCTACATCATTGTTCAATTTCCTTGCTTAGTAAACACGAAGACCTTCACAGCCTGAGCTAATGAACAAAACTCAATGTTTCGCCCGTAACTGTATAGGGCTTCCTCAAAAGATTAATTGATAGCACCTAAGACAATATCCGCAAATGAATGTCACAAATACCGAAACAAAAACGATATAAAATTAAGCAACAAAAAGAGGAACGCAGGGAGGAAAAGGGAGGCACAGTAATTTAACATGTGAACCACGCCAGAGGTGAAGACCTTCCGAGTGAAAGTGGAGAGATTCTTTATTAGAGTTTAGTGTATAATAGGTTGCTAACACCAAACGCTATAAAAAAGAGAAAAACTAAAAATATATTACAGTTTAGTTTGCTAAGACCAACAATAATCTATGGTTGTGAAACGTTGACACTTGATGAAAAGACTTCAAGAACTTCAGAGTGTTTGAAAGAAAAGTCTTTTAGAAGAAGGTAAAGGTAGATTGTGCCCAAGAATGCATGAGATATTAGAATTAATACACCATAAGTACATAGTTGAATTAAATCATTGGTGGTTTGGGTCCACATCAAATGGGAAATAAAAGAACCCCAGAGATATTGCTGCAACGGGCACCGAAAAGCAGTGGAGCGATCAGTAAAAAGATGGTAAGAAGATGCAATGGAATATCTGAGCAAATTGTAAAGGAAAAGTTAGCAATGTATTATTACAGTCAGAACAGGATGAAAGAAAATGATAGAAAAGACCAAATCTCATAAAAGGATGTAGCGCTAGCAGAATTGAGAAGTCATTCAAATTTGAAAAGACGGTGATATTGTCTATTGTTGCACGAAGTGTGAATAACCATGCCATGTAGAAAACTTAAGCATTATTAAATTTCTCAAAAATATTTTTATTCCATAAGTGGTAAAATTTAGACATTCGCAGACTGATTTTAAATATTTTAAAATTTTGTTCTAAACTCCCACAACTACACTAGTTAAACAAATAGCACACGTAAAAAAATTTCAAACCAAGCAATTCGCTAAATGCCACTGGATATCAAAATTATAGCAGTTTTCAAAAACTTTGTAGTTTTTCTAAAAATTCTATCTTATTTTAAATATATCAATATTTCACACTACTTCACCTTGGAAATCTTAAGAGAATGAATCCCTTACTTATAAACAACATAATCGCAAATGATTGGATTATACTCGTATATCAGAATATACATACAGACGAGTTCACAGAACTATAGTTCAACCAAAAATACAAAGAATTAGTCATCACAAATTGCGTGCTGAAAATGGGTAAAGCTATCCGGTATCACATGAATATCATTCACAGCAAGCGTGTCATGCGAAGGTATTGCAGCATTCAGTTGCGTCCCCGACTCCCTTTTATGCAATTGTATGGAGTAGCTATCCTAAACATAAGTACAGATTGCGATGTGCCACTGATATGTGGTGATAGATGCCAGATGAACGTGTTTTCGTTTCGTATTGTTTATTCAGGTGGATATTAATGGGTTATTACGCGGGTGACCCATTTTTCGTATTTTTTGTTGAACTATAGGAGGATGGTCCGGTAATTCAATCAGTGAGCGCTAGCACGTACACCAAAGGTAAACCCAAGCGTAAACCACGTACACGCTTGAGGCGATTGCTACACTAAAAGCGGTATGACGCAAGATACCCGAAATCTCTTCGTCTCGTCTCAAAAAAATTCTTTTTATTCAACACCTCTAAATAAAAATACTTTTTACGCACTGTAGACTGGTGGTGGGCTTCTATTGTAGATAATAGCAATCAATCACCAGCCTATGTTGCATAATATTATTAGAATCCTGTCATCAGGCTACAGTATCAAATTTATTACCATCAAAAACTACAGACTAAACTATACTTTGCAAATTCAAAATTCGAACTTAAATACAGAGGTGTTGGATAAAACATTGTATGGCACACGTGGGTTAATGATATTATCCACTCAGAAAAAGTTACCCATCAATTTTTCGTTCGTGGATACTTGTACCATAAATAAGTATTGCCGCTATCTAATGTGTAAAATTTGAACTAAGGTTCCTTTTCTCGTGCCCTAGAGACTTCCATCTAAAACCATTCGTAATGAAGTTTTGAATTTATTCATGAGCTTTTTTGAGCGTTTTTTACCAGAGAAGACTGGGTTTTTACAGAAGGAAAGCATTATGTTAGTAAGTACAAATAAAATAGGAACCTATTTTGTAGGGACCCGATGAATTTCTTTGGAAGATAAATTTCGAAAATATGCTGCTCAACAAAATTTAAATCCAATTTTAAGAGGATAATATCAATTGCAAGATGACTAATAGTTTATATTTTGTAACATCTTATAGGAATGTGTGTGTACATTTAAGATATTCAGCGTTCTCTACAAATTCTGTTAGAATCGAGAAAATAGATTAAATGTACTTAATTAAATATACATACAATCAGATTAGAGGCTAAATCAGGTTAGAAGATAGGTTAGGTTACGGGTTAAAGTTAAAGGATAATATAGCGATGATATTAAGTAAATTCAGAAACAAGGTTAGATTGGGATAGACATTATATATTAATCTAGGTTAATATTATTTTCAAGGCACAGTGGTAACACTTTGATGAGTCGCCAGAATAACTTAGGTTACGTTAGAGGTTAGGTTATGTCAGTGGATAGGCTAGGTTAAAGCTACCTAAAGTTAAGTTAGAAGCTAGATTACACAAAGTTATGGGATACATTAGCTTAGAAACTGCGTTAAAAGTTGGTTATAGGGTGGGTTTAGAGGTACGGTTAGATCATGTTAGAAGTTAGGGTGTGCTACGTTATAGATTTTGCTAGGTTAGGCTAGAATTTAGGTTAAGTTAGAAGTTAGTTCAGGTCAGAGGTTATGTTGAGGTAAATTAGACACCATCTGCATTTTTTTTCTTGTAAAAATAGCTTCTGCTAGATGTAGATAACCCAATTTCAGATATATAAATTAGTGTAAGGTTTCACATACCCCAAATTTGAAAGCTCTATACTTTCAGAGATTCAGTATTTGGGTTTCAGTTTTAAAAACGATTCAAAGTTTCATTGCCGAAAATATGTTAAGACTCAAAATAAAAATGATGAAAAATGAAAATCTCCCATCATGTCTAGCTTAACAGGGATAATAGATGCTTTTTCAAGATCAACTGCCAAAATATCACGTGAGCAGGATAATAACATCACCTGTTATAAATTAATGCATTTGTAAAAATAAAAAAGTTTTGAAGTTGTTGCCAAAACCGTTCTTCAACAAATAGTAATTTGCATACATGTAGAGCATGTGTGTTCTTTGGGTAAAGTAAACTAGAGATTTTTGATTAAAAGGCCCGAAAAAATGGAGTTATGGGTCATGAAGCAATGCATAAGATGGCCTTAACTTCATATTTATTTGAAAAATGTCCATTTTCTCATACCATGTGATGTCTTGGATATTTCTCTCTTTTATTACTACAACCATGTATTTTGCAAACATCTCCTGACGACGACGACGAAAAAAAACAAAAAATGAAAAACCTTTAACCACCTTTATGTATACACTATTACATATTGCTACACACGACTTCTTGTATGATTTATAAATTTCACACATACAATGACCCGCAACACAAGCCAAGCTTCCCATCTATCCGAGTTATCAGATGGCAATCGCATTCATGATCTCTTCGCATTTCGTATCTCACATAACAACGCATACCTACTGTCTGCTCGTCCATTACGACATACCCCATAAATACTTCGAGGTCGAAAGCTGACTAATACATATGGACCAATTATCAACATTGTGTTAATTGTCAATGTGACGAGCTACGCTCACATTATTTCATTATGGATGTAGTAGTAAACAATTGTTATGTAATAGTTTTCTACGTTCGTCTATGATTTTACGTCCTTTCTCTATTTACTTCATTAGTTCGTATACATTCTGTAGAACATCTAAATTTTACATTTCTGCAACGTTATTGTAATAAGAGAAGTTAAGAGTCTAATTAATTGAAAACTGGAAGATGTTCGGTATTGAATTAAGCATAGCACTTAAAAAAGCTCTCAAAAGTAGGTACGAAAGTGCGCTTTCCTTTTTTGAAGACGTATAAAAGATTTTTTATACGTGTATGGAAGAGGTAGGCAAAGTGGCCATGGCATATTTTTGAAATTTCTTCGATAATGGGCGATCGATAGTTTTCGAGATATTATTTCAAGTCGGTTAGATTTTGCATGAAAATTAACACACCCAAACTCAAAAGGTCATTTTGTTTAATATTAGCTTAGTTTATTTTGTATAAGAAAACACAGCTATTAGTGTATGCTCATCTCAGTCCCCAGTACCGTCTTAGATGCGCCCATGGGCTTACACAATTTTAACCCACATCCTCCCTGCCCAACAAATAAACATATAAAAATAAAATATTACTGTTCTTAAGGATTGTACAGATTGTATATTTTTATTATTGAAGAGCAATAATTGTATACAATTAATTTTATATGACTATGCATACATATTTGTATACAGCGTGTCCCAAACTGTACGCAAAATATTCCAAATATTAAACGGGAAGCTTACTTAGGCTCTTGAATGGTTTTTTTCCTGCAGAGAAAATAAATCGTTGGCGTACGTTTTGCCAATATCGGTTGTTTGAATTTTTGGACAATCTATGCCTATGCACCGATCGATATCTACTACTTACTGACCATCTATTCTCGACAAAAATCTCAAAAATCTTCAATACTGTTTCAAACCGGCTAAAAGAAAGAAGACTTTCAAAGAACCTTTTTTTCCTCACTTAGGGTATGTCTTCCTTTCCGAATCCATGGACACCGCAGCCTTAAGGCTTATTGTGGTTACCCTAATTGCATGATCACAACTAATCTGTAATTGACGTCCCTTGAATCAATAGATACAAGTCCTTTACAGGGTGTGTTAAAAAATCTTTCGGTTCCAAGATTGGGTTCCCGAATATACTTTGCCTTTTTCTACACAGCGCATCGCATCTGCATAGAAAATGCACGGCTGTTTCTGGTTCCATATTGCAGTCTGTATGTAAGGTCGCCATTGAATTTGCCAATTCTCCTCAGGTGTTCTTTCACAGTCACATGCCCTGTGAGAAAACCTGCGGTTAACTTGAGTTGAGACTTACTTAATTTAAGTAGTTCTTCAGCTCTTTTCTTGCTTGGTCCCTTATTAAAGATTTTGCTGTACTCATACCCTGGTTGATTTCTCCAGTGAATTTCATGTTGGGTGCGTGTTCTTTTCCTAATGAAGTTTCGAACCACGCTACAAGAAATACCTAGGTTAGATTCTGGGCCAATATAGGCCTCATCAGATCCCTGCCTGGCCAATTCATCAGCTTTTTCATTACCGTAAATGCCACAATGCCCAGGCACCCACAACAGTTTAACTGTGTTATGTTCTGCAAGTACATTAAATTCGTTAATACATTCCCATACCAGTCTTGATGAAGCTTTAGGGTTTGATATGGCCTTTAAAGCAGCCTAGCTGTCCGATAATATATAGATCCGATTATTTCTATAAGCCCTCTTTCTGTTTTCACACGCACATTGTAGGATGACGTATATTTCTGCCTGAAAGACAGAGGCGTATTGTCCCAGAGAGAATTTCAGTTCCGTCCTGGGGGTCTCGCTATAAATACCTGCTCCGGTACCCGCCTCGGTTTTAGAGCCGTCCGTGTACCAGATTACACCTCTAGACGGGATTGTCTGTCTGGATATATCATTCTCCCCTCGATCCTGTATAATCATTTCGATGGGAGGGTTATCGCAGATTTTTGGAGTCATCTGGTCCTCATCTCAAGCAGTGGACCTCCTAGACTACCAATAATCTTAGAATGCTCTGTACCCAAATGTACTTTGTACAGTGAGTGTTGCAACCTATAGAAATCCATTCTTGCCTCTCCCTGAATTACTAAGTGAAGGGGCGATTTGTTGACTACTTTTTCAATATGTCGGTTACAGATAAGTTTAGAATCGAAAACGACTCCCAAATAATTTACTTCTCCCGATAGAGTTATTTCATTCCCGCAGAGGTAGAGGGGTGTGAGCCCATCTAGTTTTCTCCTACGCGTGAAAGGTACAATTGTGGCTTTTCCGGGACTGACCCTAAGGCCTTTCCTTTCGGTCCATTCACTTACCACTTTCAGGGCCCTCTACATACGCTCCCTGATCGTGCTTGCAAATTTCCCTTCTACCCAGAAGACTAGGTCATCGGCATAGCCTAAGGGAGAAAATCCTTCGTGTTTTAGTTTCCTCATTAGCCCATCCATCACCAGGTTCCACAATAGGGAAGAGAGTACTCCGCCCTGGGTACAGCCCCTAGCTACCTGGACCATTAAGATTTCGTCACTTATAGTCGAATACACCATCCTTCCATTGAGCATACAGTATATCCACCTGCAGCAAGTCTCCTCTAGCCCGTGGCTTCTTAGGGCCATGGTTATGGAGTTAAGGGATGTATTGTCAAAAACCCCTTCTATGTCCAAAAAGGCACCCAGAAAGATTTCTTTGTTGTCCAGAGTCTTCGCCACTCTCCATGTAAGGCAGTGGAGTGCTGTTTCTGTCGAGTATCCTGCTTGGTAGGCAAACTGGTTCTCTTACAGCGGGTAGTCTACCAGTATGTACCCCCTAATATGCCTGTCAAGCAGTTTTTCCAATGTCTTGAGCAGAAAAGACATTAGACTAATTGGTCTGTAGCTCTTTGCCAGTGAGTATTGGGCCCGACCGGGCTTAGGTATAAAGCCTACTCTGGTCAGTGTCCAAATCTTTGGCAAGTAGCTCAGGTCCAAACTGGCTCTTAATACCATGCAAATCTTAGTGATGAGAAGGTCCGAACCCTTCTGTAGCATGGCAGGAATAATTCCGTCCAATCCCGGAGATTTGTAGGCTTCAAATGAGTTTATAGCCCATTTGATTTTGTCAAAAGTTACCACACTTCTAGCAGTCTGCCAGTCCTCCCTTGATGGTATGTTACCAAGGTCACAGGGTAACTGGTTCCTCCAATCTGAGGGTGACTGTTGTATAATTTTAGATCCAGGAAAGTGAACCCGAGTTAGTTCGGCCAGTGTTTCCTTGCCTGTTTTAGTGTAATATCCGGATGAAGTTTAGGAGGAGTACCTAACGTCCTGCAGTGAGAGTGCTTTGAGAGTACCTTTTCAAAGAACTTAGTTCTAGCATAAAGTTAACCATTATATCTTTAAGATATAAGAAAACTTGTATATTTATTTTATTTTTGGCGAGGAATTGGGGTAGCGAAAACATCCCTCGTGCTCCTTGGCACAATTTGAATGTGATCCTGAATCATCTAAAACGCTTCCTTTTTAGTCCGAAAACACGTGTTAAACGTAGTTATAGTTATAAAAGCCATCTTTTTTTTGTAGGTGTTTATGTTTCCATAAGTAACTAGCTTCAAGATAGAAAAAAAAACTTGTATACTTATTTTATTTTTTGGCGAAAAATCGAGGTTGTGGAAACATCCGTCATACTTCTTGGCACCGCTTGCTATGATCATTTGGCCGACCTACTAAAAGTTACCCAAATCTCAAGAGCTCTACGGTTTTACTTCATTATCCGAGAAGGTACATTTTAATTTTTTCCGCTGTGAAGAATTATCATCTCGGCCGGGGATAGAACCTGTGACCCTTGCTTTATGAAACAAACGCTCTAACCACTAATCTACCGAAGCTTTCTAAACTCGTATAAGTATCTTGATAAAAAAACGCGGTCATTTAAGTTTGGTAATTTTTTGGCGTACATAAAGATTCGGTTGCATTAATACAATGACAACGAAAGTACTAATGGGTATCTTTTTCCAAGTTCTTTTTCTTCTTCAAAATAAGAGAGATTTTGGAAAAAAGATTATCATGAAAGGGAACACATTGGCCAAAAAAGTACATCAAAGTTCAACATTGATTGTTGAGTTTTCATTGAGTACGATTTTCCGTTATATCATCAGATGTGGCAGTATTGTCGCAACAGTGCTGCCCCCAAACTCTTCCAAAATGATGATTCGTATACGTCAGTTCAACTCTGAAATAATTGGCTTAAAAAGTCAGAATTCGCTCACCGTATACCACTTATATTAAAAATGTTAACTATCAAATAAAAGACGCTCTGATCAAGATGCCTACCTTTTTTTTAATAGAACGTCATGTAAGATTGGAACTCTACCCGACAGTTTAAGGGGATACTATAGCTGCAGAAATTTCAAAGATGTATAAAAGCTTCAACATTTTACTTCTATTTTTAGGCGCCATTCTTCCTAACAAGATAAGAAACAGCTTATACTTGGTGTCAGTAAGGCAATATATCTCAAAAACTCCAAAACAAAGCTTAGAGCCATACAAGAACATTCAACTGACCCGAGAGGTAAGCTGAGATAAAGATCTCATGTAGATAGATCTTGCAAGAAGTGAACACAATTATAAGTTACTTTTGACGTACCATCATATTAAAAGCTCCACGACCTCACATGGATACCGTCCAATCTAACTGAGTAGTCCTGAGGGTATCAATCGAAAGCCTAGGTCGAGAGGAATCGATTGGCAAAATAACCAAGCAGCTTTAGAGGTCAAAGTGTAATAGATTTCCCATAAACTTCAAACTTCCATGTTAAACTTTGACCCCCCTCCCACAACTTTCGATACCTACGTCTGCTTACTACGTTAGATGACGATACCCCCTCCCCCACCTCCTTGACGTCGACGTTCCTGTAATAAAACTTCACTGAACCATTTAAAATTCTAGTTACGGTAGTAACCTGTATAATTCTTTCAAATAGAGTAAGCCGAAGAGAAATCCCAGCTATGTGGCTCTATACAGCTAGTTTAATTAGAAAAATTAAGACCTATGCTACATAACATACACCTTAGATAAACATTACATTTCTATAATGTCAAAGACTCTTACTTCAACAATAATTTCAGATAGAACACGTTATTAGATACCAAATCAAATATTTAATTATGTTTTGACTTAATAATACCTTTTCATTCATGCTCACAGATCATTCAAACCATTTCAACGCATTCACGTAATTTCAACACGATTACTGAACACACAACACACAGACAGCCAGCCACCAAAGGCATTTCTTCCGCTTCCCATCTGCTTTGAGCAGTTACCTAATTAAACCAGCAAATTCCTCCTAGCATTTTTTTCCCTTGTATGTTGGTATGTGAATTTCTAATCGGAATTGATTTGAATTATACCACCATATCTCATGCAAATTATTTACTAACGATACTATTTTTAACCCTTTTGCACACTATAAATAAATACATACATCACCTATGAAAAGGCAGATGTGTGTGTCATAGTGGCAGGTGTTACTCTTGGTGGGTCAGAAATGGGTCAGAATTGTAAATATTTGAAAAGTTGTGTTGGTAAAGAGCTACTACCTACTTTAACTGAAATTATAATACAATCTACACAAAAAAAAGATAAGGACGGAGGAAGTTGTTTGAGTTATTACATAATATTATTTCCTCACAACTGCTGTAAAGTCTAAAATGAATAAGTCAGCAAAAATTATATTGGGGTTTCAAAAATAGTATAAATCTACCAGTAGATGGGGAATAAATAAAATCTGAAAGATTGTAATTATAAAAATAAAAATTATTGCTCTAAAAATCCATTTAATCTTTGGATTGCGTATAAGTTTCCAGCATCCTCTGGGAAATATTTTTTTTTCGTGATTTCAGAACAGTTTTAGAATATCTTTAAGATGTCTTCACAAACAGAAACAGAGCAAGCAGAATATCGCATTTGAAATTATTTATTCCAGTTGCGTTTTTTGCGTTATTGCAAATATAAAAGAAATAAAATAGGTAATTTTACATTGTGTTAATTCGCCCAGAAAATTAAAATTTAAAAACCATCTGCACTTCAAACATCTAAGCATTGTCGCGTTTCTACTGCGTTCTAAAACTTTCATAATTGATACCTTCGGAAGTGTCAGTCAAACAAACCGAACTGTTCACTCAGCATCATGAAATCGGGCAGGTATGCCTTATAGAAAAAATGTTATTGAACATTCATAGATAGTTGACAGACCATCTAGTCCAAGCTTGTGGTACACCAATCGACTCAGTTTGCCCTCAGAAGTTGTCACCACACCATCCTTCCACAGAATCTTCACAACCTTGGGAACCTAAGTTGGTTCCCACTCATGCAATATTATTTGGCTACACTATGGCTCACGAGTCTATCGACTCCATCCACGGCCCTTGTAGTTTCGCTGATTCACATTAAATCAGTATAATAGGCTTTCCGACGCTTTACTGACTATTTAATCTGAAATTTAGCAAATGAGTCAAATCTGTAATCAGTATTTGTAAGGTTTCAGAAGTTGCTCCCAATCACATGCCACAAGACGAATCAAACCCATGCATGACTGCGATGGTTAGTTTTAGGGTGGAGGGTCATGATTTCCACAGTGATTTCAGAGAGGCTTATCGATGGTGCCAATCCATGAGCCGAACGATATAGCACACAGAATGGTCGAAGCGGTTAAAGGCGTATGGGATCAAGCCAATTCGAATAAAGCAAGGACCCGGATTTGAAAGTGCATCAGTTATCCCAAGCCGTACCCCGAAGTCTTGTTTTCAAAGTTCATCATAGTACATTACTTTTATTACAAAACAGAACTTTTCCAAAAGTACAACTATTTATCCACCTTAGGTATTGAGATATAAATATGAATACTTAAGAAATATTTACACACTTTGACGTTTCTGTAACCTCAGACAATTTACATCTTGTCGACCTGTTATTTTGTAGATTTTATTTTACCATGCCCAGCAATGCCAACTTGTATAAAAACGTATGAACTGTGATAACAAATTTTTTTGGATCTGGAAGATAGTTTTTGAGGTAGGTCTAATAATGGTATAGCTCTGAAAAACTGAAAGCAGTAGTTGGTACGTACAACAAATAATTGCTGTTGGCGGTGTGATAAAATTTGAACGGAAGTCCACAACCAATTATTGGTGTGAAAACCTGATATACGTTTGGTTGGTAGATTCGCATTTTTGGAAACTTAAAAATTTGCATTAACATTATACACCCGACTCTGAAAATTTTAATGAAACTCGGCAGCAATAAGTACGTACATAATCTGGCAAGTAAAAGTAAGAATGAAGAATTTAACAGCTATTACTTTATAACAGCTTTAGTAAAGACAGTTTCCCCCTGAGTTGCATTATTGATCTTTTCTACTACCTTTAAAAAATTTGAAGAAATCTTAATTTTATTAAACACAAGTACCCAAAAGTTTTAATAATTTTACAAAAATAAAAAATTTTGCCGCTTGATTTCGAGTTTTTTCCTCCCTAGGAAGACAAAGTGAATGATTTTCGAGGAGTAGTGCTTACTTTGTGTTTGAGATAAAGTACCATTTTGCTCCCAGATTTGGTGAGTAAAATAATGAAGCTTTCTGTTAAGGTAGAAGAGAAAGAGTATCTAAAGGAAATGGGTATAGTTCTGATAATTATGACCTACCAAGCACGCTTCTTTATAGAACAAGCAGTGCAGCCAACTGTCCTGTTCTGTAATTGTGTAATCCTTCGTTATATAACCATGTAAATTCCTGAGTAAAGAAATTGAAGAGTTTGTCTCAGCTTGAGTCTTTCAATTCAGTTTGAATACTCTGCAGGATGGTAATCCTGCCCTTCGTTATTGATGTTAGATATTCTTACTGTTTATTTTTATGGGATGCGATGTAGAATAACCTGGTCGTGGTGCATCCTGAGGGACGGCTAAGTCGGGCTAAGTGGTCTCCGAATTTGGCTATAGAACCTTATCAGGAGTTTTCGGTGTAATGGATACAAAAGCTTATTTATAGTTTAAGGATTTGCAAAATTAAATAGGAATTGCTAAAAGGTAATAATGTCAGAAATTTCTATAGATGATTGGTTGGAAATTATAAACTCAAAATATTGTATTCGTGATTACGCCAAATCTTACCATGTAAAATGGAATTATCTGAAGCAATAAGAAAGAATTATTATAATGGGTAGAATTGGAGGCATATCAAAATTCAACGATGCAATCTAGCAACTTTTGGACAAAGCAGACGTAGACTATGATCCCCAAATATTAAAACCGTATCCTTCGGATATAATGACCAGAAGTTTCTAAAGCATCACGAGATATACCAAATGATTTTAAAAGTGTTTCCCCCCTGCCGAATATTTGTCTTTTCTTAATGAAGCACTAAATTTGTAGAGCATGTATAAGACATGCATTTTTTCACATCGTGAATAATCGGAACTGACCAAAACTTCTAAATTCTGGGAGCAACAATGACCCAATTGTTACTTTTTGACAGGTTGAGTCCTTTTTTGTAATTTAATTTGTGCGTCTAGTGTGCGAGGAATCACCTAAAACCATTCCTTTTTGGTCCCAAAACACGTGTTAAACGTGGTTATAGCCATAAAAGCCATCCTCTTTTTTCGCAGGTGTGTTTATGTTTCCATGGATAACTAGACTGATTGTTTGAATCCGGATTCTTAAATATCTCTCATCTAAGTTTCATCAACACAGTATTAAATAAAAACGAAGGGTACGGGTATCATATGATTCTGAAGAAAATCTATGTAGCTTTTACCGACGAACGAGCCACCCTCTTGCTAAACTCATATCTGCAATTCTTGAAGGAGGTCAAAAAAAGTTTAATACGATCAGAAAATGGTTAATCCTATGCAAAAAAAATCAATATAAATTATTTTTTCCACCCGCATCGGTTGGAAGCCCAGAAGCGTGTTGAGCCACCGGGATACTGGGCGATTTTCCGAAATGCCGAAAGATTGCGCAGTTATTCTAAAGGGGTGACCTTCAACAGGTCAAAAATTACTTTCATATGAGTGACAGCTCTGTAGAAATGAGCTGTCACTACTTTGGTAGTCTCGGTTTGAACGAACTGCCCCGCACGCTCCTGGATTGGACAAGTCTTGAAGAATTACAACAGGATACATCCGGAACACAATATCACTTCATCAATGAATAGCTTGGAGACGACACGATTCATTAAAAGTCATTGAACAGAAGAAGAATCGAATTTTGTTTGTAGTGGTACTAAACATATTTTCTTTGGGACATTACATTGTTGAGTTGACCTTGAGACCATGAGCAAACGAGAAGGATGCTGTTTAAGGATGGTGGTTAAGTGAAAGGTTAGGAGGTTAGCAAAACAGATGGTGGTGCGCTATTAAGTTTCTTACCCTTTACATCTTTCATTTTTCCTTCATAAATTGCGCATACAAGTTGTAAACCATACTGTGGCCTCCCACTAATAAAAACTACTTAATCTTCCATAAGAATACTTTAACATCGCCCACGCATTCAATGTCAGCTTATCAGAAAGAGAATCCTAAGAATTGCAATATCAAACAATAAAATACCAACCGTTCTTGCTTCTAATGGTTCATTTGGCTTAGATGAATTCGATAAAATAAAATATGAGACGTTCATACATAGGTGTGGGCCTAGGTTTTTCCTGAAGCGCATCTGACACTTAATCAATTCCGTTATAAACATTCGTGAAAGACGACAGACAAATTAATTCAGAATATTTTAAAATAGTCAAATGTGGGAGGCTTATTTTTATCGAATCAAACAGTACTACATTAGTTTCAAACTCGTTTCGTGTCTCCTTCTAGGAAAAATACAACTAACTTCCAAGAAGAACTAATAAATAATGTACACACAAAATACATAAACCTCTACGTAATAAATTTAAACAACAGCAGCGTGGTTCTCTACCCATAGTTTTGTTTTTCGCATTTCATATCTCAATATTTCGTGGCAATAAAGTTTACTTTAGGCTTTTTCTGGCTTTCTGCGTTTTTGGTCTAAAATGTTATTTGGGGGGCTTTTAAGTTGATGTGCGTCCTTGCGTGTCGCTACAATTTTCATATTTCATTAAAACGACATTGCGTTTTGAGGTAGTATATTCATTTTTGGATTTATCACCGTACTGATGATACCTACCTATCCATGGCTTTCATTAAATCAATTGTCTGGGTTTTAATAGACTTCTAAATATTTAACCTTCGACACGAAATTTACATCATCGAGTTGGCTTCTTGCTTACTCTTTGTCAGAACAGCAGCGACTAGGCTCCGTTGGAGAATACCTTCCAGTGAGGCCCTTTTTTCAATTCTTGGGTGAAGAAGGGAAAACATACTTTTTGCATCTTTATGTTTTCCTTACGACCATTGAGTTAAGCCGAAATTAGAGATACAATAAGTGTCTGCATGTCTGCATCCACAATTGGTAATCAATGTATTCAAATTGTGCTCTATTGTTATCAAAGACGTTCCTACGCTGTCGCTCATGAATAAAATCTCGTTTGCCCCCTTCCATTCTAGGATGTTTACTGAAGAGAAGTATATTGTATAATTATCTAGATTCTATTATACTGTAGAGTATAAATACTGAAGAGAAGTATATTGCACAATTATCTAAATTCTTTCGTTGACTACACAAGGTGGTGGACATAACCCCCCACTCTTCGCCATCGATTAAAACTAGTATAAAGGAACTAAAAAATTATGACAAAAACGCACAAAGTAGGCTTCCCGAAATTTATATTATTGTTGTACTCTTTAGACACTAAACTCCAACCACAACCCTATAAACTTGAAAATTCCGCTGAATCAATATTCTTTCGGTTGGAACCAATTTGCTCCTACAAGCTTTTTCGTTAAACTTCCCTTACGAGTCACATAAAGTAATACACTTTTCATAAAAACGAGATATAAGAAGCATTTCATATAACAATTGGTCACCAGGTGTTTTTAGGGTATTTCAACCCCATTAAGAACGAAAATGCCTGTTAACATTTCGTTGACATGACATTTAAAAAAATACAGACCGGTAACGATGCGGAGGTGGGGCAAAAAATTATTTAAGTGCAGATACTGTTTGTTGTCTGCGCATTTTAAATCAATAAACCAATTTTTTACGTCCGTAAAAAAAGAGTGATATTGATGCATCGTTATAGATACGCCAAGTTTATTTTTTTGTCTTCTTTAACATGACAAAAAAATTAGCTATTATTTTTTCACCCACGTGAAAATGGTATATTATATACCAAGAGAGCAATATGCATCTTTTAAGGTGCAATTCCACTGACGCAACACTAGGCAACATGTCACATGCCACATGTCGCTAGCGTTAATGACGCATGTGACAGACAAAAACAATCAACATTAGCATGCGGCAAAGACGCATGCTTTATGTCGCTTCATGTTGCTTCGGTTAAAAGACTCACCAAGCCAGCACACTGAGGTTATAATGACGTTATTTTTAAGTCATTATTGATCGACGACATCATATGACTAATAAATGATGACTATAAGACGTCATATAATGGGACGTACGTAGACGTCTTCAAAACGACGTCTTTTGGACGTACAATACAATACGTACAAGTTTCATTAAAAAGATATTATTTTAGCAAGGGCCAAGGAATACTGGTCATATTAGGCAGGTGGTCACAATATAGAATAATTTTGACTAGTATATAAAAAATCCAATATTCAACTATTTATTTATAATTCCTGTATTATTCCTAGTATAGGACGTTTTAACGACGTCTTTGGGCTGTGACATAATGATGTCAATTTTACAACAATTTGAAGTCGTTACTGCCGAAAAAACGGCGACATTATGACGTCAGTGTGCTGGCTGGGCAGTATAGCATGCGTCATTGCCGCATGCCACATGTTTCTTAAATGTAGTCTCAGTGGAATTGCGCCTTTATCCTCGAGTGTTAAGTTTCTTTATAGAACAAATAAACAGACGAGGAAGCAACAGGCACTTTAGTATTGCTGTCTACACACCTTTTATTTTTTTAATTGATTTTTTAAATTTATCTAAATCAATAATAATTATTGTATTCTTTTCTTGACGGTCGTAGAAAAAATATTGTTTGTATTTCGTGGACAAAATAATGTTGTTTGGTCCGAGAGATAAAGAAAACATGTATTGATAAATTTGACGACAGTATACCCTTTTATTCTTAAAAAGATGACAGACTATTGTCCCTACTGACTGCCGCGCCATGCAGCAGCATTTTCATAAATATTAGTCAAACTGACTTTGGTTCCTTCAGAAGTAGTTGCTGATCAAGATGCCGTTGGACAAAAAGATTCGTTGGACCAAACGTCCGTTGGACTAAAAGTCCTGTTGGGCCAAACATAATTAGACCAATAGTCCATTTGACAAAAAAGTCATAGGACTTAAAGTCTTCTTATGTCCTCAATTTTACATCTGCCATCTTCCTTCCACAATGTCGTCACGTAGCAACGTACAGGTATCCAGAAGGATTCGTTTTTAATTACTGCTGCCCCAAAGTATCAATTAAAAATCTTGCAAAACTTTTAAAACTTGATCTTGACCATTTGGTCTTTTGGATAATTTTGAAAGCCAAATAAAAAACCGGATGTCCAATAGATGTCCAATCTTCTCTAATTTTGAAATCTTGTCGTTTCTGATAAATGGATAGTGTAAAGCCAAGTTATATCCGCTTCGTAGCTAGAGCTTGCACTTGAAACTAAGCTATGCAGGTTAGTTTTAAGTGCAAGCTTTTGAAAAGACAGTCCGTATTATTCTACTGGTTATTCGTTAACCTAAAGTAACCTAATCTAACCTAGCTGACTAACAATTGCTATGACTTGCTGTTCGCTTAAAAAATGGTTACGAACCAAAAGTTTCTTGAGCGAAAGATCTTGTTAAACAAAAAGTGGCTTTGGACGTAGAATCTATTGGACTAAAAGTCTCGTTGGATCAAACGTCATTGGTGTAAAAGTTCGTTAGATAAAAAGACATTAGACGTTAGATAAAGGACAAAAGTCAATAGTCAAATTTTATACAGTCCATTCAAGTTATTTTGTTTAGTGCCATCTAGATATAACACCGACTAGTAATTGCATTTTGAAAGTAACGTGATTAACCATGTAAAGTGAGAAACAGTTACTCATTTATCGCTACCTCGTGGATGTAATATCAAACTTTACTGTTTCTCGCTTAGTCCTGAACTCAATATCCATACCGGTCACCTAATACTCCCCAAGATATTGTCATGATATTTGACATGCAAAAGAAAGTGTGTACCGCCGTAAGTATGTACCGCCAGGTAAAATTTTTCCGAGATGTTAGATGGGTTGCATAACCTCAAGGAGAAAAATAATTTTTTTATGAGGCCAAAGAAAAGGTTTTAATTTAATATACATGCACTCTAGAACACATTAGGCAGTAAAGGATAAGTTGATTTTTCTTAGAATCCTGGTAATTTTTCATTATTCAGTTAACAATTTGAAATCGTGACCTAATTTGGCAATTAAATAAAGTTGATAGCAAATTAAGGCAGATTTTGACCTAAAACAGACAAGCTGTATGGTAGTGATGATGTATGCAAGTATTTGCTACCTTACCTGCTTTATTATTATAATAAAAATATATTTCAAGTTACAGATAGTGATATCGTTAAATTTTCTTCTTTAGATAGATTATACAGTTCGTGGTTAAAATGCTTTAATATTTTTTTGTCAAGTAGTTTCTTAAGCACCATTTTAAAACAATCTTGAATGTTGGAATTGTTTTTTGTAGAAGATATCTTTGAAATAAAATGCAAGTTTGTAGGTTTTGCCATAGCAATCTAAAACAATGTAATTTAGCTAGTATTTTCGTGTTATTGATATCTAAAAGTAGATAAATAATGTTAATTAGGATGTAAAGTTGGATTTTGTCAAGATAGGAAGATGTAAATAGGTAATTTGTTGAAATGTCAAAGTGTTAAATAATCATCGTAGTTCTTTGAATTTGACTATTTTTTTAATAATAATTACATTAAATTAATATAATAATCAGTGCTGTGAATTAATTTGTAGAATAATAATTACGAGAAGAACATTTTATTTAAGTAATGGAACTTTTTTAACCTTCGTTATAATATGGATGTTGGAAGGAAATAAATAAAAAAATAATCATTAAATGGACTTACCATATTCAAAATAAGCAGTTGGATTTTAATTTTATTTATTAATACTATTTATTTGAATATTATTCGAAATGGTTGTTCTTCCACCATTTTAGTATTTAAACCATATGGAAAACAGAGGATTGTTGTTTTGTAACAATTTCAGTTGGCAAACTGTTGGCGCCAAATATTGGTTTCATTTAAAAATTTAAGGTATGTATTTAATTTTAAATAAAAAATTAGTAATTAAGAATATGATGATGCCAGAAATATTACTTCTCGGATAAAAGGCATTAAAATATCTTAGGATTGATTTTTTTTCATTTCAATTAAAATCTGGTTTATATCGTGTACATTACTTGTGTATCCTAGATCTATATTAGGTAGAGATAGATGGTTTATATTTTTATCTATTATCACTGTGCTACTACCAAAGTCTGTTGATGTATAATTTGTTTGAATTCTCATATAAATGAATTGATTTTTATCAATATCAATCATAACTTGTTGCTCGGACCCGGGGCCATCCTAATTATGTATAGTAATACCAATAGTAGAAATATATAAAACAGGTGAGAATAACAACATATTGTACACTTGAGGCACGTCACTTAGTTGATCAAAAAACTGCCTCTGTCTGGAAATCTCAAATGATGCAGTGGATGCTGTCGATAAATGTGCATTTAAAAAAAATTAGAATATGAAGCCAAAAAGTTAACACGATGATAGCTGTCGAAAATATTTGGCTATTTCTATTAGATTATTATTAGAATTAGATATCTTGAAGCAGTAACAATCCTGCAGCACCGCACCTGACAGTTCCAAACATTTTTCTGCCTTTCCAAAAAAAAAACTTTCTTTTGAGCTTTTTTGAATTTTTTTCAACGCAACTCAAAGCTAATTAAATACTTCTCGTAAACTGGGTCAGTCAGTCTCTAGTAAAGTAATTTTCTAGCTTGAAAAACCATGAGAGTTTTTGATTTTGAGTAATTTTTATCTATATTTGGATAGGAAGTCATCATCAGATCATATAATAACAGTCAGTGGGTGTATGCACGTAGTGATACTCGAACCTAGTTCCAATTCTACTCCAACAACTGCAAAATCCCACGTTTTCCCATACATTTTGCTAGCTTGCATACGAAATGCATCACCTGGTCTTCAAACAATTTAATTCAAACGTCTTTCTCTTAAAGTTTTCCCCTATATTAGAATAATTTAATCGAGGAGGAATATTTAATCAGTTCTTTTGAACTCACATCTAATGTAAGAGCAAAACTAGCAAAACTTATAGTTAACGTATATTATTCAGTAAGGGGCATTGTGCAAGTATCTGACCAAACAGCTGACCACGGTTAATCTTTTTCAAACTGGTCCATGTGTGCAGACTCTGAAAACCGGTCCGACGCGGATTACAGGAGCCTCGAGAAAAGAAAAGAAGTATAGGCGAGCGAGTAGTCTTCCTATGTAATAATAAAAAAAGTCGACGTAGCCGTAAATTAACGAGCTCAGCTCAAGATAGACGAATTTGGCGGAGAAATATTTGCTTTTAAAAAGAATAGAAAGGAGGGGGATATAAAACACCAAAAGGTATTAATATGTATTAGGACGATTTGCATTTGTCTCGCTGAACGGAACTAATAAATGATTGATTGCCTAACAGAAAATTTGCTATAAATTGAGTGAATATTTTGCGGAAGCGCGTCGAGGCAGCGCAAGTTACAGAACGATGCGCAGGGAAATCTGAAACCATAATGGATCAGATGTAGTACGTAATTTCTCCCGTTTTAAATTAAAAGATGGGTTGTGGCGTATTTACCAATATTAAAACTACCCGAGCAATTTAATGATCGATAATTCTAAGCTATGTTTTCCTGGATAGAGTTCACAAAAGAATAACCTTCTCTTCTAAAAAATTAGATTTATGCTTCACTAAAAACTATCCTTGCTATAAAAATTATAAGGAGAATAGTTGTCATATCGAAGGGAGCAGGGGAGGTTTGAATCTTACAATTTCTGAAAAATGATACCCATAAATCGGAAACCCAGAAGTGTCTTATGTAGTCAAGTGCAGCAAGAAGGGAGTTTGAGGGATTAAGATATTATCATTTGTTTCAGTTTGTTAGTGATATTGAAAAGTGCATTAAAAATAATGCCAAACAAAATTATACACGCAATTAGAAATACAGAACCGCCTCTCAAGCGATGCATTTGGTTTACTGACTGACGAAACGCAATCACTTTTTTCATTTTAACCTGCAAATCTGTAAACAATTTTTCTCGTTTGTTGGTCCTGCAGAGCCTGATCTTCCATACATCATATGGAATCGTATATCTAGCGCTTTTTTACGTCCAAACCAATATTCGTCCTGAATTTCCAGTGTTAACGGAACCAGATACAACAAATTCAGACGCGTTAAATACAAATGTCGAGTACTCCGATTCTATCTGTATTTCACAATGGCAAGGGACCATCTCCACACACTTTTACGGAAAAAAACTTTAATGAGTTTGCTACCTACTAAGGTAGTGAGTGAGTGAGTGAGCTTATGAGACCAACAGCGTGGGAGGAGATCAGAACAAAAAGGTTATTACGGTAGTATTAACCTGATTTACATCTTCCCTTGTTTACATCTTCAGAAAGAAATGAAGATTCACGAAGGCAAAGCAAGAACTCGGCCCTGTAGTGCTAACCGAACAATTCGCAATTTTTACTTGTCCCACACTGTTGTGATATCCCAGATCTCTGTACAAATAACTTACAAATTTCTATCTTAGATCCCTGCTCTACGTAGAATACTCAAACTAGGAGTATCATCTACAACTACTCCTGTATAACAACAACACAAATAGACTTTAAACAGAGACAGAGACTTTAAACCATACCAGAGTTATCAAACTACCTTAACGCAGAACTTTGTTAGGATCAAAATGTTTGATTATATTTCTTAACCAACTTAAAATAAAACTTATCGTATGCATGTGTTGATAGGATTGAGAAAGAGCCAAATTTACATCGAATATTCTGGTTTCACAAAAAAATTCCTAGCGTATTGCTTCATATGCACAAGACTTGCTAATGTATTGTCTTCATTGAAATATTGCTTAAGTTTTGATACGAAGACAAAGAGGTATCATAATGCCCAATTTTCTCACCCATAAATACCTACTCTATCACTGCTCCATATGCACAGAACTTGCCTTCATAGAAGGTTTGATAGGATAGACAAAGACAAAGAGGCATCATAATGCCCAACTTTCCTCAAATTTTCCCGGTCCAATAGAAACCTAATGTATTGTTTTATTGTAATATTGTCTAGGTTTTGATGGAATAGACAGAAGCATAACAAAGCCAAACTTTCCCCAAATTTTTTTTCGACTAACCAAAAGCCTACCCTCCCACTGCTTCATATGCACAGGACTCCATTGCCTTCATTGAGATAATGTCTAGATTTTGATAGCGCAGACAAAAAGGCATAAACAAGCCCAACTTTCCCTCTAATTTCTTCGCTTCTCCAAAAGCCTACCCTCCTACTGCTTCATATGCAAAGGACACCATTGCTTTCATTGAGATGTTGTCTACATTTTGATAGGATAGACAAAGAGGCATCACAAAACCTAACTTTTCCCCTAATTTTCTCGCTTCAGGAAAAACCTATCTTCCCACTGATTCATATGCACAGAACACCATTGCCTTCATTGAACTATGGTCAAGATTTTGATAGAAAGACAAAGAGGCATCATAATGCCCAACTTACTCCAAAATCTTCCCGCTCCACCAAAAACCTGCCCTCCCATTGCTTCATATGCACAGAACTTCATTTCCATCATTGAAATATTGTCCAGATTTTGATAGGATAGATAAATAGGCATCGCAATGCCCAACTGTCCCCAAGATTACCTACCCTACCACTTCTTCATATGCACAGGACTCCATTGCCTTCATTGAAATATTGTCTGGATTTTGATAGGATAGACAAAGAGGCATCACAACCACGACACCTCCACTGATTCATAAGCACAGACTTGCTAAAGTATTGTCTATGTTTTGATAGGATAGACAAAGAAGCAACATTATGCCCAACTTTGCCCAAACATCCACGCGCCGCCACCACCATCAACAACAGGGATCAACCACCGCCATCCAGGAGCCTTACCACCATCGCCGCTGCCTACCTCGCCTCGGTCTGTCACCTTGCACTTTACGGTTGGGGGTTCTGCGGGGCTGCCTAGACGGAGAGCACGAGCGATAAGAGTGTAGCTCAACCAACCACTATTTTAGTCATAGCCACTGCCCTGCTTCGCAGGGCAGAAGACTACATTGAACATGATAATGATGCCCAACTTTCCTCAAAATTTTCCCGCTCCGCCAAAGATCTACCTGCCCACTGCTTCATATGCATAGGACTTGCTAATATATTGTCTTGATTGGAATATTGCCTACGTTCTAATAGGATAGACAAAGAGGCATAATAATTTTCCATTATCATTTCCCCAAGTTTTCCCACTCCACCTATATCTTACCCTTCCGCTGCTTCGTATGCACAGGGCTTGCTAATGTATTGCCTCCATTGAAATATTGTCTAGATTTTAATAGGATAGACAAAAAGGCATCATAATGCCCAACTTTCCCAAAATTACCCCGCGTCTCCACAAACTTACCATCCCTCTGCTTCATATGCCCAGGACTTGTTACAGTATTGCCTCCAATGAAGTACTGTCTAGGTTTTAATAAGGTATACAAAGATGCTTAAATCAACCGTCGATTACTAGGGAAACGCAAACTTCATGTAAAAATTGTAGGCAGTTTATTTTGTTTATTTTTAAGCGAAAAATCGGGGCTGCGAAGCATCCCTCGTACCTCAAGGCACCGATTACTATGAAGATTTGTCCGACCCTACTTGAATCTAGCAGAATCTGGAGAAATTTCAACCCCAATAGGAATTATTATCGTGCCAAACATCAGGCATACGGTTTTGATTCTTTTACCAGCTCGACATATAGGCTATTCCTCCTTCTAAAGATATTTTTAAGCCGATTTGCGAAATATTAAAAATTATGCGAATTTTGATATTAAAAAAATAACCACTAAAAAGTAAGATAAAAAGTGATCAGTCATGTCCCATATGAGTACGCCTGGTGGTGAAAATCTTATACAATATTATTCTAACATATATCTAGAAAATGTCTAGTGAAAGCTTTGCTGGCTTCTTCAAGATCAAGTCG
The DNA here is from genome assembly GCA_929113105.1 of Agrypnus murinus. NCBI lineage: Eukaryota > Metazoa > Arthropoda > Insecta > Coleoptera > Elateridae > Agrypnus > Agrypnus murinus. Next base: position 24,025,686 of record OV816028.1, on the reverse strand, counting down.
TGTTGATCCGTCTACTAACAGAGTTGAGGTTTCTATTCTTCTACAGATTGGTAACTTTGCATCCAAGTAGCCATGCTTTGGTTGATATATTTTGATGATTTTGGTATGTGTATGTGGGGTGCAGAAAACCAGAAAAACTATGTGTCAAAAGAAATTATATAATGGAGGGTATACGATTATTCTGAAATGTACGCTAGCAACTACAAAGCCCTAGGTTACAGACCAAGTTCTACCTCTATAACTCCAACTTTATTAACGCCTCTGAAATTTCTTAAGTTCCTTCCAGGAAGACTACACTTTCCTATAGTGGTTCATTGCCTTGAATACTATGTCTAATATAAAATCGTTTTAACTGACAGACATACTGTAGCTGGGGACTATAGCAGCTGTCTTTCATTTCTGGACTGGTCTCGGACCCCCGAGACCCTGCGGTCGGTGTCGCGGATTAAGTCTGGCTGCAGTACAGAGAGACAGGTCTAACCCGGTCAGGAGCCACCTGACCACTGACCCATGAAACACCTTATTACAAGATACTTGTCGGGTATATGCAAAGCGGCGGATCTGTTACTTGGCTCCTTGGAGTGGGAGGGTGCTGAGTAAATGTAAGTAGTTTGGCCGATCTTTGGTTTGGCGTCTCCCGGAACAGATACCAGTGCGGCACAGCCTAGTAGGTCTATATCGGGCTACATCCTTTGTAACTGGGGTCTCTTCTTTATATAGAATCAGACGTGCTGCCTTTAGGCACACCAAGCCTGTAATTGGTACATTCGAAATGAAGAAACTGTTCATACCCAGTCTACTCTTGGATGGGATTCAAAGGAGCAAGAATAAGTGGGTACAGGGAATCGAGCACATAAATAGTTCCGGCACTGGCCTGAAGAGATAGTAGAAAGTGGTTGTAACTTCGATCCTCACCAGTAAGAACTGGTAGTACTCATATAAGTAACTGACGCGATAATCCAGCGCATCTCAATTCCTCAATCCCTTCATTTACACCCATAAAGCAAATTAGCACGATTGAAGCCATACCACGGTATTATCCTTTTTCTTATATTATTTCTTCCCTGAGGTTTTTCTTGCCACACTACTTCATTATTTCTTGAACTTATTAAAATTACTACAACAAATTAATCAAAAAAGACCAAAATTAGCTGATTTGCTTACACCCTTTTAGATACTTTTATAATAAGACCAATATTAATTATGTAATCATTAATTATTCTCAGCACTTTTCTCTTCTAATTAGTTTTATTACTGGTACTTCAAAATATATGTACTGAAAAGCCACAACGAAAATTTCTAGAGCAGCACAAGAATGAACGAACGCTATAATAATAAAAATGACGAATATAATTTAATGTTACTTTATTGCTTACAAACAGTTCGTGAAATTGTTGAAAGGATTTCCGGAAATCAAGCAGATAAAACTTGAGGTTTATCTAGGTTTTTCTTTTCTAAAATACAGAAAATGCTTTTAAAATATTATAAAAGTTTAATTAACTTTCTTAAGCAGGGAATAGTTGTAATAAAACCAAATTGGTTGAAAATCTTTTTAAAATTTTATATTAGAGTATTTAATTATTTAAGTATTTGAAGTCTTTAGAACGTCGCGTCAGCGCTTTTCCTAAATTTTCGTTGCTTTTAGAGCTCTTTACAAGTGAACATATTGGTATCATAATTTATAAAGTAGAGAACTGGTAGCAAAGTTTCAGATATTGTAAAAAATTAATTAAGTTTTTATTAAAGGGTTTTTTTAATTTGAGGCATTCATAAGCAGAGCAAAAACTACCGTAACCCTATTGAGGTTAGTGATACTGTCCTTTCAGCAAAAGATAAAAGCAGGCAACTCACATTACAGTCATTATATTTTTTGTGTTCTCAAATTTGAAATAAACCTTAAGGTTTGCGTATTATAGAAAAGGAAAGACTATTAAAAGAAGAAACAAACGCTGTCTTTATTCCTAGTCATCACTGCAGTTATTAAAATTTAACGCTAAACAAAAAATATTAATACAAAATGGAAATATATATACAGTGTCTTCCAAAAAGTTGGATCCATATGGGAATTTCTTTTTAATATTCTGCCTGGAAAAGAATTTTAAGGGGCAATCACTTCTGCTTCTACAAATACTTGAAATACGCTATGTCAAAGTTGACAGGTGACATTAGGTATCTGTCAAATTCGCCATTGTTTTTTAAACGGACTTCATTACTAGTATCCGAGACTAGCCCGAAGATAGAGCGAGGGCAGTCGTTAGAGGTGTCGGGAAGCACACACGGCGTTCACCCTTAGAACTGGTCGTTGTCTACCCCATCCCAGGCTCGTCTGGGCAACGGATGACGGGGTCAGAATTAAATGTGTGGTAGAGTTATGCCGAGGTGTTGCGTTTACGTTTCACCGGAGTGTTTCTCGACGATGACCCTAAAACGTTGCGGAGGGAGCTCTGGCTAACAAGGGGGTTCGGTGTGGGTGGATTGGCTTACCTGACGTAGGGCCTTTTATGGAGCTAAATATCCCGCTGTCTGGCCTAGATCGAGTGTTCGGGAGATCAAACGACGTTCACCCGTAAAACTGGCTGTCTTCTACCCTATCCTTTGATCCTGGAAACGGGAAACTGGGCAATGGATGAAGCAGTCAGGTCAAGTGTGTGGTAGAGAAATTCGTGAGAATTCTCGACGGTTACTCATACCGATCAGGGGGAGCCCTGGTAATATGATACCGGTGTGGGCGGCTTCGTGTCTCGCCTTGGATAAGGTCATTTATGGTCACCGAAGGAACCCGCTGTTTGACCGAGGTCATTTATGGTCACCAACGGAACCCGCTGTTTAACTGAATCTTAAGGAGGAGAAGCGAAGTGAGGTTTATCTCGCTTTTTGGCCGATGGAAAACTGCATGCCGCCAGGTAAATGTGCTTAGGAGCTATCCCGACCACCCTATGATCCGGAGTGCAGTCGGGTAGTGATTGGGAGAAGTTCCAAAAGTCAGTACACTTAAGGAGAGTTGAAGCGAATACATAGCCTCTCACAATCAAGACAACTTCACCTTAGCGAGGTACACACTGGGAGTCTATAACGTGTAGACTTACGAACGAAGCTCTGTCGAGGGCCCACCAAGCCTATATATTGGTAGATCGGGGTGGCAAAACAATTAAAAAACCAAGTCCCGCCACAATTGAGGTTGGATTCGATCGGGCAGTGGCCCCAACCCCTGTCTCGGGGAGGAGCTTACGAAGGTATGAAAGAGGACTGGAGGGCTCTCTCTATTCAACTGAGTTAAGTTGGGGGAATAGTCCTATTGCTGGACGAGGTACTTGACCCCGTATGAAAGAGGAAGGGGAGGATGCCGGGTGTTAAGTCAATCGCTCCAGTACTAACCTGGATAGCTACTAGAGGGTGGATAGGCAACCTCGCTCCGACCAGTGAGTTACTGGGAGCTATTGCTATGCAATTGCGCGCTGATTGGGCGTATCCCAATCACTTCCTCCTGGAAGGAACGTGGGGGTATGTTGATATAGGAACCCCACGTAAAACATACAAACAATCTTGTCTGGCCTAGACGAATGGAAGAGATTCAAGTGAGGTTTATCTCGTTAGGGAGTTGGCTCGCTAACCCATGAGAAACTGCATGCCACCAAGTAGCGTTTCGGAGGTGACAGTACGGGGGTCTGGCACATGCTGTCAGTTCCAGCGTCAGATTCCCAGAAATCGTCTACAGACCTACACTTAAAGAGCGTTGATGCAAAGATACATAGCCTCTCGCGTTCAAGACAACTTCACCTTAACGGGTACACACCGGGATGCTACTTTGATGGGCCCTTAAAGTGGCCTCGAAACGAAGCTCTGTCGAGGGCGCACCAAGCCTATAACTGGGAGATCGGGGTGGCGAACCCGTTTAAAAACGAACTCCCGCCACATTGAGGTTGGATTCGATCGGGCAGTGGCCCCAACTCTGGCTAGATGTACTGAACTGACCTAAGTTGGGGGAATAGTCCTAATGCTGGACGAGGCACTTCACCCCGTATGAAAGAGGACGGGAGGGTGAGCACGTGTTAAGTCAATCGCTCCGGTACTAACCTGGTTAGCTAGTAGAGGGTGGATAGGCAACCTCGCTCCGTCCAGTGACTGACTGGGAGCAATTGCTATGCGATTGCGCGCTGATTAAGCGTATCTCAATTACTTCCTCTCAAGGGAAGGAACATGGAGATATGTTAAGACGGGGACTCCACGTAAAGCATTCAGATAATCTCTGTTTTTTAAAATCGGTGAGAAATAATCTTATTTGTTAAAATATAGAAAATTTTTATTAAGAAATAATGTTTCTAACAACTTTTTACGTTCATATACCGAGTTTGAAAGAGATATTCCGACACAAGAAAAAAAGTTTTTTAGCATTCTTTGATACACCCCGGTAACTGATTATTTTCAAATCATTCAAAACGCTTTAAAAGAGTTTTTCTAATAATATTGGATGATGTTTTGGAAGCAGAAGTGATTGCCCAATAAAGTTTTTTTCCAAGCAGAATATTAAAAAAACCTGTATGGATCCGGATGGATATGGTTGGATATGGATCCAACTTTATGGAAGACACTGTATATGCCTTAATGTAAAAAAAAGAAAACAAAATAGTAATATCACTTTTTTACTGAATTTACTGAATACAAAACCAATGTATTGTAACGAATGGGGAAATTCCCTATACGCCGCAAAGAACATACTAGAAAGTTGAGATATATATGCACATCGGCTGGCGGCTAGACGAGCTACAATATTCTAAGATTCCCGGCCCATCTACGATGTTCGAGATATATGACACATCGAGGAGGTAATACACAATTATGTTCCAATGTTTTCTAGAACGTTTATATGAGGGATATAAATTTGCCGTCGCGGATAGAAGAGAATCAATTAGTGTTCAACCGGTGAAATGAAATGTGCTTTGTGTAATTAGTAATATTAGTGAATAAATAAAGGTTTAATAAATGTTTTAATTATAAATAAATAGTTCTTATAACGTGTGATTCAAAACAACTTTCATCAAAGTTAGCCTAGAAAAAATTCACGTACGTCGTTGTCGAATTTTGTACCTAACCTCAAACCTGTCACCTAAAAGTCAAAATGATATCTGTGGGGCCTGGGGCCTGTGGGGCATAGGTACAAAGCGTTAATTGCCATTAGTGTCATCGGAGGATTTTAGCGTTTTTAAAGTGATTTTGCAATTCTAAAACAATGACGACAATGATGTGTAATTAATAAAACAAGAGCCGGCAGAGTGTGTAACCGAGGGTATTCAAAAAAAATCACGTTGTCTTCTTCTCCCCACGGTTTCCACATCCTACAACACAACAAAAAGCAAGCATTTTCAAAAGTACTTGTTACAAAAATTGCTAAAATACGTCATAAAAGGCTCTAAACTCAACAGCTGTGGAGCATGTTGTCCTTTAAGTGACATTTCGCTGGAGTGCCATATTCAACATGAAAAAAAAATCTTTTAAACTAAATAATTTAGAAATAATTCATAGTCCATTCTTTTCTTTAAAAAACTGCAACTTTATTAAACAAGATGTGTAATGTGACCACCGCCGACGTCTCTACAAAGTCTAATTCTTCTTTTAAGACCCTCCGAAATATTGCTCAACATCCACGGATCATCATTCACTTCTTCAATTTTGTTGAGAATTCTTTGCCGAAGGTCATTCATGTCACCAACGGGTGTGGTAAAAATTGAATTTTTAATGTGTGGCCACAAGAAGTAGTCGCAAGGGGCCAAATCGCATGATCTTGGAGGCCATATAATTGGTGTTCTTAAACTTATAATGCGGTCTTCGAAAAACTCCGCAACAAAATTCAAATTTGCTTGCGTGGTGTGGATTCGGGCCCCATCTTGCTGAAAATACCCTTCTAATAGTTCCTCATCCGTTAATTGGTTTATAAATGGTGTCAGAATTTCTAATCTATATCTTTCTGCATTCAATGTTCCTAAAATAACCCAAAAAACAACTTTCAGTGGATAAGAAATCAAAATTAAGTTAGCATGAACCTGCAAAAAATATGGGACCTATTATGCGCGTTTTGCTGATGGCTGCCCACACTCCTATTTTCTGCGGATGTAAGGGTGCTTCGATAAAATAATGCGGATTTTCCGAACTCCACATTCGCATATTCTGGGAGTTGGTATACCCAGATAGATAGAACCAACACTCGTCAGTGAAAAATGTTTTTTCCAGTGCTTCATTGTTATCGCCGAGGTTGTTCAGGAACCATTGACAAAACTCCTGTCTTTGGGGCAAGTCGTTCGGGAGAAGTTCATGGCAAGCTTGTATTCGGTAGGGGTGTAGATGTAAGTCTTGTTTCAGGATGCGTTGACACGTACCATATGAGAGATTCATCTGCTGGTGCAAATGTCGAATTGACAAGTGGGGCTGCTCCTCCATCAGTCCTCTCACAGCTTCAATGTTGTCTGCATTCCGTACTCTTGGTCTTCCTGTACATGACTTACGGCCTACGCTTCCTGTTTCGCGATATAAATTCGCAATATGACGAAGAGCTCGACTGAACGTGTCATAGTGAACGGCCACATTTGGAAAAGTTTCCACAAAATCTTCAAAAGCATTTCTAATGGAGTAAACCCATTCACCATTGATTTTGTTACCGTTTCGGAAGTACATCTCTAACATGCATCGTTTTTGATAGTCAGTGAATACCATGGCTTATAAATACACAACTTGAAAGTTTTGCCAGATTTGTTTGACATCAAAATGACGTTAATAATTTTAAATGAACCGAATCAATTTTGCACATAACTTAGTGTCTATCTCTCTCTTCCTTGGCTATCTTTGATGAAAGTTGTTTTGGATCACACGTTATAATCTACTTTAAGTTTGTGGATATCCAGCATTTAAGTTCGTTAACAGTTTATAATTATAATGTTAAATAATTAGTTAAGACTGAATTAGTGTATGTAAATAATATTTCTCTTGTTTATAGACGATTAAACAGCATTTTTGTTATTATTTTGAAAAGAACGTTATAGTATTTAACTGGTTTGTCCAAAAAAAAGTTATCAAAAATAATTTCAAGCAGAATATATCTGAATCGATTAGTTGAGTTACTCGATGACTTTGAATGAAGATGATTATTTCCTTATTTATCTTACTTGCTGCTTTTTAACGGTCTTTGCTTTTCCACAATACGCCACCCTTAAGGATGGCGTCTTATAGAAAAGAAATAACTACTAAAATGAAACAGATAAGATAATATATAAAAATAAAATGTTTATTCCAAGTCATTAGGTGACGCAATTTATCTAATATATATTTCGAATAGAATTATTTTTGGATTAAAACATTGTTCACTACAATGTTCTTGACTAGACCATTCCAATAAATGTTTACACAATCCAATACAAAAAGTGTAACCAAATAATTTCATAATTAATATTTAAGTAAATAAATGATATTTCTTTTTATATCTTCCTTTTATTCTATTAAAAAATATTTCCACTTTATACAAGTATTTTTTGTTTAACTTTAAGGTAAACAATAATATTAATGTCTTGGAATGAAGCTATTCCAGTTTTTGTTAATATTTTAAAAAACATCAGGTATTTCCAAGTATTCCCAAGTATTTCTAAGTATTCATAGGAATTTCCAAGTATTCCCAGCAAAGTCCACAGTCATTTTCAAAGTGATTGGCCCATCGGGGTCACAAACGTTCAGTCATTTCCAGTTTTTGAGAATACTTCAAAAAAAACATCGGATATTTCTAAGTATTCCCGGTTTTTCCAAGTATTCCAAGGTATTTCCAAATATTTCCAGGTATTTTCAAATATTCTCAGGTATTCCCAAGTATTCTCAGGTATTGCCAAGTATTCCCAGGTATTTCCAAGTATTCCTAACTATTTCCAGATATTCCCAAGTATTCCCAGCAAAGTGTAGTGATTTACAGTAGTAGTTGATCCCTAGAGGTCACCGACTCCCTAAAAAACCTACAGTGACTTTCAGTTTTTGGGAAAACATAACATTCTAAGTATTCATATGAATTTCCAAGTATTTCCAGCAAACTATACAGTCATTTTCAAAGTGATTGACCCATTGGGGTCACCAACGTTGTCATTTCCAGTTTTTGAGAATAATTTCAAAAAACAACGGATATTTCTAAGTACTCCCGGGTATTTCCAAGTTTTCCAAGATATTTCCAAATATTCCCAGGTATTTTCAAATATTCTCAGGTATTCCCAAGTATTCTCAGGTATTGCCAAGTATTTTCAGGTATTTCCAAGTATTCCCCGGTATTTCTAAATATTCCCAAGTATTATGCAAGTATTCCCTAGTATTTCCAGACATTCCTAAGTATTCCCAGCAAAGCGTACAGTGATTTACAATAGTGGTTGATTCCGACCTAAAAAACCTACAGTCACTCTCAGTTTTTGTGAAAACATCAGGTATTTCCAAGTATTTCTAAAGTATTCCCAACAAAGATTTCCAGCAGTGGTTGATCGCAAGATGTTTGCCATTATAACAAAAAAACAAACGAGAAACTTAATTTCCTGAATATATTGTAACAAGAGAGAAAAAGAAAGAACCTCTTCTCGAACAACAAATGGAATATTCTACGGCATTCGAGAGAATGACTCGTCGCACCAAGCATGTGAACGAGACGCGTTTATTCTAGAAATATATAGTAGTTTCTAGCGGCTTCTAGTACGTTTGTAGGAGGGTATATAACCGACTTCGCCGATAAAAAGAGGCAGTCAACAGCAAGTCATTAACTGTGTATCACAAAATAAATAGTGAATGTAAAGATAAATGTTGTATTAGAAATTCATAGTCTGTAAATAATAGTTTTTAATGGTTTATAATCATAGCGTTAATTTATAGTGTATTCATTAGTGTTTATAAATAAATATTTCTTATTAATAGACGATTTAACCAGCACTTTTGTTATTATTTTAAAAAGAACGTAACAATATCTCTGAAATATTTCGTAAAGTAAAAATTAGGACATTTTATGACAACTGAGACTACCAGCAAAAGAAATATGTATTATAAAATTTTAATTAATTAATGAGCAGTCATTCAAGGATTCTTTCTAATAAATTGATAACAGGGAGTTGAATTTTATCATGCAGTCATTAAGATGATTTACTATGCCAAAACAAGATTTTCTGTCCAAAAGCACGTATTTCTATCAAAAAGCTACGATTTTCATGAAATGAGTCAAGTTCAGATAGTCATATACTTGCATTGTAATTATGTTTCGTTTGTATTCCTGGTGTAGCCCATTCTTCCACTTGGATGTAAAGCGTCGAAGTTATGGGGTGTGGGACGTTTCGTCCAATGGCGTTTGGTCAAATGGGTTTTAATCGAATAAAACGTTTGATCTAATGGGATTTTTCTTCCAAAGAGACTTTTAGTCTAACGAATTTCGGTTTACAGCAATTTTAAGAGAAATGTATCCTAAAGTGCCCTGCCCAAAGTTTTACCAAATTGCATATGTAGTAGTTAATGACATCCCTGTTAAAGATACTTATAAAGTGTTTCAATGCCATGGTGAGATTTACATAAATTGTCTTAAAAAGGTTTTCAGAACATGCTTGATGAGTTTGTGGTGTATTTTCCAATGACTTCCAATAATTGCAAAAATGACCATTTCTATTGTCTGTTTACAAAGTAATATACTTCTGAGACCTTGCAATTAGGCAACACTTAAGGATAAGACTTGTATAATATTTCTCTGCGCTAATGAGATAAAATAAGAGTTTATATAAAAAGTGAAAATTTGCTGACCATAACATTCATTTTTACTATTCATTTAAAGAAATGGTTGTAGGGCAGAAAAGGGTCGCATTGAACCAAAAGTCGTGTTGGTCCAGAGGTATCAATAAAAGTAAAGTCCATTGGACCAAAGTTCCTTAGGCAAGAATCCTTGTTGATCCAAACATCCGTTAGACCAAAAGTTTCATTGGATCAAACATCAATTAACCAAAAATATTTAAGCAAAATGATATTGGGTCAACGGTCAGGAACCGGAAGTTATGTGGTTTTATGTTAGTCAATCTGACTTTGGTTCTTTCAAACTCGTTTAACCAAGACTATCAGATATTGGTGTACCAAAATCATCTTGGCAAAACGTTTGACCCGTCAAAATACTTTTAAACCTAACAAAACATATTAGTTTGCAATTCCAAAAAGTTACTCTTAAGAATCTGTCAATTTCCTATCTAGTGACAGTTTTCTAGACGACAAAGTCAATCATTCAAAAGGACTCATTTATTTTCTGTCAACGTTATCATAACTCATTAGCACCGTGTGTTGCCATATGACAACACCTAACGCTAACACTACACGGAAGTTCGTTAGATTCGTTCGTTCGGACAAAATGTGTAGTGCCTTTCTGTGCCTTTCATGTAGATAACGAAGCTTTTAATGTAGCTAAGAGTCTAATGCGGTTAAAATATCGGTTGATTGAAACTTTGAAAGAAAAATGGATATTGGTTTGAACTGGTCCAGAACAAGGCTCTATAGATGGTTTTCGACGCTGTATGATTCGTTTGCAATTTTGGAAGAATTGGAAATCTCTATTATGTTGGAGATAACTACTTAACCTACTATACAGTGTTGCCGCTTTAGTACATTTTTTTGTATTGTACCTAAACTGGACCCACACCTCCGCTCAATAGCGTAATTATTGTTCGTCATTCCCACTATCCGTGTTGTGCGTTAATAATTTAAATGGGTTTAACGGAAATTTGAAACAGGCAGATTCTCTAAGGCGCTATTTCACCGAGACTATTTATTTCACATACAGGTTGTATCAAAGCTCCTGCGCCAAACTTGACCACTGTATGTGTGATGACATTTGAAAAAAAATTAATATATTTTTGATTAAAGAAAGTTAGAACTTTAAATAATTTTCACGTCACTTCAAGTGGCCCATGGAGATTTAAAACTTCCGAACCTTTTAATTTATCTACGAATGTAATACATGCATTTTATAACCGTTTTGTATAAACATATTACTTATTAACGATATTACTTAAAAGAGCGCAAACTATTAAAAAATAACATAATTATTCAAGGTTTGAACTGACCTCGCATTTTATTTACGGGTGCAGCTGTTGTCAACAAACACGAAACTTGCAGTTTTGACAGTTCTTATCTAAAATGTTTCGTTTTGAAGTATCCGTATCTACTAAAAATATTCTACCTTTCATTATTTGCGTTTCTTTTTCAAAAACTATGCGTCTAAAGTAAGCTTTTTAGTTCTCATTGTTGATAATACTAATTCCCGGTTGCACAAACACTTGTCAAAGTTAATCATCCGTTAACGATCCGTTAGCAAGCCGTTAGAAATATAACGAACCGTTAACGGTTCGTTGACGGCCTGTCAAGGATAACAAACCGTTAACGGACCGTTAACACATATTTGGGTTGCACAAACCTTAGTTGACAGTTAATGGCTTGTTAACGGTCCGTTAACGAATGATTATTTTAATCATAGACAAATGGCCAATTAAAGTCCGATTAACCTCCAAATTTGCTTTATTTGTTAAATTTTTAAATAATCAGTTAATAAAAAAATTATTTTATAGTGTTAAAAATATTTGGAATTGATTATCAAATAAATTATTAATATTCAAAATATATACATCTCGTTAAATATGAATATTTTTGTAAAATATTAATAAAACTTTCTTAGCATTGTTTTAATTATATCTTGATAAGTACCTAATAATAATAATAATAATACAGATTTATTTCAGTCATTACAAAATTTATTACATATTATTAATTACAATAGAAAAAGAAAATTTGATTCAGATTTATCACATCCCTCTGATTTGGAAGATGAAGTGATAGTATGAAGTGCATCTTCGAGATCGAAACAATCTGTTTGAAAGTTTAGATGCAGTTGATTATAGGAGCGATTTTGATTGATTAAAAATACAGTACTAGATTTATTGCAAATTATAGGTCCTACGTTACAGCCAGTTACTTAAAGAAATAAATCGATATCATCTTTAAACCAAATTCTAGTTTCAACAACTTATTGGCGATCACACACATGCACAAATGCCAGTCTTGTTGGATTAGTGGTTTGCATGTTTGCTATCCAAAGATCGCAGGTTCGATCCCCGGCAGAACTGGTAATTTTTCATAGCGGAGAAAAATTTAAAACATGCCTTCTTTTCGGATAGGAAGTAAAACTGTAGGTCCCGTGTCAATGCGATGTTTGGTACGATAAAGATCCCTACTGGGGGTGGAATTCCCCCAGATTCGGCTAAATTCTAGTAGGGTCGGCCAAAAGATCATAGCAATCGGTGCCATGAGGTACGACGGATGCTCCGCCATCCTGATTCCTCGCCCAAACACAAACAAACAAACAAACATGCACAAATCCACACTTTGTAGAATAAGTAATTAAACAGGTCACTGAACAAATTGCACCACTTTCGATAGAACACATCAAAATGCCACCTACTGGAAATGAACTGTATGGAGTGAAGGTTGCTTTCTTTAATATCAGTGGTATTCCACATGCTGTTGGTGCCGTCTTGCAGCAGTGCTTTTTCGAAACCGCAAAGTTTATTTTAGTTTAAGGTAGAAAGTCACCCAAATCTAAAGTCAAGCTAGCTGCTGTATATGAATAAAATCAACAAATTCTAATTCACATATGTACAGTATAGAAAATCTAAAAATTATTTATTTGTTGTTTAGCACACAAAAATTGTCATTTTATATCAGAAAACAAATTAATAATGATAACATCGTTGTTCGCTTTACTAAGGTAGTATACATTGATGCGTAAGATTTGGCAACGCAATGTACGATCAGTATTTGACGTAAAACCAAAGTGAGGTTAGAGTTTGGTAATAGTATATTACGTTATAAGTCCGGTAAACCCAAGTTTACAGTAGCGAGTTGAAAACGTTTCGGGACGAGGCGACGAAGGAGCCGAGTCTCGAATGTTGAAACGAGCTACTGTAATGGTTTACCGGACGTATGACGTAAGGCGTTTTATTTCATACTGCCTCACATTGTTCATTTTTTAAAAAAATGCATTTAAAATTTTCAGTCCGGTAAAATTTTTTACCGGACTCAAATTAGATTTTCAGTCCGGTAAAATTTTTTACCGGACTCAAATTGGATTTTCAGTCCGGTAAAATTTTTTACCGGCCTTGTAACGTAATAATTCATTTACCGGACTCAAATGAGTCCGGTAAATACCCTTTTACCGGACAGTATGAAATAAAAATTATTGACTGCTGCACGTTAAATAGATATATGCTTGTTAAATAATATATGATTGTGACCAAAAATTATTTTTTGATGACATCATAAAAGAACAAGTGTGTGGTATAGCTTCAATTTGGTCGATTTGCTGTCCTTCTTGCCAAGTTGTCAAATACGTTCACACATCAGAAACATACTCCCCCAATTATGATTCTACAAAACGTCATGTCTTGAATATAAAATTTGCAGCAGGTAGAAGATAATTAATACTATTTCCTATTATCATTATCATTTTTTGTGTAAAACATTAATTAATCAAAAATTGATCTTCAACGATGATCGATGCCGGTATTGGGGCAAGTCAAATCAACGCGATTCTCGCATCACTTGACATGTCTTCTGTGAGCAAAACAACGTTGAAGCAAGCAGGGGATATTATAGGAAAGTCAAGTAGCGAGAAAGCTTTGCTTCAAGAGAGGGAACTAACAATAAAAAGGCCGTTGTAAGTTTATCACTGTTTTTCAATATTGCAGTACAGAACCTCGATCATTTTTATACACATATAAACGGTTACTAATGAACTTCATATTTACTCACTTATTAATCAAAAATTGGACTGATCTGTGTACTCAAAGTGTCTCTTTAATATAGAGCATGCACTCAGTAGTCCGCGACCACATCGCCGAACCACGTCTGGGATCACGTACAAGTAATGAGAAAAATCAATGTTAATACAATTTTCATTTTATTTCATTCAATTTTATTTATTATATTTGATTTCATCTATTTAATTTATTTATGCATATCATTATTTTCAAGTAATATAAAAAATACCAACATACAATTCATCTAACATATCGAATTTCCGCGCGAAGCAACTTTGCCAGATCATATAATAGGGTTTTGCATGTGCAGGGACTTCAGTCATCAGTTTCCGGTTACAGCTGGAATACAAGTTCATAATCGAAATATCTCAATAACTAAAGGTAAGTACTCACAGCAGCGGATCCGCAGGCGGATGTCATACGATTGGTCGGCTTGAGTCGATTTGACTCAAACCGACCAATCGTATGACATCCGCCTGCGGATCTGCTGCTGTGAGTACTTAGCTTAAGAGGTAAACTGCAGTTTTTTAAAAGCCAATATAAAATAGAATTTCTATTTTATATTTTCTAATTTTCATTTGACGGTCCGTCAATTTTTAACAAACCGTTAACTAATCACAGTGCGACAAATTTCAACTTTTGGTTCATGACATGGGATTTCTCTTCAGGAATGGAAAGATTAGGTGACAAATAGCAATTCCCAACGGCATTTTGCTAGGTTAGTTAAAATAAGAGAGTTTTTTAATTTTAAAGTTTGAGAACTATCAGAGTATCGGATTAGCTTGAAAAATTCGGAAAATTACCTAAAAATATAGTTTTCGAGGTGTTTTTGGGCTTGTTTGAAAGGAAATTGAAAGTAGATACAAAAACGAACATATGTGAAATCCTTGAAACACCAGGGGTCGTTTTAAAATGCATTTAAAGCGCTAATTTGAAAGGGGAATGGGGTAGCGAGGTGGCAGAGGGCGTTCCTTTTTCATAAAAGCTTTTCTCCAATTGTCCCCTATTATATCGCAAAATTCCGGACTGAGAGTAATGTTTCTTCGTAGAAAAATGAGTTTTTGAATTAAATTCAGAAGTATGAATCCATGTTCTTTATTTTGTTTTAATTTTGTTCAACAAATACAATGTTAACTTTACCTCTACTTATCTATTTGCTTCCTTTTGGGCGCTGGTTTCTCATTTTCGCTCTCCTCCCTGATTTGTATGTCTGAGCTGGATGCGTGGACATCATCTTCGCTGTCACTGTTTTCATTCTTGTCTTCGTTCCTTTCTTCTTCGCTATCCTCAGCGTCTCTCTTTAGCCACCAACACAAATCCCCTAACATGGCATTCAATTTTTTGCCTCTGTACCGAATTTCCATAGGCATTGCAACCTAATGGAATCGCTCTCCATGTTCATCAGACTCTGAAGCTAACTGCTTCTCAAAGTAGCCAAGGTGACTATTAAGGAAATGTATTTTGAGAGACATTGATACCTTCAATTTCTCAAATGCCTGTAACATATCAGCTATCAAGTCACGGTAATTTTCTGCCCGATGCTTCCCCAAGAAATGAAGAATCACGGCCTTAATGGCATTCCAAACAATCGACTGGTCCTCATTCAGATATTTGCTAAAATTCGAATTTTTCATAAGCTTGCGAATATCACGAAACTTGCATCTTTATAAGTATAAATTTATGCATTTTGAAACTGTAAGGTGAGTAATATCTTTCCGTACACCACTGTAAAATGTCGAATTCAAAACAGTGAAATTGATACCTTCTTGTGACATCATCATTTCTTGCATCGTTATCAAGAAATTGGGATTGGACAGTCAGTTTTATACACCCTTTCATTTTAGCTAATAGTAGCGTAATGATTGTGTTGGGCAACCAGACGCTTGTAATGCTTCGTACTTTTATCTTGTACATTTTTCACCATTTTTAACTTTCATACTGTGTTCATCCTGCACATTACACAGACATGTTTGAGCTTGCAATACGACATGCAATATAAAAAATAAAAAAACGTTGAAGATAAAAAATGAATTCTGAAATCTAAATAATAATTTGTTTGTTGTTAAGAGAAAGTAAAACAAATGAAAAAATGAATTTATTCCCCTTCAATTCAAAAAATCATTTTGCTAAAGAAGAAATATTGCTAACAGGCTGAAATTTTGCACTATAACAGAAAACAGTAAAAAAAGTTTCTGTGAACTAAAACGTCCCTCTCTACCCCATCCCCTTTTCAAATTAGCGCTTTAAATGCTTTTTAAAACGACCCCTGGTGATGCAAGGATTTCACTAATGTTTGTTTTTGTCTATCTTTTTTATATATCTACTTTCAATTTCCTTTCAAACAAGCCCAAAAACACCTCGAAAACTATATTTTTAGGTAATTTTCCAAATTTTTCAAGCCAATCCGATACCCTGATAGTTTTCAATCTTTAAAATTGAAAAACTCTCTTATTTTAACTAACCTAGCAAAATACCGATGGGGAATTGCTATTTGGCACCTAATCTTGCCATTCCTGAAGAGAAATCCCATGTCAAGAAAAGTGTGTCGCACAGTGATAATAGGAGATTTGACGAGCGTTTCTGCAACCCGGCATAAATTTACTGAAATTTAGTATGTAACTCGTTGGTACATCTTCAAAATCGTCCGTGTCATTATCACTGCTGCCGTATTTATATCCCTACTGTGGGATCAGTACAATGATCACCCAATTCTCCAACTTTATAACAAAAGAGAACAATCCAAGAATAGATTACATATGCACGCCAACTTGACGGTAATTATGATAATGCCCTAATCTTTTCTAATTGGCGTAACAAATTGTTGTTGCAAAACTACATAAAAGCGTAATTTTCCTTACTTGACATAACTTAAGGATCCAGTAAACTGGGCTTCTTTTAGATACAGAACAGACATAACCGTGCAACAATATAGCAGTTTTGTGCCAAAGCACAGAAAGTTATAATGACCCGCGGAACAAGATCAGAATTGAAATTATCTTGGTTTTAAAATACGTACAAACACAACATTGTGACTTTTAGTAGTATGTGTTTTCCACTTCAAGAAATATCATACCAAGAGCAATAAAATTTTAGTTGTTGTTAGTGTAAGACAGAATTTTACTAAATCTATAAAATATGACCTTTAAGAGTTCTGATCTGGAAAAGTTCAGTGTGTGTGTGTCTATATTAAGTTTCATTTCAATTGGCGTCTCACACTTGCGGCAGTTCCTTTGACAGTATGAAGATGAGGAAAATATGTTTTTATTCTAATGAGTAATTCTAGGCAACCCCAGCTGATGAAGCTTTTACCAAATCCGATAAAACATATACATAAAATTAGCTTTTTTGAAGGCAATGACCTTTGAAACACATACTGGCGCATTACATAGCCGCACTTATATAACGCTGTAATCCTTTCTACTAGATCTGCCCCAGCTGAGCACCGTCGCGACGCCAGCCATCCAGACGCCATATGCGTCGAGATTTATCCCTTAGCTACAGTTTTTCTTTATTAGAAATACTTTCGCTCGTATTTTAATACCCAGCAAACAGAGTTACTTCTTGACAAAGCAAGCACCTGTTGTGGTTGCTCTTGCCTTGGATGAAGCGAAAAGCCTTTCAAGCAACAGCGCTAACTCGAAAATTTCGATTATAAAAGTGCACGTAATCAGACATCATCAATTCGCGAATCTCAAGACTGTTTCGCTGTTGCTGCTGCTGCCAACAAGTGCGCTTTCAACATAAAAAGCGAATCCACTTCAGGTTTTAGTGCCTAAACTGGTTTTATGCGTCCAAAAATTAAACTCGGACGCTTTTAAAGTTACGTTTTAACGTTTAGGAAGAAAACGTATTTTAATTTCGAGTTGTTAAATTTTTATTCCGCACAAAATTCGCGAACCACTTTAGCAACGGAATTTTAATCAGTCCACGAGAATAATTTCGTGCTACAAAACAACTTTAGAAGAATATTACCCTCTCTCTGATGATGCAAAAAAAAATCTTCGCAAAACCAATGTGGACAAAAACCACCGAATGAACGAACTCGCGACGACGGACACAGACAGCCCAAAAAACGTTAATTAATTTCTGCCCTTTATTAAAAAAAAGTAACAATTTTTAAAACTGCTCAAGTCGATCTTTTGATCTTTATATCACCAATTAATCTCACAGTCGTTTTTATAATCAACTCGACACCATATCGTTATTCAAAATTTATTCTAATTGGTCGGATAAAAATGTATAGCAATAAAAATATAAAAAAGAACAAATATCTAAAGGGTGGCAGGGAATATTATCTTAAAGAAAGAGAATTAATGTCCAACGCTTGAAGTTACAGTAGCCTGTGGAAATTATGTTTGGGGTCCGGTTGGCCGGTCGTGTCCTTTCATTTGAAATAAATGGCATCTTAAGCAATGTGGTTTTATATAACCTCGTACCTGAAATTTTTAATAATTAAGATATCATGGTAACACAGGCCACCCAAAAACGGAATATCACTAAATCAAACACGCAACGGCAACTGTACCGTCACTTTATTTTACATATATCGGCGTTGTGCATTATAACATTTCACTGGTAAAAAGCAGACGCTACCTCAAGTGACATCAAAACCATCGCAACTCAATTAAGAGCGCTTGAGCAAAATGCACCATACGGTTCATTCACATGTGGAGTTCGAACAGCTTGAACCAGAGGTAAAGATGTAACCGTAAAGAAGATTTTTGCTGTCGATATTAGTCATCGACAAACTACTTTCGGAATCTTTCCTCTACCTCGTAAACCTTTTTAATCGGTTGTGACTAGTACGAAAGACTAGATATGATGGTTATCCGACTGTTTACTGCTTACCAAAACAGTTGGACGACATTAAATGCAATACGTATACGCCAAACTGTTTTTTGTGTTAATATATGGAATCTTTATTGGTTCATGACACTAGACTACATCGAAAAATGAGTTTCTACATCATATCATTTTCTTTTCCTTTCTGATCCATTTATCATTTTTCAGCTCACCTTCAGAATACCATTTATCAACATTTGCCCGAACATGCCTTGTTCATAGGCAATAATATTATTCCACTAATTTGCAATCGTCTTTATTTTGCATTGTAGGGTCTTTTTCTCACTATCCGTTTATTACTATCAAACAGTATAAAATTTATACGGATAATCCGTCGCAGATTTCCCATCCGTTTGACATCAATCTTAGTTCCTATTGGAAATTCTTTCATTAACTATTGTCAATGTCATCAATATAAAGTAAATCACTCAATTCTGGCGGATAGTGGTTTTATACGTTTACTCAAATTTCGTTGTGAAATATCCGTTCGTTTATCATGTTGTCTACAATTTAAATTACTGATTTGAGCTTTGATGTACAATTATCTGTCCACTCCATCAACAGACAGCTTAAGCACAATATATTTCGATCATGTTGTAGTATGTATAGTTCCAATATAAAGCAATCGATTACGTTCCGAAGGATAACTCATTGCGGATTATCCGCTCATCTATCAAAAATTCGCAATATAGTCACATAGTTTGACATCGCTTGTTATTGATCGTAGGTTGATAAAAAACAGAAAGCTGTTGAGCAATAAGATCATTTTGTATAGGTACTGGCTTGTCAATCGTGGATTACTCTCTAGTAATTACCCTGAATATCTATAATTCCAATATAAAGCAAATGATCTGAGTTCTGAATTACAATTGTTTAATTCATTTGTGGATTATCCGCTAGTTTAGCAAAAATTGGCAATGAGCGTCGTTCTATATCCGTCCTTTGATATGTATCTTATAGGACTGCTTAAACTGATTACATAGCGGATAGTCTGTGACCGTCTTTCTTTGTGTTAACGCGTATTTAACCAAAAGAATTAAGCTATAGTTTTAGAAACCATTAATTAGAATACCAGACTAAATCTATCACATGGTTTACAATTTTCTTGTTATCTATCGACTTTGATCATATTGAAGAGGATAAGATTAATAACAAGAAAAGATTACACTACCTTACTATTTATTATTACCGTGCCAAAAAGATCCGCATTTATTGCAGCTTAGATCTTCTTCGGCAAGGTTTTAAGTTTCCGTAGGAAATTTATCTATAGCCACCAGAAGTCATTAACAACAATATTAGTTTTGCATAGTTTTTGGGTTAATAAAGGCAAACATCATCAGTTATTTCGAAAACATTACGTTACATGCGAAAAACTTTTGAAGCTAATTCCATAATTCCTACTTTTCATATTTTCTTGATACTCTGCTCATTGTATTGGTTTGAATACTTTACCCCCCCCCCCCCAAGAAAAAGTAGTTAATTCGGGATCTGTCAATCCCTAGCAAAGCAATGGTTAAATTCATGAAAAAAACGATTAGACGTTTGACTTGTCCAGAGCAGCAAGTGCATCATACCCCGCGGGAAATCACCTGTTCATCCTCCACCCTTATAAGAGCGGGTTCGCACCGGCTAACGTTCCGGCGTCCGATTTCCCCTCCGAGGTACCATAAGCGATCTTTCACCTTCTCTACCTAACCTATACTCGGGCAAGGCTTTAGACATGTGAGACAAGGCATAACCTAACCGGATTGGATCCACCAAATTGGACGAAAATTACGGTACTACAATACCTTGTGAATGAGTCTTTGGCAGTTGGCGGCCACGTTGCTAGCTCATACAAAACGAACACCACCCACATCGGGTATGTGCTCAACAGGACCCACCACCGATATTAATCGGATCCCAAATAAGTGGAAGTTGTGAAGTTGAGTTAAAACGCAAGTGGGTTTACATACAGAAATATTATGAAAATATTATAATTGCCACGGATTTCCTAGAAAATCTCCTTGCCAATACTTGATATTTCCCAAGTAGTGAAGTTTTCAAGAAAATTGCCACCCTGATCAGATTCTTATATAGGCCATTGAGTTTAGTGCTATAAAAGGTATTTGCAGCTAAAACTACTAGCACGACTGTAATAGTGTTGTAAGTTTGGCAGCGTCGTCCCTTGGGTTTTGAGACCACTGGCACAAATATGGAGTGGGGGCCCCCCAGTAAATAAAAAAGTGAATAAATAAATAAAATCTTTAACTTTTACTACAACAAAATGTTATCGGATGACTGCCGGTGCAACGCGCTCCCATCGTTGAACGCGGTGTGCCGATCTAAGCAGTGTTGCTAGATGGGTCGGGCGAGCGGGATTTTTCCATCACCATTTTTAATTGGACCAGCGGTGCGGGACTATATGGTTACAAACGTCTCACGTTTGCCCGTTTATAAAAAAGTTCAAACGGTGAGCCATTTGGAAAATTGGTGCGCTTCACTTCAAACGTAAGCTTTAGCTTTATAAATAAGAACTTGTATCAAATGACGGTTTCTCGGTCTATTTTATTAATGCTTAAGATATACAGTGCGAGTCAAAAGTAAGGAACAAATTCGATAAAAGGGAAAGTATTGATTTTTGGAATACTTCCAAAAACAGGTCAATTTTGTTTTTAGAGTTCGCATTTTTTGACATAATATTCGAATCTACGGGGTGATGCGTTTAAGTGTGGTGACTATAACATTTTCCCGTCGTCAAAATTTTTTTTTAGAAATTTCCTTATGTAAGGTTATTAAACTTATTACGTTATCATGTTGACAATTCAATGAAGTGACAGAATATGGAATAAAAGATGGAAGTTGCTATTTAAAAAGAATGTCGATGACTTCACCATACTCAAACGCAACGCCCTGTATATCCGAATATTATCTCAAAAAATGCTGCAACTAAAAACAGAATTGACCGTTTTTGGAATATTCCCAAAAATCAACACTTTACCTTAGTTCTTTACTTTTGACACGCACTGTAAATTGGGTTGTTGATTAAAATAAGGTAGCTTGGTGCGGGCCCCATTACCACCTGCGGCCTCGGGCATACGCCCGGCTGACCGACCTTAGGGACGCTTCTGAAGTTTGGATAGACTCTCAACTCATACTGAACTGCAATGTTGTCAGAAATCAAGGAAAACTGTAATCGACGAGCATCTTATGTTATTCTCCATTTAAAAAGCGATTACGTTCATATGCGTTAAGTGAAGAGTAGGAAAACTAGGTTTTAGAGGAAATGATCTAAAATCTGCGCAGTTGTTCGAAGAAAATACGTCTCTTCTTTAGTGACGGTGATATAGTAGAGCTCTCCATCTTCAGAGCCTAGGATGTATGCATATTGAAATAAATGAAAATCTGAGGTTGAGATTTTTGGACATAGGTATATACCAATTACCAGTCATATGGCCGTACATGTGTTTCAATAAAAATGTCTACGACCATTGAATGGTTTATTATAACTTTTGATGCTTCATACCTTCTTCACATCATAACCATATAATTATTTCCATTACTTATCCAAAAAATGTGCAATGCAACTGAAATGGCAACAGAATTCACAGTTAAAAGATGAAAATGCTTCGTACGTAATTAAGCATATACCTACCTACATTTTTGCAATGCACAGTTAGACGAATGAAGAGATATAGGGCGCATGATAGTGCACGTTTACTAGCTTACATCTGATATAAACCATGATTAAACAACAATTTGGATATCTTTTTCTCGAACTTTCCTAAGTACTTGTAGGATACGCCCCACAAATACTATACCAAGTGTCGCGGAAAATGTTGAAAGTATCGTGCTCTACCGTACACTAGATATTAAAATCAATTTAATTAAACGACTATTGCCACTACTGATATCTCACGATATAATTTGAGACAGTGATGATAACCTGCGATATACCTTATTTTGAGATATTTCTACTATTTATTGGCCTTATAGAGAAATTGTGTTATAGGACAAGCAAAAGCTTCTATTAGCTTCTTTGTCTGGCTCAATGTAAAATTAGTTATTATTAAATATAAAAATAAAATAAGATACTTATTAGATATGTCTGCACTGTTGAAATTTGCAAGGCAAGCTACTTCATCTACAAACGGTATAGCCTCTTCTGTAGAAAGTAGTCCTAGAGAAATGACGTCATTGTACAACGTTCTTAGATTCCGAGTAATTACGTAAGTTATTTTTTGTAAAAGTACAAAAAAAAGTTCTTCGAAGGAACGTCTTTTGTTTCAGTGGATTATTGCAAACGATGCAATGTGAGTCACCCACCGCAATAAAAATCCAATAAACACCAAAAAGGCAATAAAACCAAATTTAATAATGAAAAAGGAAGAAAGAAAACACGAAAAACAAAACAATAAAAATGGACCACATTTTTCTTTTAAACATACAGAATAAATTATTCTTTGATTTGGCCAAAGTTGAACGAACTATTATATTGCAGACAAAATTCGAAATCATTACTTTTCAGGAACTGTATACTAACTATTCTTCTACCAAAACGTGTGGCATGCCAGTCCGACATTAATATATGAGGTGAATCTAATGACCCTTAAGCCCACGTACTTGGGTACATGCTAAAATTGCATCCTGTAGCCCACACCAAATTTACTGCTACAATTACAAAACGAGTAGAGCGTCTAAAAAGCGTTATGTCATAATAAAAAATGTCCTTTGGAGCGATTGCATGCAGGACGAAATAAATATCTACCTCGCCTGACAAGTCCTATTTTTAGCCCAGTCAATCATCTTTATTATTCATATATTATTTATGATGTTTGAGTTGGACTTACGAATTGGGTGCAGCAAGAGATGACCTCAGTTAAATAACACTTTTAAGCCTGTATCTACTGTCAAAAGTGCCTATAATGTAAAATAATATAAGGTTTAAAAATTAATGCCATTATAAACGAAGATAATAAAAAGGTATATTTTATACTTATTTATAGAAATAATGAACATTTTTAAATTTATAAAGATTAAATTAGGTGATTTTCATACCTAACAACGGAAATATGCCTAAACTGCATTATAATCTCTACTTTGTCCAATATTTTGTAAAACAAAAGAATAACCATTATACTATCACCGAAACTTATATCACTCCAAAGCTTGCAGAACAAGCTTTCTAATAACATCAAAATCAAATAGATGTCCTATTTAAAAGAATGACCCCCCCCCCCCCCTTTTGGTGTAATTCAATTACACAAATTCTGTTACAACAAACTGTCAAAATAAAAAAAATTCTATTTGCCATATTTCGCTATTTCTGGTTGGTTCAAATATATTTCACTTCACAAAAATTGGACATTTTTGTTTTTGGCCTGCATCTAGTGAGCAGTAAATTTTTGAAGACCTAAAACGCCTTTGAAATGTTCTGAAATTGAAGAGATGTTTCTCTATTTAACAATCTTTTTGTATTTTTTACATTTACGGATATAGGAGCGCCCTTCTATGGACCTTCGAGAATAAGCACTCTGTACATAAGATCCCTTCTATGGATATTTCATAATAAATACCCTGTAGATAAAGATAATGACCATTTGAAAGCTCTTGTAGAGTTTCGTCTCATACCAAAATTCTAGATCATACACTATAAATCATATTAGACTATGGTCATATGTCCAGGGTGGCCAGCAAGAGTGGTACTTTTAAATTTAAGGTTTTTTCCAGTTTTCCAGGTCGTAAAATATCATTTTTCCCGGGTTTTTCCTTCAATAATTTACGCATACCCACATTCACATACATTTACTTTAGCGGGCACGCCCAAAAGGAGCGGGAGAAGCGTCAATCGACAGGATCATCATCTCATGTTACGTTTATGGGAAATTTTCTTTCGCTGAAATTCAATGGCGCAATAAATTCAATGATGTTCCGCACCTAACCTAACCTAACCTGATCTGACCTATCATATCCTGACCTGACCTAATCTAACCTGAAATAACTTAACTTAACCTAACCTGGCCTGTTCTGACCATACCTAACATATCCTATCCTATCCTAATGTAACGCGGAATTGAATATTTTTCTACGAAAATAAAATATTTTTCTACAATCAAAATATTTATTAAAATAAATTAGGGACACGCTCTTAAAAGGGCGGCTTAGGCGCAGAGCGTTAGCTTAAACTCGTAAAAACACATTCATTCCGAAAAGCAATGTACACTGCCGCTCATTTGAAAGTGCACGATAGACTCATTTTTTAATTACCTGGTGTAATCATGACCTTTAGTTATCTCTGATCATAGAAAACAAAAATCATAGCTGTCACTTTGCTGTCAGTTGCACACTCAATTAATAAAGCCATAGTCTTGCTTACTAAAATATTTCGATAATGCCTGGATTGAGGGAAATAAACAAAATGATAGTTTATGTGTTGTTACATTAATTATGTTACGTTACATTTTTGGCTTTAGTTGTAATAGTAAGTTTACTTCAGTTATATTTTTTATAATAAAGTTCTTGATAAGCAATTAAGTACTCTAAGGTGATAACTAAATTATGTATTTTAAACGTACTTAAAAGTACTTGAAAATAAGTAAAAACATTTAATACCGTTGCAACTGTTATAAACGCATGGCCCATGAAATCCTGACTTACACGATGCCATTTTAGAATATTTACGTATAAAGAGTCGTGCACTTTCAAATGAGCGGTACTGTACATACTATTGATTTTCAATGTAAAAAGGTCTCTTCCATCGCCTTAACATACGTAGCAGAAAAGGACGTAACTTTTGGACTGGGAATCTGCACATCTCGAGATTATAGTGTCATTCGACTCAGCTCGCCTAGCTGCATCGAAAAGGTAGGGTCCATTGAAGTTCCGTTCTGCCCGCTAAAGTAAATCTGAGCCGGTAAGGTAAAGCTTAATAGTTTTGTGCTTTGAAAGGTTTTAATTTATACAATAGATAAGTAACAAAAGAGAAAAAATAAGTATTAAAAATGTAATAGATTTAGACTCAGTACACATCGCCCGTTTGAATATTTACGGGTCTTATGCAATGCTATGTAGTCACTAACGCGCGTTAGTAATCGAGCGCTAACTAACGCTTCATGTGTACTGAGTCTAATAACTAGTTACGTCACTTGAAGTGATGGTCGAGTGTAGTTGGTAATTGCGATAAACGCGTAGTTAAACCCTAATGCGTACTGGGACTAAGACCAAGTACACATTAAGCTTTAGGTAACGTGAAAAGAAATTTCCGGTTTTCAAGTTTCCAGGTTCACTGGCCACCTTGTATGTCGTATACTGTAGAACAGTATTCCGCAACCTTTTTTATGTAGCGACACAAAAATATGAATAAAATTATAAGGCGACCCATCGAGAGAGAGGGGGGGTTAGTTAAAATTAATTAAAACTAAAATTAATTAATTAGGTTAATTAAAACAGGACCTTATAGTATATATTTTTAACATGAACCTAAATGATATAATAAAAATAAATATTTATGCGACCCATTTTTAAACTTTCGCGATCCAAAATTGGGTCCCGACCCTATGGTTGCGGTCCATTGCTGTAGACTGTATACATCAGATACACTACAGACTATGGCCTAAGCAATTTAGAATACCGTCCAGAGACTATATTGCAATAAATTGTGGACCATATACGCACGCGTAGAGATCTACAGGGTGTCCATAAAGTGTGGAAACGCT
Source organism: Agrypnus murinus (assembly GCA_929113105.1). Classification (NCBI taxonomy): domain Eukaryota; kingdom Metazoa; phylum Arthropoda; class Insecta; order Coleoptera; family Elateridae; genus Agrypnus; species Agrypnus murinus. The sequence continues at coordinate 23,999,312 of OV816028.1, read as the reverse complement.
TGAATTTCTCGAGAACGACACATCTAATGACAAAAAGAAACAACACGTGTTCTTTTATTTTTTTAAACCTATTCAGTCATGATATGCAAACAACACCCCCACCCCCCTGGGGGGTGGGACGGGAGTAAGTTGTGAAAACTTAAACGGGAACACCTATTTTTTATTGCACTTTTGCATTCTCCATAAAAAAACTGTTCTCAAATTGCAAATTTAGCCCCCCCATCACCGACTCCTCTTGGGGGTGGAAAGAGGGAAAATTGCACATGTCCGCAGAAAAACGATCTTTTTTTACTTTTTTTTCCTCCAAAATTTCCACCTCCAAAGAGGCGGGGGCAGGGGATGGGGTGGCGGACAATTTGTAAATCACAAAAAAAATTTTGGAGGAAAAAAAAGTAAAAAAAAGATCGCTTTTCTGCAATTTTCCCTCTTTCCACCCTCAAGAGGGGTCGGGGGTGGAAGAGCGAAATTTGCAATTTGAGAACAGTCTTTTTATGGAGAATGCAAAAGTGTAATAAAAAATAGGTGTTCCCATTTAAGTTTTCACAACTTACTCCCGCCCCACCCCCAAAGGGGTGGGGGTGATGTTTGCATATCATGACTGAATAGGTTTCAAAAAATAAAGGAACACGGGTTTTTTCTTTTTGTAATTTGATGTGTCGTTCTCAAGAAATTCAAGCGTTTCCACACTTTTTGGACATCCTGTATATAAACTGTATAGACTGCGTTTATGTTGTGTACAGACTGTATATATACTCTATAAGACAATATATTAATTTAATCATAGACTATATACTGTCTGTTAAGTATAGTTAAGTTATCCTAAAAGTGTATTGCATGACCTCTACGGCAGGCGTGAATTAACACCCCCCAGAGGGGTGGGGGTGATGTTTGCATATCATGACTGAATAGGTTTCAAAAAATAAAGGAACACGTGTTTTTTCTTTTTGTAATCGGATGTGTCGTTCTCAAGAAATTCAAGTGTTTCCACACTTTTTGGACACCCTGTATATAAACTCTATAGACTGCGTTTATGTTGTATACGTTGTATTCGTTATGTTGTCTGTTAAGTATAGTTAAGTTATCCTAAAAGTGTATTGCATGACCTCTACGGCAGGCCTGAATTAACACTGAAGCCTACATAGCTCGACTTCAGGCGCCACGTTTTTGGAAGCTCCAGCTCCAAGCATGGTTCACAGAATCGCAAATTCTTAGAAAGGTCTGGGAGTGAACCCCCAGAAGTATTTGTAATGGGTACAACAAACTGCTTTGGAGAGCCATGATTTTCAGCCCGCAAAAGGTTACATAAATATCTTAGATCCTCTCTTGGTCAAGAGAACTGTAACGTCCTATCAATTTTATGTATTGAATCAATAAATAATTGACTCTGTAAATTTTCAAAATTGTGCAGATACATTTGCGGATTTGCCAAATTAAAATCACGTAAAAAAATGATTCCTTAAATTAATTTGAGTTTAAATTTATGATAGTAGTGCATTTTTTTGTTGATATTGTCAAATTTATAAGAAGATTTAAAATAAACATACCTCAAATAAATAAAACACAAAATAGTTGTTGATTTTGATACCTACTTCTATTTATCTAAAGTATGGTCGCGTTAGCTATTCGGAAAGCGTAAACAAACCAATTTCAACGCTATTCGTAGTCGCGCTTAATGACTGATGACGCTTACTTAAGCGTGGAGTTACAGATAAACGTCCAGTACTGATGTTCATCTTCCACGGAGCAATTGCATTTATTTTTATTGTGTAAGTATTGTGACTTCGCCAATTAAAAAACTGACCGAAAACCTTGATAATGTTCCTTTAAAAAGGAAAAGATTTTAAAGAAAAAACTAAAATTTAAATACGCTCGTAGATGCAAGAATGTCATGGTTGTTGACCGGAAAGAGATGGTTTTGGCGCTGAAACTTTTTAAGGACAATTAAAAAATATCGCCAAGAAAGACGATCGATATTTTTACTGACGAGACTTGAGTTAACGTTGATGATTGTTTTTATTTATTTTTTTGTGTTACCAATTACATAAATACAATTTTTTGCAAAAAATTTTAATAATAACAGTTATTTCGACCTTTAACTTTTATTTACTATAGTGGGAGTCTACGTCGTAAAAAATGTCCTTTTTTATTATCAACACCACTTTTTTTGTTATTGATAATGATACGTAAGGGGTCTAATTTAATTGGTGTTAAACATTTTCATCGTCTCTTTGGATTTCGCGTGTTTTCCTCGTCGCTTTGGATTTCGCGTGCTAGAACGCATGCTCTAAGCGGTAACGCATCATTATGTGAACGTAGCTTTAAGCGGTCACCCGACCACTGTTTGTTTACGCTTTCCGAATAGCTAACGCGACCGAAGTTTAATGATATATTATCGGAAGACGCCAAACGTAAGTGCTTCAGGGCGCCCAGGAGCTTAATCCGGGTCTGTCTACAGGCCATCAAATGGTCGCCGTTTTTGATAGATTTGTTTGAAATTCGGCAACTGATTGTCCTACTTGAATGTTGATATTTCTAGGTTGTTCTACATGAGGAGTCCCAGCACTTCTAGGAAACACGTTCGAGATGATTGGTATCGATATTTCTAAAAGTTTTCTTGAATCCTCTAAACGTCTAAACATTTTCACAAAACTGCCTATATGCATCCCTAGAAGTTTCCCGCCAAATCGCATAGTACTTGGCACGTAGAACCAAAACGCGAAACTTTTTCCCAGCTCCTATTAAGAGGAACTTATTATTCATATTGTATATTTCGTGTATATATTTATTATTTTTTATACTCCTTGTAGGGAAGAGTTCACTCTTATTGAATATCTTGTTGTTATTGACAACTAATAGCAGGGGATGTTGTAAAGAAATCAACCAAAGGTCAAACCCTAGCATACTTTGTAAAGAACGCCAAAATTAAAAAAAAAACTTTTTGATCTTTTTCAGAAAAAAAAAACATTTTCTGTAACAATAACCCCTCCCCCTCGCATATTGCATACGTGTCTTGCTATTAAACAATCGACAATAAAGTGCGGTGGGACAATAGTACAACACCCTTTACTTGGTTGATCTTCTCTACTTTACCGCTTTTATGGAGTCCTGTCTTGAAAAGATATCTGTCTATACCAACAACGAAAGTACCCAGGTGTTCGCAAGAAATTGTTCCAGAAACCATAAAAACTTGTAGATAGTAACCATAGATATTTATAGTTCTTTTAGTCCCAAATCTCTACATGTGGTATACTAATAAATACTATTAAACTCTCCATGACTTACACCCCCCATCATCACTCTGCTCTTACTAACCAGTTTCTTAAAAAATAAGTTCCTCACATCTAGTACGCTGCCGTGCTAAGCGAAAACAACCTATCTGCAAAACATCAACTCAGAAATATACCATATCTTTTCTTAGCTCACATTTACATTCTATATAGTACATTTCTACATTGCAGTTTTGCAGATAGGTTGTTTTCGCTTAGCATGGCAGTATGGTATTAGACTTTTTATGAGCTAAGGACTTCAAAGAACCATCCTCCCCACCCCTACTCCCATTCCTATAACCCTGCCTCTCCAAAAACATTTGAGAAAAATGACTGTCTTGTATATGGGTATACACCATTAAATTTTCCATGCGCTAACCAATTCAAAAACATCCCACTCACACCCCCACAAGAATTACCACCAAGCCCCTTATTCATTGAAAACAACAAAATGTGACACATCTCTACTCCTAATCCCAAGTCCTACGGCCACATATAAATCGACCCCTCCCGATGACATGCCAAATGGTAACATTCCTGGGACATTACATATGACCAGCTTTACGACTGTCTTTAATGTTTGCAAGAAACATGTTCCACGGTATTGGCCCAGCAATTGAAACTAAAACAACTATACATGTGGCGTACATGAGGGGGGGGTCAGAAAGCTTGTCAGGAAGTCATTTTATTAGACTTCTGTGGCGATTTGCAGTTAAATGATATTTTTTTAACTCCTTCGCTCATGGGGAGGCTAATAGTTTAATGATATCCTACATATTAAAACAATGCAATTATTTTTTGAAAAGTGGTTGGTGGTAAGAGAAATTTGGTGTTAGTCCCATGTGATACCAAGTCCTTATGTCATGGGGAGCCTAATCGCATACCGCATATTTGGAATCTTCTTTCTAGGAGCATTGGTTGGTAAAGCGAGTGAGGGGTATAGGGATGCTTGTCTTGGATGGTATTTTTAAACTTTTTTAAGCCTTGAACAGAATACTATTATATAGCTTGTGGGAACCTTAAGAACACTTTTTTTCAAGGGGTCTTGTGGGATAAGAAATTCTTAGGGGGGGGGGGGGTAGAGTAAATCGGGTAATATCCGTAACTTAAAAAATTAAAATAAAATTAAAATCAAAACGCATGGAACTGAAAACATTAAAAATCTATTTTTTGCACTCCGTAGACTAAAAGTGCCATTTTAATCTTCCGTTTGAAAGACTAAAGTGTCACTTTTAGTCCCGGAGGGATTAGAATTAGAAGTAAAACAAATGTTAATTTAACGTCGAAGTTGGCCGCGAAACAGTCATTGTGAACATACCACAAAACATGCTAACCTTACTTTTGTAATGTCAAAGCGTTATCATATGTCACACATTTACACAAAATTACAATAGTAAGGTTAGGTGTGTTTGCGGCATGTTCACAATTAACGTTTCTGGAGGGATTAAAAGTAAACAAACAAATTAATGTTACTATGCCAACTAGTTTATTCAAAATACTAGTTTAACCAAATTCAAAATACAATATGAGCTAATTATTGTGATTTATATGTACAATGACATAGACATAAGCACAATTAACAAAACTAAATAGTCAATCTTCAGGTTTATGAAATAATGTGGAAGCTGTTAGATTATCAACCTTCACTTCTTCGAGTACAATCGGGATGTCAGGTTGTTCGTAGATGTACGGATAGAGGAATTTGTACCAGATCAAATTTTATTTTAATATGGAATCGTCTGGCAATACTATACTTAGCATTTCCAATCGGTTTTGTAATTGTAATTGCATTTATTTAACAACTATACAATTAGATTGTACATTTTTAACTATTTTTTTATATAATATAACTTTAACTCAATGTATTAGGCAAAACGGAGTGCAGAAAATAGCGTATATACCACGGAACTAAAGTGCCTTTTAATCCCTCAGGTGATTGTTGCAACAAACTGCACCTTCGGGTTTAAAAGAGGCACTTTAGTCCCTTGGTATATAATATACTATTATCTGTATCTGTATTTTATCTGAGTACTTTCGTTGTGTTTTTTAATACGGTATATTAACGGCAAACAAGGAAATTTGGTGTATTGGGAAATTGAGGGTTATTCGAAACAAAATAAATTTTATATAGTTCTGATGAAAAGGAGAAAATCTCCATGGAAATGAAACTTGAAAACAATTTGTTACATTAAAAGCAGACAATAAACAGCGATACTGTTACATGTTCCATTTTTTATCATACAACCTGTATATGAAAATTCTCTGTTAAGACACATTAGTGAACAGCTTTTCCTGTATTTATACCGAAAAATCCTGCATCTTCAGCCTTCAACAACTTTTTAAGATTATTGTTAGAAATACACCATTAAACGTGGAACTATCTTCCGACTGTCGAAATGTTAGAGGGTCACGGAGATTTTGCGTAAGTAATTACTTTACAGGCAATTGTTTTAAAAGAACATATTCAAATGTAAAGCATATGCACAACTTTTAATTTCCCATGTGAAATTTGTATGTACCAGGTCGAACTGATCCAGGCGGTATAAAAAATGCGTAGGATGAGTAGATTTTTCCATTCGAGATATACGAGATTCGATTTCTAGAAATTTCAGAAAAATCATTAAAACGCAATCACTTCCTAGAACCTTCCGAGAAGACATGACTTTTAGAAAAGAAGAAAAATAGCACAAGATGGAAGAAACTTAAGACATTGCAAAAGTTTTATGCATATATTCAGAGCGCGGACGTGAAAGGTGATCAAGCAGTCGCGGTATAATTTTTCCCTCTTGTTTTTCCTTATTCAGTCACGACTAGACGGGATCGTATTTGCAATTAAATAGGCTAAAAAGATCTATAGATCGGAGATGATAGCAGTGGCCTCACACACACACACACACACACACACACTCATTAGAGATAGTTTTTAAATCTCTTTCTAAGTATTGGTAAAAGAGGCTGACGTTTCGGATTTTAATTTCGATATCAATCACACCACGCAATGTTGCTTTATTAATAATCTGCACAACATTGGTGACATCACTGAGATGTCATAATCCGTTTGCTATTCTGAATTATTAATGATACATGTTCTAGCTAAAACCTCAATTCGTCTTATTTTTATCAATGCTAATTTTAAACTCTCTTTGGTAAACAGAGATAAAAGTTTGTAGATATTTAAATTTTAAAACAAAATTAGGTTGTCAGAAATAGCGTTCATAACCTCAAATATTAACAACCTGACCAAGACTTAAATCTGAATTCTAATATTAAAGAGAACGCTAGAAAGAAAGTTGAAGTTATTAATCTTGACAGAAAATTAAATCATTTCTTCTTATATATTTCCGCATTTATAGAATCACTATTACATGTTTTCTTGTATGTATAGTCTTGAATGGTGGTATTAAAAACTTAGAAGTAAGTTTTGATCGATCTAGTAAATGTTCACTAGATAAGAAGTGCTGACCTACAGTTTGATGTAGCTGTTTTTGTTTTCATAAAGCCGAATTCAGTCCTCCTATTTTAAATTACATTTTAAGAAGATATAATCGTTTTTTATTGAATTAACAAGTAATTAGTTTTGAATTGTAAGGACCTACCTATCTGGTGAAAGGGATGGAAACTAACTTCAGTTTTGTAAGCCTGTTTCAATTCCGCTTTTACCATCTTCGCCAATTACATTCGCCGCATAGGATGTGATTCATGCACAAGATAACGACACTTAGTTTAACGGAGTTCCTTAGAATAGTGTCACAAACGAACAAAATTCGGATTAAATTACTTTATATTAACATGCGTTTCTAACGAGTGTAAACTATTCATCAAAGTTGCCCACATGCAGTGTGAAATGCAAGTCGACTGCTAAAAAATAAACTAGCACTGCTGCTTTGAACACCTTCATCCTTTCTGCCCTTGTCCGGCGCCTCCACCAAAATGTCACGTTATTAGTTGACGTGACTAGGGACATAGTTAAGGGTAAAAACAGAATAAAACTAATAAAAGGCATTAGGAGAGCCCAGTAAACATCATGACATATAGTCGGTTACCGGGCTGGCTCGAAGATGGTTGGTTGTGTTCCTAAAGGGAACTGAATTCCCTGAAATCCAGGTCCGAGGGTACTATGTGGCGAAGAAACAGTTTTGCAATTTTCGATTTCGAACGCAACGATTTCGTTGCTCATGGCAGGGCCACACGTGTCGCAAGTAAGTTTCTTTCTAGCAGACAGGATGCAGGTGTTCAAAGTAGCTGTACTAGTTTATTTTTATCCAGTAGACTTGCATTTCATCTACGTGTGTGCAAAATTGATGAATAGTTACACTCGTTGGAACCGCATGTTGACATAAAATAATTTAATTCGAATTATTTCCATTTCTGACATTTATTTTATGTGACTGCATTAATCTTCCCTTGGAACGTTTTCTGTTCCCACACTAGAAGACTCCTCACACTTCTTTAGAAGGCTTACATTCACAATCGCCGATTAGCTTTAACTGGATGTTAAATATCATGGATACAATTGTTGCAACAAACGTATCTATGGTACTTAACACCCAGTTATAGTAAATAGCAAAACGTATCACCATGAACATATAGGTCCAAATGAGCGAAACTCGCTATTACCAACAATAGTAAGACTTGGCATTCAAGAAGAGGAAGAACACCGAAATCACAGGGAAATACAGGGTGGGATTAAAGAATGGAATATTTAAAAAAAAGCGAACTCAACCGGTTTTTTTAAAAACGCTGAAACACGTCGATTTTGTTTTTTAAAACTACACATTAATATGTGCATTTCACCTTCCGACTGTCATTTGTTTCTAAATTATGACTTCATCACAAAAAAATTTAAATTACAATATAGATTTTTTATAGTGGAATCCGATAGTGACTTTCCTTCCCTTTATGATCATGCAAATAAATCATAAGGTTGCATAACAAAAGTTTTGAGAAAAATCGAGTTGAACTTTGCAAATGTTTGTTAGTTATGACGTCATCACAAAAAGATTAAATGACAATATAGATTTTTAGTAGTGGAATCCGATAATGATTTCTCTTCCCTTTATGATCATGTAAATAAATCATAAGGTTGCATAACAAAAATTCTGAGAAAAATCGAAAAGTACAGAAATGGTTACACGGTCAAATATTTGCACTCATGTAAACGGTATTTGACTCAATTAGAAAACACGAAATAGTGGATTGTGTATAAAACATTATTTAGAAGTAAGATTACATGAAGATTAGGATGTCAAAATAAAAATTATTCTTTGAGAAATATTGTGATATAAAATGGCGGACACCGTGGCAACGCATTGGCCAGACCCTAATTGAAGGGTCTCTAAAAGGAACTAGAGTCACTGCATCTAGTCACCTAGGCCAGCTGGTCGACCACCTGGCCTAGGTGACTAGATGCAGTGACTCTAAAAGGAACTATCTTTAATCTCCACCTGTTGTTGCATTTTAGTTGGAGTAAAAGAACTATTGAACGAAAATTATCATTAGATGAAAATCCCATTGGACCAAAACGTCCCTTAAACTAGTAGTCCCGTTACCAAACGTCATTGAACCAAAAGTTCATTGGAATAAAAGTCATTGGACTAAAAGCGCAAACCAAAGAAGAAAAAGTTCCAGAATTATTGTTCAATGGGTCTCGATATCATGTGTTCTACTAGATACTAAAAGTACCGGCGTATGTCTTCGATAAGTTTAGCCGTGATTCAAATTGATCAACAAATCGTATTTGTATTTATTTTACATCTACATTAAAAATGGAAACTAATAAACTATGTAAAATAACATTTTTAAGTTTTGCTAATAGATGGCGTTATTTATTCAAGTATAGATGGCGTTAATGTTGCTTGTGTTGTTTCTGCCATTTTGGTTTTCCGCCAAGATACTTAATTTGTGTTTTGTTCCTTATTGAGCGCAGTCGCATTTTATTCACACAATTAGTAGGTAATTACTTTAATTGTTTAAGTCGTAATTTTAATATTTTAGATTAAAATGGCCGAATCTTTTGTCCGGTTTAGAGTTTGAACTCCCTGCCCAAAATTTATAAAGAGGACAAGGTTGAGTTAGGTTAGGTTCGATTAGATGTTGGGTTGGGTTGTGTTCTGTTAGGTTAGGTTAGATCAGCGTCCTCTAGCGGGAATAGTATATAGTAATGCTTTCTCATAGAGTTATAATGGGAAATTGAAGTATGTACAACTTTTTGTCCAGACATTTTCGGACGCTGCAACTTTTACCATTCAAGTCTAGACCTTTCTATGGACACGTCCACTTTGTACACCGGATTTCTACCAAAAATGTGAGCTACATTGCTACAATAATGATTGTAGTCGTAACAGTCGCAGAGAGTCAAGTGTTTGGCTTTTTTACTTATCTCAAATTTTCTCTGCGTCACTTATTACTCAATCATTACTCATTGTCTGATTATGTTACTTCGTCGAACACTATATTCATCCTTAACTTTTTTCTGAAGTTGCTCTGGTTCCGAGTCTAATCGCAGGAATACTTCACATTTCCATGATGCATGTCCAATAGTCAGATCACTTAAGATTTATCTGATCTAACAATCAAATTGAGCTCGTCTTATGCCTCTAATGATTCTTCCGCATTTTCTAGAATGACACATGTATCCATTATGTTTAAAAAAGCCATGATTAAAAATAATTGCGAGACGCTTTTTGCATTTGTTCCATACCTTCTAGTGTGTGCAATTCTGACACTAGAATGGATCTGAACTTACCTCAGCATATTATGGCCTTAAAAGTCGCCGACTACTATATCTCTACTCAAAGTGTACTGCTAGGACGTAAAAAGCTCTCTATGAATTTCTATATCACAAAACGTGTTTTGGGCGGAGATACCATTTATTAATCACTGCCTAGTAGGATGTTCTGTAAAATTGTTCACTGGTTCCTCTATTTGTGTGTGAAGTTGCATAATGCAATACGAGTGTACTGTTCACCAAGAAAAACGAAAAGAGCATTTTATTTTGAGACCCTGCTACCCTAATCCGTTAAAACTAATAACACAAAAAACTAGTAGATTAACAAATTACTGTGTCACGTGGAACATTCTACCATTTTCTTATTAATGGAAATTAATAGTCGAGAATTTATATTACCTACTACTTCTAAGTTATGATTATGAATAGACTTTTTTTAACTTAAAATTATAATTATATTCACAAAGAAAATATCAACATAGCTTACAAATGTAATACAAATATACAAAGAATGTTAATTAATCACAAACAAAAAATTGAGAAAGGGAAAAAAAAAAGTGGTATATACAAATTAGAATGTGGTGATACTGATTGTAATAAGGTTTATATAGGTAAAACGGAACGCCAAATCAACACGAGAACAAAAGAACATTATAGTGCTATAAGAAATAATAGATCTGACATTTCTCACTTTGCAGATCATATTCTAGATACTGGTCACACCACAGATAGGAATAAGGATGTCTCTATTTTACATATTTGTAATAATTCTCAAATTCTTACAATTTTAGAAAATTACGAAATTAATAAATATTTAATAGATAATAATTATGAACTCTTAAATGATCAAATACAAAAAAGTCCTATTATACCCAAAAATCTAAAATTATAGTTTGTTATTTTGTTAGCTTGTTCATATTTCTAATAGAGGTCTCTCTTCTAACTTTTCCGTTTCTAATTTACCGATTGGGTTTATAATTTTACTTACTTGTAATGGAGGTTCCCTAACAGTTCCTGTTTGAGGTTTTTTAATCCTCTCTAATTTTATGGTTTAAACATTTCCAAATAAAAATGTTTAAGATTTTCTGCAAAATGAAAACTTTTACTTATCAATGATGTTATTATTTTTGATTTAATTAAGTTTGTTCAAACTATAGGTAAGAAAATTTATTATAACTCAATTAGTACAACATTCAATCTAATTAGTTTATTCCTTTTACAGATGTTTGTTAAATAATTTTAGTAATTAAGTTTGAGAATGGCTAAATAATTTAAAGGCCGAAACATATATGTATATGTCACGCTGACATTTTTATAAGTTTATTAAATTATGGAGTAGATTGGGAGTTTTCTTTACCAGTTATAGTAATGGTTGCTCCATTTTGAGATGGATATTAATATTAATTTAATTAAAATTATAAATCATAAAATCGTTATTATTATTAAAATGAAAAATAAACATACCCAGCCAGACAGCTAGCAATAAATTTCCAGAATGCGTATTTTCCTTCACATACCTGCAACAAACAAAGAAAAGTTATTTATAACCTATCACTGACAAACAAATTCACAATCCATTAATTTAACAAGCTATAAAAAGATCCTATAAAATGCAAAGTTTTAACTAATGGAAAAAATTACCTAGACCAATTAAGTCCTCGTAATGTAATTAAGCTTGACAATGACACTGTTAAACATGACAGGTATAACAAAATTACGTTTGACAATTTTTCCAATCGTAAAACAGAATTAAACAAACTGAAACAACGTATGACAACTAGATGCATCTCTTTAATATTCGTTCACATTTAATTGACAGTATATCCATCCAAATAAATAAAAACAAAACGTTTTAATTCGATTTTCGTGGAAAATCTAGTTATTTGTTGTTGTTGCAATGTTGGTATTAATTAAAATAAACAAGCATTTAATTAAATCAAAATAAATATGAAAAATACATATATTAGTGCAGAAAGTTTTTGGATATGTAGTTTAGATAAATAATCTAAAAATAGATCAAGCATTACATAACCTCTATTAAATTTAGGGGGGAAACCTCTTATTCAAATATGCACTATAACCATGAACTATCAGGCCATTAACTATAAAATTTATAACATTTTATTTAAAAAAGTAGAAATTCAGAATCGCTGCTTGTTTTGAATAAATTAAGGTATTAAACATTTATTAGTAAAGTCGCATTACATGAACACAACTATTTTCCACGCAATTTATTCCTATTAAGTAAGGTTAGGGCTCTCTAGCTTCATCCATAATGCATTGCGAAACTGCATGACTTATACCGAATGACATATATACTACGTTACTTCTAATTTAATACTTTATTTACTACGGTTATGAAATATATTTCACATAAAAATGAATTTTCAACATTGATTTATCTCTACAATTATAATTTCTTTGACTATTAACTTGCTTTCTAATGGAAAATTAAAATTAAGGATAAGCAATATACTACCTACTCTTTTTTTTACATTTGCTAGTGCTTAGAATGTTAACTAACTATTAAACTGGAAGGAATGCAACCAACAGTACACGGCAGTTGTGTTTAAAGATTCAGACCTCTTTTTGATCTATTATATTACTATAGCAACCTAGGTAAACAAAAAAAAATAAGAAACATTCATTTCTACATATGTACGTATTAGAAACCTGCCGTGAAGCAAGTGGTGGTAGGAAAAAGCAAGTTAAAAAATTAGTGTCTGCGTTCCGTAAATTAGTTTAAGAGGGAGGTACAGAACCATAGAGTCACTGCATCAAGTTACCTAGGCCAGCTGGTCGACCAGAGTACCGCAAACCGCCGCCATATTGAGACAAACGAAGCACGAAATTGTTCATCATTTGTCCTGTATTGAATTTAATCAAATCCACGTTTACTTTAAAAGGTTTTTCTTATTCTGAAAGATCAAACCTCTAATATGTCAAACACGTAAAACGTGTTTTTAATTTGTCGAGTATTAAAAATCATCCTTCTCTGCCCAATATGGCGGCGGTTTGCGTTACTCTGATCGACCAGCTGGCCTAAGTGACTAGATGCAGTGACTCTACAGAACCATGCAACTGCACGCACTCTACAGTAGAAAATCAGAAAGAATTCTACAGATTTTTCTACTAAGCGGTGTAAGCGCTATACCTTGGAAGTAACTTAAAATAGAAATAAACTATTATCGCGTGACTTCACGTGTTATTACGTGAGCTGACATGAATGTGTAACGTATGAACACTATAATACATATCTGCATGTATTCAAATCTACTCAGTAACGGTTACGCTTTTACGTATTACGCATATTATCACGTACGGCAGCACAGCACGTTTTACGTCAGTTCAGATTTATTTTAACCACGTGAGCAACTCACGAGTGCTTATTGATCTTCGAAATTGAGTATTTCTTGCGTCATTTTCAATTAAGACCATGTAAATACTCAAATTCTCTTCGGTTATCCTAAAATATGGTACTATGTAAAATATACTATAAAGTGATGATGAAGAATGATCTCTAAATGATCCTGTTTTTCAGTGACTCAGTCTCAGAACTCATGTGAGTGAGTGATCAAGTGATTACAGTATGTTTCTACCTTTATTTTCATGTCTGTAATACATGAGCCTTCGGTTATTTGTATCTTACCTTACAGTCGTTAGGGCCATCGCATAAACAGATTGCTTATGAAGAATGAAAACATGTCATGATTGCGATCAATTTTTTTTTCAAATTCCACATTCCGGAAAAGAGGAGGTGTTCTATAAGTTAGGTACATTTTTATTTCCAAATTAGTATACATTTTTTTTAAATTCTCGATTAGATTCTATGCTTACATTTATAGTAAAACTCCATGCAACTATTTTTTTTCTACAGAAGAACATGCATAGCTTCAAGAGAAAGCTTTATTTAACATCTCATACAAAAATAAAACCGAAATATCGATTATTAATATTAGTTTCATTAGGAAACAATGATGTTTTAGGCTGGTATTCTTTCCTTTGTAACCAAGAGATGTCTTTCTGCGAAGTTCAGACTTGGCATATTTTATGGTAGCGCACTCCTCAACAAAATCACCCTTTCTTCTATAGTTCCTTCAGATAGCAATCGAAGGCCCTTAATCTTCGAAGTGTATCAGTCAAATAAGGTTTCAATTTTATCAGAGTGGCCTTTCTGGATTGCCTTAAAATAATAATTTAATTTTGCTATGTTGCTAAAGTATTTGCTATAGTCAAGAACGGACCACGGCAAGAACAAAACCAGTCGCTTCTAAATAAAGTTTCTTAATAGGCTGGAGTTGTTTGACAGTACATATGTTAAACTAAATAATGTACATGTTACGACCAAAGCGAGTGAAGTAGCTCCCAGCGACCTAAATATGTAAACTAGTCGTTGTATATGGTATATGTTACGAAGAAGGCCAAACCGAGTCGTAACAAAAATAAGAACTTTCTTGATTGCATTCCTACTGAAAAACTCTTGGTCCTCCCACATCTTTTTTCACTGATGTCCAAACGCTTGGCTTATGGGACGCATCTTACGAATATTGTCGACCGTTAGGAAGCAAAGGTAAACTAACGTTCTAATCATGTGGTAGTAACTACTTGCTTATGTTACGTGTTTTCCAACTCTTACACATTTCGTCACTTTGGCGTGTTTATGATGTAACGTAGAGAATATTTGCCCACACTCACCATTTTGGTTTGGATTGCTCCGATAAGCTTGCTAAGCATTAAACAATATTCCTCGGATATAAACACTCAACATTTTAGTGCACAGGAAAGGTCCCTTAACGCGTGATGACTATTGGTCTCCATATCAAAACTAATACAACTGAAGATGTCAACCACAGATAATTCCAACTACTAATTTAGCACTCTCCTTTACTCCCGTACAAAAACTGAAGAAATGATTAAACCAGATTATTGTTAGTGTTCGCTTGCTCGTTGTATCTCAATTTCTACGACTTCAGCTTAAAAGCTAGTCACTTGAAGTGTCTCCATGTTGCGTTCAACCATTTTTGACATTTTAAGATACATAAATGGAAGTGTTGAGATCTACTTACATTTAAGATGCCTTTGACCTAGGCTTTTGGTAGAAGAAGTGCTTAACTTCTACATATACTACATACTACTATTGGAAGATATTTCAGACAAATTCAAGCACATTTATGAATCAAAGGAACCATATGAATTTAATATCCCACTTTTAATTAATTATTGTGTTCTTTTTAAAATAAAAGAAAAAATGCTGTTTTAAAAGTATAATAAGAAGAGAATATTTACAATAACACAGGTTTAAACTTAATTAATTAAATGCACAAATTATAAAACTATTAACAAACTTAAGCTATAATTTATTTAAAGGCTATTTATTAACTACAGTATTTTTATTAAATACACAAACATTTATTTATTACTATTTCACATTAAACACTTCTGGCTGGTCTTCTCCCAAACGGTCTATATTCCTATAGTATCTCGCGTGATGTGTTCTACCCGGATCTCGAAAGTTCTGGTACCTGGTGTTTTGCGTGTTGCTGTTTCGAATGTTGTAGTCTTCTCTACACGTCTGGTTTCGCCTCTAGTCGAGAATGTTCTCCCCGTTCGTTACATTATTGTTACACGTAAGTGAAGATGAACATTTTTGAACAACATGCCGCATCTAAGTTAACAGCCAATAATAATGTCATATGGAAATGTAAACAATCAGACAAAATACTTATTAATTTACTTTTCAGGTTACCCATATTTTATCAATTTGACTAGCTTTTAAAGACCTGGAACACTGAAGTTCTTTCTCATCGACGTCTATAGTACCTGAAGCACGGCTTTCGATTGTTGCTGAAAGAATAAAAGGTAATATTTGTTGAAAATAGTTTTCAACAAAGAAATCTAACTTAAGAAATATAAATTCAACCATGTTACTATGGTATATCAAAAGGTCCGAATCTATATATCTGAACACTGAAACAAATTCATACTGTATGCTTTGATTTAGAAGACTCAGAATCATCCCCTTCTCATTACCAATAAAATTCTAGACAGAATTAATCATTTTTTTAATGAAGCCAATTTGGTTCTATAAATCTTGAGGTTGGCATTCAAATTCTTCAAATTATTCATTGTACTCCTGGACCCGCTAGAGTATAAAAGAGTCGACTTGGGAAAATTTGCAAATGAACTGGATACTGTTGTTAGATAGATACCTCCCACCAGCTATACTCATGCTAGGCTCACCAACGCAGTTATAGGAAATAAGCATATACCACGTGAATTTCGAAAGAAATACTTGCCTTGTTACCGAACACCTTTCTCAGCAATATCAGAAGAGTAAAGATAAGAAAAGTGCGAATCAACGTCTTGTCATCATAGTCGTCGAACTCTGGAAAATTGGAAGAAATTACGAAAAATTTCCAATTTTAGAAGATCAAGCAGGAAAGGGTGGCAATTCTAACCCTCCAGCTCGTCTGTTAACAAAAGTATCCGCTGACCAAATTGTCGACCGAGATGGAACTTAAGTAAACTTTATTCTGATATTCTCTGAATAGATCACCCACCAGAATCGAAAAGAAGCTAAAATTACTTCAAC
The DNA here is from genome assembly GCA_929113105.1 of Agrypnus murinus. NCBI lineage: Eukaryota > Metazoa > Arthropoda > Insecta > Coleoptera > Elateridae > Agrypnus > Agrypnus murinus. The sequence continues at coordinate 23,982,727 of OV816028.1, read as the reverse complement.
ATTGAAACCTAAAAAGCAAAGAACTTACCCAAAATTAACGCCTCATAGTTCTAGCCACGTCTAAGCTTATGTTAAAATTATTGGACAGGATGCTGTTAAACATACTAGGGTCAACAATTTTAAAACATATCTCCAATAGAGCAAGCCGGTTTTAGGCTCCACCGTAGTTGTGTGATCCTGAGTTTCACATCACATACAGAAGCTACTTGATTTAACCGTAGCTTACAACACAGTCTGGCGAGAACGCTTGTAGAGATTAGCGTGCAGACAACTCGCTGTAGTAAAAACATTCTTCCAAATAATAACGGGTGATGACAAAACTGGGATACGAAAACTGAGCAGCAGATTACCTCAAATGTCCGGATCTTTTCAATCTTTACGTTTCCGACAATTCCAAAACCAATACCATATATCTACTAAAGGACTTAAAACAGTATTAGGAAAAATTCTTTGCTAATTGGAGACTTATTTTTACTATAAATAGAACGGAAAAGGCTTGTTTGATTTAAACAAGCATTGTTGAACAAAAATCTGCTACGACATAATCCCTTCTTAATATACTTAGATGTTACAATGAACAGGATCTTTTCGTTCAAAAGCATTTAGAGAGTACTTTAACCAATATAAACACCCGCAATAACATAATACAAAAAATATACAAAATGACTTGATGAGAAAAGTCACCAACTCTTCGAATTCCAGCTCTTATTGATTTTATTTAGTAGCTGAGTACTGCTCGCCAGTTTGGATAAACAATCGTCACTTAAAATAGATCAGCACCAAATTCAATGATACCGCGCATAAGCAATTAGTGGCTGTATAAAAATTACTTACATAGATTGGTTGTTCATTATGAGTCAAATTGCTCCTCCAGAAGTTACAGGTAAGAAGCTCTACTAAAAGAATTTAAGAAAATCTTCTACCTACTGGTACAAGTAGACTTTCCAGAGCAATCTAGTCTTCTAGAAGATCGACTTCTAGACTTTTTAACTCAAAAAATTATTTCTGGAGCAGATGGTTATATCACATCAGTTATCTTCCACGATAATCTCTCTTATCTACCAGTCTATTTCGGAAAAAAACTATCTGTATTATCTAGGAAATATTTTGACGGACTTCCAATTCTTCGACACAATATAACAATAATAGGGGAGTTGGTTGTCGATGAAAAAGATTGAAACTACCTCGATATATTTTAAAGAAATACGACTTACAAAACTGTGAAAACTGTCAAAGTTTCTTTGGCATGAGATTCGAGTTCAGCAACTTCAACAACATAAGTATACAAATTTTCAAGTTAAAACATAGGAAAATAAGAAAGTTATACCACAGTTATAAGTCTCTAGAAATGCTTCAAATCCAATTTCAACTTTAACCTCTCGGTGCCACGGGTTAATATTGACCAAATGAGCCGAGATTTTGCACAGCTCGTTGTTTGACACTTTAAAGATATCTAGAGGAGCGACCTAAAACATTTTAACTTTTGCGAAATAACTACCAACCTAGTGTATATACAAAAACAATAAAATAGAAAAATTGCAGAACGATTTATGAAGAACTAAGAGAAAGCATAAAAAATTCTCGAACACTATGTGCCGGAAATATCTAAATAAAGTCTAACAGGAGAACATGAAATAGTTCAAAGATGGGCGGGGAACAGGACAAAATGAAGATATACAGCAATGCAGATCAAACTTAAACGCCGAACTTTCTATCACAAGGGACGTAAGATCAAGAATGCACAAGTTAAAAACCATATTGCACAAGGGATGAGATAAACGCTGAAATACTAATATAAGCAGGAGATTAAGTGTGAATCAAACTACAAACACTATTAGAAGATGTATAGGCTACAGAACAAATGTCAATCGAATGGGGATCGGCAAGATATGCCTAATATATTGTGACGAATAGGAAAACCCCTACAAGGGCGACGAACAAGCTAGAAGATTCCCGGTCCATCTACAATGTTCGAAACTGGCCGCATGTATAACGCATCGGCCGCTAAACGAGGTACAATACACCAGTCTAATCTAGCGTTTTCTAGAAAGATATTCTGGGATATGTAAATCGACGGTCGTGCACAGAAGGGGATCAATCGTTGTTCAACCGGTGAATTGAATATGCGTATTGTGTAATTAGTAGTCAAATATCGGTGAATATAAATAAATATTGTATTAAAAATAAATAGTCCTTAAATAACCTACTTTATAGATACCTTAAGAATCACAGCATACCAAAAGCACATAGCTGAGTTTAGCACGGGAGACTGGGGCCTATGGAAAACTACAAGGAAAATATTAAACCAAAAAGCAGAACTCTCCCCATTATCTTCCGAAAATAATAACATAACCTATACCTCAGACCTTGCAAAAGCAGCCGCTTTCGCCAGTAATCTTGAAAGTAATTTTACTCCTGTAATCACTCGTATGCCCACCCACAAACTGCAAGTCATCAATGATATAGAAAGCAGAGTACCTATAACCGCTTGTATCCAACCAACTTCACCCGATGAACTCTTTAGCATCATACAGAACCTCCCAGATAAAAAAATCTCCCGGACATAATTTTTCTCTGACTTAATCACCAACAATATCCTTAAATACGCCACAAAGAAGACGTTAGCCCATCTAAGTTCAAAACACAGCATGTATGAGACTGGGCTACTTCCCACAAACCTGGAAGCATGCACAGATCGTAATGATCCCAAAACCGGGTCAAAACAAAATAAAATTAAACAGCTACAGACCCATTATTCTACTGACATCACTTTCAAAGCTCTTCGAAAAAGTAATCCACTGTCGACTATTTTAAGCATATTGAAATTCATAACACAATACCTAAATATCAATTTGGCTTCAGGAGAGGCCATTCTGCGAGTTATTAGCTTCAAAGAATAAGCGAGCTCATCCAACGGGGCTTTAACAACAAACAATACACGGTAGCAATCTTCCTCGATGTCGCGTAGACGTTCGACAGGGTATGGATAGAAGGCCTCAAGAAGAAAATCCTTGATATTACAAAGAGGAATGAGAACTCAGAAAAGAATAGAAAAACCAATAAATTTTGAAGGTGAGAAGATGGAGAACCAAAGCCAGGGTAACGTAAAACGAACCAAGGTTCTTTGAAAGGCGGTAGTACCAAATAGAAGGATGCTTTTTTATGTCGCAGAACACTTCTTAACTACATAGCTATTCACTATAATATCGGTGTTCCACTGAGCACCGGCATTTAACCCCTAGATTTTGTAGTGAGATTTTCTTCTTCAAGTGCAGGATATTTAACTAATAGGTATTTAATTTAAAGACTGATTGCTGATCAGAGTTAATTCCTGCACTGCGAAACAGGGCATTGGCTGTTTTAGGCTTATTATGCCCCTTCAGTCTTTTGGAACTAGTTTAATTGGAAGGGCATTTCGCGATGTCGCATGTTGCACCCTGCCTCGTTCTCTACACATCAGAGACGGTTGATGTTGGTAACAGTATGGTAAGCAGCCGGGCGATATTAGATAATGGCCGTTGGTGGTGACTTGAATTGGAGTTGATGTTGATGTTCAGCGATGTTGTGGCCTCTCTTCTTCAGCTTGTTATCGTTTATGTGTTTTGCCTTTATATATATATTGACCCGACGCATCAGGGATGACACGTTCAAGTCTCCCCTCTTACAACAGCGGCGACTAGGCGAAAATCTTGTTCCTGCCGAACAAAATTCCACAAAACGACTGTCTCCAAACCGCAGGGTGATCGGTCAAGCAGTCGTTCGAGATGTCGGGCTTCACTAGTATTCGAGACTAGCCCGAAGATAGAGGGAGGGCAGTCGTTAGAGGTGTCGGGAAGCACTAGGATTCGAGACTAGCTTGAGGGCAGACCACACGGCGTTCACCCTTAGAACTGTCTACCCCATCCCAGGCTTGTCTGTGTAACGGATGACGAGCGAGCGAGAATCAAATGTGTGGTAGAGTTATGCCGAGGTGTTATGTTTACGTTTCACCGGAGTGTTTCTCGACGATGACCCTAAAACGTTGCGGAGGGAGCTCTGCTAACAAGGGGGTCCGGTGTGGGTGGATTGAATCTTACCTGAGGTAGGGGCTTTTAAGGAGCTAAGTATCCCGCTGACCTGCCTAGACGAATGGAGGAGATTCAAGTGAGGTTTATCTCGGTTAGGGAGTTCGCGCGCTAACCCATGAGAAACTGCATGCCACCAGGTAGCGTTTCGGAGGTGACAGTACGGGATCTGGAGGGCATATGCTGTCAGTTCCAGCGTCGGATTCCCAGAAATCGTCTAGAGACCTACACTTAAAGAACGTTGATGCCAAGAGACATAGCCTCTCACGTTCAAGACAACTTTACCTTAACGGGTACACACCGGGACGCTGCTTTAAAAAGAGCGCTTTAAAGTAGCTTCGAAACGAAGCTCTGTCGAGGGCGCACCAGGCCTATAACTGGGAGATCGGGGTGGTGAACCCATTTAAAAAACAAGTCCCGCCACATTGAGGTTGGATTCGATCCGTGTATGAAAAATCCCATGTACTTCCATTTTCCAAGTTAAATGTTTAGTTTGACTGGACTATTTGGATATTTATCCGCATTAAAACGAAAGGTCACGTCTTACACATCACATGAAAATATGTAGTTAAAACAATTCGACTCATTCTACCAATGCGTCACCAAAACGTATTGATGACAAGACAAGAATTCAGGTTTTAAAAAATATACAAAGCGTATATAGAATTTAAATCAAAAAAGTTCAATTCGTCTAGGATAGAAGAAACTTTCGATAATTTGAAGTTACGGTCCTCATTAACTACGATAATAACCTTTATAAAACTAAAAATAGCATGTTTTAAAGAAGAAGCAAATTATAATTTTTTTTCTTAAGCAAAATTAGTCACTCACTTTTCCCAACTTATAGGTTGTTGGCCTTGTTACAAAGAAAAGTCAATTAAATATTAAAATGCTATGCATTGAACTAAAAACTATTTTTATATCGAAAGTTATATACACAATGTTTTAATACAAAATGACAAGATAGGAGTGGCATTAAGCTTCTCAGGAATATGTATTTATTATTAAGCAGCTGTAATAACACATAAAGTACTAATAATTATATATATAAAATCGTTTCTTACTATAACGGATTTCTTAAATGAAGTTTCAATTTTTAATCATGTACATACTGATTTGTATAACTTGTTCTTTACTTGCCGTGTAAATTACTTCATAACTTTCAACGACCTTTTGAATATTTAAATAATAATCTACAGTGAGAGTATCAAGTGCCGCAATATCTGTGTAATCCTTTCATTATTGAACTACATCATCTTGATTGTAATTCATTAATGAGTACATGGCGGTCGTTATTTTCGCATCGCTTTCGCAAAAATAATTCTTTCAAACTGTATCGTTTATTGAAACCATCACATGATCAAATTACCATTTATTTCCTTTTATAGATATATTTTAAATATGTCAACTCCATCAAACATCCATTACTCGAATTGTTTTCCGACTGGTACATACAAACATATACATTTCTCTTTTCGAGATTGTTTTTATCGCTCTCATTGTTAAATGTAGGTACAAACAATCTTGTTTTATTGCTTCTACAATTTTAGTGTGTGCGATTTTATAGCGAAATTACCCACATTTAGGTTGATTACATGAAATTCTCTTAAAACCCAGGTGCTTTGTGTTTATGGGAAGTTCTGTGGTTAAAGCCACCCACATTTGACTTTACAGATATAAATTCACCTACCTATTTTCTGATTTAATTTATTGTTAATAATTGTGAAGTTGTGGTAGGTTCGTGCATAAACGCCAACGTTGCTTGAACGTTGTAACTATAGGTTTGGCACGGAAATACGGAAGAAATTCTTTTTGTCTGGGTATACTGTCAATTAACTTTTAAGTGGAGGTGAAGACGAACCTTTTATAAACATTAATTCTGTTTCTCTTGATATAATATAGAGATTTAAGAGTATTAGGCAGGCAAGTATTGATTAATAATACATCATTGCTTAAAATCTAGCAATTAGGGGAGCCCAAAAGCTCTGTTCTATCATTTTAGAGATGTGAACATACCAGAAAGCTATGGCACTGCGTCAAATATTACGAAAGTTCTATTTCCGATGCATGCAAACTAAAACAAACAGTAACAAGTCCTCTTGGTTGCAAAGAGAATACGAAACGATATTAAACTTCGTATGTAACCAAAGAGAGAGCTTTCGATCTAAAAGAGTCTAATGGTATCCAGTATCTGACGTCTGATGTGTTTATTTATCTTAGCTTAGTTTACTTGCAGACTTTTTCATATATAATAATAGCATAAGTGGTTCAATTTTTCTAAAGTTTTAATTTAGAGTGACATTGTCAAAAAACCGTTCATCACTCTCACGATATAATTTGGCAGCAATTCCAATAAAAACAATCTAAAAATTTTGCTAGGGCAAAAACTAACCACGAATGATATTCGGACGACTATTTCCAGAATGAATAAGTTATACTAAAATAAATTATATTATAAATTTATTTATTTTAAATATTGGACGTACAACTGTTAAGGTACGCGAAGGTTGCCGCGTGACAATTCTCGTATCACAAAATGGCGAACTATTTTCGAATGGCGATTGATTTGGGAAATGGCGATTTATTTTATTTTATCTATTAGTCCAGATGTCTGCAGCAGTGTACATGGGGGAGGGGGTGATTTTACTCTTCTTATTGCCGGAGTTGAACTCGTGCGAGCCGCAGTACCTCGTTTAAAACTTATAAGGGTCTGGTACTGAGAGTTTATCCTGATCGATGCCCCCCTGCTCGTGCGAAGAGCTTGCAAGAGCGTTCTCACCGTATCGGGTCCTGATATGGGAGTCGCGAAGTTTCTTTGGGTTCAAGTTTGATATCGATCGGGTGCTCACTGGTTAAAAACAGTACTGGAGTCTTAATCCTATATCGATTGATACCTTAAAATGACTCCAATTGTGGCTCTTACGTTCGAGACGATCTCGTCTCTTTGGGGTTCGGTGAAACGCGCTAGATCTCTAATGGCTGGGCCTAATTATCCAAGCCCAGGTTGCATTTGGGTTGGTTTCGATGTGGCAGTAAAAAGTCTGCATGATGAACAAGTGGTACAGAGACTCCCCAAGAGAGCTTGACTCAACGGTTGAACGATGGGTTAATGGTTCCTGAAGACAGACAGCAACCTCGCTTCAACCAGTGATAAATTGTAGCACTCACATAAGAAAATTGTTTGATAACTTCGTGCAAAATCCGAGCGATAAGTCTAACATCTGATATGCTTGTCAAGCAAAGAAGCGCATGTCGGGTTATTACCAGATTCCAGGTTTGGCGTCCTTCTAAAGTCACTACTAATTACAGAAAACATTGATATAGTAATGAAGGATAGAAGGTTAAAGGTTTGTGAGATTTCTGAGGCATATTGAGGCGTACCAACACATTTGACATGAATACCTGGATATGAGAAAGCTGTCGACGAGGTCGACGGACTCTTCCCCAACTTCAAAAGTTGGGGACCACTTGCCCGATCAAATCCAACCTCAATTGTGGCAGGACTTGATTTTTAAGCGGTTTTGCCATCCCGATCTACCAGATTATAGGCTTGGTAGGCCCTCGACAGAGCTTCGTTTGCAAGTCTATATGTTATAGACCCCCGGTATGTACCCTTATCGGGTGAAGTTGTCTTGGGAGTGAGAGGCTATGATACCCCCTTTTCGCATCAGCTCCCTTTAAGGCAGAGGTTCTAGTTGAACCACAGTACCTGGTGGCATGCAATTTCCCATTGGTTCAGATTTACCCTTCTGAGCCGGGATAAACCTCACTTCGATTCTTCTTCTTGGGATTCAGTCAAACAGCGGGATACGCATTGTTCCTTGAGGGACCTTATCCCAGGCGAGAATCAAATCCACCCACACCGGTTCTCATGTTAGCAAGAGCTTCCTCTGCAACGTTTATGAGTATTCGTCGAGAAGCCTAGGCGGGGAACCTAGACTTTTTCGTAGAGCACCGTTACACAGACAAGCCTGGGATTGGTTAACTGGGACCAGTTCATTGGGCAGGTGCCTTGTGGTCTGCACCACCTATCCTAGTGTATTGTGAGTATATATCCCCAAGGCTAGTTGGGGATCATTGTTAGACGTTTGTGGTTTCCCACTCCGGTCTCCCAGATTATAGGCCTAGTATGCCGTCGACAGCGCTTCGTTTACAAGTCTAAACGTTATAGACCCCCGGTATGTACCCTTTTTCGGTTGAAGTTGTCTTGAGAGTGAGAGGCTATGATACTCCTTTCCGCAGCAGCTCCCCTTAAGGTAGAGGTTCTAGTTGAACGACAATACCTGGTGGCATGTGGTTTCCCATTTCGTCCTGTTATACTCTCCAGAGCCGGAATAAACCTCACTTCGATTCTCCTGCTTAGGATTTAGCCATACAGCGGGTTCCTCACGGTAACTATATATAGCCTTGTCCCAGGTAAGAATCACATCCACCCATACCGGTTCTCATGCTAGCAAAGCTTCCTCCGCAACGTTTATGAGTATTCGTCGAGAGCACTTGCGTGTATCTCTACCACACATTTAGTCCTGGGAGCCTAGGCTTTTTTACTAGACCGAGCACCGTTACCCAGACAAGCCTGGGATAGGTATACTGGGACCAGTTCATTGGGCAGGTGCCGTGTGGTCTGCACCACCTACCGTAGCGTGTTGTGAGTATAATTCCCCAAGCTAGTTGGGGATTATCGTTAGACCTTTGTGGTTTCCCACTCCGATCTTCCAGATTATAGGCTTAGTATGCCCTTGTCTGTCTTGTCATGTATGTGTGTACGTCTTGAGGATAGCGGGATAATGACTTTCGCTGAAACTTTTTTGTTTAGGATTTGCAAAACGTCACATTTTTTCAAACCCTGCTCGTCGTTTCGGGTCGAAATGTTTTAAAGTTACTGCCTCATAAGATACTCTGCCTGATACTACAGAGACGACAAAATCTTAGTACTCGTCGGTCCTAGTAAGGCCGCTGTATAGCTCCAAAAACCGAGTAGGCATTCATTCGATGCGGAACATCAAACCTCTCGAAGAAAATTCAAAAAAACCTTTGGAACACAATTGTCTTCCCTCCATGCTCTCCCAGGTAAGGGGGGGGGCAGAAAACTGTATAAAATCAAAATAATCAGCAGATAGCATTCCAACATCCGATTTCTCCTCCGAGGTACAAGATGGATGTGATCACCAGCTGAACCGTATACCAAGAGCGGTCGGGTCTTCAAATGTAAGATGAGGATAGGCCAATGCATCGATCCACCAAATGTGGTCGTGATAAGACGAATATTACAAATGTCCTATACTGCGATGTCACCTAACGAACTGGTCTTTTGATGGTTCACGGCATCGTTATTTGGTGGCCCAAAATGAAAATCTCTCAGATCGAGTAACGCTAGACGTGATGCACTCCCCCACTAGTCGTTTCTCAAATGAGAGGAAACCAAAAATTAGGATGTAAGCTTGGGCTAGTTAAGAGATACAGAAATACCAAAAAAAATGTGACTGTCACAAAAATTTCATTGGCCTCTTTACAAAATTTACGAAATTTTCTGATCTTTCCCGAGTCTCCAGAAAGCGACCACTCCACTAAATTTGTGATCATCTCCATATGTTAGGATTTCTAATTTGGTTGCAAAATTTGTAATAAATTCTTCTTTAATGGCATGCGCCAATTTAAATTGTGCTTTAAAAATGAAAGGTAGAACTAGGTATATTTTGATAGGTTCTATATTATGGGACATGGTGGGCTGGGCTAGGTCGTCTAGGATATGCTTAGGATTTGGCCACCCCGACCTACCAATTAAAGGCTTGGTGGGCCTTCGACGTTTCCCGTTCAACTTTATCTAAAGTAGAGATCCGGTATACACCACGTGAGTTTGTTTTGGGTGTGCGAGGCTGTATGTTCGTGTTAAAGTTACCTTAAAGCTGATCCCTCACTTAACTCCTCACTTATGGTATGGCGAAAACCCTGCCTGTTCTGCGACCACCTGAACCCATGGTTGTTCGAGTCGACCGATAAAGTCCAGAGCTGATCCATAGTTTTGACTACGACAGTGATTCACTTCGGAACAGCATAATACTTACTGGTTTTTCCGAACTAGAGTCTATCGTTGATCTGCGACCACCCAACTCCCAACTAAATGATGGGGATCTAGATCGGTCCAGTTAAGAAAGCGAATCATAGCCGCCTATCTTTAAGTGAATGGGTAACCTATGGAACCTGAAAGACTTTCTTTTTGTATTTGGCGGACAGTCTCAAGCTTTTTTAGTTATTTGGTGTTTTGAAAATTCTAAAATTTATCATCTTATTTAAATTAAGATCCTTAAGAACTGTTATTTAGAACTTACAAAATCATTACTTCGCAAAGCTAGGTCTTTTAAATCGTTTAGTTCTAGCTGCTTTAACAAGTTTATAATTTTAGACCAAACGGTTCTAATTTTAACACTAGCACGAATCTCATGAACATTAATAATAATTGCAACTCCTCTGCCAGACAAGAACACTATTTTTTAATGCTTTCGCAAGTTTGACGAGAATAATCCGCCAACACAACAATAAACTTCAAACGCTTCTAGTAACAATAAATATCACATACCAAACGACCCATCAGTATAAATTATTTATATTTAGTATTTCTATTTACATATTAAAAATGCTATTTAGGCAAGAGTCTTCTTTAGTATTAAAATGAATGGAATGTGAAAGAAAATGCAAACGACAATGAGATCTTTTTAATTAAACATTTGGGTAAAGATTTCTCTGATATACACGTCTGTCTGGGTAAGGAAAAAAGTTAAATTGGCAATTCTATTCAAAGCAAGGTCATTGTTAATCGTTAAAACAATACAACACAATGAAAACTATCATCATAAAAGTCGGTGTAATAATTCTTGATGCATAGCTAAAAACAAGGTTATCATCGTTTTATGGTTAGAGGTATACCAGAACACCAGAACGAAGATATTCAATTTTTCTTTTGTTTGGTATTGTTGCATACGTTAAATACTGTAACAATGAGTTTTGACAGTGAGATATGTAAACTAGAATGGTATTAATTTCGCACTTGATTGCAATGTTAATTAACGGTTGCATTAATTTGACGGTATCATTACTATGCACATACTTTAATTTAAAAGAAACAATAACCGAAATAAATTATGTAGAAAAAATTGAATTAGTACATCACAGCAAGCTGTTGGTTCGATGAAATAATTTTTGATTAATTTTGCTAATAAAATAGATTTTAATATGTGCAGTGTTCAGAAACAGCCGAAAACCAATACGTGGTGGCTCTGATAAAAAAAAGAGTGAAAAAAACAGATTAAAGCCACTGGTTTTCAAAGAATTTCTCCAATTTCCCTTTAATGTGGGGTTAATTAAATTTTTTAGTTTAACTCTTTTAAAGTCAAACAAAAATGCTTTGGTAAAAAGTGTCAATAGACATCAACTGCTATCAGTTACTTTATACCGTAGGGTACGTATTGTGTGTGTCTGTCTATTTTTTTTTTATATTTTGCAGAAAAACTAACAAAAGAGCGTGATTCCATTCGCAGACTAATGAAAGTAAAAAAGCTGATCAAAACCAAATACTTCATCACTCATTCATCAGTACAAAAAGTTGTACCAGAATAGTGTTGCCGAATGCCAAACCAGTATATGTTCATATGAACACTTTTCGCTGTTTTAAATTTAAGTATAACTTCTCATTATAGTTTCCCTGCTTCTGATTCCTTCAGAAAAAATAAATTTTATGGTCACAGTCCAATACTATGAACAATATGAACATACAGGGTGTCAGTTTTAAAAGTTGAAATGGCTCATAATCTGCAAATGCATTTTTATATAAAATCTTGAAAAATCAGAAATCAATATGTACTATTTGAAATTGAACAACAATAATTCCAAAATGTTTGAACTGTCAGAAATCTTCAAGCAAAGGCAATGATGCCCCGGCCCTATTTGTTCTCAATCTTGTTTTGTAATTAAAACTTTAAAAATAAATTTAAAAAAGCTTTAAATGTGTATCACAACATGGGAGGGGGGGGGGGGGCATTTAAGATTTTAAGTAGGGGATGGCTACCCCACAGAGGGTTTGGAAAATATCGCTTAATTGCGCTCCCCAGCAAGTGCTCCAAATGATTTTTTTATTAGCAAATCTTTGTATAAAAATGCATTTGCAACTTTTAAAATTGACACCCTGTAGATAATACTTTTGTTCACACAAATAGCAGAGAACATAAAATCTAATAAAAGTAACCTCCTAAATAACTTGATACTTACGTGACCCATTCATTATTCTCCTCAGTTATGTAATTCTTTTAACTTTTCAGTTTTTGCTCCAGTTTCTTACAATAGATTCATAGTTCAGTGTAGAGTAATTAGACATCATTAATTCGAAAAATGAATTCTCGCAAAACCGCAAGTCGGCCATCTTATATAATATATATATGAATATGTATGTCAAAAAATCGGAATTTACCTATGTCCACATTGAATTACATAAAAATCCATCTATAAACAGAAATGATATCTATAAGTTTGGCCCCACCTTCTGTGTCATTCGGTACATTGCTTAGTTTGCTTCCCATGCATGCATTTCAGCGGAAAGGAGCTCGTAAATCGTCGATGGTTATCATACCACGAAGTAAGCAAGGCCTTATTTTATAGCGTTTGTTTGTCATTTACTAAATCTTCGGATTCCAGTGTTTTTATCAGGGGCTGCTCTGATAGAAATCATTTTCATCAGAGAATTCAGGATCACGATAAGTCTAAGTTGTTGCACGTATCATGTGCCCAGGCATATTTATTGTATTTGATGAAAGTAAATATCGAACACTTAGTTGCTGGCAGTCAATTTTCCCTGAGATTTGAGCAAGTAAAAAAACGGAGAGAAGTAATGGAGCGAATTATTGACATCGTGAAATTCATAGGTAGAAGATGCTTAACTTACCGAGGAAAAGCTGAAGCAGCTTACACCTTAGAAAATGATTTTTTTCGGTTACCTACAGTCAATGAATCGTTTTGTTTTTAAAAATTAAAATTGAACGGATTCGATGTAAAAGTGCTTAGAATTGCGCCTTAAGGGACAAAATTTCACCGGCACCAACTCTACATCCCCGGTAAATCTTGGGAGAGGGGTGCAATTAAGGACTTCGGTGTAAAAAACCGACTTTTTACTAAAATTGTACTTATTAAAGTATTATACATTTTCATACATTGCAAGAATCGGGCAATTCCAGTAAATAGTAATGCATTTATAACGGTTATGGACTTGCCCAATGTGATTTCTAGGAGCAAAAATCGGCTGTGTTTCAAGAAGTTTTCAATTTCCCACAACTTTCAAAGTTTGGACTAACCCGATTTCTTGCGTTCAATTATATAATAATAATGTGTTCAATTATAGCCACTACATATGATTAATATGGGGTTCCACCGATAAATTCAAAAAATGCTCAATTTGGTTAGACTGGGTTCTAGAAGATAAGAAATAGGCCAATTTCCTCGCGGTCAGCTTACGTTCGTTTAGGGAGATGGAATGTCCAGTACTGTCACCATCAGAATGGGTCAGAGTAGGTAGCAATCGATTAGTTCTGGATATTCCAAATTTAACTTGGTTTATCTTAGGTCAAGATATGCAAAGTTGCGTTACGTTAGGTTAAGTTAGGGTATACCATAGCTGGCGAGATTAGGTCTACCTTTCCTTTCTTAAAACTTATCAACTTGTCTTGAAATGATAAATATCTGCAATATATACAATAGTGATATATGCAAACAGCCTGAAGTACTTCATTTAACCACTTGGTTAAGTTATACCAAAATGCGGATGCTTAGGTTAGATTAACTTCAGGTTCATAAAGCTAGGTTAACGAGATTTAGGTTCATTTCGAAAACATCCCGATAATTTTTGCCATTAAAACAAACAGTCCAAAAACAGGCTCCAACAGTCTAATGAGCTGTTAAGTCAAGGTTGCATGCATTGATTGAGATTACGTAAGTTACTTGGCACTTATTAAATATGTAAATTGGGCTCGCGACAAATAAATTTTCGCCATTTCTGAACTAGGAAGAGTTCAGAACATTTGAAGAGATTTAAAAGACACAAGTTAGTATACAGATTTTTGATTAGAAATTGTTAATTAAAATCTATAATAATAGCTTTGCCCAATAATTTGCCTTGTATGTTCAAGAATTATACCTTTGTACGTTAGTTGCAGTAGTTCAGTAAGCCTTTCAAAACAAATGGTATTAAGGTATTGTTAAGGTTCAAAGCAAAGTAGTCCTAAAGTTTTTGTTATTAATTATATTTAATTGAAGAATATGTTAGTTACGTCAATAAATAATTTATCCTTTTTGATATATGTAAAATTTATCAATACAAGTTTGCTGACATTTATTACCTTTTGTCTGCATTATTTAATCATTCTCCAGCTCCTATGGAAATACAACTATATCTGTATTGAATGGTCCTTTTATCCACATTTGGTGTTGTTCAAGTACCAAGACAAATTTTAATATTTGGAGATATGCAATATCAACCAATAGATTTAGGGTTAGTTAATTTCTTTATTTTATTTTTTTTTATTTCTCCCGCAAAACATCGAGACTAGCTGAAGAAAGAACGGAATATAGCTCTGGATGTGCCTTAGACAGGGCTTGCATGAAATGACCGAAATCTGTAAAATTTTTGAAAAATTTGGTATTTTCGGTTCCTTGTTTCTTCATTTGGGACACTTAAATATTTTTTCCCTTAAAATTAAAGCTGTTTGTTAACTAGAATGTTTTTGTACTGAAGTTATGGTGACAGCATTTCCAAGAAAGAAAAATTTGGAATGATATAGAGATTATGAGCAACGCCTTTCTAAGTAAGAGACCTTAGTTTTAAGATAAAGAAAAGTGCCCACAAATAAGGGTGTCAGTAATACAGCAACAATGGCAATAGGTATTGCATATAATGTAACAAGCGAATAGTTCTTCATTTTGGGCAAACTATGAGTAACAATCGCATTAGATTTGGCCTATACGGTAGTGTAATATCTTTTTTACTGATACTAACTAAAAATAGTTGAAATATGATAAAGGTGTTATCGCGCTAATACACATAGATTGGACTCTGGATGTTGCAGCATCATCTGGAAGAATAATTTTCGAAATCTTACCAAAAATGGGTTATACAAAAAGCAGCAGAGAACGTATGTCTGTTGAGAATTAACGAGTCATATCTGCCGTATGGTTTTACAACCATTGCCCCTTATATGCAAGGAATTGAGAGCTCATTTAACGCATCACTAATAGGGCTCTTGCCAGTTTCTCACTGGTGGAAGCGATGTTGCTAATCACCATCTACTAGCTTTCCAAGGTAGTGCTGAAGCTATTAATGTGGTCAGTTACCATAGGGAAGGAGTTCCCGGACTTTTCACTGCCACATTGAAAACAAAGTGTGGAGTGGGCTAAAACAACGCAAGTGTGGAGTGGGCTAAAACAACGCAAGTGTGGAGTGGGCTTGAACAAATTTCCAACCAATGTCCCAGTAACAGTAACAGTCCTTCGACAATGCCTCGCTAGCCTCTACCGGACTACCCATTTAAGGCAACAATGGATATATAGGCTAAGTAAAGTTCCAGTACTGGATTTGAGAGGTGGGTGCCAACTTGGTACCAAGCTTTGAACCGCAATCCTCACAAGAAGACTCGTGCAATACCAGTATGCTAAGGCATCTCCCCTGGGGTATACTGGGGTTTCCCAGAGATTCCGACGGAGACACGAACTGGAGTATAAACTGGGACCCATAACTTCAGAACCTTTAGACGAGTATAATGTCGGCTACCGACATTCCCCCAAACTCACAAATATCCCAAATAATCTGTTTTTTATATTTTATTAGAAACGTGATAGTGGCAATACTAATATAACTCGTGGAAAACTAAAGACAGTTGCGGTGAAATGCTTAATAATGTATTTTTACTATTAGGTACATAAATAAAAACAATTTAACTTATGATGATAGTAAATGAAAACAGTAAAACCGGCACCATTATTATCAATTATTACTTTTACCACAAGTACAAACCACAAGCCTTAATAACGTAACTGTTAATAGGAACAATTTCCAATAGTGCATCATTTTCCATATTTAATAAGCTTCAATTCCTTCAATTCCAACGAGCATACCTGAAATGGTTTGGCATTGATTTCCTTCATTTGAGAATTAAATTCAATTTTAAGCAAGCAAAGTGGTTGAAATTCCATTAAACGCATGGATCTATTTATACTCTCGGTTCTAAAGGACATATTGTGCATACATCCACGCGAAAGTATTGTTAGAAATTTTAGCAATTAGCAAAAGTTTACATTTGTTACTGTAAGATAGTGGCAGTTTTATGGAAATTGGAAGCATAGCCATTAATGTTTATGGAAATGCATGGACGTTCCTGGAAGTTTGCAGCATTTAATGAAATTTCTTGGTTAAGTCTTATAGAATAAAGTTTATGACGATTCTGGTTAACTTTAAGACTCCTTGCACACACAGTAATCTTGTGAAGGTTTATGTATGGTTATAATATATATCTAATAAACATTGTTAATTATGATAATATTATGAAACAAATTAAGGCTCGAAAAGTTGGTTAACTTCGCTACTAAACTCGGTCTTTAATTAGCAATTTTAATTAAATTTGCCACTCTAAAAAGTAAATTTTATTTACAACTTTACAAGTCAGTAAAACAGAAGGGTACAATAAATTACTATAAATTATGTAATATCTATTTTAAAATAGAGAAGAAAAGAATATACATAAGTACCATGTAGGGACAGTGTAGGTGGGTAATTGTGCTCCAAAATGATTAAATTGATTTTCATTCGGGATATCACCATGAACTCCATTATACTTTAGTTACCTTATAACAGAGAGTGATTCATTCCTAGCAATTTGTAGATTCATTACATGGTTAATGAAAGTGGAAGAATAGGAATAGTTTACTTCGTTATTTTATGCCTTGTTCTGAGATGCTAGTATACTCCGATAGAGAAGCGGTGCGTAAGACCCTTTATATAAAATTCTTCTCCATATGTGGATTACGTAAAAGGGTTTACTGTGATAATGGTCCCAGATCATGTATGAATCACTTACTGTCACTCGGACACGGACACATTACCCAATATTCCAGAAAAAAACACTCTTCTCATTAAGTCACAATTACCCTTATGATTATTGGGGTAATTGTACACCTTGAGTTGAGCTAATTGCGCTTCTTGTTTTATCTTACTACTATCTCGTCTTACTACTACTAATACCTACCTTGTAACTGTATTCCGAACAATACTTTCAAGATTAAAAAAAAACTTCTGAATCTCGGTGCCTTATTACTACCAAGACAAAAATAAAACCATGTGAATTTGCACAATTTATCGGTACGATCAATTACCTACAGAGTTAGCAAAAACAAATAATTAAAATCCCAAATCCACCTTTTTGCAACCCTTCAATTATGGGCTTTTTGGACCAAATGAACATCTTATCACACCGATTGCTTAAGAACTTCCTTTAACAGTCGTCTTGAATAATCTGTAGAATTCTTCCAATGTATGATTGGTAATATATCCCAAAATATTTTTCACACTCCAAATTACCTTGAGCTTTAGTAACACAGCATTTAACTGAGCTAAATCCTATAGTAAGGTTACTCGAAGGTACCACAGTGTTTCAGATCAGATAAGTATAATAATTTGGTATGGTAACTTTGGTTACTTGAACAGTTTGCTTTTTTCAGATCTACCACCAATTTTCTTCTGAACTGGTCAAAATTTTGGTTTAATTAAAGACTATTTATTGGTTCCTATGTTTAGAATCATCCCCTAATAAACTGGAAAATCATCCCAACGAATTATGCTGCAAAATTAAAGATAAAAAAAATCAATAACTGTCCCATAATTTTGGACTCATCAAAGACTATACTATCTTTCATTATTCAAATTTGAAATTATCAAGGTTTTATCCGTATTATAATCGTATTTCATTATCTCACATTGCCCATGAGAGGTAATTGTCAATTTAAGGAATGATTTCAAATTTGAGTAATAAGAGATTGTATAGTCTTTAATTTGTCCAAAATTATGTGCACCAGTTGTCTTGAATTTTATCAAATTTAATTTTACGACATTATTGATAAGAGGTAATTTTCAATTTAGGGATTGATTTAAAATCTGGGTTATATGGCAGTGAATAGTTTTTAATTAGTCCATAATAGCGAGACCGATTTTTTCAGAGTTTATTATTTTTCACTTTGTGACATGTTCATGCGAGGTACCAGAGGTACTCTACCAATTTAGGAGATGAAAATAAAAAAATAAATTTTATGCCAACTAGTAGTCTTTAATTAGTTCAAATTAAAGCATTTTTTTAAGATTTTTATGTATTTAATTTTATTGCATTTATAGGATGGAAGAGGAGGGGTGATTAAACAAAGTCAAGATATGATTTCAAAAACTGGTTATATACTAATAAATAATCTTTAATTAGTCCAAAGTTATGGTAAGGTTTTTCTTTTTTGATTTCTACATCCTGAATTTCGCGACATTATTCAAAGGACTGAGTTGCCAATTAAGGGCGATTCCAAAAATGGTTTATGCACCACCGAACAGTTTTTAATTTGTCCAAAATTATGACACAATTTATTCCTGAATTTCATCATATCTATATGTGTGGCATTATGCATGGGGTAGCTTTATATTTAGGGGTTGATTTGGAAAATGGTTATATGCCAATGAATAAATAGTCTTTAATTTTCCATAATTATGACGGTTTTTTCAGATTTTTAATCATCTTTAATTTCGTGACATTGTTCATGCGGGGATGATCTGAATCCAATTTAGGGGATGATCTGAAAAATAAATTTTGTGCCAACAAGTAGTCTTTAATTAGTTCAAATTACAGCACATTTTTCCAGATTTTTTTATGTATTTAAGTTCGTGACATTTATAGGGTGGTGGAGGGAGGGTTGTGATTAAACCAAGTTAAGACATAATTTCAAGAATGGGTTATATACTAATAAATAGTCTTTAATTTATGGTTCCAAATTCCAAGTCATTCCAAAGTTATGGTAAGGTTTTTTCTCTGATTTTTACATCCTGAATTTCGCAACATTATTCAAGGCAGTGATTTACCAATTTAAGGGCGATTCCAAAAATGGGTTATGTACCAAGGAACAGTTTTTAATTAGTCCAAAATTATGACACGGTTGATTCCTGAATTTCATATTTAATTTCCAAAATTAAATATGAAACCCCATTTATGGGGTGGAGGAGGGGGCGTGATTAATTCAAGTTAGAACATGATCTCAAAAACCGGTTATATACTAATATAAAAACGGGTTATATACCAATAAATAGTCTGTAATTAGTCCAAAATTATGATAAGGTTTATTTTTCTGATTTTTACATCCGGAATTTCGCGACATTATTCGAGGCAGTGATTTACCAATTTAAGGGCGATTCCAACAATGGGTTATGTGCCAAGGAACAGTTTTTAATTAGTCCAAAATTATGACACGGTATATTCTTGAATTTAATATTTAATTTTGTGACGTTATGCAGATAAAGTAATTTTCTATTTAGGGGTTGATTGGAAAATTGGTTACACACCAGTGAATAAATAGTCTTTACTCTTTTGTGCCAATAAGTAGTCTTTAATTAGTTCATATTACAGCACATTTTTTTCAGATTTTTATGTATTCAGTTTCATGGCATTTATGGAGTGGAGGAGGGGGCGTGATTAAACCAAGTTAAAACATGATCTCAAAAACCGGTTATATACTAATATAAAACGGGTTATATACCAATAAATAGTCTTTAATTAGTCCAAAATTATGATAAGGTTTTTTTTCAGATTTTTACATCCTTAATTTCGCCACATTATTCATGGGGGTGATTTATCAATTTAAGGGTGATTCCAAAAATGGGTTATGTACCAATGACAAGTTTTTAATAAGTCCAAAATTACGACACGGTTTATTACAAAATTTTATCATATTTAATTTTGTGACATTATGCATGTGAGGTATTTTTTTTAATTTAAGGGTCGATTTGGAAAATGGTTATATGCAGTAAATTAGTCATTAATTAGTCTATAATTATGGCAGATTTTTTCAGATTTTTAATCATGTTGAATTTCGTGAGATTGTTCATGGGAGGTCATTCGCCAATTAAGGGGATGATCTGATAACGAGTTTTGTGCCAAGTATACTTTAATTAGTTCAAAAGTACAGAGAATTTTTTCAGATTTTTATACATTTAATTTCATCGCATTCATAGGGTGGGGAAAAGGTGTGATTAAACCAAGTTCAAAAATAGGTTATATACCAATAAATACCTACTATCAATTTTTTTTCTAGAGTCCTCTGACTTTGATTGCGTATTGCTCGGGAACTACTGAACCGAATTAAATATTTTAAAAACAAGCAAATAGTAAATTTATTTCTACATGTAATAGTAAAATATCATATTTCTAACTGGTAAAATTTTATTTTTATCGGACGATACATTATAAAAGGTACCCATTTTTAGGGAGAATTTCATTGAGAATGAGTTAAATATTTTTTTTCTCAGAAAGTATATCTCATATATCTATGAGATTTTTGTAGGGGTTAGAAAGAAACCTTGCGGTTGTTATCCTATTAATTTTCGGACAAAAAAGTGTTTTATTTAAGACATATATGAAAAAACACCGAACTATGCGTTCTTGTTTATTAATGGAGATAGCGTCAAACTTTTTTCGCTAAATTAACACTTTTCATATGTAGACATTATTTAACCTTTAAAAAAATGTTCCGAATTTTAACAATAAAAGTGCAATAACAAAAAAACCGTTTTTTGTCGAAACCGCTTGTCATCAAAAATCGTTTTTTTGTTTCCACATTTTTATTATTAAAATTAGGAACATTTTTTTGAAAACAATAATGTCTACACATGAAAAGTGTTGATTTAGCGAAAAAGATTTGACGCTATCTCTATTAATAAACAAGAACGCATAGTTAGCTATTTTTTCACATAAATCTTAAATAAAACGCTTTTTTGTCTGAAAATTAATAGCATAAGAACCGCAAGGTTTCTTTCTAACCCATACAAAAATCTCATAGCTATATGACATATACTTTCTGAGAAAAAAATTAGTGAACTTGCTTTCAATGAAATTGTCCCTAAAAATGGGTACCTTTTATTACGTATCGTCCGATAAAAACAAAAGTATACTAGTTAGAAATATAATTTACTGTAGTATGTAGAAATGCATTTACTATTTGCTCGTTTTTAAAATATTTAATTCGGTTCAGTAGTTCCCGAGCAATACGCTTTCAAAGTCAGAGGACTCTAGAAAAAAAATGGATAGTAGTCTTTAATTAGTCCAAAATTATGGTAAGGTTTTTTTCTGATTTTTACATCCTTAATTTCCTGACATTATTCATATAGGTGATTCGCCAATTTAGATGCGATTCCTAAAATGGATTATGTACCAATGAACAGTTCTTAATTAGTCCACACAAATTTATTTAATTTTGCCCAAACTATTTTTAAATTTAAATGGTGGAAATGCTACCTTGAGTTCGTTAGCAGTTCTACTTTAAAATTTTGTTTCTGATAAATAGGGGTTGGTCCAATTTAAATTTGGGGGATGCTAACTTTAATAAATTGTCTTCAGCAAAAACGATTCAAATAACACTTTCCGATTCTTCAACATTGGAGTTCAATGATTTGATGAACTTTCACCCCGCTCCTTAGTTGATTATGAAGGTTCTTTATCTTCGTGTTCGCTTCATTAAGTAAATTGATTGCACTGCTTAACTCAAGCATCTTCTAATTTATTGGCTTTACGTTACAAATCATTTCCAGATTGGGCGTTCAGTTCAAAATCCATTTCTATCTCTTCAACTTTCACATGTATCTGGATTCAGTTAAAAAACAGCTGATTCTGAGAATGATGCCTATGTATCCGCTTATTCATTAGTAAGAATCTTACGTGCAAGAGATTCTTATCTGAACCTTTACCACTGATTGAGATACGATCAATTAACGCGACACTAACCTTCGACTGGCTCTTAACTATTAGAGCTATTAACGTGCTTATCCGTCAGGGTTCACCACCAATGACGAATTTAGGTTTCGAATAGAAGAGCATCGAGATTTTGAACGCTTGGTAGAGAAAGTTAAGAATACGATTATGTATGTGATGCGTTACAATCTGCTAGTGAGAACAGTGTGAAGCATGGCACGCCAGAATGATATGGCTGACTCATTCATCGTATGGGTATGATATGTGCAAGAAAGAAAATGAACGATTGAGTCTGACAAATCTAGAGCATATGTATAACATAGTTCCTATTGGATTCTACAAAACAAAGACTATAACAATGAGAGTTGCTGACCAGAAGGCCATATGCATAAGAAAATACAACACTCTCAGCATGCTGCAATGCAACTGGTGAAGCGCTGCTTCCCTAGGTTGCATTCCTAGCCCACAAATTGTGGGAAACTACAGCGTAAAACCATTATCTCAGTAACCTTCTGTGCCCGCATTGAAAAGGGCATCGCAGATGTCATCCAAGACTGGTTCAGACTACTTATTGACTTGAGTGAGGTAAAGGACAGTCTGGAAAAAGCCAACAAGATAACCATTCTGAAGTTGCCGCCGCGCACCACCAGTCTATCTCGGCATCTAGAAAAAGAAAAACTTCGTTTTTTTTTGGAGGCAATCAGAGAGAGAGATAAGGCTTGTTTCATGAAAATGAAAACATCTTCGGAAGTTGGAACAGGATGACTTTGTTGATTTTCTTTCTAGTATTTGGCATAGTGGTCTGATAAGGGAAAATGTAATTTCAGCATGCAGAAGTACTTGAATATTTTCCATTGATCCTTGTTTATCCAGTTCAGAAGCTCAATGTTGAAAAACGCGTCGATTCCCAAAAATTCCCAGTTCCACTGGCGACTACTGAGCCCTCTCTTCTACTAATGATGTGCCAGTTGCTGCAACCAGTTCTGTACAACTTTCTACTTCTAAAGAAGCACCTGAATAATAGTTAATAGAGAAGTCGAAGACAGATCGAGAAATTCGAAAGCTATTTTAACTCGAAGAAGCAATGTATATTTTGTTGATCTACTCTTTATTCTGCCTTCTGTAATAGTGCCAAAAACTGACTTTCAGAAGAATTTCACTGGTCTATACTTTCATATAATTTTTTAATCTTGTAAACCTTGTCTTAAAATTACCCCTCATCAACACTAAAAATATTTATATTTGAAATAATCCATTTTGAGAATTTTTTGATAACAAACCCTGTCTCAAAATTATTCCGCGACATACAAAAAACTTCCAAGAAAACCATAAAGGTATACAGATTTGAAAGAATTCGTTTTGTGAGTATTTTGATAGCAAACTCTACATGAAAAGTTCCAGGTCAATTGTTTGGTTTTTAAACACTGTCTCAAAACTATCTCTCAACAATTTGCGATAACCTACTAAAAACCATACAAAATATATAGTTGGAAGCATGTATCGAGTAGCGTTGTTTCAAACCAAATAAACTCTCCATGAAAAGTTTCATATCATTTCTTTGCTGCTGTCTCAAAATTACCCCTTAGTTACAAGGAGAAAATCCAGTATCAAAACTACCTTCCTCGTGTATCATAACCCTTTTGGCAGGGCCGGCGTAAGCTTTTACGGGGCCGGGTTCGAAAATGCTCTTGACCTAAAAAAGCTTCTAAATAAATTATTTATTATAAACATAGTATTACATATTACAATAGGATCATAAAGTATTATTACAGTTATTTACGAAGTACGCGAAGTCTTTAACGAAGCAACGAGCGACGAAGGAGCGAGTGATTGATTTGCGCGAATGCTCGAAGATGACTTTTGCAAAAAAAAATTGAAACGAATTGTAACAATCAAAAACCAAAATTAACCACCATCTTTAATACTGTTTCTAATTCAAAGTTGACACCGACAACCACGTGCTCCACAACGCCAGCAGCCTGCAATTGGAGAATCCGGCCAGCCAACCACGATGCAGCACCAGCCTGGAGGAGGGACCGACATCGTAACATTTAAGCGCTTCACGCGAGACGCTCGCTCTCATTATTTTTCCGATTTTTGCCATAACCACTATCATATTTTGTTATTGTATATATTTGGATGAATATATGACTTTATTTTGTGTTATAATACTGCCGTATTATTGCGTTAACCTTTCTTTCCTCTTAATAGCTTTATTTGGTAACTCTGAGTAACTACGAGCCGTTCAACGGTAACAATTGGCGCCCAACTACAGTGTGTGTTTGGATAAACACAACAACCGACGACCCAGCCTATGGTGAACACCCGATCGACAACGCGAGAGATGGCAGAGGACAACAAACCGACAGCCGCATCCATGGACCCGTCTTCGGAGTTCTTCGCGGCCCTTCTGGACCGGCTCACCGCCCTGACACAGACGGCAGTCAACCCGGCCCTACCGACCTACGGCGGCCACGACGATGAAGATCTGGAGGACTTCATCTCCCAGATGACTGCCAACATCGCGAAATCCCTGGACCAGCTGAGGCTCATCATGGTCCAACTGCGGGAACCAACACGCGCCCTGGCCCAGAAGCAGCCGCCAAGGACTCAGGAGCAGCTGTTCGAGCTTCTACGTAGGACCTACGACTGCAGCGCGTCCAGCTGTACCAGGAGTTATACGCGAAGACCCAGGCCGACCGTCAGGTAACCGCGGATTTCCTAACCCGGAAGATGTCTTTGTTGCAGAAGCTAGCACCAGGTATGCCGGAAGCCGACAAGATCCACCTTCTACGGAAGCTGCTCCGTCCCGAGGTAGCGGTCTACCTTAGCGGCCACTTCAACAGCGTGCGAGACCTAGCGGACGCAGCCATCGCCACCGTGGACACCCTCCAGTCTACCAAGAAGGCGACCAACCCCTTCAGGTGAGTATGAATAATGGCATTTGTTTCAGAGCGCTAGTGGACACCGGCGCCTCTATCAATGTCATCAACGCGAAGTTCGCCCCGGGAGCCAGGAAAGTCGCCACCAAACTCCCACTGGCTAGCGGTAGCCTGAAGATGTCCTGCAGCGGGAAAGCGGAACTCGCCATCATCATCTCCGGTTACGAACACGCCGCCAAATTCATCGTCAGCCGCGACCTCCGAGAGGACTGCATTCTGGGGATGCCATGGTTACAAGAGCAGCAAGCGACGGTGGACATCGTCAGAGGCTGCCTGTACCTGGGAATCGGGGAACGGAAGACCGTCTTCTGGACCAAACCACCCCCTAAGACGGAATCCATAAGTATCGGGGAAATTGATCACAGTTTCCCAACGGACGCGCAAACCCGGTTTAAAAATTTAATTTCAGATTTCCCCGCGCCATTCAACACCACCCAGGGGATGACGACAACGAGCAGCACCAGGCATAAGATCGACGTGACGGAACGGAAGCCAGTCTGCCAACGACCATATCGCGTGTCGGATGAAAAGAAGTGGATCATCCAAGAATAGGTGGAAGAAATGCTGGCCCAAGGCATCATCGAGGCTTCCACATCGCCGTACTCCAGCCCGGTGGTCCTGGTGAAGAAATCCGACGGCACACCCCGGTTCTGCGTGGACTACCGCAAGCTGAACGCAATCACCACCAGCGAGCCATCACCGATGCCCATCATACAAGAGACCCTGCGTGACCTGGGGGATGCAGCAGTGTTCACCCGTCTGGACTTGAAGAGCGGGTACTGGCTAATCCCTATGGACGAGGGATCCAAGCAGCTCACCGCCTTCAGCACCCCGGATGGAGGCCACTACCACTTCAAGGTCATGCCTTTCGGACTCCGCAACGCCCCGGCGACGTTTCAACGCCTGATGAGCCAGGAAGTACTCGCAGGATACCTCCGTAAGTTCTGCATGGTATACCTCGACGACATAATCGTTTACAGCTCCGACTACGAGACCCACCTCCGACATCTCGCTTTAGTCTTGGAGAGACTATCGCAACACCGCCTCCGGTTGTCCATCAAGATGTGTGCCTTTGGAAAGGCGTCCCTCGACTTCCTCGGCCACACCATCCACCCGGGAATCATCACGCCCCATCGGAAGCACGTAGAGCAGATCCGGCAGCTGTCCGTACCGACCAACAAGGACAAACTCCGGAGTTTCCTTGGCGTTTGTGGATGGAGCCCCTGGTGGTCCAGACCGACGCGAGCTCCATCGGCATCGGGGCCATAGTCTACCAGGAGAACGACGACGGGACCAAGAGGATCGTCTGCTTCGACAGCGAGCGCCTTAAACCAACGTAGCAGCGGTACCACATCAACGAGCAAGAGTGCCTGGCCCTGACATGGGCCCTCCGACGCTACGGACCGCTACTAGAGGGGAAACGCTTTAAAGTCCGGACGGACAGTAAAGCCCTTACCTGGTTACAATCGTTCAAAGAGGAAAAGGCAAAACTACTCAGATGGGCTTTGTTTTTACAGGAATTCGACTTCGACCTGGAGCATTGCCGCGGTACCCAGAACGAATTCGCGGACGTTCTATCGCGAGACCCCGAGGACGAGACCACCCACGACGCGCGACCAGCCTCACCGGAGCTCCACGCCCTGACCACCATAGTCGACGAGATCAAGCGGGCCCAAGACGAGGACGAGGAGACGCTGGCGAAACCCCTTCATCCCCGAAGATGAAGGCATCCGATCCGCGTACGAGCAATTCGAGGGACACCGATCCGTAGACGCTGTACGTGCCACCCGCAGCCCGAGAAAAGGTACTCAAGCAATACCACGACGACAGCGGACACCCCGGACGGGACGAGTCCCACACCGCCATCCGCCGGAGATACTGCTGGCCGCAACTAGCCCGCAACGTCGCCCTCCACGTCCAACAATGCGTGACCTGCGCCGCCGTGAAAAGAGGTAAGTTACAGACTAACGCTCCTTTGCAGGCACGCCAGCCAACCCGACCATGGCACACCGTCAACATCGACATCATGGGGCCCTATCCACCAACAGCTTCTGGAAGAAGATACATCCTGGTGATCGAAGACGCCTTCACGAGATGGGTCGAGGCATTCGCGATGCGGGACGCCACCAGCCAGTTCATGTGTCGACTAGCGGAAGAGGAAGTCTTTCATCGGTTCGGCTACCCGAAAGTCATCCTCACGGACAACGGTACCCAGTTCACCAGCGACCTCTGGAGAACCACGTGCAGAAGATGGGGCGCGACCCACCACACGACGGCGATCTACCACCCCCGAGCGAACCCGGTCGAACGACGCAACCAGGAGATCAAGAAGGCCCTCCGCACGCGACTTCAGGGACAACCCCACGACGAATGGGTCCGCCATCTACCGCGAGTCCTCCGCGATCTCCGCCTCCGGACCAACGCCGCCACGCGATCGAGCCCTGCCTAGCTGCTGTTCGGGTACGAGCCACTTCAGCCAGGGGACCAACAGCTTCCGGAACAACAGGAACCGCCATCCACCGAGTACCGACAGAGGGAAGCCAACGCCAACCAACTTCGGTATCACCGGAGATACCAGGGGCAGCCGGCTGCACCAGTCGCCCGGGTAGGAGAGGATGTCATGGTACGCGCCCACATCCAATCCAACGAGCAGCGGAAGATCCACGCCGGTTTCGCGCCGAAATGGTTGGGACCCTACAACATCCGGAACATCTTCGACGGGAGGGTCTACACGGTCGACAAAGGGGGACAGCAGGTGAAGTACCACGCAGACCACATCCGGCCAGCACCACGACGCCCAGCGCTTCGCACACCGCCTCCGGCATCACCACCACCGCACTCGGAAGAAGACGCTTTGCAGGCCATGCCGTCGTCTCCGAGGGGGGCGAATTGACACCGACAACCACGTGCTCCACAACGCCAGCAGCCTGCAATTGGAGAATCCGGCCAGCCAACCACGATGCAGCACCAGCCTGGAGGAGGGACCGACATCGTAACATTTAAGCGCTTCACGCGAGACGCTCGCTCTCATTATTTTTCCGATTTTTGCCATAACCACTATCATATTTTGTTATTGTATATATTTGGATGAATATATGACTTTATTTTGTGTTATAATACTGCCGTATTATTGCGTTAACCTTTCTTTCCTCTTAATAGCTTTATTTGGTAACTCTGAGTAACTACGAGCCGTTCAACAGTAACAAAGTAAACATAAATCCAAGTATGGAATAGCATTCTCTTGTTGCCAATAGATGGCGCTCGCACATTTGTCAGTGTAGTGTCAGTGGAATTATTAGCGATTACTGATCTTTCTTTTGAGATTTCTAATTGGGACGCGCCAATAAATATAGATGGCGCTGTACAGCAACAAAATTAACCAAAATGACTTTGATATGCGGTAGGTGATTATGCAGGTAATCAATGAGACACATGCTTTAGTTGTAACATAAGCTTCAAACCTTTCAAATTGACAATTATCCTACCGCATACTCAGTTTTTATAAAATTCTACTAGAATGCATGTCAGCCTTTAGCGCGTCTCAATACTCAAATGGAAAGAAATGGCATTTTTAAAATAAATTTTAGGTATAACTAAAGAATTGCCCCATCAAACATATTTTGACCAAACTATTGTCATTTTAACGGAAATAATATGCTGATTCTGAATATGCAAATCATTTTGGAGCAAATGGTCCAAATTTGGGAATCAAAAGTAAAAAATGCTTAATCTCAATTGCAATAAATAATCTAAAAATATTTAAGTACAAGCATTGTGTTTTCATTCATTCATTCATGTGTCTCGGTATATTTTTTACAGCCAGCGCTACCTAGCGCTGGATGACCAAAAGAGAGGCGAGGATCCGAGCTTGAATTCTTTTTTCGTATCAATCAGTAAAAACAGCAGTGTTTTAAGAGTGCGTTAGTTAGTAAAGCTTACCCATTAGGGTAAGCAGTTGGCACCTAGTAATTATATTAAGTTTCTATAATTGGCAAATTGTATAATTTACAATTACACAATTTGTGTAATTTACAATTACACAATTTAGTTAGGTTAGGTTTAGGTTAAGTTAGGTTATGTTTAGGTTATAGTTAGGTTAGATCTGGTTAGGTTAGATCTGGTTAGGTTAGATCTGGTTAGGTTTAGGTTAGGTTAGATCTGGTTAGGTTTAGGTTAGGTTAGATCTGGTTAGGTTCAGGTTGGTTAACTTACGTTAGGTTAGGTCGAAAAAAAAACCAATTTGCTTTTGCATAGTGTTTTGGCTAGGCAGTCGCGTTCTTATGGAGGTTAGGTTGATAGCAACCAATTTTGAAGGCTTAGGGACGTTTGCCCCAAAAATGATTTATATATTTAGAATCGGCAAAGAATCTCCGTCAAAATGACACCAATTTGGCCAAAACATGTTTGGTGGAGAAATTCTTTAATTGTTCCAAATTTTATTATTATCAATCAATTCATTTTTAGTAAACCTAAAAGGGTCAGTGCTTTTTGAAGCACGAGTGTGCGAACACATGTTTGCGTTTAAACCGTTACATTCGCAAAATGTCATTTTGAAAGTGATGAGTTGAAAAAATTATTTTTCTGGCCTATTTCGCTGAAAAGTTTCTAATTAATTTTTAAGTTGTAAAGAGCTGCCTTATAAAACGCGGGGCCGTCTAAAGTGCGTTCCGGGAGACGCGTTGAACCTGCCTCGCGGCGTTCCTGCTTTTCGGTGGGTAATTGTAATAACACTTTTTCAAAATATTACAGTAGCTCTTAACAGGATCAAAACTATTCTTGGTGTATAAATATTGCCCTAAGCTGAATTTACCTTTTTCCTTTCAAACTTCTTGTACAGATGAGGAGAAAATGGGAATTTTATCATAATTACCATCCCTCACTCTACTGTATTCTGTAGAAAAATTTAAATACGAACAATTACATGATTCCTACGATTCTACGAAAAACAGGCAAGTGCACAATTACCCCATTACACACTGAACGCACGCACAATTACCCTCACTGACCCTATTATAAAACAACTGAAGACTCAAAAGTGAAATTCAAGGAGAGCTTTCGCGAGTTTCGTGGAGATGAATAATAGCTTTTTTGAAAAATAGTAGGCCTTGGTGTATTTCAGAAATGTAGAAATTCAAGAACTACCACTAAAAGAACATTTCTGAAGACATAAATCAAATTTAGAACAAAGTTAAAATACAGAAAAGTTATTTTTATTATTATCACAAAATGATTTATCACAAACGTGTGTGAGTTAAACTTAAAAGTTCTTTTTTACAAACAGAAGAAAAACGAGGTCGAAATCAAGCTCCTCCTACTTGTGTATTATATGTGTAAACAAAAAATTTGAAATTTATTTGGCGCGGTTTCAAAATGGAACAATTGAATGCTAATTGGATTCCGTTTTATTGCATGATTCAGATTGTTTTCTCTATCTGTCTTTTTCTAAATTTACTCACAATAAGCTTAAAAGTGTTATTGTTTTGTTTTAATAGTAGTAATCGAGAGTAAATTTTGCATGATAAGCACAAGAGCGAGACAGAGTCCACATGTTTATAACTATGTCAAAAACAAATACAAGGGAAATATTGTTTTGGGTTGCCCTAAATATAAAGGAAAGGTTGCCCTAATGACCACAGGCCCATAAAATTCCTATCAAATGGTTTCTTTTGTTCGTAAATTATCAAAGATCTAAAGTGGTTGAAACGAACTAAATCAAATGACGGGTTCGCGCCAGTAGTCGGTTTGATATCGGGTTATATCGGTGGCCGCCGAATCTCGCGGACGGAATCCAGCAGAATGCGCGAAAGCTTTACGTACTTCGTACTACTAACATTAACAAAAACATTGCTTGGCTGCAATAATATTTTGAATTAGACTTTGTATATCGTCGGTGGATTGCACATAGCGACTGCACGAGAAGCTTTTTATCAGCTGCAAATACAAGGGGCGTGCCTTTCTGACGGGGTGCTTAACCTCATGCCCTTCTCTAACCTAGAACCAACCCGGAATTTCTGAATGAATTTGTCTTTTGTTTTTACCTGTATCTGGGCAGCTGTAACTTCAGTGGGTTTCGCAGGGATGCGGGTGTTTTAACACGGCGTAAAAGTTACACAGCACACACTTAGCAGGGCACATAAACAAATAAAATTTAAACTAAATTTTACTAAGCAAGCGTACGTCGCACCACTGTGAAAGCAAGCAGCTGACAGAAAGTGCGATACATGCATTTCAGATTCGGGTTATTCCGTTTCTTGCCGGTTGTGGGTGCCGCACACTTCAAAAGAGCAAGTGCTTCAAGCGCGAAATTCAAACATTGTGAATTATTGATTAAGCTCTTTTATTTGTAAAAAGACTTGCTTATTTCTATCCGGTTCATTACATTTACATAAATAGTATAAATACAAAACTTCTTTAGTAAATTCTCTTTTGAAATTTTGTTTTTTATGAAAAATTGCTGCATAGAATTTTTGCGCTATTCTGCTGTTTTTGTTTCATGTTACATAACAGGGATTTTTCAACAACACGCGGAAATTTAAACTCGGAGAATTATTAAATTGGAGCGGAAGAGTTTTTATTTTCGATTTGAGCTAAATTTAGTAATTTAAAATTATCCGTAAATGTAACTCAAAAATTGCAATCAAGAATTTATGATTGGTAATTAACTTGACTTTTAGAGTTTAATTTATAATTTCTTGGGCTGTATACAAGCTGGAGGAGTGATTTATTAGAATTCATTGTAAAGTTACAACAATGCCGTATAGTATACGTACTACATAGGTGTACCTAACTTTTTGTCTACCTAAGTTGGGACGTAACTACAGGTGTAGTCCCGTGTATTAAAATTCTGCCCGAATTCTTTTTATAAAATCGTTGTTTTTCAAGTTGAAAAAGTAGTGAACTATTTAACAGAGATTTTTTATTCAATAAGAATTCTATTCTGTTTTAAGTGATGATCTCATCAGTATATTCTTTAAATGGCAACCCCTAGTTATGTTTTAATGATTTGACTATTAGATCCTTCAATTATTTAAATGATAGTAGTATAAAATTTTTGAAATCTTACATAAGAAGATTTTTCAAGAAATTAATTATTGAATGTTTAAAACGCATTGGTTAATTTTTTTATCATAGTATCTAAAAAAGATAAAAGTCGTATTATTAGGAAACAATCGAGGGGTATCTCACTCACCAAAATTATGACGTCAATAAAGTTAGCACCCCCACTTTGTCAAATTTCAAAAATTTTAGTGTCATGATTTTGGACTAATTTTGCACCAATGCAAAAAAATTTTGGCCAACCCCTATTCATCAGAAATGAAGATTTTAAGTGGGGGTGCTGACTTGAGCACAAGCTATCACCCCCACCATATAAATATAAATGATAATCAATTTAAACTAGGCTATAATTTTGGACTAATTAAAGACTATTCATTAGCATATAATACATTTTCGAAATCAACCCCTAAATAGAAAATTACCCTACATGAATAATACCACAAAATTAAAAACGATGAAATTCAGGAAAACACTGTAACATAATTTTGGACTAATTAAAGACTATTCATTAACATATAATAAATTTTCGAAATCAACCCCTAAATAGAAAATTACCCCACATGAATAATACCACAAAATAAAAATGATGAAATTCAGGAAAACACCATATCATAATTTTGGACTAATTAAAGACTATTCATTAGCATGTAATACATTTTCGAAATCAACCCCTAAATAGAAAATTACCCCACATTAATAATACCACAAAATTAAAAATTATGAAATTCTGGAAAACACCATTATCATAATTTTGGACTAATTAAAGACTATTCATTAGCATGTAATAAATTTTCGAAATCAACCGTATAACCTACAACTTCAGGTTGATTAAGGACTACTGATTGACAGATAACTCATTTTTGAAATCAACCCCTAAATTGATAAAATCCTCTTTCCTATGAATAATATCGCGATTTAAAGATGATAAAAATTAAAAAAAACTCTACCATAATGTTGAATTAATTACTTTGGACTAATTTAAATTGATTTATCATTTATATTTATATGGTGAAGATGCTAGTTTGAGCTCAAATCAGCACCCCCACTCTAAAATCTCCATTTCTGATGAATTAGGGTTGACCCAAAATTTTTGAATTGGTCCAAAGTTAGTCCTTAATTAGTCGAACATTATAGTAGGGTTCTTTTTCTAATTCTTAGCATCTTTAAATCGCGACATTATTCATGGGAAAGGGGATTTTATCAATTTAGGGGTTGATTTCAAAAATGAGTTATCTGTTAATCAGTAGTCCTTAATCAACCTGAAGTTATAGGTTTTATCAGCACTGTTTGTTATTTGATTTCTTGGTTTTACTCACAAGGGGCGATTTACCAATTTTAGGGGATGATTTCAAAAATGGGTTTTGCGATAATGAATAGTCCTTAATTAGTCCAAAATTATGTTATGGTGTTTTCCTGAATTTCATCATTTTTAATTTTGTGGTATTATTAATGTCTATTTAGTCATTTTCTATTTAGGGGTTGATTTCGAAAATTTATTACATGCTAATGAATAGTCTTTAATTAGTCCAAAATTATAGCCTAGTTTAAATTGATTTATCATTTATATTTATATGGTGGGGGTGCTAGCTTGAGCTCAAGTCAGCATCCCCACTCTAAAATCTTCATTTCTGATGAATAGGGGTTGGTCAAAAATTTTTTGAATTGGTCCAAAATTAGTCCATAATTAGTCCAAAATTATGACACTAAAATTTTTGAAATTTGACAAAGTGGGGGTGCTAACTTTATTGACGTTAAATTATGTATACCTATTGCCGCTTTACGGCAATAACTGTCTTTATTCCTGTATTCTCACTTGTTATTCCCGTATTACCGTTTTTATTCCTTTATTTTCGTCTGTGTTGCTGTATTCCCGTCTCTATTTCCGTATTGGCGTATTTATTTCCGTATTCCATGCATGATCTTAGCAGTGGGTGTATTAGAATGAAAGGTGTTTTATTGTTATTGGTTTTATTGATAATTTTGCAAAAGGTCGTGGCTCCACTAAGAAAGATTTAAACAAAATTCC
Organism: Agrypnus murinus; assembly: GCA_929113105.1. NCBI lineage: Eukaryota > Metazoa > Arthropoda > Insecta > Coleoptera > Elateridae > Agrypnus > Agrypnus murinus. The sequence goes on along the minus strand of OV816028.1, from coordinate 23,948,619 downwards.
TCAATAATAAAAAATCTGTAAAAAATAGTTAAATCATAATATACAATGCGTTTCAAAAGTCTGGAACTATTGAAATAAAATTCAAACAAAAATTTTTTGAGACAAACGCTCTGACAGGTCAATTTTGGTTTTAAAAAAGAGATCTTTTTATATCCACTGAATTTTTCGATCGTCATTTGTTTTTGACTTATGACGTCATCGGATTTTTTTTTAAATTGCAACCCATATTTTTTTTGATGGATTTGGATAGAGCTTGAAATTCTGGAAACAGAAATATGTACAAGTACAACCTTGACTTTGATAGTTTCTGAAATACGAGGCATTAAATTAAATTGGAGCAATTCGTCCAGAAACTCTCCGGAATGTGTTACAAGATTTTGAGTATCGCCTAGGATATTGCCAAGAAGTAAATGGGAATCAGTTTGAACATCTTATTTAGTTTAGTTATGACAATAAGGTTGTTAACTTGCTCGTTTCTACAGTAAAATAAAAAAAAATGAAAAAAATTTAGCGCTACTTCAGCTTTTTTTCCAAATTTTGAGCTTGATTGTCTTGTAAACTATCAAGGTCAAGGTCATACTTGTGCATATTTTTATGTTCAGAATTTCAAGCTCTATCCAAATCCATCAAAAAAAATATGAGTTGCAATTTAAAAAAAAATTCAATGACGTCATAACTCGAAAACAAAAGGCGATCGAAGAATTAAATTTATACAAAAATATGTGTTTTTTAAAACTAAAGTTGACCTGTCAGAGCGTTTGTCTCAAAAAGTTTTTGTTTGAATTTTATTTCAATAGTTCCAGACTTTTGAAACGCACAGTATATACATTACATTTTTAAGTGCTGTTAAAGTAACTGCGAACGGAATACGTGAAAAGAAGAACTTTAAAAAATATATCATCAGATAGACAGATTCAAAGACACTTTGAAATAAATAACAAAATTCTTGTTTACTGTTTTAAGATTTTTTGAGTATTATAACCACAGAAATATAAAATTACAACTGCTAGAAGCAGCTACAGCTCATATCGGCAACTTTAACCCCTAGATGCTAGTGATAGAAATGGTTTGTCTATTAAGCGCAATTCCAAAAGTTTACACGCTGGGAACTAATATGAGAGCGCTGCAAGTGCAAGTTAAATTCAATTTTTGAATTTAAAAATATAAAAATTAAAAAGTATAAAAAATACTAATCCACACAGCGAAAGCTTCAATATAAAATAAGAATCACTTAAATCGGCCTAGTAGAACTCTCAAACAAACTGGAACAAAAAAAAGCCTTGTGTTTTAAATCGACTGCAGTCCTTACGTCTAGCCATAGCCTTTCATCATTGAGTGTTTAATATTCGTATTGTTCTGATGTATAGACAAACCCTTGCATGTCGCCATACTTCTCCTATACGAGTTTTACAAGACCGATTTGCTAATTGTTTTCTATAAAACAAAATGCGTAATGGAAATTGAGAAGAATGGAGCGTGTTATTCCTATTGCCGAGTTTATTTCTCAGTTTTGCAGCGTATTCCCCATTTATTGCCGCGTATTCTCTATTTATTACCACTTATTCCTGTGTATTCGCGTTTATTTCTGTTTATTGCCGCTTATTCCTTTGTATTCCCGTTTATTCTGTTTATTTCCCATATTGCCGAGTATTGCTCATTATTTCCGATTCATAGCAACTTATTCCCGAGAAACTGTACACCTATTGCCGAGAGTGAGAGACCCCTCGGAAACTAATGTGTACCTCTATACTTACTATGATGAGGACCCAGATCTTCGATACAAAGTTATATGCACATGCCCATAATAAACATAAAACATGCTTCAAAACAAAAAAACACACATATCTCTAGGTGACTTTTGTATTATTAAGTTAAGAAATATCCATTCCAGAAAATAAAATTTAAACTTTGAACAGTTGGTAATCAGCAACACCGCCAAGATCTGGACCGTTTTCATCTTAAATTAACGCCGAAAATGAAGTCAGTATTCAAATTACAGCAAAAAGAAAAGTATCATCTTTTTAAATTCGGCTTGTTCACGAGCTCACTCAACACGATCCTGAACTACGTTTGCAATTTTGCGAAATAACGATGAACTTTCATCACCTTAATGAACGTTTCCAGCGCCAGATCCTTTTTACGGATGAAGCACTATTTTTCATGAATGAAACAGTTAAGCATCAAAACTGCAGGTGCTGGAGTAGGGAAAATCTTCATTGGATGGTTGAAGCACACACTCAACATCCACAAAAAGAAACGTTTTCGAAAAGATACTTTACCCAAAACAAAATGATCTAGATGTGTCAAATAATGTCATTTAGTACCAACAAGATGGTGCAACGCAACATTATGCACCCTGTCCACAATTTTTTAAATGCTTTTTTTCTTGCAAGACGAAGGCCAATAGAGTGACCGTCTAGATCGCCAGGCCTTACATCCCCCGATTTATCTTTTATTGGGTTATTTAAAATCAAAAATATATTCTACTAGACCCACAAAACGTCAAACAAAGATGTGATAAATCGTATTATAGACAGGTAATTCAAGGAATTGCTGAAGGTGTTATTCATGCCTTAAGAGAACTTGTGGATAGACTTGCTTAATGCCTAGAAGTGAATGAATGGAATTTATCTGTTATTGTTTATTTTCGTTGTTAATTGGAATATCACAGAAAAATTCTGACATCAACACTGAAAAACAAATGAACGTCGAAAAATGGTTTTGACATAGAAAATATCACTTGTTTTATTAGTTTTGTATGGTATGCTCCATACTTTTGAAGCGCTCTGTATCTCTGGAAGTAAAAGAGGTATTTAAAATTTATTAAAACGCTCCAACATGGAGGGGGAATTATCATGACGCATAAGTTAACCTTTCCTATTTAACCCCTTAGGCTCTAGCTACCCCAACCAAAATATTACAAATGGTATCACCAACCTTGCGATACCTCATTAAAAAGCTCATAAAAAATGCTATTCAATGGTACATATTTATTTTGACTGAATGTTTGTGGAACATTTCGAATGAACTATAAATGAAAATTTATACTCTTTTTAGATCAATAAAATGCAATAATTAAGAAATTAATGGATTTTTCGTGATTTAAGATTGAAATAATAGTTTACAATGTTTTGTAAAGGCTTCTTAGTGAAATATTAAAACTTTATCAATTTTTTGCATTGTTCATAACCTTGTTATAAAAATGAACAATCATGTTCCTTATTTTGATGTTTTACGTACACTACGTACAGGTATTTCGTGTTAACAGCTATTTTATTGCAAACCTTCTCAGAGTAGTGTGTAGAATAATATATGTAGTTGCGTACTTTGTGAAGTGGGTGGCCACATTGTCAAGAGTCCAACTTTTATTCAGACGGCCCGGGTTCGATCGCGAAACCGACAAGATAGTTTTCTCGTTGATAAAGCCTCAGTACACTTCGCTGTGCTGTCAGATGGGCAAGTTAAGCGGTCGGTCTCGACAACCACATAAAGATATTTCTGTAGTTGGGTTTAAAAATAACACCGCCCTATAACACGCACAAGCATGTATTTCCCAAGCAGCATCTAAGTAGCGGTAACTGAGATCGGCACTTTGATTGAGTAGCTGTTACGTAACTACAACTAAATTTATGACTTTATAGTATAAACAATTACTTCAATTTGGAATATTTTAGTAATTATGTTGTTACTTCTACTATTTATTAGAACTATGTAGTTCTATTACTTCTAAGTAGCTTTTTAAAGTATGTGGAACGGTATTGCTACTTAGTATAATTACTTTAATGTTCTTGCAACTTCAAGTGATATGATTGTAGCAGTAACTTGCCCGAAGCTACTTTAAAATTTTTAAAACTTTAAAGTAGCACCGAAAGTTCCTGCCACCGATCTGAAACCTTTAAAGTAACTGAACTATACAGTAGTATTGAAAGTAAAACTTACGTTTATGCTACACAGGAGAATCACTTGAAAGTAATTTTCACTATCTATTTTGCATCAGAATTACTAGAAAGTATTATTATATTAAAAAAATTACAGTGAAGTGACAGTAACTTCTAAAGAGGCATATATCCTGTAGGATAGTTTGGAATTTGGAGTTTAATTGTGTTTTGCAGTGGTAGTAGTTTTTCAAGTTTTTAGTAAAAAAATCAAAGGCAAATGCAATAAGAAAAAAGAAGAATTTTAAATATACCTTTTATAGAAAATTAAAACAGCAATTAGGTGAAATTAGTGGAAACAAAATCAACTGTTTATAATACAAAATAGAAAATAATAGGGATGAGAACACTGGTAAACCATCATGTAGTAAACAAGGGAAAAATATATTCCCCATTTTTCTTTCGTCGCTACAACTTTAAAGTAAGCCATAATTAAATAATAATTGTTGTTAAGTAGCAATCAGTATAAAAATATTGGTTGTTTGTTTACGATTAACGTTTAAATTTAAGGTTAAGTTCCAATGGGAATTTATCAGTGACATTAAGAGCTAGAAAGTGGCTACGGAAACGTTGACGTCGTTTTATAGTAAGAGTCACTTGAAAGTTCCAGCATTTTTTAACTTATTTTATACTTCGTGGTAACAACAACCTAGAAGTAGAATTTGTTTAGTTCCCGTTACTGCTTATAAAGTGCCACAAACTTTAGACACACATTTTACAGATAATACTACTTTAAGGTGACTTTTTTAAAACTACTCCATATTTACTTGTCAAAAAAATTGAAGGCTATTAATCAATTCGCAATTTGTTGCAATTGTTAAAAAGTGTTTTACTATAACTCTAAATAAAGATAACAAATCGATGCCAAATTGTGCCTTAGGAATAAAATAAAATGGTTTCTATCATGTTTATGAATTTATAAGTATTTTTGTCATATTTTATTCAAGACATTTTTTATTAAAAAATATATTTAAAGTTGTTATTTTTCGATCTATCATCATAATAAAAATAGAATAACGAAACATTTCATCTCTTTATGTATTATGTACGTATTACAAATAAAATAGTAATCCTCTTTGTCAAAGAGAAAAAGAGTTCCTCGAAAGTAGCAAATACTACGCCGCCACGTTCCCGCTACTTAACCTAAAGGTAGCTGGACAAGTTCCGGAGAGGTTACTGCAACGTATCTGCTACCCGAGAATTGTTCCCCATTTTGGTTCCAGGCACGTAACAATACCGTAGCAATTACGTTCTTGTGACTAACGGCAAAAACTTTTATAGTTCCAACGGTGGTTGCTGGTACGTAGCGGTGACTAAAAATGCTGCTTGGGTTACTTCGGTGGTTTGGCAACGTTTATAACAGTTAACATTTATACAATATACTAAATCGTAGTGATAGAAGAAAAGTTATTAACAATTTAAGGCGCGTACAACCGTTTCGATGCAAAGCTTCAAACAACTTTACGAAAATTTCAGTTGTAGACGCAGTAGACGTATAAAACCTTATTAAACAAAAAGTTTTGCATACGGGTTTTGGAAGCGTATTGTACGTAGTTTAAGCTATATTTAACGTAAGTTTGATCAATATTGGTTGACTATTTATCAACATTGTAACAATCGAACCGGAGCCATTCTGTAGCTATTTTTTTTACAAACAAATCATATACGGAACATATTTTCGTAGGAAGTCATCATGATGAGCTAAGCAAAACAAACTGCATCGAAAACGGTTGTACGCATCTTAAATTGTTAATAACTTTTCTGCTGTCACTACCATTTAATACGTACTACATATTTTATTCTACACACTATTGTTTCCACAATAAAATAGCCGACTGGACTATTAATAAACATTTGCTTCTCAAGTAAAACTTATAATTTACTGTTTGTTTCATTCAAGTGGAAGTGAAAATTTATTGTAGGAAGCATTGCAAATAATGTTGCTTACCATACTTCAAGAGCTCGTATATTTTTCAAACATAGTTTACACCATGGTTCTATAAATTCCTGTGCATTATAAGTACTGCAATGGCATTCAATGAATTACATTCCGACAGAAACGTGAGTTAGAAGTATTTCCAAGAACTTATTGCGAAATATGAGCAAACAAGAGCTGTTTGCAATCGAGAAAGCAAACAACTTAGGCACCCAATAAACATTTTTATTTATACACGGTGATTCAGTACCTAATCATCGGACTTTGAGGATAAGCTTCTTTGGTCATTAGAAACATAAAATCTTAGTTACATTTTTTGATTAAATGAACTTGAAAATTTCGAAAATTTTGCCAGACATTTTCAGAAAAGTACGTATATTTGATGCAGGTCAGTGTTGATAAGTCGAATAAAAATAAATGCAAGATCTTTAGAAATTGACACCATAAGTAAAACGTGACATCTGTTTAAAGATGCACAACGAGGATGCAAACGGCGCACATTCCATTTTGGATGTGTTCTATTAATCCGGGGGATTCCCTTGTATTCTAATAGGAAACGCAGACAGAAATGGCATCATTTTAATACTGACCCATTTAATAATATCATTAAATTCGATTTGTTATGCGTTAATAAACAGATATTAGTTTTAATTAAGTAAAGACATGTTTAGCTAATTTGATCTATCCATTAATAGGTATTGTAATTTTTTATTGGAATTCTAGAAAGTTACATCAGTAAAACCTTATTGTTCTTTTTGATGTTTTGATACAACGACCCTGATTTGATGATTGATGTACTGTTACGTTTTATTTTATTAAAAGCTGCAGTGTAAGGGGTTTGCAATTATTTGAGAAACCAAATAGTATTGTGTATCTCATTGAACTTGACCTGAGAATATGTGTCACTATGACGTGTACTATAATTTTTTATTCACAAACCTGCAGTATTGTATTACACATAGGGGTTAATGTGCGTATTAAAACAATTTGAAATTGTCTTAGTAATCAGAAATACATGATATCCATCGAGAGGTCGTTGCTCAACATGCTTTGTTTATTTATTTCTGTTTATCTGTTGTTATTCTACGAAACACTTGGTCAAAATAAAGACGTGTTTATTACTTTATTACGCTATCCTTGCACATTGTAAGAAACAAGTAGTATCGTATATCTGCTTAAACTTTTTAAAATATGTGTCATGTGCATTCATACTATTAAATTTGAAAACATTAGGCTGAACTGAACTGAAGAAAAATGGTATATAGGAATTTTCTTTCATTAATGGTTATCTAAGCTAATCTAATAAAAATCTTGCCGACAAGAGTTGAGCACTTATGATCTTACTGTTGATAATTTTTATCTCGTAGCCAACACATTTATATTACAGCTTAAATAATGCGATTTTTTAAAATTTCAAGCAGAGATTTTTTATAAAGAGTAGGCTGAACGAGTCAATTGTAGGTTTTATTTCTTCCACGATATGTGCGCTTGATCTCTGAGAAATATTAGATGTTTGCATTCAACTAGGAGTCAGTTAAAAATCACGAAAAATCAGTAAAATGCACTATTTTCAGCACCGTGTTATTTTTCGGGGGTATTGATTGTGTGAATTTATATTATTTGCACAAAAACTACTATCTTTTAGCTTTGAAATGCCGTCTTGAACGTGTATTTATCTTTAATAGACAAATTTTTACAGCTAAAAATATTAATTCATAAAAATGACGATTTTTAAATGCTTTAACTAGGGAGGCGGGAACTGACGCATGCGAAAATTAAATGACGATGGATTTCCTTCCTTGGAATCCTAAAGAAGATTCTCACAAAGTTTGAGCAAAATCTAAAGTAGCGGAGCAACAAGAAGAATTTTTTTTAGACGATTTTGTATGGATTGACTCAATACTATTAAAATGAATTCGTGGAATTTAAAAAGGGGGACATAGTTTTTGGAACTATTTTATAGTAGTATTTTATGAAGTAATTTAACCTACATACATTTTTACTTAAGAACTATTATTAAAATGAATCCGTGGAAATTTAAAAAGGGTTAACTAATTCCTGGAACTATTTTATAGAGTAGATTTCTATGAAAGAATTTAACCTACATTTTTACTTACTAACTGCTATTAAAATGAATTCGTGGTAATTTAAAAAGGGTGAACTAATTCCTAGAACTATTTTCTAGAAGTATGCTATGAAAGAATTTAACCTACATTTTTACTTACTAACTACTATTAAAATGAATTCGTGGTAATTTAAAAAGGGTGAACTAATTCCTAGAACTATTTTCTAGAAGTATGCTATGAAAGAATTTAACCTACATTTTTACTTACTAACCACTATTAAAATGAATTCGTGGTAATTTAAAAAGGGGGATAAAATTTTTGGAACGATTTTATAATAGTATTACCTAAAATCTAACCCACATTTTTACTTCTTAACTATAGTGGAGGAGCGTTAGGCAAAAAATGATCGTTATCTTGGAACCGGTTAAAACTACTCGAATTTTAATGATTCTTTTTTTCTTTCTTTTTTTTATATAAATAGTGATTTAAAGAGGGTGTAGTGCAAAAAAATGAATTTTAGAATAAAAAAATATATTATTAAAGTCAAGATTCTAATTACATTTATTGTACGTAAAACTAAATATCTATGCGGGTTACTCAGGGATGCATAACAGCAAACTCATAATGTAGGGAGCGAAGTTCATTTCTTATTTTCATTTGGAATGCGTAAAATCTGTATAATCGTCGAAAAAGTATCAAGTTGTTTTCTGCTATTCTATTATCTACTTCGTTTTTGTTATTGTTGTGTGCTTCGTTACTGTTATTTGTTTCGTATTGTTATTACTAGGTATAGGATTTCTATGCATTTGCATGTTTTTTCTGCTTATAGCAAACATATTCGTCGTCATTAATGCGAAGGGACGTATCTCGAAAAATAGCAAAAATGAGATAATGACACACAACGCTTCATCTTGATACTGTCTTTAACATATTAGACAATTACAGCCTAATTGTTTACTGATTAGAAGATATTATTTAAAAAATGAGGACCTAACTCCTAAATTAAAATATTTTTTTGTCACAAACGGGCGTATTTCGTCATTGTTTTCAATGTTTAGAGGTTTTAATTATTGCATAGTACGTATTCTATTGTAATTACTTAAGAAGTGTGTCTACACTTGTTTTAACTAAAAAATACTTGAATTACAAAAATGTTGGTTTAGTATTTTGTAAATTCCCTTTGCAGCAAAATAAACTTTTAAATTGTGATAATGATTTATAACTTGCAATAAACCATAGAAATCCATCTGGGCAAACCTGCCTGTAATTTATGGTAAGTATTTACATCTGTTTATTTTTAAAAACTAGCTGCATATTTTATATTTGAGAAAATTCTTAAAAATTTTCTAACCTAACCTAACCTAACCTCATCATAATATATTCTCGTTGAATCATAAATACCATCAGATAAGTGTAATAACTATTACGTCCATTCTCATTTTTAAATTTATCATACACATTTTTGATTATATCTCAAAAGTGTTTATCTAGATCTTAGATGAAGATAAGTTAATTCTCAGTTTTAATAATAAGAATCAAAATACGTTTTAGCAAAAACGAGACATTATTCGTAATTTAAAAATATTACACCATAATAACTTCTAATCTAATTATAAATGCAATTGGCTCAATTTTTTGTTGTTTCAAGTCTCGGAAAAAATAAATCGAGACGCGGGAATTTTATGTATAATAAGGCATTCAACTAAGGTGAAAAAATTAAATTATAAAAAAGTTTCAATTTTGTAACGTTCTCGGTTCTACGTGCGTAACTCATAGTTATGATATACAAATAATGCAAAGTACCACAATAATGTATTATTTTTACAATTTAGTTTTAGTGAAGTTGGTCCCTACATTTTTTAGCTTTTTCATTAGAAACATTAGTAACTTATCAGACAATTTGTCTCGGCTCAATCAAGGGCCAATTAAAATTTCAACAAAAAATATAAAGATATACATTCTCTCTGTTTGGGGCTAAAACCTCCCATTAGACAGCCAGAACACAAACAGTTTTATACTTCTTTACCTCATTAATAAAAAAATAATTTATTTAAAATTAAGTTTTTATTGTATGCAATAACTTATCATTTTTAATAATGATTTCTGATTTCTTTTTGCTGTGTTGCTGTGTGAATTGAAACCAAAAAAACAAACATTGTTACCGGGGTACCTTAATAATTCAGTGAGTCCAGCAAATCGATCGAATTTAATAAAAAACTATTTAGTGCATTAGTGGCTGCAGATATCGCGTAAAGTAAAATTAATCACTCAGCATTTCGTAATTTTCTGGAAGAAATTTCAAAAATGCCAATACCCGACGAGTCTACAGTCAGGAAAAATTATTTACCTCGTTTATACGAAGAGACCATAAAATCAATTAGAAAACATATAGCGAATAACTACATATGGGTTTCCATTGACGAATCTACTCACACTATTGGACGGTGCGTAGAAACTTCATTTCCTTCGTTTTGTTAGTAAAATTTAACTAATTAAAGACAGCAGAGCAATTTGCGGATGTTTTATTTTCTATTTTGTTAGTTACATATTTAATCACAACAATATTTTTGCTTGATTAAAATATAATTTTTTTAAATAACTGTTTTGCGCTAATTGTTTGTAACCGACTAATTATGTAGTTCGATAAAATAAAAATCAAATTTTTGTTTTCAGATACGTGGCTAACGTTATAATTGGCGTTTTAAATTCGGAGAACAGTCCCAAATCCTATCTATTAGCAATGGACGTTTTCAAGAGCACCAATCATTGTTTTCATCCTGGTTTTCACTTAATTAAAAGCATAAACGATGCATTATCTGGCCAAGACATTTTAGACGAGCTAAAACGTTATTCGCTTGTAGAATTAAACAATTTTAAGTATGCCCCAATTACGTCTTGCGATGTGGAACGGAGTTTCTCAAAATATAAAACAATATTTAAGGATAATAGGCATATGTTTACTTTTGAAAATTTAAAAATGTACGTCATTGTGAACTGTAACGCTCTATGTTTAGAAAATTTAATAAATTAAATTATTGCAGAGGATGTCTAATTAAGATAATTTCTGTAAATAAAATGTAAATAACGCTAAACCGTTGTTTTTTAATAATAAAAGCGCATATATTTATTAAAAATTTCTAATAAACGCATATTTCATAATTTTTAAGTGCATATTTAAGTGCATATTTCACGTTTTTATAGTGCATAAGTGCATGCATATTTCAGCATTTTTAAGTGCATACAAATCCTATACCTAGTTATTACTATACTTTGTTGTGTATTACATTTGTAAAACATCGATTTTTAATCGCAGAGACATTCAGTGGTACTATGGCGCGGAGTGTAAATAGAACATGCATTTATGGCCCTCGAGATGTATTGTATACTTTAATGCTGGATCCTCTTTTACCTATATACATATCTTGTGCACATCTCACCCCAGAAGCGTCCATAAGGTCGGTCAACCGGGCGTACGCCCGAGGCCCCGGGAGCTATTGGGGCACCGTAACGAGCTACCTTATTTTAATCAACACTTTTTTATTTACTGGGGGCCCCACTTCATGTTTGTACCCGGGCCCTCAAAGACCAAAGGGCGGCGCTGTCTCACCGGCAAAGATATTTGTTAGACAATACATCATGGCATGAGTAGACATTTTTGTTTTTCGAAAAGTTAACCCCCACTGTTTGTTTTCACCTTATACGAGTATTGGTGTCTTCAACTACCATGGGCGTTTTTGATTATTGTAGCTCTCCACATGCATCGGCCTTTACCAGCAGCATTCGACAATAATAAATATCTATCACACCGAGTTCGTTAATTGTCCCCACACAAACCTCAACATGTATCAGACCCACAATTCCTTAATTTAATTTGACTCAACAACATAACTAGTCCAGGCGACAGGGTAAAAAAAGTCACAAGACTTGATAACAAGAATTTGTCAATGTTTTACGTGGGGTTCCTATATAAACATACCCCCACGTTCCTTCCAAGAGGAAGTGATTGAGATACGCCCAATCAGCGCGCAATTGCGAACAATTGTTCCCAGTAACTCACTGGTAGGAGCGAGGTTGCCTATCCACCCTCTACTAGCTATCCAGGCTAGTACCGGAGCGATTGACTTAACACGTACTCAGCCGCCGGCACCCTCCCGTCCTCTTTCATACGGGGCTAAGTATCTCGTCTACCAATAGGACTATTCCCCCAACTTAACTCAGTTGAATAGAGAGAGCCCTCCAATCCTCTTTCATACCTTCATAAGCTCCTCCCCGAGACAGGGGTTGGGGCCACCGCCCGATCGAATCCAACCTCAAATGTAGCGGGACTAGGTTTTTTAATGGTTTTGCCACCCCGATCTACCAATAAGGCCCAATAAAGGCTTGGTGGGCCCTCGACAGAGCTTCGTTTAAGTCTACACGTTATAGACTTCCAGTGTGTACCCGTTAAGGTGAAGTTGTCTTGATTCACTGTACCCGGCTGCAGTCCGGATCATAGGGTGGTCGGGATAGCTCCTAAGCACATTTACCTGGCGGCAGTTTCCCATATGCCAAAAAGCGGGATAAACCTCACTTCGATTCTCATCTGACTATATCTTAATGAGACATGGTGTATAATAGTAACCCCAAATTTACAATTACTTTTCTTTATAAACCTCTTAAAGTGTTTAAACGGGGCAGTTTATAAGGGTTTCGAACATATTGTTTTTCCGTTTAACAATGGTATAAGTATAACATCTGAGTTTGTAACAAATAATAAGTTTTCGTTGCTTAGCTTCTTATATAACCTGTTACTCTTATGTATAAATTTTGCATATAATGGTATTACTAATATTTTAGTTACCAAATCTTATAGCCATCATATTTATGTTATCTCCTATTTGGCTTACTCTAAAATTCTTAGTTAACATTTTCGTATAATAAAATAATTATGAACGTTCATATAAATTATGTACCTATTTTAATAGTAAAATCTTCGCAGTTGTGTAGGTCAAAACTTTATTGCGGGAGATATTTTACTGCGAACATTAATTAAAAAAACTAAATGGATCCTTAAATTATTAAGTAATAATAAATTTTAATTTACCCATTTGAAAATTGTATATGTATTTTTCCAAGCTTTCATTGAAAAAGTCCAGTAAAGTATTGCCCTATAAAACTATCCCATGTCTATATATCATTATTTAGTCATTAATAAATACTCATAAACTGTCCTTGAAATAATAGTAAATTTTTTTTATCACAGATTTTGTCAAAATGATAAATAAAAATTATTTCTGTCAGAAGTTTTGGTAAGAAAAAGTTTTCTGCAGTGATTTCGATCCAACTGATACCTGCAGGGGTATTTTATGATTTTTTTTAAACTGGTTCAAGTACGTGATTTATTAGAAAAATGAGAGAAAATTGTAATTTTTGGTGAAATCGACCGTAATTGTCACGAGGTTCTAAGAACATGTAATGAACGCTTCGCTGGCCAACTGGACGGTCAGGGATGGAAAGGAATTAAATTTATCATTGAAATGTTTTTGAAACTGGCTATGTTCAAAACAAAAAACGCTGTGTTAGAAATAACGTTCCTGAAGAGAAACAGATAGGTATTCTTGGTCAATTTGTGGTTAATTCATCAACCTCAAGTAGGACTGTAGTCCGTAAATGTGAAGTTTCTCAGAAAACAGTTCTACAAATTCCAAAGAAAAACAGATTCCAACTGTATAGGATAAAAATGACCGAGGAATTAGTAGATGATGCAGATCGAGATTGGAATACTGTGGGCATATGACGAACGCCATATTATAAAATCCGGGTGATTTTTATAATTATGTTCTAGGAACGAAGCTACATTTTATTTAAATGGCCATATTCATAGATAAAACCTTAAAATACTGATCTGATAAAAATCCTAGATTGTTTTCGCTAAACTCGTACCCAGACAACCGAAAAATAAATGTGTGTACAGGCAGTCCCTGCATCGGCCCATTGTTTATTGAGAGAATCTATCGGGTGAGCTGTACCTGGACTTATTAGAAACATTCATAAATCCTTTGATAGGGGAAGTCGTCGAAAACCATCCAGAAGAATTCACTCAGGACTTATCTTTTCAGCAAGAAGATGTCCCCTCCTGCTGTCCAAGTACGGGAGAGATGGATAGGACGTCGGCGTCGCGTCGTAGTGGGCAGAGAATCACCACCAAAATCACTGGATTTCTTTTTATGGGGTATCTTAAACCGTACAGGGTATCAAATACTCCATAAAAAATTAATATAATATAAATATGAATTAAGTTATGAAAGAAGTGTATTGGGTTACTTAATGAAGCCTCACAAAATAAAATTTGAGGTCAATTTCTTAGATTCTCCTCTATCAACTCGTCAGCTATTTACTCGTAGACTGTCAGGACTATGTCATTAGTCTATCAGAAAAGTGTTGAAAATAGACGGACTCCGTCCGTCAGGTTGTTATCCTTGTCCATCGCTAGTTCAAAAACACCAATGCAAAAAGTAAATATTTGATTCATAAATCAATAATAATGACAGCACCATTAGCCAATTTGACAAAAAAAAGGTAATCAAATGTTATGTTCAAAGTGCCCTCCGTTGGTTTCTTAGCAATAATAATGTCGTTGAGCTAGCTTTTGCTAAAATATCTAGATAAATATACTGCTTCTCTTATTATTTAGGTACACCCTATCTTTTAAATAACTCAATAAGAAAAAAATCAAGTGGGGTCAAGACAGCAGCGTATTTAGATATTTTTCTCGGGGGAGGGTTGCTTTATAAAAATTCCGAATCAAAATACTAGGAGTTTCACATAACATTGGCTTTGACACTATTAAAAAAAATTCGGAGGGGGGCTCAGCCCGCTAACCCCCCCCCTCTAAATACGTAACTGAGTAAAGATCACTTTCTTAGAAAAAGAGTATTCAAACGTATTTCTCGATCAAGATGTGGCGGTGCACCGTCTCGTTCGAACTAAATCGTATCTTGAACAGGTTTGGATTTAAGAAAATTTTGATAAAACCTTAATCGTAGTAAACGTTTTCATCGGTAGCAGTCACATTACCTTTAATAAAAAGGGGATGTATTTTGTTTTTATTGGTTTCATTACCAATACATAAAACATACAATTACAAAATAAATTTATTTATTTACAAAAAGATTCCCTCCTTGCCAAAATGGTTTCCCGTTACAAAATTCCATATTTTCAATGCAACTACATAAATTAAATTTTCCTAAGTTGTCTAATAATAATATTATTTTGTATTACACAGTTAACCGGTTTTTCAAACAAGTTATTATCTAAACTTACGACGATACATACTTTCTATTAAATGTTGTTTGAATTGAATGTTTTGATAAAATTAAGGTACGTATATTAAAAGAAAGTGATGTTATCAGTCAATAATTTAACCTTTATATTATTATTTTATTATTATAGTCGGTTGTTTGTTTCAGAAACGACCTCTCTAGAAATTATGTAAATGATTACAGGAAAGGTATCAACACTTCATAAACGGGACCAGGGGTGAGCCGGAATATGGGTTTCAAACCCCACACGTGTGGAAATTTTAAGTGGACCCTCTTTGATTAATAGACGCTGTTTCATACATTGTTTAATGTAATTAAAACATTATTTTAATAAAATAATTTAGTTACTTTTACTTGCTTCTGTTGGCTTTTAGGTAATAATGGGTGCTACTTATGGTCTGATACGTAGAAAAGGTTAGATTTAAGTATTTTTTGGCAAACAAAGTCTGTTTGTTCATATGTGTCAAACGAATTAATTACATAACCTTTATTTTAGTATTTGCTTCGGCTGAACCATTCTATGCAAAAAGGATTCATACTCCATGCCGGCTTGTACGTATTATAATACGATAAAAGTTGAATAATCAAATATTATGGGAGTAATATGAGCATTGTAAATAATACATTATTTTTGTGAAGATATTAATGCCTTATTTACGCTGGACTACTCTCTGGAGCCAGACAGAGTCCCGGGAAGAAACTAACATTTGATCTTATGTATCGCACACTCTCGAATTTAAATAGAGACATAAGTTGCACAGGAAAAACTAAACCCAATCGTTTTGTTTATATGTATATCGTTTGTTAAAATTTTTCAAGTTTGAAGAAACTGCTAGATGTGACTAACGCTTATCTACTGCGCCTAGTTAATTACTCCAGAATAAATATACTTTGTATGTTATACATAAGATGAAGCCACACCAATACAGCTTTACTTGTTATTTTTTTAAGGGCCTGTCATTATTAATTCTTGTGCAAATAAGTTCTAGTCTTTCTTGCCTCAGCTTCGAAAAGTTATCTGTAAGAAGACTTACCAAAGGTAATCATATCAACGAATCCTTGGAAAAATGAATGTATTTTCAGTATATGTGTTGAATCATAAGTTTTCTTGACAGCTAAGGTCAGTTTCAATGAGCAAAGTGATTTTTTTGGTGGAGATAGCTGCTATTAATTGGTCAACATTCAAGATGATCAACTCACTTTGACTTAGACAACAGTATTGGGCAGAATGATTATTAAAGATATAGCCCCTTAGGATTCGCACAGACGATTTAAAAAGTCATTGAATAGTGATTGAATGCACTTTTACAGTGAAATCACCTTTTACAGTGTAAAAACCGCCAAAGTGCAAATTCTGAAGAGCAGCAGAAATAATTCGGTCGGTCATTAGAAGTTCGAGATATTATTTCTGGTTAAAATGGGGTAGATCATCAGTTAGCAATAACTTTTGGGCAATGGCTGATTTATCCTATTCTTTACGTTCTCTGTAATATCAAATTTTTGATATTCGATTTATCAGAATATCCCAATACAAGAGAGTTTTGACATAGAAAAATGTCCCCGCCAGCATTGTAATCTGTCTTTAAATCCATTTTTGGTATTATTTTAAAAAGAACGTTACAATATGCAAAAACATGTTACCAATTACAATCAGTGAACAGCTGTAACTGCTGGCTTGGTTTTTGGGCAGTTGGTCGACAGTATTTTTCAAAACCTTAGTTTAAGACTCTAGCCATTAAAGAGAGTAAATCTAAGTCGAAAATACAAGTATAATCTCAGTGACTAAGCGCTTTCAGAGAGGCTCAACTGATGAATATCTGACTCAGCTGTTTCCCTGAATTAACACGGGTGACAGAGTGCGCAACTTAGAATATTTTTCTTACTTTGATTAGTGGGAATGATTTTGCATGTATTAAAGATAAAAATGGAAAGATCAGAACAAGAAATCCAGTTGCTGATGTCGTAACAGAATCTTACTAGGAGTTTAAAAACGAAGAAACACCTGGATGTTTGAGAAATAAATGACAACTTATACTGCTCTTCAAGAAAAAAGATGGAAAAAAGTATTTTATTCCAATTGTATAAAATGATTATGTAGATAATAACCAAGAGGCTCACTAATAATCTATCGCACCCAGGCAGGCTTCAGGAGGGATTCTAGCACGTACGAACATCTCACATTGAGAATTTTCACAAAGAAAACGTTTCAAATCAGAAATTATCGATATTTAACTTTTCTCAAATTTTGTATCCTCACTAATCCTTCACAGTCAGAAAGTACGAAATAAGCCAAAAACAAAAGGATACAGAATGATGTAATGGTAATTTGTTTTATAGAACAGCATGCTATACATGGAACCTCAACTTTACCACCTGTTTTTGCAGGCTGAGTGTTACAATTTAACTGCTAAGTCGCTGAATACACCCATTGAATTTTGTATATTTCATCAAAATTGAATTCGAAGCTTCCGTAAAGATCAATATAAGGGATTTGTTTTTGAAGGTTTTTGTTGGGCACCCAAATCAAACATGATGACTATGAAAAGATATTATCTTAGTTGCACGTTTAACTGCTTTAATTAAGAAATCTAAAAAACTATTTCAGGAGTATCAATAATATTGTCGTTATTCATCAGTTTATCTTCTTTAGAAATGACAGGCTCCATTTTGAAATCTTCTTTTCTGAACATCGAGATTCTCTGGTCTCACCACGGAACAACAAGATAATAGAAAAACTGCTATATCATTTCTCATTTCATTCGCCATAAATTATAGTGATCTTTGGCACTATGTATTGATCAGCTTTGGCCCCAATAATTAATGTCAGTGATTTATAATAGATTTAAAAATTATGTAGCTTACTATCTTCTTTTTATTACAGTTACAGGCGAATCAGAATTGACCTGTCACTAGAGGAAGCGAAAATTTTTTATAAGCTTTTCTTTTGTAGTGTTTCTATTACGATAATCTTTCAAAAGGGTCGGTTGGTTTTATGAACAACTTATCTAAATCGAGAAAAAACATCGGGTCTAGGTCAAAACGTCGAAAACAAATTGGACCGAGCCAAAACGCCGAATGGTCAAAAGGTGGAAAGATCAAAACGACAAAAACAATATGGCCGAATTGTCGAAAGATAAATTTTACGGAAAATAAAAAGATTGGCTGAAGTTAAAACGAACTTTACCTAACCTAAGATGATGGAAATGAGTTCTAAACACTGTGATATAAGCGAGAAAAAAGTAGGTCAGTAATTAAAAAGAAAGCTATACCGGAGATAATTACTCCCCACCAAATCATCTCATCTGTTGTCGAATACCTGATAAAACGTGCGGAGAGCACAAGTAGCAGGTCAATGGAGCCACAGTGTTGCCTTAGCACGTGGCGACTTGGTGTTCCCCACTGACTCGGTGGTGTGACTGGTATAGTCAACTTCCACTTCTACTGCAACAAATACTAATCAAAAACGAATTTTAATATTTTCTATGGAGAGGGGTTTAGAACTTTTGAAGGACATTGGTTTCAGGATGGAACTTTGAAGGCATCCACAACGATTTTCTATAAGCTATATACTATATGCCATTCATGGCGTTCAATTTAACAGCGTCGCGTCGTTCCCTTGGTTTACACTTTCATGATATATACAATTGAGGAAAGTTACGGCAAGGTTTTCACTACTCTCAAAAACCTGACGGATGTAAAAAAACCACTGACAATGTAACAGTACAATGCTTTCCGTGTGCCATTCCCCAATATCTCAGTTCGTGGCTACTTCTTCCATTTCAGTCAGCTAATTTAGTGAAATATTCAAGACGTTCCTGCCATTCAGAAGCAGTATGAGAATCTCGACAATTTGCAATTCTCTACACATTCGAGAAGCTTCAAGATACGGACTTCTTCTTGTATGAGAAATTGTTACATCCTCTCATGAATTACTTCTTGGACAATTAGATAGGACACATTATCGGGAGATTTGGAAAACGATTCAGATGTGACTTTCGCCCCCAGCAAGAAACTCATGGGTGTTATTAAGGCTGAACAAGGTTCAAACGAGCGTGCCATCGACCAAATGGTCGACGGCCGATCGTATCAAGAGAATCGTGGAAGATTATTTGAATCGCTCTTTGGACAATTTTCTATTAGGAGTCGCCAAAACATTGTCTTTCAGACGTCCTAATTCTTGACATCCCAGAGATGGCATTACGGCATTATTTTAAAGTTTACTTAATTTTACTTCATAAAACTAATTTTATCTACGACCACCATAGAAAGTTACACATTCCCCACAAACTAGTAACCAGAAAACGACCAATTGCACATAATCTCCAAACTTAAAGGTAATGGCCGTGAGAAATAATTTCTCACGATGAAGTCCTATTAAAACGCCATAGATGTCAGTACGTGCAATATTATATTATCTATATATTATTTAAAACACAAGGCTTATTTTTGTTCCAGTTCGTTTGAGAGGTCCACCAGGCCGATTTAAGCGTTTCTTTTTTTAAATTAAAGCTTTAGCTGTGTAGATTAGTCAACACTACTTAATTTTTATATTTTTTTAATGTTTATATTTTTAATTTAAAAACTCTAAAATGTTTAATTTGAGACGGGCGAATTGGACATTCACTAGGGGCGCCCTCTCACCTTCCACGGTGGTCAGTTTCGTAAGTACTCTTCGCTTATAAATATAAAGGGTGATGCAGCCGTCCACTTTCATCATTAATAAGTGTAGATAAAATTCGCATAGTTGAAAGTTATGAACAGAAGAATTAAGTAATAGCTGATGGCAATTGCTTATTCATAGTAGTTTCATATTGTTTGTATAAAAGGTAGGAAATTTGCCAACACTATCTTTATGTCATGTTTTTGAAATATGTACTAATAGACGTTTTCAAGAATGTTTTAAACAAGATCGATTTTTGATTCTATTCTTATCATTTCGTAAAATAGAATTTCCGTATTTATGCATTTATGTAGAATAAACCGGCAGGGAGGGGTAAGTCAGAGAGAGGAGTGCTAGGCTTAGAATTTTCAACTGGTTATGTTTGGTAGCGTTTATTTAAATAATTACCTATGAAAATCCAAAGGATTGTAATCACACATCGAATGTTGTATATAGGGAAATCCTTCAATGCGTTTGACCGTCATGTTTTGACGAGGTTTCCCTAGTTAATTATTTAAAATATAAAATGTCATAAATTTTAGATAATTGTTAATTTATTTTCTTTAGTTAATGTTTTACATTAAATTATATTTTGAATTCAAATCCATCTAGAAAGATTATCGGTTCGGTGGGGAATCGAACCCTGAACCGCCAGCGTGCTAAGCCAGACCTTGTTCACCTGCCTAGCCGCGTTAAAATAATTTAGTTATTTTACTATATAAAGTTACTATAAAACTGTAGTTGAATTAACGTACAATTTATTAATTTTTAACATTATATAATTGTTAATATCTATTAATAATATTCATTATTGCTAAATTACAATAAAGCAATGAGAACTTTTATAATTTGCTTATAACATTTCATTCATATAATTCACAAGTGCAAGCGCGATGGCTGCACTTAAAACTCCCTTTCCTTGTTATTCCACCTGCAAGCACGCTAGAATATGATTACGTTTCGCGGAAAAGGGGTTAGATAAAAGATAGCGCTATGCAGATGTAGGTGACAGAACAAGATGGCACGTCTTTAACTATTATATTGGTTATAGCCCTATTTTGTTTTACATTTTAAAACCATAATTTTAAAGGTTTGAAAAATAACGTTGGCCATTGAATTGTGATTACTTATTAAAAATTACTTTTGAAAGTTTTGAGTACATACCTATGATTTTTTAGTTTTATTAGATTGATTGAAATTAAATTATCTTTAAAAATTTAACATTTACTTGTTTTTGAAATTTTAGATTTATCATGAGTGAATCCGATGATGGGAAAATGGTAGCTGCTCACATTACATCTCTTAATTTATTGCCAGAGATTTCACTTATCGTACCCTATATTGTCGTTTTATTGAGTGAATTTGCCTTTAAGACCTTTGACAATTTGACCAAATTGTTTTTGGTTTCTGAACTTTCGGTATTTTGACATTTTTTGTGGACTTCAAAGTGAGCAAAGCAATAATAACAAGGCTTTGCTGCATTATTTGACAAACTAAGTTAGCATAGTTAAAAAATGAACTAATAAAATTATATTTTTGCTTCATTTTTTATTTGTTTCAGAATATGTAATAGAAGATTTAGAAAAGAGAGGGATTAAAATTAGAATAAAATTAAAGAAACTTTATTAATTATTTATTTATGTATTCTGTAATCGATTTTATGTAAAACGTTGGAGCAAAAATTTCCCCTAGCATTACTTATCGTTATAATGTAATTATGGGTTTGTAAGCCATAACCCCTTATAAAAACAAACTTCATAAAAATGGGTGAATTTAAATGATCTGATACGTTATTTTCCCATATATGAAATGTTCAATGTTTTCAGTTCTTTTTAAAACTATTTAATACAACTTCAATTGGTACTGCACATTTCTTTTCTGTGTTTCTGTCATAGCAATCTATCATCATTTATAAAAGGATAATTCAATATGTAGTTTACGTGCTGATACTGCTGATGTACTGAGAAAAAAAGTTACAATAGAAGAACATTTTAATGGGAACGTTACTATACTAGACCCTATTGTAATAGAGTTTATGATTATGGCATTCCAGGCCTTTCTCTGACGGGTCTTGATTTGCATTTCATTCAATAATTGTCTGCGTGTGTGGGCATAACTGGAACCCTTATAATGAAGAATTAATCCTTTTCAGTATGAATGAAATCCATCTTTATAGACTGTACCTCTCCGTGGTACGAAATGGCATTTGTTTGTGTCGCAGTACACATCTTGCGTTTATGAGAGTGACGAAAGTGCTAGGAAATACTGTCTATGAGACAGCTTTAAATCGTTAATGTAAACTAATCGTTTTGCACCTTCAATTAGATAGTGATAAATATCTGCTGAATGAATAATTATTTATTAAATATGAATCAATATTTCTGACGCAATTTCAGCACTCTCGTTTGTAAAATGAAAGTAATACTGACAGCTCCAACTCAACAGTTTAAAAAAAGTCTCCAGGATTGGTAATCCTATTGGATTAAAAGTTTTTTAATTTAAATCTTTTATTAATTGTAATAATTATCCAATTTTTATTTCTTTTAGAAAATATACATACAGTATTTAATTTCGATTTTCTTTTTCAAGACCTCAAGATAACGTAGGACTACTTGACAGCTAGATTTCTAGATGGAATCTTCAATTCTAGTTCAAGTATTAGAACATGCGATGTTGTTATTGACTATTTGTGCATTAAATCAAATCGATAGGTCTATGTATATCAGTACTTTATCAATATCGACGTAGCTTGAGAAGACAGTACTCTACACTAATCACAGGCCAAAAAAAATAACAACTGTCTCATACCAATCTATATATTTAAAACACAAGGCTTATTTTTGTTCCAGTTCGTTTGAGAGTTCTACTTGGCCGATTTACGTATTTCTGTTTTTATATTGAAGTTTTCACTGTGTATATTAGTCAACACTACTTAATATCTGTATTTCTTTAAGTTCTATATTTTTAAATAAATAAATCTAAAACGTTTATTTCGATACGCAAGAGAACGGCCATCAAGGTCCCTAAATATCTAAGCAGGCTTAGAAAGATAGGTCATCTCATACACTTCCACTATGCAGCTAGCGCGAAAATGGCCGAACACGTTGATTAACAGAAAGCAGGAATAATCGACAACTCGACTTGTTTGCAGTTATGTACTTCTTAGATATCAGCCGTATATCAGCCTTAAACGACCATCTACTTGCAGCGCCCTCTCAGTTCTCAGCGTTGGTAGCTTTTGGAACTACTCACAATTATAAAAGTTTGCATAGTTGAAAACCATCGAAAGCATACAAATGATTGCTTATTTATAGCTGTTTCATTGTTTGGACAAAAAAAAATTATCGTGAGATACGTTTGCAAATTGCCGACGGAAGCGATTTTTATAAAGATTTCATTAATGGCGATCAAACTTATCGTTTTCGCATTAACACTGCTTTCGATTACGAAAATCTTATGTACTTCGTTAGTGAATACACTGGCCATATTCAACTTTATTGTATAGGTCAACTATTATTTACTAATCTAATCTTCCACTTCGTCTACGAGTTCTACAAGACCGATTTGCTTTATCCTTTTTTATATTAAAGTTTTGTTTCAACATTACTTTTTATTTTTAGTTAATTTTTATATTCTTAAAACCGTTCTTTTTTGTAGTGTGTGGAGTTTTAGTATTGTGATTTTTATTTATTTATATTTTTAATTTAAAAACATTATTTGTGATCGATGCATTAGACCGACTGTCCACTTACAGCGTTTGCTTCGCGTTTTAGAACTAAACATTCTCCCTATACCTGCTTACTATGCCACCAACAAATTACCAATTATATAGTATGTGGAGCAAATTCACGAAATTCGATATATGTGTCTGTCTCTGAGTGTCTCCATTTTTTCGAAATTTTTAAATTTTGATTGCACATTCAGCAGTCGTGGTCAGAGCATACGAAAACCGGCTCTCGCAATGAGGAAGACGCATATGCCGTCGATTGAGAAAATTGTTGCATTTTCATACGTTATTACTAAATTAGTTAGAACTTCTATATATTTAAAACACAAGGCTTATTTTTGCGTCAATTCATTTGAGAGTTCTACTGGGCCGATTTACGTGATTCTTTATTATCTTGAAGCTTTTATCGTGTAGATTACTTAACATTACTTAATTTTTGTATTTCTTTAAGTTTTATATTTTTAAATAAATAAATCTAAAACATTTATTTGGATACGCACGAGAATGACCATCCACATTGTAGGGTATTAACTTTTGGAACTATTCACGATTATAAAAAAAGGTTAGGGGAAGAAAACCAAGCATTGCTCCAGAAGGTGGATGAGCTTGAGCAGTACACTAGGAGGGATAGTATTAGGATGTTCGGATTTAAAAAAACCGCCAATGAAGATATCTATAACCAGGTGTTAAACGTTATCAATGAAAAAATAAAACCAAAAATCCCATCACGCAAGATCACATTAACAGGTGCCATAGAGTTGGAAATACAAAGGTGGGTGATAAATCGCGCCCTGTAATAATAAAATTTATAAGTTACAGATATCGTGCACTAGTATTCAATGAGAAGAAAAAATTAAAAGGTTCAGGCATAATGATACGTGAAGATTTGACAAAGATGAGAGTAAATATCTTAAAAATGGCTCTAGAAACATTTGGTACTAAAAATGTTTGGTCACATGACGGGACGATTATTATAAATAAAAACGGCAAAAAGATTCGGGTAAGAAACATAAAAGAACTAGAGAATGCGCGCAAGTAATCTTACAGATTAATAACCAGCATGTCTGTTATACATTATTGCATCTTGTTAACTGTATATTAACAAGACACTAATATTTTGTTTTTCATTAGTTTATAAGTAGCGATTTTAGTTTAAATAGTAAATAATTATTTACTTTTTGGTTAGATTATAAATCTTTACATATTCATACATTTATTCTTAAGAATTGTTAGGGAACTTTTTACATTTTTATTTATTTACAATACAATTCTAATCTTGTTAACTTATTTTGATTTTTAGGGATTGCATAAATATATTTCAATTTCATATTTTTACATATTAAATTACACGTATTATTACATACCTATTTCTAAGGTTGATGTAATTTGTTTTATTTTGGTTTACATTTGATTATTTACATTAGAAGATTATAACAAATCTACTATTGTGTTATCACCAATCCACCTTTTCTTTACATTATTTAATAGTTGCATAAACAATCTATTTCATTTTTGTTTTCTTATTAGTTTATAGGTTTTGTCAAATTTTTTATTTTCAAGTTTAGATAGGAAAATATTCCGATTTGTTTATTTACAATAAAATATTTCATCGAGCTAATTCACTAAATCCAATTTCTTTTCATAATACAATAATAATTAATTAATGTACTTATTAAAATAATTAAATAATTTAATCTATTTAATTCTTACTATGATTACTTGTGTTATCAACTCATATAATTATCAGTAAGACTAGTATAATATTAATTTAAATTTGTATATATTGTAACGTTCTTTTTAAAATAATAACAAAAGTGCTGGTTAAATCGTCTATTAATAAGAAATATTTATTTACAAACACTAATGAATACACTATAAATTAACGCTATGATTATAAACCATTAAAACTATTATTTACAGACTATGAATTTCTAATACAACATTTATCTTTACATTCACTATTTATTTCGCGATACACAGTTCATGACTTGCTGTTGACTGATCTTTTTTTATCGGCGAAGTCGATTTTATACCCTCCTATAATCGTACTAGAAGCCGCTAGAAACTACTATGTATTTCTGGAAGGCGCTAGATAAACCGCGTCTCTTTCACAGGCTTCGTGCGATGAGTAATGCTCTGGTGCGATGCGTCATTCTCTCGAATGCTGTAGAATATTCCATTTGTTGAAAGAAGAAGAGGTTCTTTCTTTTTCTCTCTTGTTACAATATTGTGTCTTTCTTTACTCGTTTAGTATTTTTGTGGGTTATCGATTTGAGACTTATATCTGCTATTATTTTTTAATGGAATGAATTAGGAATTGTTATGAAAAATAAAACTATAGAAATCTACTATCAGAATGTACGGGGGTTACGTACAAAAACGAATACACTTTTAAATAATCTTTCCGTTGTAAACTATCCCGTAATTATTTTAACAGAGTCGTGGTTGAACTCTGATATCTATGACAATGAATTGTTTGATTGATTGAATTGATGAATTCTCGTTATGTGGTATACAGGCGGGACCGTAATTTAGGTCGAGGCGGAGGTGTATTAATTGCTGTACATAAAAAATACAGATCTGAAATTATTTTGGTTAATACTACACTTGAATGTATATTTGTTAAAATTCATATACAAGGTGTAAATGCAATAGTTAGTAGTGTCTACTTTCCGCCTCGATCAGATATCTCAAAATATGAGGAATACTTCGATATTCTTAAAACCCCGCAAATGTTTTTAGTAAACAATCTCATTCTTACCGGTGACTATAACTTACCATATATTGATGGTATAACTTGTAACCTTGCAAATGGCAATCTTATTACTAAACGACTGCAACAATTTCTATGCACATTAAATCTTTCTGTGCATAACAATATACGCAATATACAAGGTAAGACACTTGATCTAATACTCAGTAATTTACAACTTAATATTCAAGTAAGTAGTGAGAAGTTATTAACTGAAGATATATATCATCCAGCTCTCTCAGTATCTTTTAATCGGTCGTACGACCAACGATCTACTATAACATCAGTTCATCCAGAAAACTATAACTTCAGACGAGCGAATTTTCCCCTTCTTTATAATTTAATAAGAAATATAAATTGGAATGATATAGGTAATACAAATGATGTAAACGATGCTGTAGAAATATTTTATACTTTAATCTATAACGCTCTAGATCAGTCTGTTCCTAGAAATTTTAAAAAATCTAATAAATTTAATTCTGTCTATCCAGTCTGGTTTACACCTGAAATTGTTGCAGACGTAAAATTAAAAAATTTTCATCATAAACGCAGAGAAACATCACAATATCATTGCAACAATTGAAAATGACATAAAGCATAACGTTAACAGTTTTTGGAATTATATAAATAAGAAAAAACATAATAGCTTACATTCTAGTAAATATCAGTACAAAAATTAGGTCAGTAATGAAAAAAAAGAAATACCACAAATGTTTGCTACATATTTTGAGACGGTCTATACTCGAAATTCATCGTATAACGTTAATCAAATAATATCAGGGTGCAATCATAACTTTGACGGTATTCTCAATAATACTTTTGTGCACATACAGGTAATAGAAGTGCGGGAGGTCGAGGAAGTGATGCGAAAGTTAAAACCAAAAAATTCGGTTGGACCTGATTTGATTCCTCCATATATATTTAAAGCTTGTTGGGAGATTCTAAGCTACCCCTTATCAGTTATATTTAATTTAGCACTAAAAACTAACATATTTCCAGAAAAATGGAAAGTAGCAAAGATTGTACCCATACATAAATCAGGTGATAAATCAAAAGTGGAAAATTACCGACCCATATCTGTATTATCAATACCAGCAAAAATATTTGAACAGTTATTATACAACAGAATTTATAATAGCGTTAGAAATGAAATAACGGATCAAGAGCACGGTTTCATGAATAAAAGATCAATTGAATCAAACTTAATAACATTCGTTGAATATACTGGTAATATAATTGATAAGGGAGTGCAAACCGATGTAATTTATACAGATTCCTCAAAGGCCTTTGATAGAGTTGCATTTAACTGGATTCTCGTTAGATTTATTGCGGCTCTTTAAATCATATTTACATAATAGATATCAATATGTACAAATACATGGCGAGCAATCAGAGAGGTTTCTGGTACCATCTGGTGTGCCTCAGGGAAGTAACTTTGGACCTTTGCCTTTCTTGTTGTTTATAAATGACCTCCCTTCACAGTTTAGCGAATGTAAATGTCTTATATTTGCTGATGACGTTAAGATATATAAAGAAATAACAAATGTTAATGATTGTCAGCTTCTCCAAGAAGATCTTAATGCAATGTTACGTTGGAATAAAACAAACAAATTAGACCTTAATATAAACAAATGCAAATGTATGACATTTACAACCAAGAAACTGCCATATCGCTTTCAATATACTATAGACGTCGTTGCATTAGAGCGTATCTATAATTGTCGCGATCTAGGTGTTCATTTCAGTTTCGATCTGAAATGGGACGATGATATTGACAAAGTAGTAAATGCGTCACTTAAAAATCTTGGATCTCTAATGAGATCTACAACAGACTTTAAGAATGTTACAGTTCTCCAACTTCTATATAATTCATTAGTTAGATCAAAATTGGAATTTGCTTCCACTGTGTGGAATCCGGGGCAAGTAACTTATCAAAACAAAGTTGAAACAGTACAAAATAAATTTCTAAAATATCTACATTACAAAATGTATAATCGATATCCAGAATATAATCAATATAGTAATTTTAGATCCGAAGTTAAAGTAAAAAAGCTAATCACGAGGAGAGAAGTAGCAGACATTTGCTTTATGTGTAAACTAATAAACAACAGGATAGACTGTCCCCAGTTGCTTCCCTTGGTTCATTTGTACGTGCCAGCATACAGATCGCGAGCTCGAAACATTCTGCATATTCCTCAATATAGGACCAACATACGAGGTAATTCTCCTTTGATAAGAATGGCACAAATTGTAAATTCATTTACTGAGAAATATGACATTGATATATTCCATACGACCCCTAACGCAATTAAACATATTATCACTTAACAATAAATGCATATATATGTCTCAACTCATCCCAACCTGTTAAATAGTAAATTTTTTAATTGTAATAGATATTAGCTCATTATTATTGTAATAATTGTGTAATAATAATAGTAATAGTAATTGTAATTGAAATTGTAATTGTAATTGTAACTGGACTTGTATAATAATAATTGTATTCATAAGAATCCCCATACAATGTAATTGGGCTATGCCCGTTTTGTTTTGGGTAACTAATAAATAAATAAATAAATAAACTTTGTTTATAAATAAAAATCTTATTAAAAAATCTTATTAAAATAAAAGTTTTCTGTTTTCTGCAATCCACCACTTGCATCATTAAAGTGTTTAACGTTTGATTTGTGAGTAGGTTGCGTAGACAAACCCACATAGTTGAAAACCATAAAAAGCAGACAAATTATACAAATATTAGGACAATTGCTTATTTACAGATGTTTCATATTGGTAGGAGTTACGTATGTAAGTTGTCATAATAACTGGGGCATTACTATAAAGATTTTATTATTGACGATCGTACTTATTATTGTGTTCCCATTAACACTACTTTAGTTTACGAAAATCTTATGTCCTTCTATAATGAATACATAGATCATATTGAGCTTTATTGTATAGGTTTATATATTTATATATTTTATTTATATAATTAAAACACGGCTCATTTTTGTTCCACTTCGTCTACGTGTTCTACAAGACCGATATGCTTTGTCCGTTTATATTATAGTTTTAATTCTGTAGATTATTCAACGCTACTTACTTTCTATTTTTATTTAATTTTTATATTTTGAAAACCGTTCTTTTTTTAGTCTGTGGAGTTTTAGTTTTGTGATTTTTTAATTTTTAATTTAATAGGATTATTTGTAATCGATGCATTTCGTCTACGTCCTATACCTGCTTACTATTCCAGCATCATACTTTTCAGCATAGTCGAGATTCATAGCATTTGCTGTGAAGTATTTTCACAAAATTCGATATCTCCGTCTGTCTCTATGTGCCCGTGCTTATTGGGATATTTAATGAAAACGTCTAATAATTAATGTTTTATCTCTTAAGGAACATGGTCAAAATGACCGACAAAGTCTAGAAAGCTGGTATATTAAGCATATTCAAATTCAATGTAGAATTTTATGGTAAGAATGTGTGGGTAAGTCAGGGGAGGAGTCCGAGGGAGAGGTAAGCCAGGAGAGAGGAGTTAAGTATGAGGAAGAGGTAAGCCGGAAAAATAAGTACGGCAGGGATAACTAAGGGAGGATAAGTCGGGGTTGGTGGCGGAGGGGGGGGTGGATTTGTCAGAGGTGTTTGTTAAATAACGTGTTCAAAGGTTCGTCTGAGAATGGTAAGCAAATATGTTTGTTCGATTGCGTTTATTTTATAAATGTTAATATTAAATAATCCTTTTGAAAACCCAAAGGATTGTAATCACACAACGAATGTTGTATCTAAGGAAATTCTTCCATAAATTAGCGTTTTGACGACGGTCAAACCCCATCAAAACATAACGATGTTTTGATGGGGTTTCCCTAATATCATATAATGTTTAATCGTGTTGGTACAGTCTACGTAGACAGTTCTTTATCGATACCGACGTATATAGCACACTACAGCAGTCTACTCATATCATCCCACAGCACTCCACTCATATGATACAGTCACAAAACTAAGAAAACATATATCGACTCTATCATATCAATATGTAAGTCCAAAATTGCCAACTGTTCAGCATAAAATATGACAATGTCCACTTTTTAAACTGTAATTTGTTTGCTTTATAAAGTTTACAATTTTAAAATGTAATTGAATAACAAATAGAAGCAGTAAGGCAAACCGTCTATACAGTAGTATATTCTAAATTCATTCAACCAGAAAAGTCAATTCATAATAATCTATTAACACGATTGCTAATTTATTTTCGTATATCATGAGTTCGTTAGAAATATTATATAATCATAAATACATAAACTTTCTAGCGTATCAACAAATATGCAAATGAGATATCAATTGGCAATAGTTTATTAATCGGAAGCAATATCATTTACACATTACACAAATCGCATGTTGGTGTTTATTTTTACAAACCACATGATTTTTTACTTGACGGATTTAATTACTTGAGGATTATCCACATTAGTTGAAAGTAAAATCATTATTGCAACTACTATCGTGTAATGATTCCTTGTGAATGACTTTCATTTATTAATTTTAATTTTTTGCCATTTTGGCTATTTAGGGTATGTGGAAATTTGCTTAATAAACAAAATCATTTTGTAGAACTTTAGATAATAAAGGGTACGTCTACAAAAACTAATCGTAAATATTAACAAATAGGAAAAAGAAAATAAATAAGAATAAAGAGAACTCTTTAAATAATCTTGTTTGTACAGAATATGAACATAAAATACATCCTTCCTAATAGCCGAAACGGTGAATAAAAACTTTATTTTAAATAGATTATTTTATTGTCGAAATCGATTTTTGGCTGGGAGTAGATTGGGAAGAATCCCGAAAAGCTTCAAATATGACCACAAGCGTCAAAGTACTTATCTTCTTATAAAATTATAAAATGTTTCTCATAATGGAGGTAAAGTGCTTTGTATTGCTAGAAGAAGTGGAAGTTGGAAGTTGCATCAATACGTCAATCTCAATACAACTCAATACAACGAGAATGTTATGACAACTGTATTCTAAATCAAGGGCGAATCATGTCAAAATAGCCTACACGCACACGCTAACAACCTCCATCCAACTGCGGCATTCCAGTGTTGCCAAACAACAATTTGTCGTGCCAAACTATAACAATTAGTATTCAATTCTGTATATTGAAAATGAAATAAGAGAAAAGATAAATCGGTTACAGCAATACAAAATTACATTACAGTTAATAGTTAATAAAAACCTATTTGCAGCATGAATGTCTACATATTAACATAATTTGGGAGCCCATTCTAAATACATTTTCACTTAAATTTCTTAACTAAGAATCAATATTAAAAATACAAAAGCCCAATAATCCCACAAAAATTACTACTAACAACACTAGCCAAATAACATAGCAAGAACAAGCAGGTTACTGAATTAGAATTTTACCAAGAATTACATCTTCGAACGGTGCAATAATTTCCATTGATTTTATTAAATTAACCTTGATTTTATTATTATTTTTAATTACTTAGTTTTAAACCTTAACTGCGATCTAAATAATGATGTGCAATGTTGTTTAAACTTTCACTAGCCATCCTTTAAGTGAAATGATGGACGTTAGCTCGTTATTACTAACACCGTAACTTTTACACGTATTAACATTATCTAATAATTTAGGCAATTTTCAATAAAGGACACTCCCTTTAGTTAGTACCAACCTAGTTAGGAGAAATTCTCCAGTTCCTTGAAGGTCGTACAGTTCATTCTCTTCATAACAGTTAACTCCTAAAGAAAGGGAAACTCACGGAAGATTATTCTACAGAATCTCTCCACAAAAATTGGTCTCTATCTAAACCTATGATACGATACGAAATTTAAAAAAAAACGCTTTTCACCACAAAACCCAACTAATATGATAATCGCAGCTGAATTATTTTAACAAAATGTTATATTATTATGTTATTTTAAACAAATAAATGTTTTGTAACATATTTCGTAAGTAAATGATTGTAACAAATGAATCGCGCGAAGCTACTTCGAAGGCAAGCGGACGTATAACGTCCGTCTCTCTAGACTAGGCCAGGTTAACTCGCCGCACTTCAACAGAGTCAACTTTGCACTCTTTTTTAAAGTTTTAAGAGGGGCTGTGGAGTATGAATTTGTCCAATCAAACTTAAGTATGACATCTTGCATTACCAATAATAAAAATAAACCAAATTATCTCTGTTATTTTATTAAGTATACAGAGCGACTAAATCTAACATAAAGCAATAAAACTGTTTGGCCAAATAAGAGTATTGACTTGAAAGCTCCCTGTTTTTCTAAAATAAAAAAAAAATGATGAAGTATACGAGATTATTTCACCAACATAAACTCATAAAATAGATTACGTTTCGTTTGTACCCTATTTCACTGCCTAATACAAGCCAAATTTGGTTTATTTTTAAATAATACAAATGGAAATTTTAAAGAATACGTGTTCGATTTCAACCGTGAGATGTAATAATTGGTTAATAATCAAATGTGTAAAAGCATTATGCATACATAGTATGTAGGCAATATAAAGAACACTATTTTATACGATCTATATTGCATAGTAAATAATAGCACTATATATATAGGTAATGTATTTTTATTTCAAATATGATCTGGAAAGATCTCATGTTTTTTAAAAGACTAATCCAATTAACCTGATTATGATATAAATTATAAGTCAATATGAAAAATTATTTCTCATGTAATCTTGTTTGTGAATGGGAAAATAAATATAGTAAACCCGACAGAAATTTTTCGTTTTTGTTTTGAGAACCACGTATAACATTAAGAACCTACCCAAGCAGCATCTAAGTAGCAGAGCAGGAGTGGTTGTTACGTAACTACAACTAAATTTATAACTTTATAGGTTTAATTATTTCAGTTCGATATATTTTAGTACTTATGTAGTTATTTCTACTGTTTATTGGAACTATGTAGTTCCATTACTTCTCAGTAACTTTTAAAGTATCTGGAACGGTATTTCCACTTAGTATAATTACTTTGAAGTCGTTGCAACTTCAGAAAAGTTGCAATGGTTCATAATTTTGGTATACTGGAATGACAAAATAATTAAACATTTCTTTGTATTGTTAAGTACGTATTACAAATAAAATAGTAGGTAATACATTTTGTGGCACGATCGCAGCATTAATATAGAAAATGATAGAATATTTGTTAAGTTGCAAGAGGAAGAGAGAGCAACTACGCGACAGGATGTGTCAAAGAGAATAGAAGTTCCATGAAAGTAGCAATTACTACGCCACCACGTTCCCGCTACGTGTACTAATATTGTACTACTAATAAAAGCGTAGCAATTACGTGCTTGTGACTAGTGGCAAAAACTTAATAGTTCCACCGATAGTTGCTGGTGAGTAGCGATGGCTGCGTGCTAAAATAAAAAATATAACATTGACGTAGTATTAATGGAAGCTACCTAGAAGAAGTTCTGAACAAGTTTGGAATCCCAGAAAAACTATTAACCTTACAAAGATCACAATCGACCAACCGAGATGTCGAGTGTACAATTCACAATTACAAGAAGACCGGGGCAAACGGATCCTCTTTCCAGAGCAATTTTAATTTTGTATTAGAGAAATGTATAAAAATAGTGGGCACAAGCGCATGAGGAAATATTTATAGCTGAAGCTTCCAATACCTGCTACACGCACAACGTGGAATTTCGAACTCTTGAATTTTAGGATGTATTCTATTTCTTTGAAAGCAACTGTACTTTATCAGACAAGATTTCATAGAAACTCCAAATATCTAGGCGATATGACAAATAAAATAAATTAACAAAGAAATAAAATTCAAAAGTGGAGTAGAAAATATAGAAAATAATAATTAAAACTGTTATAATGTATGCAAATAAAACATGGGTTCTCAAAATATAAGGTGAAACAAATCTAGCAATAGTTGAAGGACAATACTTGATCTTGGAGCTGAAGAAAATAGATGACGAATGGGGATGAACCATGGATTACGAGAGCTGTATGAAAAATGGGGCACAGTAGAAAGTCAGAGGGTACAAAGAAGCGAGGAAGATTTAGATGAAGGTGAACTGATGATGCAGACCTAAGAATATTGAAAGTGAAAATATAGTTATAGTTTTTGGCGATGTTTCCATCCTGACTTGAGGTGTCTTGCAGCAACTCCTAATCTGCATAACAAATCTAGTTGGTCCTGAATATAGAATCATCTATAACTTTTGACATGTGTCTAATTTCGAAAACTAAGATAATAATGAACTATTACATAAGCTCATGTATAGCTCGTTAATTTCTATTATTTTTTTAATTTGAACACGGGCACTAACATGAAGATCACGAGATCGATCCATGGATCCTGGAAAAATCTTTTATTTCATACTGTATCGTATTATCCATGTTTACGGTAGCGATGGAAAATGCGATTTTACGGTCTAGTAATAGTAGATTACATACCGAGGCGGGAAGTGTTTCATTCCTGTCGAGAGCTAAGATAGCTCACCGAGGGCCCAGGCCCGAGGTGAGCTAATGCTCGAGACAGGAGGAAACGTCCCGCCGAGGTTTGTATACTATTTTATTCGGAATCATCATATTTTTTAACAAATAAATAATTATTTACAACTGACAACTGAAGTGACAAACTTGACCTAATAATGCACCCGCCCTCTACCGAGCAAACTACGAACTTACAACAGGTCGGGAATGATCACATTCCTGACCAAGAGAGGGATAACAGGTAGGGAATGATTACATTCCTGACCAAGAGAGGGAATTAAAAGTAAGTTAGGAATGGTTAATTTCCCACCCTCTGAGGCGGTTAGGAATGCACATATTACCATATGATTCCGAATAAAATTTTTTACCCGATTCAAATAAAATAAATCAACTGAAAAATGCTTTAGTATTCAGTTACCATGGACACCCCTTATATGTTTTAAATTCGACTAATAGTTACCATAGATGCTCGTTGTTCATAGATGTCCATATTTTAAACTCGGAAATTTATTTTATATAATTTTTTTTAAATTAAACCAATAATCCAATTGCAGTATGAAATA
This sequence comes from Agrypnus murinus, assembly GCA_929113105.1. NCBI lineage: Eukaryota > Metazoa > Arthropoda > Insecta > Coleoptera > Elateridae > Agrypnus > Agrypnus murinus. The sequence goes on along the minus strand of OV816028.1, from coordinate 23,913,181 downwards.
AAACGCATTACGTCATACGCCCTGGAAATATTCTTACAGTTCTCGCTTCGATGTTCCGGACTCGGCTCCTTCGTCGCCTTGTCCGTAACATCTTACTCGACTGTAAAACTCCATTTCCAGGACTTATAATGTAAATAAATATTCTCGAATGGAGACTTGATATCACGTCTGTCTGAACTGCAATAATAATAATAATTATTTATTTACTTTTAGGCTATTATTAGCCAAAGTTAGGAAATGGGAAGTTGCCTACTGCCCTATACAACGCATGTTAAAGCGGGCATGGAAAAGAGTAATACCTTAGAAGGGGAACAGCGAGACGGCTACATGACAACATCGGTGGTCTTTACTGCCGAATATATCCAGCATTAGTTGCATTAGAACGGTAAATAATACTTTTTTCTGATAGAACTACATTTAGCTAGAACAAAAAGTGCGTTATCATTTTTGTGCTTTAATACTTTCAGGTAAGTACCAAATAAAAATATAGCTGAATTTAGCATTTTAATCGTTTTAAAAGATAAAAATACTGTTACTTATATTGAAGTAACGAAAAATATACATAAGAAATGAATAACAAACAAATAAAAAATCTTATTAGAGAAAGGAATGATTTCATAAGAACAACATTTAAATTACAAAAAATTCTAAGTAAAAAGCAGTAAAAATGAATTGAATCCAGCTTATTTATATTGTTAGGTCGCTTATCAATTATCAGATAACATTATTTTATAGTAGCGTTTGTTATTTATTTAAAGTTTGGCAGATTTATAATAAACTGATTTTGTATTGAAACGCCCGTTTTCTAAATTTTTAAATTATACTCAAGTTAGAATTAATTTTTGATTAGTAAGAACTAAATATAAAATAATATTACAACGTGTTTTACTTATTATGTTAGATGCTTTATTAAAAATATTGTATATATAACCAAATTATTATAGGTGCATATAAGTGGTTATACATGTCCCCAGTGACGTCACGCTTGATCTGTTAGGAACCGTCCGTGAGACAACTTCCATTTACTAAGATTGATTGTTACCAACAATAAGTTCATAAGTTTATCACTGGTTTATACGTCCGAGTTCTTTATCGAGCGTTTGCCAACTATTAAAAGGGTAGGTTGAAGATTGAGTTAGGTTAACTTACATTAGAAATAAAATTCTTGGGCCCTACATGCCGAATATATTCTTCCAACCATTGCGCTTTATAATAGAAATATCTTTAATTAAAGTTATCAAGCACATCAACGTATTTAGAGCCTATTCAGTCGGCGATTGTTTTAATGATCATTGCATCACCTCATTTAATCATGAAGAAAACTTGCACTGGTAAAATGATATCTGGCTCAGTAGAAATGAGAGTTTCTAAGTTTACTCACTTGACAAGCTTTTAAACATTGCACAATGCACATGGAACAAAAATCCATTGTGTCCTAACTATTTTTATTGGGATTATCTTATTTAGCAAAAGGAAACTGCTAAAACACATAAGTCAGTCAAATTCAAAAAACTTATTTCGTAATATCTTCTGCCGGAGATTGTTTAATAAAGCTGTATTTCAGAGTTGGAAGTTGTTATAACTAGGAATAACTTTTCATGTCTTGAAGCTTTTGCCCAAAAAAACAAAGAGGTATGTATGTAGGCATTAGGAGGTAATTCTCACGTTTTCTTGCAGGAATACAGAGCATCAGAACAACAGCTGCCGTGTTATTTCAATATTAAGCTTCTTAACTAGTATTAGGTAAATTTAAATCTAGAATATACGATTACAATCCAGATTTTAGTCATATAAAGCGTATACGCAACGTGCAGCTAACTATTTTTAAATAAAAACCAGACTTGTACACTTTAAACGTTAAAAATGGCAAATAATGAAAGAGCTTGACTCTATTTTCTTCTTAATGCCACTTCTAAATTTTAAAGCTCATAAACCCTAGTTATAATAATAACTTTTTCCTTTTTAGAAAAATACAAGGAATATAATTTGCAATAATTTCATTTTACTTTAAAAAGGATGTTAAGGAATTGAGCGTCTTAAGCAAATCTATTGAGCGGCTTAAAATACTTGCAGGGTTACCTGTCATAATTTAATAAGGATCAGGTATATTAATACCCGTACTTTACCTATTAAGCATTCACCCCCAAACTATAAGTGGCACCTGCACCCTAAATAAACCTGTATTCCTACCTGGGGATGCCGGAACAAGTAGGCTGGGATATAAGTAAAAGTATAAACACGGGGTTCTTTCAGTGAAAGTTATGACAATTAAAATTGAAAATTTTTGTTGTGTCTAACTAATTTAATCTTGAGTAACTAAAAATAAGTAGTCATTGTGACATAAGCTGATATAATTTAATAACATTCCATTTACGCGCTACTTGCAGCAATGATAATAAAGTTGAGTTTACAAAACTATTATGACAATTTTTTTAATCTCATCCCTAGTATGTTATAATGGCATCAATTGCATAACAATTGCAATTAGTAATATCTTCTTGTAAAAAAATTATCTCTACTTCTCCTAGTTGATAATGAGAAATAAGTCGAAGTAATTAGCAATTGGAATTATTTACAAATATAAGCTAATACAAATGTTTAGTAGGAATACCTAGTTAGTAGGAATTAAGTTTCTATCAGATTGCTTAATATCCTAAGTAATTCACTAATTAGATTTAATTAATGATGCTGGTGAAATATCAGGCCACACCAGGGGCGAAGAGGCCGCAGAAACGCCGTTTTTGAATGATTAGCTTTAGTTTTTCGTGTAATTGCTATTAGTTAAAAATGGGACCAGCGGTGTCAGCGCATCACGCGTGTTACAAAGGTCGTGGGTTCGAGTCCCACTTGAGACAGCGAGATTCTTCTAATTGGGAAGTTCAGCCGCATGAACTATGGATGTTACATGTTAGATGAGGGAACATATGAACTGAGATGTTGATTCCCCCGTAGTGTAAGCCTTAGATAAATAAAAAAAAGTTAGAGGAAATATTGGTAGTATTTCCCAGATTATAATAAACACAATCTTTCCAAGAACAGGTGGTTTACTTGGAAATGCCTAAAACTATTGTTGTACACATACTTCTATGTTGGCAATCAAAACATAAATATTAAATTAGTTAATAGTTACTCTTAATTTAGAAATAGATAAATATACATCAATAAAAACTGCTAATATAAGAACATTAGTGTATATATTTGCTAATATTATCCATTTATACATATCGAATCAATATATCGATATAGCAAACTCTATTATAATGCTTATTTTTAATAGGTCTTAGTAATAATTGGTATGGTGCTCTTTGAAGGCGCTAGAAGAAGTGCTTGGACTAGCTCTGGGGAGTGTATTTAATCCAGTCTCAGGCTTAGTGGAGTTTTCTAAGTAATTAGTAATAAGCACCAAGAATCTAATAATTCCAAAACCACTTACCGAGTATATCGCAGTTGTTTCTGTATGATAGTTAACTTTTCAAAACCATCAACAAAACATAAATTACCGCTGAGGATCTCTTTGATAACTTATAATCAAGCTTATACTGTAAAGGCGAAAGCAACACTACAGAAAAATTGCTCAAGTACATAATATGTTTTAATGTTCCCTAAATAAAAATAATAATAAAATTTAATCAAATCAAACCAGAATATCAATAATGTAACGTTCTGTTTAAAATAATAACAAAAATGCTGTTTAATCGTCTATTCAAAAGAGAGATATTATTTACATACACTAATTAAAAACATTATAATTATAAACTATTTAACGAACTTAAATGCTAGATATTTAGAAACTTAAAGTAAATTATAAGAGAACTATTTATGTGTTATTATAACAATTATTAACCATTTATTTATTCACTAATATATTTGATTACTAATTAGATAAAGCACATTTCAATACGCCGCCGGTTAAACACTAATTGAATATTCTCCTATCCGCGACGGTCGATTTATACTCCCATGTAAACGTTCTGAAAGGAGTTCGAACATACTCGTGTATTACCTCGTTGATGTGTCATATCTCGAACATCGTAGACGGGCCGCGAATCTTCTAGCCTTCTAATCTTATCTCGCGGGTGTATGAAGCTTCGCTCTGGAATGTTCTGCCGCCTTCGTCTAGGAATTCTCCTATTTGTTACAATAACTAAGCACACAAGAGGAATATTAGCCTATAATAATAATAATAATAATAATAATAATAATAATATAATAATAATAATTGCTACAACCCATAACCTGAAACCAGGCCCCAGAAGCTATAAGCTTGTGCGGGAAGGAAGGGGCGATTATTATTATTACGGAGGCCCTACGTGCGGCTGCAGTCGACTTACAGAAGGAACAGCGCAAATCTCACATTTGTGTTACAGCTAAGGAAAAACTGCAGAAATCCTTAACCAGATCTGCCGGCAACAGGAATCGAACCTGGTCCGCTTGGGTGAAAGTCCAGCACGCTAGACCTTACACTACCAAGGCTGTTAAATAGATAGAAATGTGAAATAGATAATAGATAGTCCAATTAAAAAAAATAATCAATATTAACCAATATTTGCAATTAAATGTTGAAAAATTGTCAAAAGTGTTTAAACATGAAAAGTCGTCAAACAATAAACAAGTATAATCAAATATAATTAAATCAATCATAGACTTAATCATAGACAGGACAGCATATTGAGATTAAATCATAAATGTAAATCTAGCTCAATGATGTCTATATGCTTAAAACTAATTAGCAAAGTGTGATCACTTAATGAAATTCCTTACTTTCCTCAAGACTAACAATTAACATTTTATTCGCGAGAAATTAAAAAATACCAGAAATTGTTAAGGCCTTGACATAAACCAAATAGCTCCAAATATCGCTCCATATATAGTACCAAATATCGTACCCTATTTAACTACGACCCGCAAAACTTGCTAATACTACAAGGTTTATAAGTAATCAGATTTCATTCTTAATAACGAAATGTACTTCCCGATCTCATCTCTATAAGCATATACTCGTATGTAAAGTAATTCATTGTAAACAAACATTGCTAGACTTAACCTCAATATAATTAAACGTTAAGAATACATTGGGATGTTATATTAAATAAATAAGATTGTATGTGAATTTGGCTACCTTTAATAAAAATGAAAATATAACAACCCAATAGCTTTTCTTTTTCCCAATAGGCTAACTCAGGTTTAATTCGATCGAGCATGAGATAAAAAATATTGATCTTATTGATTCCTGTACTGGAAAGAGAAACTTACTACCAACTGCATTTGGAATCCCGCACCTGGACAAGCAGTAATCTTAAGCTCTGTGTATAAAGAAAATAAATAGATACTTGCATATCACAGCAAAACAAATAAACACTTTTATAATTTTAAAACACAGATTTTTATTTTATTAAAAATAAATAAAAATTTATCAAAGACAAGAAAACAAATTTCTTAAAAAGAAATAAAAAAACAACAAAGGAAAATCTTCCTTGAGTTTGTTTAAATAAATTAAAGGTAGTTGTCAACCTGACATGGGGGTTGCAACTGGTTTCATTTGAACAAACTAATGTCAAAATTAATTTATCCAACAAAATTAAAATATTTACAGTTAATATACAAATTGAAATGTTTGAAAAACAACAAATTTTGTTCCAAGGAGTTAAATTGTTTTAACAATTGTTCTCAACAGGCAACAAATCTTACTTTTTGATCCACCTTGTACATATATCAATTTGACAAACCAAATACGTAGTGTTAATCTCTCCTTTAAATATTTCTCGTTGTGCGCAATCGGTAAAATAAACAGCGTTTATCCAAATCAGCTGTGATCCAATGTCGATATAAAATCCATACAATTTGTTAAAATGAAAAAATTCTTTTTGATTTCAATAAAATAAATCAATCGCAAATCCACTATTTGTGTTGAAAATCCAAAACGAATCTTCTCTGATTCACATATTACAGGTGAATATCCAATTCCAATATGATTGGTGTTTGTTTATAAACGAAACAAATGGGTTAAACTATAACCTTACTTTTATTTACAGGTTTTTATCTGCAGCCGAGCATAGATTCACCCTATGGCTTTTATCGACTGAATTTGTTCATTTTCCGCGGCCCTTTTATACGTTCAGCCAAAAGAGTCAAGAACAATCACAAAGCACTAAAACAATCAAGTAACGCGAGCGTCATGACGTCACAAAAACGAACATATGTTAATAATCAATTCTTAAACGATAGAAAGATAGCTAGCAAAAGGATAATTAAAATAACATAAGACACTTATGGTCTAAATTGAACAATAACAAAGAAAATCAATAAAAACGACCAGTTGTCGCCAATCTCATTAAAACTAATTTACAATGAAAACCCATCACTCTCCAGCTATCCCTGTACATGAAATATATACATAGTTACACAAGGTAACCCAATTATATGGAGTTTACACAAGTTATATTTACATACTGAAAAAAACAACTTAAAAATCTGTTTACACGTTTTAGAAACCAAACGATGCTTCTGCAAGCTTTGAATAAATAACAACATAAATGAATTCAAATATCAACCACTCTCGTCCAGAATACAGTACTCCAGGTGACTGACTCCAAACAACAGTGCAAAACAACAAAATAAAACCAACATTTGTAAATATCAATGAATATCTACAAAACCGATATCTCCATTTATATGACCTTAAATCTTCCAAATACAGGATTCAGTAAGTTGATTGTAACCTTAAATATTTCCAGTGAAATATCTACCCGAAACTGATTCAGCTTTGTGGGGGAAAGAAAATTCTGTACTGCGTTAAACTAACGTCAATCTTAAATCTAGTGAGAAGATAAATCCTTCTAGAAAAATGAATAACTATCCTAAACATGTAACCTGGGTTACATAACCCTTAATCGCCGTCGTGTGGTCTGTGAGACCTTCGGAAATATTCGATTTGCGGAAACTCCCACATCTTTTCTTTTTATGACAGATGCGGCCATGTAAATTCTTGTCAGTTACTATTCTAGGAGTATTGAGACTGCATGCAGTTTCTTGTCGATATTACTGGAAATAATCACATATAAAGTTAAGTCTGGGTCACACAGACCACACGACGGTGTTTACGTTACATTTTCTTTTACGATGAATGATAATCCAGGTCCATCTAGGATTTGTCCTACAGATCGTGGTTTTGAACAAGTGGCTTTAAAATGGTGTGAAGAAGTACCAAGTGACGTCAGTGATATTAAACGTGACTGTGATGACGATTTTGCTGAATTCTCCGACCATATCAGCGATTCGGTGATTAGTGAATCAGAAGATCAAGAAAACCCGCTTAGTGGGGAAGAGAATTTAGAGGAAAATACAAATGCTTACTATGGCAAGAATAAGTTTAAATGGTCAGCACTACCTTGCATAGGCAGGGGTCGTCCTTGTCAGCATAATATTGTTGTACAGTTACCAGGATTATTAGCTTCTGCAAAAGCAATTGGTAACGAAGCGAATCTAGAGTGAATTTATTTATATATAGTTATTTTTTCTAAACGCTAAGAATTTAATTTTTTTAATTATTTTTCGAGTAGTACACATTCCAACATTATAAAAAAAAGTAGTAGCTGTAATAATTTTGTTAGAAGTTTTGTTTCCAAGATGTTTGATGTAAATGATGTACTTTTCCATATTTTTTTAACAAAACATTTTGAGTTAATTTTTTCTATTGTTTTTTATTGTTAAATCGAAAAATTTTTCATGTTGTCACATAGCCTAACTAGTAAAGAAAGTGTTCCATACTATGAGTTATATTATTTCTAATTACCAGTTGCGCAATAAAACAACAATCAAACCTGCTCTGCTAGACCACAGAACGGTGGGTACGTAACAAAAATCAAACAACGGCGGTTAAGGGATAAAACATATTTTATTATAAAACAACAGAATTGAGTGATATGCCTTTTTATAAGATCAAACTTTTTATAAAAGTGAGGTTGAATATGTCCGGTTAAAGATATCGTACACCTATATTACCATTTTAACTTGATAAACTATTTGTAACCAAGCATGTAACCTATAGCATGAATAAAAATAGTATTCTAGCATATCTATCTATTCTTTATTGTATGAATTGATTATGTGTGTGCTTCCGATCCAATCGTAGCCTTAAATATTCTTAGTGTTTTATTAATATGTCAAATTTTCAATCGATGATACAATGTCATCTCAATATCTTTCTGGCTCTTTTATTAATTACAGTCAACCCATATTGAGCTGTCTTACTTGATAACTTTTGAGGTAAGTGTATTTTTGTTGTTGTTCACAAGAACCTGAATTTGACTAAATTAGAAGGGTAGCAGCATGTTTAAAATTCTAAGGTTCACAAATAAACTCTCCACATGAACATGGGGTGCCTTCAATTTTCTCGAATACTTACTTGTAAGTCGATCTCAAATAGAAGAGTAAATATGATATCGTAAACGTAGCCACAACTGATTCTAGTGAAACACTAGCGTACAATACAATACAATGCGGTAAATATTGCTTTATGATCTTGGATACTCCAGATAGATTGATTTTTCCCAACTTACACACAGAAAGTCAGTCTGATTTCAGGTGATTTAAAAGGATTAAACCCCAAAAGCATTTCAGTTTTTGTTGCATAAATACCTCAAAAATACATCTTTTTCTTTCAAAGCAGGAAAAGGAAGTGAAAATCTTAAAACCTGATAACCATAATCAAAAATAGATACACCAACAAGCCTGAAAAGACTAAAGCTACAAATTCAAACTAGTACCAAAAATAGCTTACCTAGGCAACTCATCTTACATCCTACTAAAAGCCTCGATTTCTAAATGGGACAAAAGTTATAAGAAAGACAACATAATTAGCAGGAACGTCATGAACGACTTTTCGATACTAGGCTGAATTTCAACCATAATGTTATATCGAAAGCCTTGAACGCTTTCCGCCCTTTTATACGTTCGAGCTAAAAACAATCACAAAACACTAAAACAATCAAATAACGCGAGTGTCATGACGTCACAAAAACGAACATATGTTAATAATATCTAATAACTAGATTCTTAAAAGATAGAAAAATAGCTAGCAAAAGGACGATTAAAATAACATCAGACACTTCTCTAAATTATTATGATTAAACCCCAAAAACATTTCAGTTTTTGTTGCATAAATACCTCAAAAATACATCTTTTTCTTTCAAAACAGAAAAGGGAAGTGAAAATCTTAAAACCTGATAACCATAATCAAAAATAGATACACAAACAAGCCTGAAAAGACTAAAGCTACAAATTCAAATTAGTACCAAAAATAGCTTACCTAGGCAACTCATCTTACACCGTACTAAAAGCTTCTATTTCTAAATGGAACAAAAGTTATAAGAAAGACAACATAATTAACAGGAACGAAATGAAATACCAAAGACTTTTCGATACTAGGCTGAATTTCAACCATAATATTATATCGAAAGCGTTCAAGAAATCTATCTAATGAATTTTTTCTAATACAAAATAAAACTAAAGCTGTTATGTAAGTCAGATATATCAACAGAAATTATCATTGCTATCGTGAAAAAGATATCACTGTAAAGACTGCTTTTTATGCTCTTCATGAACAAAATTTAATAGGTAATGATATTTTTATTATTTGAAATTTTAAAACAATCAGCGTACTTATAACATAAAAGTGTATTTACAATTTTATGAATAGATTTACGAGGATGTCTGAGATTTTATGGTACTATAGCGACCTTGGCGTTAGTTTTATTACATTCGAAAATAGTTTTCGTGTTCCGAGTTCAAAAATATAAAACGTTGTTACAACCCGCTTTTGATATTTCGATCAACGACTTTAAATTAAAATTCTTCTAGGAAACGAAATTAAAAATCGACCAAGCTAAAAACAAAAATTGCATTTAATTAATTGAGAACTAATAAAACCTACCTCCTGTTTCGTGTTGTTAACGTGAGAAAATTAAAAATATCTGAGAAGAAATTACACTCAAGGATTTAAAAGGGAGTTAAGAGTGAATTAATTGGAAACTTACTACTATTTCCAATTGTTTATTCCTTTTTTGCCTCAGGGAGAAAAAACACATTTTTTATTTTTATTCCGCAATCGGGAATGGAATTTAAAAGAAGGAGCAAATAATATTTTTCCCAGTTTACAAGGGCATGCTTAAAAATTCATCCTCGCATGAATTTTACACAAAAACACTCTGAATTTACAAATCGTTTCCCTGCACTAATAAGGCGTATAAAGTCTAGGTGAATACAAAGTACACACCCCTAATACTCGCCAACCGAGCACCAATTTCCGTAAATTACACCCAGCTTTGTTTTCAGCTCTCTGCACAAATCTTCCCAGAAAGCAATTTCGAGGCTGGAACGGGAATAGTTACGTTTTTCGCAGGCGATAAAGATTCATTACCGTGTGTTCGCAGGAATACCGACCAAAATTTCACTCAGCCATTTTTTTACGTTAAGTAAATCTGGTTTCTTTGGATTCGAATAAAATTTTCTTTTTTTAAGAATTCTAAGATACAATTCATTTTTGTTGTTTTGGTTAAAAGAAAAAGAAGGCGAGGGTGAATGATAACCAATTTATATTTTCTACGAAATTTTCTCCACACACGTCGTTGATTGTGTTAAACCAAAAATCGATAGTTTCGTAAAGCGCTTTTAAAACAAACCGCCTTCAGAAGATTACTGAAAAATGAACTCAAATGAAATTGTGTTAATTTAAGATCAATCATATACACTTAATTCTTTTAATCGATAAGTTTATTAATACTCAATATTAACATATTTAAATCAACTTTTATAAAATGAAAACAGAAAATAACAGTTGAAAATTCTAAGCCTGCATTGTCAGACGAACTCCTGGAAGCGATATTAAACATACACCCACGACTACCCAACCACATTTTACTTCCAACCTCCACGATTCTTCCCTCGACTTACTGCACCTCGACCTACTCTTCCCCAGACTTACCTCCTCCGGCTTATTTTACTAACTCCACCCACTGTCTGACTTATTCCCTAACGGCTAATCCCTTCCCCGATTCTCACTAGTTTATTTCCCTCTAGACTTGTCCCCCTACCCAACATACTCATCCACTCTCACCATAAAATTCCACAATGCATTCTTAAATCGTATGCTGCTAAATGTACCAACTTTCTAAACTTTTGTGGGCAATTTTGTTCATGTTCCTTAAGGGATAGTACCGTAACCGTAAATATTCTACTTTTTCTTCAAATATCTGAATCTGAAGTAAAATCTGCTAAATAAAAGTAAAGATTCTGAGAAGACACAGACAGGCGCGCGCCCGTACGTGCAATAATAGTAATGTATAGTAATCAGTGGCGTATTTAGGGGTGCTAATGGTCCAGGTCATGTATGTCAAAATCTATGTTATGTGAAAATATAAGTATATTGATTCAAAATTCTTATAGAGTAGCCCCTCCACACGAAAAAATCCTAAATACGCCACTGATAGTAATAGTAATATACGAAGCAGTTATAGCAACCCATCAACTTCTTTCCCAACAATTTCTTACTTTGTTGAGAGAAAACGAGAGAAGTCAATGAATGTATTTTTACTCTTTCACTCCCCTGTTCCCTCCTCACTTCCCTGCGATGCCAGTGGAGGACATATTTCGGAAATCTGGATAATCTTGCCCACTTAAGCTCTTGAGTTATCTGTCTTCCTGATACCGTCGGCAATCATTTCCCAACCTTGAACCTTGTTCGTGCATTTCTTCCTTTATTATAAATCTCTATGTCTTACCTCCTCTAACCCGCAGTGGTAGAGAAATAATAGCTAACATACCCATATGACTTAGAATTAAACAAAATACCCCGGCGGCTCGTGGATCCTCAACTTTCGTCGCTGTACGACAATGAGCAAAATATATAAAGAATTCCCGGGTTACCCCAGGAATTTTCCATTGGCCATTTTTGTCTACATGTCCAAGAGCTTAAAGAACAATAAGTATACATAAACCATTCTCCTTTTACCGCCTTTGCAGTGTCGGGAGTTCCACACAAATTCTTATGGGAGCGCAACCGAAGTAATGGGGAAAAATATATTATAAATACAAACTATTAGCCCTAGAGTAGTCTACCTCATATACAGGGTTAACAGCAGATACAGCCCAAGAATTATTCAGACGTATGTACCAACTTCGTTTGAAACTTTTATTGGGATTTGGGATTTGGAGAAAGAAATGAAAAAAAGATACAACTTTCTTTGAATGTATACTCTACTACCATAATTTATATGCAATGAATAGCTTTTTTTACAAAATCTTCACAAAGAAAATGGATGTGGGTAAGCTCGGATAGTGTAACCAAATCTGTTGTAAAAGTCATTAATTCCAGCAAAAAAGAATCATTCAAAATAATGACTTCCTCAATAGATATTCTATAGGCTGCGACCACAGAATGAGTCGCCAAACTAATAAGGCGAATATTAGCATACAATAAAACAACATGGAAACTAAGTTCATATGAAACAGCTGACCCTTAGTTAATAATAATGGTGAAGGCAGGTTTAGAATTAGCAGACATAACTATACGATCGTTAGAATTCTCTCTTTGCATTATCACCCTCTGGTTATGACCTTGGACAAAATAAGAACAGCATTGAAGGACATGGAAAACCACAAAGATATTATATTTAACGCTTACGCGCCTTATGTGAATTCTAATGTACCAACAAGATTTAATTATACCTATATGTCCTACATGTTGTTATGCTAAAGAGGGTGTTATACTCTCTTACCTTAAGTTTCGCTATGACTAATAAAAATTGTAACTCTTTAACAAATTTGAGACTCTCAGGCAGATCGCTTCGATAGGGCACTAAATAATTACATAAATCTAGGAACACAGTAACATGCAACAAATATAAAGCAATTTTTCTTTTTTAATACAACAGAAATTTATTTAAAGAACTTATTATAAGAAAAATACTTGTATTCATAGAACTTTGATAAATATTAAAAACACTTCAACGTTATTTAAACATTACAACCTATCAATTCTGACAGCTCCATTGAATGTCGATAGGATCTCATTTTTACACAATTATTTATTAATTTAATTACATAAAAATACATCTTTCACACCTTCCTATCCTCACAAAATTAAACTTTATATATTAACAAACATTATTAACATAATTTCAGATACCAACAAAATGAAAATTCAAGTCAACTATATTTTTCCAGTGTACGATATGCATATCCGCACATATTTGTATGTTATTTTACTAATATCATTTATAAAAAGCAACCCCTATATGCAAGATAGTTTCAAATCTGTGGTAAAGAAACAACTTCACAACCCTCCATCAAAATTATTTAACCAAAAATTGTAGATCTGAAATAAAAGAAATACAATCAAATCAATAATCTTGTTAACTTGGAAACATATTTCTGTCTTATAGAATGCTAAGGTAAGGTAGTAAATACTCGTATATCTCCCTATTACAACACACCTTGTCTGTTTTACGTTAAATCTTACATTAACTATGGCCTGAATTTAATTTAATGCAATATTCGATGACCAACTCTCACATCGTTAGTTAAATAAGAAAAATTAACTAAATTCTATGGAAAATCAGCTTTACAGATATCCTTTATCTGATTATTGTGTACTAGTGTGCATGTTAATTATAATAACCCAATTACTAGCTTCATAGAGGATACATTTTAAAAATTATAATTTAGAAAGTGAGGTTAGGTAATCCATCTAAAGTGTCGTTTGAAAATTCATATCTAAGCTTGATTAAAACTACTGAGTGAGTGCATTCTTTATTTTGTATGCCAAATAACACGACAATATGTACATCCCAGCCAGCAAGTGACAAGAAGATAACATACATGCGCAATTGAAATAATTCATGGGCATTTGGTAAAGTAAGGTCATTAGTCACAGGTGAAATTTGTGTAAATAGCTCAAACACCTATCGTGTTCTTGACCAAGGAAGGAAATAACATTCACAAAAATTCTTGAACGGTCGAAAATTCTTGCGGTGCGTGGAGATGATGTTCATCATTTTAAAGTAAAACATTGATCCAAACAGTTTAGTCAACGGCGACAATCCATCCAAGATTACCCAAGAAACGAAAGTCCCTCTCAAACGTCACCAATTCTGATGTTTGCAGGCAGGTAGAATGCATGGTTCCCGAGTGTTCATTTAATAGTATATTATGATACTAGTGTATAAGTAAGACTTTAAAGCACGTACTACAAGTTGTTTTTAACGTCGCTATAGTGCTTTAAAGGCTCTTGTACACCTGTGTTGTACGCTATTATTTATTATACGAGGATCATAATCTAGAAAATAGAGCTCGAATCAGCATTTTTATTTTGATTCATTTTATGGTATATTCTTATTTCGTGCGTCGCGTTTGGTCCGCCGATGAAAATCTACCTGAACCCTTTTCGTTTCGTGCGGAATTAAAACAATGGCGTTTATGACTTCTTATTTTGTATGTTATTTACCTGCACATCTTTACCTGATCTTATCTGCATATCAAGTACGATAGTAGCTTTCATTGCCCGGATAACAGGAGTTGTAGATACATAACTAGGTCGTCAAGCACGGATAATTAGAATTTACTTAAATGTGGATACTTGGGAAATTTTTGTGTGTTTAGAAGGATATTTTTTAACGAACATTTCTAACTTTCACAAAAGCTTCTCTATGAATTATAATGATACTAGTATTTCTACTATTTATAGAATCCTCATTATTTATGAAATCATCAAAGATCTAGGACGAGATCCTACGAAATAGCGAATTAAATGCAGTTACTTTGCAGAACCAGCTTAGATATATTCGGAGGTGTATCAAATTCCTGTCTAGATTGGTTAACAAGGCTAATCTGAATAATTGTATTACACACAGTTACAGTTAACCTATAATTACACTTAAAGGCACATGACATTCTAATTTACATATAAACGAATATAAGATGACTAAGAGAGAATATGATTGTACAGTAGTAGAATACCGCGAAGTTCTCATTTAAGCGACAAGGGAGACGTCATAAAACTAGAAACTACTACGTATATTCTCCGCATAAAAAGTTAACAAGCAACCAAATTTGGTGCGACCGTTTTCAGGTTCCAAGGTCTAAAACATCGCGAAAAGCCTTTTCTCTTAGGGCAATAAAAATTTCCTGACATCAGACAATAAAGCTGAAAACTTTCTCTGCACAGCCACGAAAACGTACCAGATAAATCAAGAGCTCATTTTAATCTCAAATAACTGGCTAAACACAAACATGGCCTCATTGATTTCGACAAGAAGTAATAAATCTTCATTGTGTGGCTTCTCTTAACAATAAACGGCCTACTTCATATTAAGATTTAAAAATCGGAATTCTATTAGCCCATATACTTAAAGTGAAACCCATTTATAAATACAACATGAAGGCTGCATGATGGGTGGCATTTTTCCTTTTCTGACCCTGTATTCATTGTGATGTTATTCTGTATTTCTTTTAAAACTAATTTCGTTCTTTGATTATTGTTAAACTGCTTCTCGTATTCTTTATACAATAAATAATCATTAATTCATTATTTAATATTAGTAACACGATGTTTTTAAATTGATTTTTAACATTCTAGTTTGTTTAAAATAAAATAATTAATTTTCAATTTCCAAAATGTGATATCTGCACACCCACGCCACATAATGTAATAAAGGATTGTATTAATTTCTAGAAAGGATATGAAATGTATGTAGACGATAAAAAAATCGATGGACTACTAAAAAGACTACTTTCTAAAAGGATAGAGACGTATTCCTGTGCGCATCACTATTAACTATTAATACTAACGGTTATTGCTATGATAGCGGTTAATTTGTGTTTCTAACAATTACCTAAACAAAAATTTAGGTCAGGATTATCGAATTTATCTTTACTTACAGTCTTGCAGATTATTATTGAATATATACAATTTCTTTGTGTAAACTGCATGTTTTAAATTGTTAATAGTATGTAAATATCAAAAGTTAGGTAATTTTAATATACCGGGTGACAATGATCATATGTTACATCGTGTTTTTTATTTTTCCACCGATTTTTATCAAATCTGGAATAGTGAATACGCATCTTTCTGTAATACAACACGATGGAACACCCTGAATATCTAGAGCGATTTGGAATCTACATTAAGTTGCGACTACGTTGGTGTACACTAAATAAATAAGATAATCAAAAAATAGATCTAATATGCAACGTCGTCAACATAACCTAAAAACTGAAAAAAGAAAAAAAAACTAAAATCTTAGAAACAAGTGAAAAATGCCACACCATCGTAGTAACAATTTAATGTAGATTCAAAGTTTGTAATAGGGTATACGGGGTTTTCTATTTAAGATTCTAAAGTTGATCTGACTTGCGGTTAAATCGGAAGTCTAAAGCTGAAGGTTGTATTGCAGAAAGATGCTGGAAAACTTATGCCTGTATTCACAATTCCAGATTTGATAGGAATATGTTGAAAAATAAAGAAATTATTCGGCGTAATATATGATCATTGTGACCCTGTATATTTCGGAATTAGGCTTTGTAATTTTACAATTAGACATGACCTTTACAGTTATATTCGATCTACTGTACAAAGTAGGTACGATTAGTTACATTTTCCACACACTACGAGGGAACCACGGCTACGATCATATGCCTCCCATCTAACATTCAAAGACAAACACACGCCCATAGTTTAAGTGGCCGAATTCTTCACTGAAGAATTTTGCCACCTCATGTGAGACTTGCACCCACGGCCTTTGATTACTAGTCGTGCTCTAATACCTTTCGTCTAGCGCCTAGCCTACTGGCGCACCGGCCTTTCAAATAGGACTGTTGGTACTGTTTTAGAGGGTGTTCATTTAATGCGTAATTGCTTGATATTTCCTAAACTACTAAATATCGAGAAAAAAACTTTTAATACAAAAATTTGTTGGTTGCCAAAGTTGCATAGTTTAAAAATATCTACAACTATATAAAATGTTTAAAAAAAGCGGTATAAATGAAACTACACTTTTTCCAAATGGAACACCCTATATATTCTACCCGAAATTGATGCGTCTATTGGTCGAATCTCTTTAAAATGGGCTGTTCCATTTTTGTTTTTTTACATAACAGAATGGAACGGGCTACTTTCTCCAATATTTAGTAATGTAACTAAAAAATTCATAATTTGGCTACGCCGCACACAGGGTTGAAACCTGATTCTAGCCGGTCAAAACTCCAAAAACCATTGTTAAAATCAAAGGTATTCTAAGAATTAGTATTTTGGTAGAAAACTAAGTGAACTCGTAGTTACGGTGGGTAGTTACCCACCGTTTACCGTTACGGCAAATAATAACCATAAAAAAATTCGACAATTCCGGTAAAGTGCAGGTCAGTGTTAACACTTCCGAAGGCGTCAATCTGTGTAGATGTATTTGTAGTTTGTTCGTTAACGTGAAAGTGTTTTTTTTTGTGGAACTGGTTTTTTATTGATTTCAATAATTTATAAAAACAGAATTGAAGTGCTAGAAAGTCCCTTAAAAAGGTAAGTTGATACCCTTCTAATATAGAAAACGGCGAGTTTTAGTTTCCGAATAATAAATGTTTTATTTTGTGGTTTATAACTTAGAAATCTTGCAAGCTCTTGCGTTTGTATTTTTAATATTTTTTTTGCTATAGTATAAAGAATAACATATTTAACATGCACAATGATGCATAAACTGAAATACAATCGAAATGAAAAGGTAATAGTTATTAAACGATTAGCTATACAATTTTTGCACGTTATTTCATTTAGATATCAATGAAGCATTTTAAGTTGTGTAATATACCTTAAGATAAAGAAGAATTCGTGTAAATGCAATTTATTTTACGTCTTTAGCTTATTTTTTTATAACATGATTATGTAAATAACGTTTTTCTTGGAAAAAGTATAAAAATATCAAACTGATCCAGTTCTAGTAGCTAAAAAGATTCGTTTTTTTATTTCTTTTTTTTTTATTTTATTATTTTTATACTATTCCTGTCATTTGCTTTCAGTTAAGCCTATAAAATAATTTTGACCAGCTAGAATCGGGTTTCAGCCCTATGTGCGCCACACCTAATGAAGAAATATTCTAGGATTGGTTAGGATATTAGAGTAAAGTAAAAGTAAAGTAAAACATACAGGGTGTTCCATTTGATAAACCGGGTAAATTCTATTTAAAAGTATCAAAATCTGAAAATAAAATTTGAGCATTCTCTATATTAACAAATCTTTGATACATTTTAATAGTGTTTGCAGAACCCTAATACTACTGTCTGCAAAGAATGTTTTTAAAATTCGAATAAACAAATAAATTGTGAGTTACCTATTTAATACGACTGTACAAAACTAAAAAAGAAATGAATTGCGAACGTCGCTATGAATTAAAAAAAAACGTGCGTGTTAAATAAGTAACTAATAAGGCAATCAATCTCGGGTACTATGTATAGGGTGTCTCATTAAAAAAAGTGTAACTTAATTTGTACCTGTTTTTTTGTAACACTGAATAGTTGTAAATATTTTTAAGTATGCATCTTTGGCAATCAGGCAGGTTTTGTATTGCAAGACATTTCTCTATGTTTAATAGTTTAGGAGATGAGGAGTGATACTTCTTGGCATTAATGTTATTTAGGAAACATATATAAAGCCCTGGATGGTGTGTGAAGATTACAGATGATTATCCTCAACTGATTAGAGCAAACAAGTTCGTCAGTCATTCTGTCTCGGGGTATCGTCTGTTATTTGTACACATTTAGTTTCTTTTGTGGGAATAGTCTTTGATACTATTTATTTAATTACGTAAAGGGTTTATTTCAGCTTATTATATTGGACTGATGTGGTTTTTATTATTATCTGTTGAGCTGTCACTGATACTAGAACCCTTCCTATACTTATTGTTGGAAAGATGACTGTTGTTGCTGCTGTTTTTGAGGACTAAATTTTACAAAGCACAACATTTCAAATTTGAACCTGTCATTCTTTAGGTTGCTTACTACATCCTTTAATAAATTGCAACCTCTCTCTATTTTTGCACTGAAACAAGAAGGAAAAGTAACCCTGAACAGAAATTGAAGTGAGAGGAATACAAAAAAGTACATACATATTGCTGTGATTCCAGCACTTATAGTTGAATATAAGTCATTTGGGTTGCCTATATATTTAGGGGTTTGGATTCAACTTGAATAAATCTTAATTAAATAAATTAATTTGTTACTTAATAAGTAAAGGATACACTCCACATCACTTGATAACAATAAGAAGTAGATCTTAAACGGATTTTTCACTTAAAACTGAAAAATTATTTTGACAAGTTACGATTTGCATATCGTTAGGTCGTTGGACTTGGTTTTTCATAATTGAAGACATTGTAAGGTGTAGTTTCACCTGGAAATTATAAAAGGCATAGATGGAAAGGTGTATGCAAGCAATCACCGCAATACTCACAGTTTTTGTTGTTGAATTTCAAGTAAATCCCATGCTGGTTTAACGATTCATCAAATTTATGATAAATGTATAATTTTTATTAATCTATGCACTTGCAGCCAAAATGTTTTGCTGCAATATTCTTAATTCGGTTCTAGTGCACCTTTAGCAATAGAATTTTCAAGTGGGCAGTTCTATATAGAGAAGGTTTAGCCTGTTGAAGCTTAGAAATTTGTATCGTTAGAACCTGATCTGTTAAAATAGTAAAATCTAGTTAATATTTAAAGTTTTGGTGCCAAAATTGATGTAAATATTGTGTAATAGGATGTTAGGATTAATTTAATAACAAGAAAAGGAAATAATAAGGTGTGAAAATGTTATTATCTGTAATTTTGTAAAACCATGTTTGTTAGGAAATTCAAAATGGTTGCCATTGAAACCTGGAGTTAAATTTGCTTTTTGTTAGACATGTAATATACCAAAATATAGGGAAAATTATTCTCTTTTCGATTATATAATTTGTTTAAACATTTAATTTAATTTTTTAACAATAATCTGGTTATGTAAATCTTGTTAGGTTACATGTTCAATGTTTTTTAATAACTTACCAGATTCTGTTAGTGGAAAAATAACGTTTGGCGTTTGTTTTAAAAAAATATAAAAGCAGGTCGAAAATCTGGTGACTATTTTCATACAAAGCAGAAGCCATGTCAGATCACGCAATAATTTAATAAAATCTTGAGGTTATGTGTGTCAAATTTTATGTCACTGAAATGTCAAAAAAGTGAGGTTACGACAAATGTCATCCAAATTTAATTTTTTTAAAAAGCATTAAATAATTTTAAATAATGATAATAATAAAGAACAGTCAATGTGAATTATAAAAAAAAGAAAGTGAAGTGTTAATTTGGTTTTTGGACTATTTATTTATAAGAAGAAAATTTCTGGAAAACGTATTGGAACATTATTTCTGGATGGAAGGAATTTTAAAACAGGATATAATGGAAACTTGTTGGAAATCATTAACTGATTTGATGTACTTACGTCTTGGAGAAAACATGTCCAGTATTTAATAATGTAATTATTTACAATACAATTTTCACTGGAAAGATCGCTTTAAAAATGTGTTGTTTATTGTTTCCAGCCTTATTTTGTGGAACTCCATAATCATGAAATAAATAAAGATTATTAAAAGTTTCACAGTTTTATTAAAATACAACCTGACAATATTGTTTCGACAGTTATGCTGTCATTATCAAAGGTAATATAATTAAAAAACAAACACGTCGCTAAGGTAGATACAAAATAGGTAACTAGATAAAATAATAATGATGTTTATGTAGTTAGGAATAACCTGACGTTTATTATTATTATGGAGTTCCACAAAATAAGGCTGGAAACAATAAACAAGATTATTGCGTCTTCGTTAGAAGAACAAGCCAAGTTATACAAGAAACTTATGATCAAACACGGAATCGCAAGTCAGAATGTTTGGTTTAACCAAGAATGTCTGAAACGTCAGGTTATTCCTAACTACATAAACATCATTATTATTTTATCTAGTTACCTATTTTGTATCTACCTTAGCGACGTGTTTGTTTATAATTATATTACCTTTGATAATGACAGCATAGCTGTCGAAACAATATTGTCAGGTTGTATTTTAATAAAACTGTGAAACTTTTAATAATCTTTATTTATTTCATGATTATGGAGTTCCACAAAATAAGGCTGGTAACAATAAGCAAGATTATTTCGTCTTCGTTAAAAGAACAAGCCAAGTTATACAAGAAACTTATGATCAAACACGGAATCGCAAGTCAGAATGTTTGGTTTAACCAAGAATGTCTGAAACGTCAGGTTATTCCTAACTACATAAACATCATTATTATTTTATCTAGTTACCTATTTTGTATCTACCTTAGCGACGTGTTTGTTTATAATTATATTACCTTTGATAATGACAGCATAACTGTCGAAACAATATTGTCAGGTTGTATTTTAATAAAACTGTGAAACTTTTAATAATCTTTATTTATTTCATTAAAAATGTGTGTTCAGCATCACAACAAATACGCAGGTAAATTTACAGACTATTACAGAAAACTGCTAAATAATATAGTGTGTTTAAAAATTTTCGAGTAGCGCAAAATTTTTGAATTTAAAAATTTATTTTTAAACTTTAAATTTATTTTGTTTCGTTTCTTTCTTTAATTATAATTTAAGATCATGTGATTGATAAAATAGAAATTAACCAGGACAAAGGGAATTAGACTGTCGCTTAATTTTTATTTTGGTAAATCCACTTGACACCAATAATTAATTTAAATTATTCCAAGTTTGTTAATTGAATCAATTTTAGATAGTAAGAAATTTTTTTTGTTTTTGTTTCTCTTTCATAAACCTTCAGTTTTCATTCTTTTTATGTGTTTATTAATAAAATAATATTTTTAAATGTTCAAAAGGAGATTTATTTGTGTATTTTTTGTTTTGTGTCCATTAACAGAATTTTACAGGTATAGGTTGAACAATATTTTATTACTTTGTCAAAGAACGACCCGCCTGAAATTTGCTCTTGTAATTTTCCTGAGCTTGTCTTTGGATTTTAAAATCATAGCCGGTGCAAATTTTCTTTTCATCACAAAGGTAAGTGGTGTTTGTTGTTGTATAACTTTTCAGTTTGCCTTGCTACCATTAAACACAAGTGATAGTGGTCTTTAATTTAAATAAATATATGATTAAGTGTTGTAAAGTGTATACTAGTACAGCGCTTATCACAATAAAACATTTATGGCGCCCGAACATGATGCTTTCTATTTTTCTTATTAAAAAATAATCTCAATATCATAACAATATGTAAATCCGTTGATGATCCGGAAATGATGAATAAGTGTATGATGGATGATGCTTTTTATTATTGCAATATTTTCTGTACAGTACGAGAACATTATTCTTGTAACATAAAACGTGTTTTGAAGATACATTTAGTAAACAGGTTTATGTAGTTATGTTATCAATGGTAACTAAAAAATGACAAACAAAAACATCAATATTCTGATCATGATCAACTTCCATCTTCCCTGGAGACTATATATTGCAATACCTACAACAACGTCACAGACACGATAACTTACTTCAGTTTATGGATAAGTGATAACAAATTGTTCCAAGCAAAAATGTTTGGGACAATTTTAGTTCCTGTTTTCAATCCTAACGCCACTTGGAAAATAGATTATGTTCTTCAGTGAAGACTATTGCAACGTTTGGTTAGAAATGGAATTAAAGTTTATATTTAGTTTTATCAATATAATTAGAAGTTTTATACTGCCAACCTAAGAAGAAAAACACAATTATTTTGGCTCACGTAGTAACTAACCTTAGAAATGTAAATAAAAATAATAATAATAATGTCTAAGAATATAAAAGAAATATATAGAAGGCTCATAAAAGTTTTACAAGAAAACTTTTCCAATTAGACACTCGTAAAAGTAGTAAAGACCAATGCAGATGAAATGTAAAATCAAAATAAAGTTAAAAGTTTTTTACGTTTCAATTCATTCCAAAATAGAACAAACAGAGCTATCTAATTGATTTTAGTTGGATAGAAAATTTTAAGATTCTGAGTTTATTTAATAGCGGATTTCACAAACTTATAACTAAAGTGTGTACAAGAAAAAACTTGCTCTCGATAAAAAGACTTTAGTAACTAATCTAATTTTTACATTACGCACTTTAATATTTTGCAGTAATTTATTTTTAAGTACTTTTAAGTAAGTTTAAATATTCTTGAGTACTTAAGTATCCATTCTTCGATATGTAACCTGCTTGTCTGCACTTTCTCGGGTTTAATGTACAAAAGGATTGATAGAAAAACTGGACTCTGTGGTAGAACAACGGGATAACGGTAAAAAGTTGTGGTTTACCTTCTCTTCCTTATTAACGGTATAAAATATTAATCCTATACCCAAATATACAACACAGCATAACCACAGCTTCAGGCTCCTAATCGGTTAAAAGTCTGAAATTCTCTGCTATATTAAAAGTGAAACTGTAGTGAAACTGTTTCACAAAGTGTTTCTAATTTAGTTGGGTGAGGTAAAGTAACTCGGTATGATATCTCCGCTCAACTTTAGCTTCTTGCACAGATAGAACGCTAAAGTTATCTTTTATGATTGAAAAAAGCTACCGAGCTTTTTAGTATCAGAGTTTTTTAGTATGTTTACTAAAGCAATGTATATCTTCGACTCACAAAATATAAAATTTGTAATACATAAACTAAACTAATTCAGCTAAAAAAATAGTATAAAAAACACATCTTGTTTATTATGAAAAGTTTTTATTTGTTTCTACTTGTGTTACAATAATCGTAATGTAAGTACAAAAACAATAAGTTCTTTGATACAGTTCTAGTTAATTTGTTTGGTGTGCTGGTGGTACAACTAGAATGATGATGGAAAACAGTTTGTACTGAGGTTTGGACAGGTGAAGAGGAACATGTTGTTATGATATTGATCGTCAATAAGAGAAAAGAAAGCACCACGTTCGGTCGCCACAATGTTGTGATATAGGGGGGTGGAGGTGGTATTTTTATATGATGTAAATAAAAAAAATATTGTAGTGAATAATAAACCCTCCAACACATGATAAAAGATGAAAGGTTATAAATTCCAAAATAAAATTTATTATTGTTGAAACTCGCATACACAAAATCATGGTAAAACAATCTGAAAATATACACAACTAAATATTACTTACCTTTATCATTAACAAAAAATTTTCCGGCTATAATTTCTAAACTGGAAAACAAGTTCCATAAATGCATGAGACGAAATCAGGCGGGTCGCTAATTAATTAGGAAGCTATTTAAATTAAATCTGTAGAACGTTGTTAATGAACCAGACACAAATAAATACACAAATAAATTTCTTTTTAAACATTTAAATGGATAAATTTTATTTATGAAAACAGAAAAGAAATAAATATTTAAAATTCAATGAAGAGAAAAAAAAACAACTATTAAAATTAATTAAACAAACATGAAAGAAAATCAAATTAAATCTCGGTGTCAAATAGATTTAACAAAATAAGAATTAAGAGACATTCTAATTCTCTTTGTCCTTTTTAATTCTTATCTGATCCATCCAACAATCTTAAATTACTACTAATGAAAAACTATTAATGAAATTACTATTAATGAAAAAAAAATAAAAATTGAAAATTATTTTAAATTTTAAAATTATTTGGCGCCACACAAAAAAGTTAATCACCCTCACTTGAAGATTAGCAGATTCCTGTTATAGTTGGTAAAATTGCCTGCTTATTTGTTGACAAGATGAGCACATTTCCATACCATCCTTCAAATTGATTTTATTTGTGATTTTTGAAGATAATTATAATTATTAAAGGTGCAACATGTATCTTCCATGACGTAAGTATATAAAATAATTCAGTTATTTGCAACAAGCCTCCATTACCTTCATTTAATTCGTTCCATTCAAAATAAAATTTCAAAAATTTCTCCAAATAATAACAGTTTGAACACCTAATTTAAACACTGAACTTTTGTTTTATTTCACTTTTAGTTCAATTTGAACCCCGAAATTTTATCAAAATAACGTACAAACTGACATGACTTCTGCTCTGCATGAAAATTCAAGAGAGACTAATCAAATTTTCGTGCTGTTTTTATAATAATTGCAAAACAATTGCGAATCGCTAGTGATTTTCCTAGTTAGGAACTAGATTAATTTGGTTTCTTGCTAGAAACAAAACAACATCTTTCCCACCAAAAACCTTTCTAACCAAATAGTTGATAAAAAATTAAATTAATTGTTTAAATAAATGAATTTTTCCTTCATTTTGATACCTAACATGACTATAAAAATGCAAATTAGAGTTAGGATTCATTGACAACCATCTTGAATTTTCTCTCAAACATTACTTCACAAAAATTCAAACAAAAACATTTTAACATCTTGCTACCTCCTTTTCTTATCATAAAATTAATCTTAAGATCCTATCATACGAAATTACATAAATTTTGACACGACAATTTTGAATATAAACAAAATTTTAACAGTCTAGCAGACCCTACTGGAACGTTACAACTTTGGGATTTCAAAGGCCTAAACCTTCTCTATAAAAAGTTCCCCACTTTAACATTCTAGTGTCAAATGCACCCTAGAACTTGGTTAACAATATTGCAGTAAAATATTTTACTTAGAAATTCAAATAACATTGAAAAATATCCATTTACAATGGAAAATTATAAATCGTCAAAGAAATAGAACATTTTCTTGAAATTTAATTTCTTTAATAATTTTCAGGTGAAAACATGCCATAAAATGGCTTGAAAATATCTAAATGTCAAAATATCAACCAACGGCATAGGATCGTCCATCATGAAATTGAGTCTGTGAAATTCAAGTGTAAGTGAAGAGTCTGTTTAAAATCTATCCCCTTCCATATCACAGCGTTGTAATGTGTATCCTCAACATATTTAATGCAAAGTTTTATTGTTTTAAAATTAAAAAAATAGTGAAATATTTCTTTCGCCTGGAAGATATGCAACACATTGTGTATACATGTAATTCACGATGCCTATATCATAACAATGTGTACACGTTTTGTAAGCAGAATTATAATGAAAATGGTGGTACATATAAGTAAATAATATGATGGTTTCAGAGTGAAGGAGTCAATGAAATAAACTTAACGAAATGTCTTAAGATAGGTATGTAAAAGTTGAGAGTGGAAATGTTCATTTCAGAACAATTTCTTGTCTAAAGTCTCGAGGGTGCCTTTAGTGGTGGTAGTTCCGCTGCCTAAGGTTTCACAATTGGTGTTTACCTGGAAGTCAGATAAGTGTCAGTGTTGGCGACCTGAAAGCATACTAGAGTCGTCATCGATAGTGGATACGAAATCCTCAAATGGATACAAAGATCTGGATTAGATGCTGCTTATTCTTGGAGCTGTCGATCATTCCAAGACCAAGACGCCTTACATGGCATGTAGCGTTTCGTGAAGTTAAATTGTAAGGACTGAAGACGACATGGTACCTTTGATTAGCGTCAAAAGTGTTTAAGGCTAAATTTAAAAAAATTGATTTACTTCATAGACCGAGAACTGGCGACCAAAAACTGTAAGAGTTTTGTAAAGGCTAATATTTTAATATTAGCTTATATTTAGGGTGTAAATAAATATCCTACACAAAAGAAACTCGGATATGGGGACACTTGCCGTCAGCACAGCTTGAAAGTTGCAACAAGAAGTAGTGTCATCTAAGTGTCTTCTAAAAGCTGAAAATTGGTCATTAAGCAGTTTATGTAATAAAAAACTGGAAAACAGTCATTATACAGCGTAATGATCGAGCGCGTTGCATCAGTACCAGTGCGGTGATCGCATGTCTTCAAAATGAGGTCAATGTAAAGAAGTGATTTGAAAAAGCTGAAATTTGGTACTGTGCTAATTTATTGAATATAGTTTCTCAAAAAACAGTCAGACTTCATTTTAATAGAACCGAGCTAGTCAGCAGTCGCTAGAAGTAACAACTGCTTCTAGCGCCAAAAATCTGTCCAAGAAAGAAGCAATTTGTGGTTTTAAACAAATCTGATAGGAAATGATCTGAAATAAACTTGGGCCTGAAGTAAATGAATGTGGGAAAGAAAAATTTTGAAATAACAAGAAAAACGCACAGTAGGTAGAAAACTCATGCAAATACATTAAATAGTTTCAAACTGCTGAAGAAAATATTGGGTTAAACAAAAAGTATTAGAGGGCAAATTATTGGTAACCACTGGAACAAAGGGACATCTTATTCAACTTAACACTGCATGAAATGAGATGTAATCTATATGTAAGGAATATGCGAGATAGGTGAAAAGTATACGACCCTCAACTCTGGACAGGTGGTGTCCGAAAACAGCAAAGATGGAGATTACTAGATTTACGATCTGGAGGCTGTATCCTTTTGATAAAAACCAGGTAAAAGGTTCTGTATCATAATGGTAGGCTTTTAATGTCAATAGCGAACACACTAAGGGAATAGCATATACATATGTCCTAGTCCTAGAATATATGTCATAGAATATATACTAGTTTGGAAAATTTGGAAGTTGAACTAGAAATGAACGCGGTGAAAGAATGCTCAACTACCTACAAGACGAACAGCTATGATATAGTATATGAACAGTACGAATACATTCTTTATAAAAATTCTCAACATAATGAGGACTTGGAGAAGTGCAAGTGGACGCACGAAAACCGAAATTGTTTTCATTTTGTTCAATAAAAAACATATAATCACTGATGTCTTGGTTCTACGCCATTTTCATATGGGTAGTGATCATAGAAAAAATATAGTAACAATAATACAAATAAACACAAAAACAGAAAGGAGGAAATAGATTCAGCAAACCCCGGTTCCTGCCACTGATATATTAAAACAACAGAGAACACTTGAATGGCAGATAAGAAAATATGCACACTGAGCAAACTCCATAGAAATAAGAAACTGAGCCAGCCAACCATAACTCTTTTCGAAGAAAGACGAAAACTTAACAGAGAATTTGTAGAATATAAAAACGATAATGAAAGTGTAACCGAACCAATTAGAAAAGACGTAAGAACCGACAACACCAAGAAAATCAGAGGGACTATAGAAAATAGCAAAAATATAAAGGTCTTAAGAAAAAGCATCAGCAACGCATATACGAATATCAACAAAATACAAAATTAAGAAAACCAGATCATAACCGAGAAAGATGAGACACTTAAAACGCTAGAAAATTTTTATAAAGGAGTGTATGTAGATCCATCAGCTGAAAAAAGAGAAAAAAAACTATAACAAACGCGGTCTCAGAAGAAGTTCCGGAAATAACGGAGAATGAAATTTCTGCAGTACTGAAGGAGATGAAAAGTGGACGTGCACCCGGTGAGCACAGAACAACTGCTAAAATGCTGCAATACGGGAGAAAATGCCTGATAAAACTCATAACATTACTATTAAATTAATGTTTAGAAGATAGCAAAATACCGGCAATATGGAAAAATGCGAAAGGTTCTTTTACACAAAAAAGAAGACCGTGCTGATATTGGAAACTATAGACCAATAAGGTTACTATCTATGTCACTTGTGCAAACTTCAGGCTTCAGTATAATCAATCATTTACAAACAGTGAAAGCACTCATCGATATGCCAAGAACATAATCAACCGCTCTTCCTGTAGACTTAAACATGTTTGTAGACTTACAAAAGTCCTTTCACACGGTGGTGCAATGGGCAGTACTGAAGCGCTATGAAATGCTACAATCGATTCACGCGGTATGTAAAATTATGTAATAATATTGGAAAATATACATTTCAGTTGTAACCTACCAAAATTCTCAGTAAACACTTTGGTTTCAATTATAACTTACGAAAATTCCTTCAACCAAACAAGCACATAAATCACTGACACTTACGTTAACAGATCTCCCAGCAGATATATCGGACATCTTATTGATTTAAATTATATTCATACGTTTTGGGTGTTAATCGTGACTACTAATTTGGAATACAACACAGAAACAATTAAAATCATTCTTTGATTTCGTAAAAACTTATTTTGTGAATAGAACACACAATTTGTTCTGCCAAACTGTAGCATACATACATAGCAGTTAAAGATGATCTGAAAACTACTTTCGACATGAATTTCTACGTTTTAACTTAATTTGAGATCCCATTCTAAATACATTTTTATTTAAATTTCTTAGTTAAAACCCAAAATATTTTTGATTTTTAACAAAATAAAATGGTTCAAATAACTTACAAAAACTGAGTGTCAACATTATCCTTATGTTCTTGCTGTAACATTAATCCACCTTGAGACCACACAGATACGGACTTATGATCGACAATAAAAAAACAAACAACACTATCCAATAAACTCCCAAGTTTTCACATCAACATTAATCGGTACTAACCTAGTAAGATAAATTCTCTACTTCTTAAGAACAAACTATGTTGCATCATTTATTCCCTACGTTAATCTAACTCTATATAAAAAGCAAACCCTCGGCATGTTATCTAAATATTTACTTTTAAAAAAGTAGTTAAACACTAAACCCACGGTACGGTACATAAACGGTAAAAACAATAAAACAACTCAAAATTCCCATTTAATTGCGGTATTTCCGCAGGAAGTCTTCTAACGCTAAACCAGTTCATCGTTAGCGATCTGAGCCTAAGGGCCACGAACGCGTCAAGATTCTTCGCTTCTCCGTCAGACACTTGACTTGACGAAACCCGAACTGTCCCTGAACGACAGGTTCTACGTCTCCTACTTGAATTTAAGAAGGGGTGTTGGTTTAAATCAATCACACAATATCCATAATATTACTACCAATGAATAATTTAGACGAAGCTAATCTCTTGTATTTTACAAAAGGTGCAAAGAGCCGTTAAACGCAAAATTCCACTAATTACAAGCTATAAAAGTGTCTAGCTAAACAAGAATTATGACTTTGAAAGTAATTTGTTCTTTTATAAACCTTTGTGTGCAATTTAATATTATGGAAATTCGTTTGACTGCAGAAATATGCAGGAGAGTGCAACACGGCAGCTTTCGGTCGTTTGGGAAACGTCGTATCTCAAGAACAGCCATGTACCTAAATTTATGAAGAAGAAATTGTACAATTGATGTGTTCTGCCAGTACTAACATACGGTATGGAAGCTGCTACACAGAAAAAACACTATGAGTATTTCAAAAAGCAATGCAGGAGAAATAGTGGGGGTAACCCTAAGAGACAGAATGAGAAAAGCAGAAATAAGGAAAAAAACTGGAGTAGTAGACGTTATAGATACAGCTAGGCTAGAAGAAACTGGTTTTTATTAATTAACCAGACACAGGAAATAATCCTGGAAAAACTGGGAAGAGCCACAGTCCAGCACCAGCAGGACAAATGAAGGCTGGGGAAGAATTCTGAATATTTAGGTAACATAACAGTCATAAGCATCAAGTGTAATTCCGATATCGAGCTATAGCCACAATGCATCATATATTTTTTCGGCGAAGATCCGATTAATGAATGTTCGGAGTCAGGAAAAACTATGGGTATTTTTTAAACAAGTATAGGGTATTTTTAATTAAAACGTTTTGTGTTCTGTATGTTTCATGTCTAAAGCAGATTACGTTATATGTAAGTGAACTAGTTTTACTTGGTTACATTATTTTATAAAACGTAAATGAGAAGAAGTGATAATTTAATTTGTAGTAACATGAGAGCCTGAAGCTACTGTAAAATCTACACTTAAATCTTTGAAAGTACCTTGCATTAACTGTTTTATTGTTGTATAAGTGTATTCTCTCCAGTTGCTTAGTCACTAAACATGGAAACTAATAACACAGCAAATAGATTTATCTCATTAACGGTAAAATGCATTGTTTGTACAATTATCCTCATCGTCATCAGCACTATGTCAATATATGAATATCGAAAGAGATTCTAAAATTAGATAAACTGTTCGGTACGTCTGTTCCAAATTTAATTATCAAATTTAATTTTAACCGTTAATTATAGTAATAGCCTATTATAAAACACCTTTAATTGTGATTTATTTATCTATTTAGCCGAACTCATTCCGAGATATTTTCCCCTCCGAAATTACGTTAGGCTCATTGCCAAATTATAGCACGGTAAATGGCTCGTATCGGAAATTTGCGTAAAACAAAGGGTGCGATATTATTTCGGGGCTTGTAATACTTATTTGAAAAGTTCTCTGACTCTGACAGTGAAATGTATCAGACATTTAACTTTATTTATTGGAGTTTTGTACAAGTTTTGACTCACAGAGTCGGTACCTGATTATCGAAGCAAACTTCTAAGTTCCCTTTCATATCCTGCACTGTAATTTATTTTAGGAATTAAATCAACGTTCGACTTCGCTGTTTGGGTTTGTTCCGAAGTTAACATTTCTGTATAATAACACTAAAACCAAGAAAAGAGCATGTGCATAAAATCGATTAAAGATATAAAAAAGCGATTCGGTTTTGAAGTGTTTCACGAATCTAATCGGATAAACACAAAGCGTTCCATGTCACTAAAGGAATTTGACATAGTAATTCTATATCAACGCGTATGCCAACTAGTGATCGATGCCAAAGGTGATCCAGATGTTAAAAGAGGAATTTGGCAGTTGAGGTTTCACTTTTTGTATAGCATAAATTTAAACTCGAGTTGAAACAACTATTCATTATCCGAGCTAAGATTTTTAACCGACGTGCACATCTGATGAAGCGAGCATGAGTACATGAGCGCCTCGCCTTTTTTAATTCGGATATTTTTAGGATTTAATTTTCGACATGGCGTTGTTGAGAATACGAATGTAGCATTTTATTGTTCTTCTAAGGTCATAAAAGAGCCAGAAATGAACTCGTGAAAGAATAAATAGCATTTTCATGCCCATTTTGGAGCATTCATTACATTACCTTCTGCAATTCGTTTTCCAACAAAGTTAAATATTTCACCGGGGCAAAGCAATTCCTTAATTGCTCTACTTTAGCAAAACGTTGCCTAGATTTTGTTGGTTGTGCAATGTAAGCAGAACTTAGACTTTTACATTAATAAGTATTTTATACGTAAATGCATTAGGTAGATGTTCTAAGTTTTATCGCAAACATTGCTTCAGAACTGGTAAATGAATAACTTCAGAGCTGCTTAACTTATATTAGAAACTGCGATTCTAGAGAAATACTCCTGAAAACTTTTCCTCAAATCCTTCTACCATACTACATTTATTCATAACCCTTAACTCAGCTAATAATAGTTTTTAATTGGAAGTTGATGTATAATAAGTTCCCTTGATATTTTCAATACCACGGTCTAAATAGTATCTGTTAGTAGTAGTAGTAGTAACCATTTTCAATGAAAATCACGTCTAAAAGAAAACAAATAAGTAAATGTTTATATGCAAAGTTGAAAGCTTTTATTTAAATGAAGCTCATGCCAGTTCAATATAATACTCTGTTTACAAAAATGTGAGTCATTAAGATCAAGGAATTACAAAAATAAGGTATGAGTATGTATAAATGTAGTAAAAATAACAAGAAAAGTGCATTTATTTTACAGATTCTGTATTTTGGCAAACCACGCAGTTCGTTGTATAAACTTAGAAAGTTAACCAGCAAGCAGTACTTAATTCGGATTACCTTTACTTCTACTCTACTATACTACTACGCCTTCCAATCTTCCGCTTTAATTGAACAAATACAAAATTGTTTAATTTCATTACGTTCAACTACCCAAATAAAATAAGATTTATATTATAAATATAAATCTTTGGCAAAAAGCAGGTCATAGTCACTTAACAAAGAAACATGTTCTATCCTACTAAGTTTAATCCGATGAAATGTTGTAACGGATAGATTTTCTGATGCGTGTAGCAGTGGCATGATTTGTTGTCTTTTTTGAGAATTCATCAATTAACGTGGTAGATAAAGATGCATTAATCGTCTATAGTGTAATGCTTGGATTGGAACTAGTCAATTGTCGCTTTGGAGTGCAAGATTACCGAAAATTACAACTTTCCCTTTGTTGTGAAGATCGATTATAGATCACCATCTTGTAAACCCTTGTAATCTGTTCTTTTATATCGCTGATAACCTGGTCATTAAATTTATAATATACAGTTCTCTTAGTAAAACATAGTTATTCTCGTTAGAGCTTCTTCCTCTGGGATCATTTGTTTACAACTTTATTTTACTGGAATCCCTGATTTTTTTTTGTTCTGGTACACACGGAGCTTTCTTTATCAGCTCGACTAGTTACGAGACCTGGAGTTAAATGGTGAACGAGGTCTTGCTGGGTGAAATTATTTTAAATTGACCTCTTTTGGGCGTCTAATGTTTGACCTGAATACGAGTCAATAATATTAATTCCCCAACACTGCAAATGCGGTAAAAGGGGAATGGATTATGTATGTACAGTCATTAGCAAATGTCTTGTCCCGAACAGGCAACACATTTAACAATTCTGGTAAAAGAAACGACGTACGTTTCGGAGCATAGCTTCTTTTGTTTACAAACAACACACCAAATATAACCAGTTCTAAAGATTGCTACCCTACCTAGAGTGGCTTTGTACAACAACAATAGAGTAATAAAAACTGCTATTTCAAGTGAATTTCTTATTTTACTGGAATACAAAACAGCCGTTTCACTTCTACTATCGTTTCTTCTATTTTAAGAAATATACATCTTATGCTTTTTAATACTTTATTATAAACTCTATTAATTTATTTACGAGTTTGATTTGTTTATTTACAAAGTTTAATTATTTTGTAAACACTAAAGAACCTAAGTTTTTAGTACTAACTGTAATCAGTTTTTATTGTAAAAATTAGTAAAAATAAATAAATAATAAAAACTAATAATCATTCCCCGAGTTTCCAAAGTAGAATCAGATTGGGCATACAAACGAGGCATATTTAAACATTAAGGGCCGGTTTATTCCGGTAAAATTCCCAGTAGTTGCCCGTCAAATAAATTAAGTTTAATAATAAATACAGTTTGCGTATATTCAACGGATTATATCATGAAAGTAGTTTCTGGAATGTTTATGAAAAAGGGTCCAACTTTTGCACTCAGGTAATACATGCAAGAGAGAGGTGGGTAATTGATCTACTAATCTACTAACTAATCTACTTAAAAGGCGGGATTTAAAAATCTGTAGTCTTTCATAAATATTTTCTAAAGATTTTAGGTAAACAGATATTAATGATATATATGATCTAAGGTTCTATGCTTTGCCAAGAGTGTTTCTTAATTTTTGTTTTGTGACTGTTTTGTTTTTAGTAGCTACTATATCTATGTTTTTAGGTTTTTTCTTAGTTTGTAGTATTTTTATTAAAACAATTGAATATTTAATAACTTTTAAATTTTTAAGGTATTTACATAAATTAATGCCTATATTAGTACTTTATTTTTATTTATTTATATTTATCGCTTACATTAATTTCTGCGATTATTTAATTATCTAAAATACTCCTAAACCTCTATTTTTTGATGATTGTTTTCATTATTATTTTCGTTTAGTTATTTTTTATTAAAAGTAAAAATGAAACATAAACACGCAATATAGCTTTGTTTAACTAGTAGATGCTTCCATTTAAAAGGACTATTTTATAAGGTGTGTCAAAGAAATTTTGAATAGAATGAGTTTTTACAAGCGTGTTTTCAAAATAAGCTTTAAAGAATTTAACTATCTTGCCCAGGTAGTTGTCCATCTCTGTTTAATTCGGTCTCTTTCGTACACAGTATAAGGGGTATTTCGATTCTTAAAGCAGCAACACCCTTACTCGGGACAAGACATTTGCTAAAGACTGTACATAGTATGTAATATTAATTAATCAAACCGAATTCCCTGGTCGTGATAATCTCATGTCATATTTGAAGCAACATCTGGTGACTTAAGTTAACGTCTATGAGGCAACCAATTTAATCTGACACTTACAACGTTAGGTTTATTTTGTTAAATCATTACAAGGTGGGTTACTTATACTATTTTATTTAATGGTTAATTATTTATATGCATACCGAAATTTAATAAAAAGTAGTTTGTAATATTTTTATAATTATTATCACCCTAAAATGTTGCAATTTAAACAATTTCCACAATATATAGAAAATCCATTTTATAAATGATTTTAAAATCAAAATTTATCAACGCAAAGTCAAAGACAATAAAGATCAAGGTATGATCTTACAATGATCAATAAAAATAGTTTTGCCTTGTCTAAGTTATTTTGCAGAATGTATGTATTCTTAAGTAACCTTTATTTATTTATCAATTGACATTAGTTAAAAAAATCTTTATATGAATTTCAAACCGTACGAAGGCCTTCTATTACTACGAAGAGATTACTGATAATATTTTATTTTATTTTGTGTTAATAAATGAATAAACGATATACCGATATGACGTTTTTGTGTTTTATACTTATGTGATACAAGAACTAAGGAAATCTGGCTTTTGCGCAATTGAAGTTGTACCCTACTATAATAAAACTCCGTTCTCGTGGAGGATTGTCATTAATCTCTCATTTATTTAAACCAATTGCGCTGGTGTTCATCTCCACAGATCCTCTACCAATTTATCAATACTTCATTTTACTTTCGTCCCATATTAACTGTATTCCTTTAAAATGCTCTTCTCGATTTAGTATACCCAAACTGCACATGCGCTTTTATAAAACAATATATCTTATCTTTTATGCATCTATGCAAACTATCCAATTTCGTCTTTCAAAAGTTTAAACTAGGTGGTCTTTAGCGCCGACACATCGCCGGCGGCGGAAGGAAAATTATTTATCGAAGGAGGTGAAGCGCCGACAAAAAATTGGTGTCGGCTACAACGTTTTTTCCTTCTTAATCGTTCATTTTTACTGTTAAGAAATAGGCTATGGTACCGGTAATTAAATAAGTCTTAATGTTATGCACTATACTTGTGAATATAAAAAGCAAGACCATCGATCTCCCTTTATAAAACATTCTCGCATATTAAAAACATATTGCCCTATTACCTATTCTACATAGTATATGAACTGTATCCATGTCTCCCATGGGTATATGAAGAATTAATGAATAGAAAAGAAACGCATAAACCTTCAGCAAGTAAAAGTCAGAAAGCAGTACGAGCACTATTCTATTATTTGGCATTACTTATTTGTGTTTCTCTTGCTAGGCTGTCTATTTTCAATTAGTGTTTTATCTTTTCCCATGTGGTGATCTTTCTAAACTCGAGAAGTAGTCAGCTTTATATCATGTTCTATGTTTGCATCAGGTAAGACAGTAAAACATATTTAAAAAATAATGACAACAGTTATTAAATAAAATGAGTTTATTAAGTTAATTCGAAGTAATTCCAATGATTTAATAAACTTCTATACGTTAATTAAAGCTTTGTAGTCTGCATACTACTTGATACCCAGTTATTTAAATTCAACACGACCATTGAAAATTTAAAAAGAAGATGCATTAGTGGTAAACCAGTATTGAAAATTAACAAAAACTTTTATGCACGACCTGTATTTAAAGCCCTCACTTTACTCACTCAAAAGAGGGACTAAAATAACTATTTTTCTCCCTAGGGAGTAAAATAAAACAATCACGTGACATTTTGTCACGTAAAGATAACCTGACCTATTATCCTGAAACAATGTGATTTTGATGTATACATAGTTCAATTGTCGGTACGATATTTAATAATATTTTTGGAAATTTCGGGAATTTTTGTGACTAAGTCCTTTAGGTCTGCAAAAAGTAGCATATATACCACAGGACTATTGCGCCTTTCAATCCTTTGTGTGTTTATTTTCATCACTTACGCTGGAGACAAACTTCACAATCGGGATTAAAAGATGCACTTTAGACCCTTGGTATATAATAATACTATTTTGAAATTTTTTATAAAAATTAGTCGATGATCAGTTATATTATATTTGCAAGGCGAAGTGCGACATGGCTGAGCAACTATAAGAATTGCAAGTCAATAAATCACCTTCAATCTGAATAAACAGCTAACAGCTGGGGCGAGCATGTACCAATAGTTCATTCTCTCTCCTAAATAAAGTTATGTTAAATAGTATTTACAGGAAAGCAGTAAAGGACGTTTACTGCTACCATTTACTTACAATAGAAGAAATTACAATTGAAAATTGGACCTTTCGAATTTATTTGTTTTTTCTACTGTAATTGTCTCTTTTTCGAAAACAAATGTTCCTCTTTCCGGAATCCGAACTGAAGAAGTCAATGAAGTGTCTAGATTTCAGAGTAAATGAAAGCATCCCTTGGTGTTTCAGAATTCGGATCTCGAATTCTATTCAAAAGCCTTAGACCTTAGACAATATACAAATGCTCTTTCCAACCTTGAGAGATTTGAGAAGTTTTCAAACGGAAACAGAGGAATGCCAACGTTGTTTTTACATGTTTATGAAGCATTTTGAAGAATCTAAGTACGAGTGCCACAATATGCCACGACCATATCTAGCTTAAATAAAAGCTTGAAATGTCTACTTTTAAATACCTTAGTGGTTGGTTTCGCACAGGTTTACACGACACTCTTTTTTTTAATTTTGATGGAGTAGGTTTTGTATTTCCCGCATGGGGTAATAAGAATTTATTTTCATATATTTCTGATAAAACAAACCTACGGAAAGCTCGTGGCGACTTTGTACGAAGGATTAAATAAAAAATTCATCAAAAATTAAAAAAAATAACCAGATATGGAAGTCAGCTGGTTTCCGTAAAAAGGATACTACCTACTGCAACAAAAATAAGTACCGTGATATCAAAAATTATCTTGGTCAAGGGTGGTTATGGAATATAAAACGTTTGTCTTAGTTTGACTTAATAATAATGATAATTGACTAATAAAGATGCAAAAACTCAAACTAAGACAACCGTTTTATATTCCATAACCACCCTCGACCAAGATAATTTTTGATATCACGGTATATATTGAACAGGAACGCATTTATTGCGTTCGTACTGAACGCAGTACCAAACGTGACCGCTTCTGACAAAAATGATACAAATTTTTCTTTTGTTTTTCGTAAAAAAATCGAAAAACCATATAATGTTGGGTTCAGTCGAAATTTAAATCTATTTATGTACCTTTATTATATGATACATGGTGCTATTGGTCTCATTACTAAAAATCATTACTTTTTTCTACTTCCATATAAGCAAATTGTCAATTACAAACGATTTACGTGACATGAAAAGTCAATTGTAAAGACAATTATGCAATGAAAAAAAACTGTTACGTAATACAGTATACCATGTTACAGTTAGTGCAAAAGTTTTTGTTTATCACACATTTGCGATGTCGGCATTTTGATACTTTGTCAAAATATTATATACAAGTATTTTTGTGCTTGTGTGTAATTATTAAAAAATTGTCATAATTCGGCAATTAATTTAATGTGTGGTCGAAGAAAAAGTATAATACATCGCTGTAGTTGTAAGGCAAATAAGATACGCATGAAATTATACACTCGCCTGGCGGCTCGTGTATAACATTTTCTAATTGTATGTAATTTACACTTACAACTCTCGAAATGTAATATACTATTTCTCTACAACATTATTTAAGCCTTTTTGTTAATATTTATAATCTAACTAGTGCAGTAAACTACATCTTAAGAAAGAATGTTTTGTTTTTTTGTCGACACAGATCAGTTTATTATGTACTCTTAACTATTTTGTCTAAAATAGTTAATTATACCCCAATTATTTGTACTGAGCTATATCTACTCAACATATGAGACTACGATTGCTTAAAGCGATATTAGAATTTAAATGTATGTCTAGCTTGTATTAAACGGTCCACTTTGCGCCGTGGACATACAGAGTGGACATACAAATTAAGGATTTCTGAAAATACCTAATCAGACAATATGCAGTGTGTCCATGGATGGACCGACATATACTTGTAATCATTTGTATGATTAAAAACCTATTATCAATGCCATAAGTTTGGATTGATGAATAAAGTATGCATTTTGGTTAACTTTGTAAAGTTATTTTAATCACAATGACGGCATAAATGTGAACTTTGATTTACGACAGTCAAATTTTATGTATAAACTTCTATTGACATTAGAAATAATTTTTTACTTCTGTCTCTAGTTTACTCTTATATCACTGGTATTTTATTCTTTACATAACTCGTTTTCTCATTTATTAATCTCCCTGTAGGCTTTATCTTTGTACCTTGTAACGTTACGTTTTTTTAACTTCACTAAAAATCATTTTGTTTGCATAATAAATAAAAAAATTACGTAATTAAAATTACGTTGGTATTCTGTATAAATATGAGTCTTGCTAAATATCAAAGGTCACTTTCAAAAGAAGCATTCCCAGACTAATAAAATTTGTTTTTAGAAAAATCTGCAGATTTGGTTTTAAAATGAAATAGAATGTTCCAGAACAAAGTTGTTTTTAATTCCGTGTCTAGAAGGGTTAAAATATAATATTCGCCTCAATAAAAGTTTCCTTATGGTTAAAATGCATGAAACTTCGAATTTACAGCTTTTAAACACATTGGGTTGAAAAGGATTAATTAAGTAATCTTTAAGTATACAGTTTTTTTTTAGTACAGTTAGTTCTAATTTTTGAGAATTTGTTCTGTTCCGAAGTTAGTGCTAATAAAATAATTACCGTTCTAGTTATGATTGTGTTAATAAATAATTATTAGTTATTGGAAATTATCGTAAGTATGTTGAAGTTCGTTGAAAAATAATAATAGTTTAGAATTCCGAAGATTGTTCCCGTATTGGTTTTCCAGGTCAGCAGTTTGATTGCGGAAATTACGTTAATGTCAATATTGTGCTTCTAGTGTTTGAAGTTATTTGTGTAAGATATCTAGAACTTTGCTGGATTACTGAAAATGTAAGTTATTAATTTTTTAATTCGGTTTTTATGTAGAGTCTATTTGGGATCTCGAAATTTAAATTACTTTTAGTATGATATTTTGTATTTTTAATTTGTTTATTTCAACTTTTTCTTTTATGTTTTAATACACAGATTTCAAATTAATTTATAGTATGATAATTTTTTGCCCAACAAATTGCTGATATCTTTTATTAGAATTCAGTAGTATCGATTGATACTTATTTGATTAAACTAAATTTTAAAAAAGGAATTTTTCCAAATTGAGATTCCGAGATTCTGTTATCAATTTGGTGGCGCTCAACATATTTTTTTAAATTTTGTTCATGGTTCCATTATTTAATTAGAAGTTTTTGGAGTTAACGCCCACACCTGTCCTTAAATTTGCATAATAGAGATCTCAACAGCCGGCGCATTTTTGAGTGGTACAGTAAGTATTAAATATTTTGTGTTTAGAGGAATTTTGAGTGTTAAAATGACGTGATTATAAATGTCGCTCATCGCGGAGCTTTGTTTTTGTATAATTTTATAACTTGTACTTGCAGATTGACTTTTTTTTCTAAAAGTGAGAAATGACAAGTATAGTTAGGTCCATCTTGCCCACAGATGGACCTAACTATATTGAACAAAAAAATGGTTAAAGGGATTTCAATTCCCGATTATATAATAATACATATGAATATCAAGTAATATGTGTTGAAACACTTGAAACCCTAAGACAAATTTCAGTGTTTATTGGATAACAAGTTCTTTGACTTGTTCATTAAACATATGGGTATTTGCCACACTGCTGGTGCAGGAAGCTAGTAATTTCAGTGAACTCTCCAGTCTGCATTACTAAATAATAGATTGCATCCCAAACATTCCTTTTGGGGTAATTCGTTAATGCCATTACGAACGATTTTAAATTATTATTATTATTGAAACGTGAGAATAATTCTATTATATTCAAGAAAAGTCGTTTTAATAAGCCGATTAAGTGTAATTTAGTAAGGAAGAGTATTTTTGGAATTATTTCTCTCTAATTTCAGTAATGGAAGATAGGCAGTATTAACAAATCAAATCCTGCATTACCAAATTTGCAAAGACGTCAGCCCGTGTTATTCTGTTTACTAAACAAACAGACCAAACGATTGTGTTTCTAGGTTTAACATATATACAGCATTATTTAGTTGTTTACATAAACTCGGTTTGTTATTTCAATCACTGTTTATGGTTTCACGCTTTTAACGCCGATCATTTACCCAAGACAATTGTCTGGAAATATTGTTTATAAATATAGGTTGCAGCAACTATTATATACCTAAATTAATAATGCCATATCCTTCTTAAAAACAATAACAAAAACATTTCAGTAGCTCGTGCTGTTAATGCATCAAGATGCATCAAGCATTTACATTTACTTTCCGACGAAATTAATGTTGCAAGATGTAAGGAGTTTGCTGTTCGTCAGATTAGGAAGACGAAAGATGGGATTTGAGTTGTGTTCGTAAGTTTTAACAAACCACATGTTGCAGTTTCCTGAGCGTCGCGACGCTCTAAGACTTGACAACACTTGACAGACTTCCTTAACGACCGATGCTCTTGTACTCTTGTACTATTAATCTTAGAACAACTTACATCAATGTCAAATAAATATTTGGGCAATTTTTTTTATTTACAGGTGTCCAATTTTTTATGTTGTAGATCTACATTAGTTTTATATTGATGTCAATGACAACATCGGAAATTGAGGTGATATTTCAGTAAAGTGGATTTATTTAAACTTGGAAAAAAGTGTGATTTACTCAAAGTGTTCTAAACCATATAAACTGATTTTTCATTATTTTATTTTCTTGTTCGTTTTAATGTACTTAGGGACGTTTAGAATATTATTAGAAATATTAAAGTAATTATTATTAATTCTGAATTACTAATAATTGTTG
This sequence comes from Agrypnus murinus, assembly GCA_929113105.1. Lineage (NCBI taxonomy): Eukaryota > Metazoa > Arthropoda > Insecta > Coleoptera > Elateridae > Agrypnus > Agrypnus murinus. The sequence continues at coordinate 23,871,358 of OV816028.1, read as the reverse complement.
TGAAAGAGACTTCGGTGGAAATAGATGAAATAATCTTACAGCTCATCTAAACTTTATCGTCAATTTGCAGAAAATTTACAGATAAGATTGATTTGGTCAATCGAGTTTTACAGGCTCCAAATGCTCCTCGAATAGCTGAGATATTGGCAGACTTCCCTCATGACTCACTAACTAGTAGAACTTTTTGATGACAACCTACATCACAACATTGCTATTCCATAAAGTGTACTTTGGAGACACAGAAATGTATTCTATTTCGATGTATTCAGCAACTATCAGCTTTCTTCTTTTTATGAAAAATGTTGCGAACGATGGTAAACTATTATTCAAATATAACGCAGCATATATTGCGGTGTTGTCAAATCACCGTATTGAAAATTTTATCAACAACGGAACGGAAACGTTAAAACAAACATCTTTATATCAGACTTAAATAAGAGAGACATGTTACGTCATAGGCATAATTAATATAAAGGCTATATATAGGACCACAGTTAGGTTCATTAATACTTAAATTAAGAATTAAGATTAAAGATTTCAAGCAAACATAACCTAGTTTTCGTATGCATAAATAAATAGGTTTCATTTTAGAAAAAGGATATCATTTAATTAGATTGCTTGATCATAAATATGTTTATGCAACCCAAGTTACACTTTAGGACTGTTTCCTCATTTGCAAGGAGGATGTAATTTCCATATTAAAATTTACACATTACGATGTTTAGCGTTAAATAGATTTTTCTATTTTCCAGGAGGCCAGCTCAAGTTTATGTTGCTAATTGCTAATGCTGAAAATAGATTAATTAGGTCAATCTTGTTGTGATTTATACAATACAATTAACTTTTGAATTTGTTTATAAGATTTCTGATCACTTCAATTAATGAAGGTTTTTAATCCTGTCGTTCGTGTTAATATGACTCTTTATAGACTTTTATCCTGCTTTTCCTCACCATTTTTTTGATGTAAGTGTTTAGAGTACTGTATGCTGGACATTTTGAGCATAATTTTATTAATGTCGATTTTATATTTATGCTGGCACTTGTATATGCATTAAGTGGTTTATCTATTGTATTTCGCATTGTAAAGATCATGTTTGTATTAAATTGTAAAGATGTTTCTATGGAGAAACTAGTTGCATTACTTGTATCAAGTATTCCTGTAACTAGTTTGTAAAGGATGCACCTTGATTTGTTGAACTTTATATGTAATTAGATTGTAACGAGATGTGTACATTGTAAATCGTTTTTCTTGAATATCTTCGTTACGATACATTTTGGGACAATGGATGTACTTGATACTTTTTTGATCTTTGTTTCAAGGGCTACAATCCTGTAATAATAGATTTAGGATTGGTGACAATTAATAACAGCTGTGCCGGATTAATGACGTCACAAGCTTACTCGATGTTCCGTTGTTTTGGAAAAATGTGATAGTTGTCTTTTTTTCTGGCATAAACTATATAAGCTGGGGCAAATTGTAACAAAGTCAGTCGATAAAACGTTTAAGGCAGAATCTATGCCCGGCTCCGGATAATATCTGTAATAAATTTGAGGTTATATTTCAACCATATGTTTTTGACATAATTGTCATAGTATAAATAAAGTTTAAAAATTAAACTAAAAGTGTTACCTGAACAATCTTCAAGGATTAAAAGAAGATTTAACTATTGTGCAACAATTATTGCAAAGTGAAAGTGATTATTTAAATAAATTCTGATTGCATTTACTTTTCGACATCGATCTTCGTATCGATATTTTATAAACAAGAAGTCAGCTGATTGGTTTCGTCGCAGTGTTACCAATAAAGGATTAATTTTTAAAAAGGGAAATTATATCGTAATATACAAGGTTGGTCATAATAAATGATTCTTGTTAATTAAATGAATAATAATTAACTTGTAAAGTTCATCATCAAAAATAAAACTATTTGGTTTAGTTCATTAAGTTCTTTTGAGAATTTATTTGATTTGTTTTAAATCAAAACAACTAAATTTCTTTTGTATAAAATTTATCTTCATTTGACGAATAGTTTTATTTATAAATAAATTTTATTTGTGTTGGTCTGTTCAAACGAATGACCGTACTGGCCCTATGTCACGTCACTACAACTATTTCTAACGTTTGAGCAAACCTGAGAATTATTTCTCAATTTTCAATTGTATTATTTTGAATAACATTTTTTACTTTACGTTCCATTCGGGTTTTATTTTTGTTCGTTAAATAAAGTTTATGTTGGAAAACAACAAAATTGTTGTAAAGCATTATAATGCAAAAGCCCACTAAAACTAATGAATGTGTGAAAACCACGAACGGCACTTCGAGACTCGAGTTTCGAGCTTGTTAGCTCTCATCAGTCGAAGATAGCCGCTCGTAGTTTTCACACATCCAACGGAATATAAATACTAACTCCGGAATAACATTAATGTTGAGTGACACTAATGGTTTATGTTTTTATGTTGTTTATACTAAAGTTTATGTGTTTTCAATTTTACATATGTGTTTCATTGATGCTAATACAAGCATCCAGTGTTCTTTCCTTTTCAATTAAGATTTTAGCAACAGTTGTCCAGCCTGCAGGAGCTTTAGTGCTTACAATATAAGTTTTTCTTCCTTCCCAGGCATAAAAGTAAATAAGAGTCTGGTAATTCAAATAATTTATGCTTTACTGAATAAACCTGAGCTAGCTGAGAGGAAATCAAAAAAATATCTGTGGTATATTCTCATTTTAAATAATCTTTGATATGTTGATTTTCAGAAAATACGCAAAAACATGTCAAAAAGCATATGAAGGAATGAACATATTTCTGCATACTCGTACTTGTGTAACCTTCACCCCCCCCACCCACTCCCGGCGTCAACTAGTTTGAATAGAAATAGCTTCCTAGGGAGTAAAGTAAAATAATAGCATTCAACTAAGGAAACCTGATCTATTATCCTGAATATGATTTTGAACCTTTTAATCCATCGTATGTTTATTTTACTCACTTACGCTTGCGATAACCTCACAATCGTGATTAAAAGATGTACAAAAACAAGTTTTCCAACCATTATATTATAAAACACATTTGCGCTTTAACAAAGGGAAATTATCGTGAATAACTCGTGACTAGGTTTGGTTCAGTGGTAATAATTAATCAAATTGCGTTTTAAGAAAAATTAAGGCATGCTCTAAAATCGCACAGAAAGCATTTCCCATGGTCATCAGCTTCACATGGTCCTATCTTGATGTTTTTAAGCAATTAAAGTTGTAGTTTACTCACTTGTGGATAGAAAAACGTTTTACCCACTGTAGAATATAATTGGCTGCTATTGTAGTAATCACCAGCTGACATTGCATAATATTATTAAAATCCAGTCATCGGCCTAGAGTATGAAATTTATTATCGTCAAAGATTACAGACTATCTATACATTACAAATTCAATAATTGAACTTAAATAAAGAGCTATTGAATAAAACGTTGTATGGCACACGTGATTCAAGTATATTATCCATTCAGAAAAATTAACCCAATTCTTCGTTTGTGGATATCTTTCACAACACATTTTTGTACCATAAATAGCTATTATCTTTTGCAAGGTGTTAAAAAATGCCGAAACTGTACTAAATTGTAATGATTGTTGACTTAATAAATTTAATACAAGTCTATGCGATGTATAAAAAAAACTAACAAATATTAAAAGATTACCACAAATATTAATTAACTGAATACTTTCATTGTTTTAACCATGATTTTTATGTAGTTTTATCAAGGCAGGCAAGGCGCTGATTCTTTTATATTATGTCTTAGAATTTCTTACACATTTTTATTCAGTAGGCACTTTGACGATGAATTCAAACACAGTATCTAGTAAATTAGTTAATTGTAGTTCCACCGTTTTAAAACTAATCTAATCAAAAGTTAGTTGACTATAACCGATTCAACTGCCGATTTGCCCTTGGCTGAACTTGTGAGACGACTCTAATGATAAAGAGAATGTATTACTCCTATCAACATAGAAAGAAACCGCAAGGAAACGTAGAAAATTTAGTACAAGCGTAGAGCATAAGCTAAATGAAAAACATCAAAAGAAAAGGGAGAAATACTACACAATCTAATAAACTTGCAAAAACTGCAAACGAAAGTGCAACAATGATTTTGATAAACATCATTAAGTAACAATTAACGAACAATATTGGCAAATGAATTGGTTAGAGAGGCTTATCTTTATAGCTTCTAACGTATCTGTGACCTCTGTTAGTCGAAGACGTGGCGGAGAAGGTGGAAAATGCAATAATACCTTCAAATACCTTTTGAAGACGAAAAATGGGAAGAAAATGCCAGTATGCAATCATTTCTATTTAACCACTTTGGGATATAAACCGAAAAAACGTTAGAGTTATAACGAAGATTGTGGGTAGTGGATTTGGTAATAATATTCTGCCTAAGCCTTTTAATTTTCTTATTTAGTCTATTTTTATCACTTAATGCTTTTTATGTTCAGCTATTTAAAATCTAATCGCTTTTCTGCAACACAAGAAAGTAGTATCTACCATTTCAAAACATAATATGTTTTGAAATGGTATCCAACATATTATGTTGGATAAATCACTTTCATAGTGATACAGTAACACAAGGCCTTAAAAAAGAAAATTCTTGGTCTAGTCAGTTGTATTTTAAATAAAACTTACGGACGGACGGCAGCATAATGTAACAATGTAATGTCTAGTAGAGGTTTTTTGAGAAAACTGTTTCATTTTCGCATTCAGAGCACCAAAAAACATAAACATAATACGATTTAAAATTTTAGTGTTGTAAAGGTGTTATCAATGAGCTGACTGAGCCGGTTTTGTTCAAGTCATCCTATTAGATCTGATTATTAATATGAATTAATAATTTTGCAGGTTGATGATTTACTTTTCGTTCTATAAAGATTTAATAAGAGTTTAGAAGACTCTCTTAGCATTGTTTGCCTTGGAAATCTATAAAAATGTTGAAATAAATACACCTGTAATCAAATTGAAGATCAAATGAATTCAATTTTGTAGGGTAATTAAGGCTTTCCACTTCATACGCATCAGCATAAAGAAAACTTGACAGTTCAAGATTCAAGACACACTAACGGTACAATAAGGCGGATATCTAAATGATCCATCCACTACGTAAAGCAGCAAAGAAGGAATAAATCATAAAAGCGAAATAAATCATAAGTACAATAGAAATACAAGAATGAATAACTACATATATTTAAAAAGTTAAATATTACATTAAATAACAAAAATTAATTACGTTTCTGAACACAAGTCAATGATTTAATAACAAAGGGGTATAAATCTCATACAAGGACGATAGTTTCGAAGTAATTAAAAATCTAATAGGATAAAAGTAAAGCATGTTGTAAATCAGTAATGCTGTAAACAATACAGGACGTAAACAGGAAGAAAACAGCATAAGTATATTATACGTATTGTGCTTCGATTGTTTCTTATAATTAAATAATCTTTTTTTTTTCTAAAGTTATTTGAAATAATAAGTATGGATTGTTCTACTAAAATTAGTTTGAACGGTCAAGCCATCAAAACCAAATCACGAAAATCCGGTAACGTTTTTACTTATTGAACACTACGATTCGGAAAGTTGATTCCAGATTTAAGTGAGCAATAAAAGTAAAACTAAGAAATACAAAATTTTTATCTTTGTTTCCTGCTTCCTGTGAATAATAAAGCTATCCGCTCATACAATAAAACTGTCAAGTAGAACAATAAAACGGATGTTAAAGTACTTGGTTGTTTTTGTTTTCCACTAATTCATTAACTGTTGTTTTGCAAGTGATCGATAGCAGAAGATGAAAGCAAAGAAGGAAGTAGAAGCAAAGAAGGAAGTAAAAAAAAAGAAAATACAGAATTGCATCCATTACACACTTTAACCCAGTTTAAAGAAACGTTTTTGGAAAGGCAATTAAGAACTTCTAAATGTCTTCCTCAATTTCAGCTGTTTTGAATATGTGTCGCGCGCCTCCACCAAAAGTTAAAAGTTGGTTAAAATTGTATATTTCGATATAATAAGCATACCTGCCTTTTCTTTCTTCACTGCACTGCTGGTTTCTAAGTAGTATTTTAAAAATAGTCAGAATTAAGGACATTCCAAGAGCAAAAATAAATTTTGTTTAGGAAACCGAGTTTAACATTCCGAACACACTTACTTTACGATCTAATATTAAAACATGCCGAGTGTTACGCAGCTGCAAGAAGCAGTTTGGAAGTATTCAAGCGAAAACTTACAACATCAATGTTGAAATCTATCAGCACTACGTTAGTCTTTTATTAAATATTATTAATTTCTTGAGATGTTAAAACAAAATACTGACGACATGTTGATGTACGTTGCGTTAGTTAAATTCTAACATAACATTTAAACTTTATTTTAGAGAACTCTTTAACTGGTTGTTGCTTACTTATCTTAGGTTATTCTAAAATTTCAAGGAACTGTAGTGCTCAAGTAAAACTTTGCAATTACGTACTTACATCGTAGTAGTAGTGACTGGTTTAGTTATTACTAAAGCTTGCAGATAAAATGAGATCAACCACGTGTAGTCGATATAGGTATAAATTTGAGGGCATGTCTGTAATATAAATAAAATAAAATGTTAAGGGAAATGGTGTGCGGATATAGCTAAACAACCCAAAAATAACATAGCATAGAAACACACTCTTGTACAGTGTAGTGAAAGGAAATGGATCATGTGTATAATCTTCTGCAAATTGCTTCACATTTATTATAAAAAACAAAACGGTACGACAATGCAATGAATGATCAAAATTTGATCCATAAGGTCATATGAATAAAATATAGTTGCATATCTTAATAACAGATCACAATGTGTTACAGTTAATGGGTTCACATCTGCTAGTTCCAATATAACGTCTGGAGTACCGCAAGGTTCCCACTTGGGTCCTTTATTATTTATTCTTTTTATTAACGATGTGTATCATTGTTTTAAATTTTCGAATTACCTTCTATATGCAGATGATCTAAAAATTTTTTATGAAGTTACAAATATACATGATTGCTACAAATTACAAGCCGGCATTAATAGATTTGCTAGTTACTGTGAAGCTAATCAATTAATTCTGAATATTGATAAATGTAGCTTTATAAAATTTACAAGGAATAGAAGAACAACTGAATTTAATTACTCTATAAGTAACGTGCCTTTAAAGGAAACAACGCATATTAGAGATCTGGGAGTTATATTGGACAGCAAGCTACTGTTTGATGCCCATATTGATAATATTACACGTAGAGCGTATAGTATGCTAGGATTTATTACCAGATCTTGTAAAGATTTTCGCAACATAACGATTTTCCAACTACTATACTTTTCTCTGATAAGGACTATTTTAGAGTTTGCGTCAGCAGTTTGGAATCCTCAGTATACCTGCTACAAATTAAGAATAGAACGAATACAAAATAGATTTGTTAGATTTATAAGGAATAAATTTCCAATTACTTCTATTGAACTTAAAACTCTCTCTTCAAGAAGAATTATGATCGACATGATCACATTATACAAACTATTTAATAATATCATTGACTGCTCGGATTTATTATAATGTTTCAATATTAGCATTCCACAACGAGTGACTAGGAATGCCCTTACTTTTTATACCCCTTTTGTAAGCAGTAACTATGCGTCAAATTCTCCTGTATGTCGTCTATCCTCCACTTGTCTATCCACACACTCCACTGGATTTCTCGAGAGCCTTTGATACTATAAATCATAGCGTATTGATGGCCATCTTAAGACATACTGGGTTTCATGATTCAGCTTCTCTTTTATTTAAAGATTATCTCACTAACAGGAAACAATGTGTCGTTTTAAATAATAATAAATCTCAGCCTAGAACTATTAATTCTGGTGTGCCGCAAGGTTCTATAGTAGGCCCCCTTCCATATACCATTTATTCATCTTATATATGCAGCTGCGCTAAATACTGTAATTATCATCAGTACGCGGATGATACACAATTTTATTTGTCATTTGATTATAAGGATAGAGCTACTGCCTGTAACCGGATTAATGAGGACTTGTGTGAGTTGGTGACTTTTGCGGCTGCACACTCCTTGCATATTAATCCTTCAAAATCTACTCTCATGATATTTGGCTCTGCAAATCTTAGAGAGTCTATATTACAAGATTCTCGTATTTCTGTTAATGGTTTTGACATTCAAAATTCAAATTCGACGCGAAATTTGGGTCTGACATTAGATAATAACTTAAAATTTACTGCAGATGTAAATAATTGTGTTAAAAAAGCATTTTGTAATTTAAAACTTATTTATAACAGCCGTGATGTTCTAAATCAAAATATTAAAGTTGACTTGTGCGAAGCTTTAGTGCTTTCACATTTCAATTATTGTGATGTTATTTACGGACCCCGACTTGACAGGGCAACGGCAAGAAAGATTCAGGTGATGCAAAATTCTTGTTTAAGACTTATTTATGGAATTAGACGTTACCAGCATATCTCTCATAAGTTAAAAGATACTAATTGGTTGAATATGAACAATCGTCGAATATTACATTCTCTAGTTCTATTTCATAAAATAATCAAGCAAGAAACACCCTCTTATCTTTATAATAAAATAAGATTTCGTACGGATGTACATAACTTAAATCTTAGGCATAGGGGCCTTATTACAACACCTTAGCATCGCACAGAACTGTTCAAATCTTCATTTACTTATAATGTTTGTAAGCTATATAACTCCGTACCTAATGACTATAAGATGTTGTCGGTGGGATCCTTCAAAAATCGTATTAAGAACATGCTATCTAATGATTTAAATGTGTAAGTAGCTACACTAATTTGGTAGAAAAAAAATTATGGTAATTATTATTATTAGTTAGATTATTATTAGTCAATAATTAATTTAATGTAAATTTATAGAATTGTGTATAGGTTTGATACTCACATAACGAATTTTGGTAGCAGGGAAGAGCAGAGATTTCAATGTTGAAATCAACTGGCTGCTATCACATTTCCATAATATAATGTGCTTTTTTCTTCATTTTCATTTTTATTGATAAATTACTACAAAAAGGAATGTCTGTATTTTTTTTATGTATATTTTTATATTTTATATTTTGAATATTATGGAAATAAACAATACTATTACTATTACTTATAATTTGTATTGTTTAAATAACGAAACATGTCCGGATTTATTTAATAGCTCATTGCAGCGTTTTAAGAGTTCGCTGTCAAAGATAATTCTCGACAGTTAATTCATATAGTTAATTACACTTAAACATTAGGTTTGTAAGTTGATTTTAAGTTTTGTATTAATTTTAATCTTATTACGGTTTGGATGTTAAATATTTTATTTTAAATTTAGTGGTAATTTGTAATTGGGAATGTGTATTGTGCAGATTCCTGTTAATTACCCAACATGTAAATAAATACATAAATAAATATGCTTTTACTATATGTCTATCTTATTCTTATTAACTAAAAAATCACATCTTTCATCCTTCATTAATACAAGCATATGCTATATTGTAACGTTCTTTTTAAAATAATAACACAAATGCTGTTTAATTGTCTATTAACAAGAGAAATATTATTTACTTACACTAATTTAATCTTAACTAATTATTTAATACTAAAATTATAAAATGTTACCGAACTTAAATCTAGATATTTGGAAACTTATTTAAGGGCTATTTATTTATTATTACAACATTTATTTATTCACTAATATCTGAGTACTAATTACATAAAGCACATTTATTCAATTCGCCTGTCGAACACTAATTGATTCTCTTCTATCCGCGACGACGATTTATATTCCCCATGTAAACTTCTAGAAAACGTTGGAACATACTCGAGTATTGTGGCTCGTCTAGCCGCCAGCCGATGTGTCATATACATCTCGAATATTCTAGTAGTTCTTCGCGGCGTATAGGGGATCTCCCCATTCGTTGCAATAGGTTTTTGTATATTATTCGATATTCATATGACCCATATGATCTAAACAAAGACTGATTCCTCACTTTAGGTTTCCGAATAAAGTTACCTGCATTTTAGGAGTTTTATTTTCTTATTATCACACTCACAGTCGTATTTTGCGATGCTTTTAATGTGTTTAATAAAATTCTAAAAACCAAATGAGGCAATTAAATTGACCTATCCCCTGCACCGTACCCGGATTTATGCTGAATCAAATAATATACTATATATACTCGTATATATAACGTAAATAATAATTATAAAATGCAATACCTAATATAAAAAAGGTATTTTGTACAATGAAAATATGGAAAGCAGATATATAGAGCAATTATATAGAAAAAAAATATAAAAATTTATATTTTTATTTCTATTTAGTTGATTATATTGAGATGTTATATTAATAAATGAATAATATAAAAAATCTATATTTGAAATGCCCCATTCTCGGGTGAACATTTAATTATGCGATGATGTAATTCAAATAAATAAATATAAGAAAGGATTTTTAATAAAATACTAATAATGAAATAAATCAGCTAGTTTTAAATATTGTAAATTATAACACTCCAATATATTTCCTTGACCCAGTAGACTAACTTAGTTTTAATTTGGTTGAGCATGAGATTAATACAAACGACAAAATTGATTTTACTAATCCCTGTACCTGGAAAGAAAAACTTACTACAAACCACACCTGGAATTATGCTTCTGGACGAGAAATGATGTTAAACTCTGTATTAAAAAAATAAATGGATACTTAAATCTCACATCGATAATAAATAAACACTTTTAAAAATTATAAACACAGATTTTATTTTATTTATAAGATGAAAATTTATTAAAAAAGAAATGAATTTAAAAATAAAAATCATAGAGGAAAACCTTTCCTAAGTTTGTTGAAATAAATTATTTATTGTTGACAACCTGACTTGTGGGTTACTACTGATTTCATTTGAACAGACCAACATAAAAACAAAATCAAAGAAACTTATTTACTGTTAAAAAAATGAGTTTAATTAAAACAAATAAATTTTGTTCTTAACGAACTTCTTTCAAATTTACAAGATTATTTTGAAATTGTTTTATAAATTATTTCGTCAAATTTTCTTATCAGAAAACGAAATTAAAAGACCCACCTTTATATAGTTCAATAAGCCAAATATGTGGCGCTAAACTCACTTCACAGTTTTAAATTAAAACAAAAATTAGCTGTTATCCAAACCAATATTAAAATGAAAATCGATAAAAGATCTTCTTTGGTTTTAATAAAATAAATCAACCACAAATCCCAGTGATTGTGTTAAAATGCGAAGACAATTCTTCTTGTTCCAAACTTTATAGGTAAATATCCAACTCAAATATGATTGACGTTTATTTTGGTTAGAAAAACATCTGATCAATCTAATCCAACTTTATTTTTACAGATTTTGATCTGGAGCCAAGCATAAGTTCACCCTTTACTTTTATCGACTGAAAATTTTCTTTTTCGATTGTTCTTTTATATGTTGAGTCATGATCGCAAATCGCCGATGTCATGACGACATTTATAAAAACATGTGTTAAAAATTAACACTAATCTTAATTCTAAATAGATGAAAAGATATCTGGTAAAAGGACAATCAAAATAATATAACACACGTATGGGCTAAAATTAATATTTACAAGAAAAATCAATAAAAACGATCAGCTGTAACAAAACTCATTAAAACTTAATTACATTTAAAATTACATCCAGCTATCTCAGTACATGGAACATTTACATTGTTACTTTAGGTGACCTACTCAAGTGGAATTTACAAAAATTATCGTTAAACACTAAAGAAAAACTTATACATCCGATCATCACGATCTAAAGCAAAAATAATGCTTATGCAAGTTCTGGTTCAAATAAAACACAAATGGATCAAAACTGCAACTTTTCTCGTCCAGGATACCGTACTCCGGGTGACTGAATCAAAATAATGGTGCAAAACACCACATTAGTATCAAAATTTTACTATAAAACAACATAATTGAATTATATGCCTTTTTTAAGAACTGAAAACTTTTTTATAAAAGTAAGGTTATGTCTACATGAAAAGATCGTACTCCTATATTCTGTTTTATACTAATAATTCTATACGTAACCTAGCATGGTACTTTTTAAATAAATAAAACTAGTATGCTATTGCTGTTTATTGCATGAATACTATATATAAACATGATTTGATTATTTGGATGCTTCCGAACACCTATCGTAGCCTTTAAATATCCTTTATGTGTTATTAAATTGATAAATTTTCAAACCGATGATAAGATATCATCTCAATATTGTTATAAATACAATAACATACATAATTACATACTTACTGTAATGTTATTTAATTATTGGAATAATCAAAGTATTTAGTTAATAATAAAAAATGAAAATAGTAACTAGTAACAGTAGAATAGAACTGTAGAGATAGTTTAACCCAGATAGTATATGAGAAGGTTACATAAACAATTTTTTATAAAAGTACTACCCTAAATAAGTTCAGTTTAGTTCTTATTGAAAAGGTTATAGATTTCTATGCACTTCATGAACAGTAGGAACTCACAAGTGACTTGTAATGAAAAGAAAGGAGCAACACTATTTAATGTTTCATTATATTCAAATCAGAACCAGTCTTGAGAGTTGAAACACTACAAAAATTAAATATTACTAAGAAATATAATGTATAATTGTTTAAACTACAATAATGATACAATAAAATATTTTTGTCGCGGTTTCAGATTCTTTGAACTAAGTGTTGATAAGGATAAGAAAATAATGGAAAAAATGAATAACTTCTAATAATAAAGTTACTAAGGGTGTTAAAATAAATAAATTCGGCTGAGTTTTTTTAAATTTATGAAAGGTAATTTTTTTATAATTTATGTAAAATTATTTATAAGAGTTTGTATTTATAAAATTTACCAAGGGAAACGGTATACTCGGATTTTTCTTGAGAGTTTTTTTGATGAATTTGTACTGCAACATAGCCCCCAGAGCAGTTCGCTACTTCAACAGCCTGAGACAGGTGATCTCCAGTTCTCCTACTATACCAATTCATAGGGATCTAAGAAATTCTGTTTCAGCCTGGCAGAATGTTCAGTTAATCAATTGTAACTGCTGCCCGTCGTGATTCCCTGAGTTCAGTGTGTTGTTCAGTGGACACCAGAGAAACTTCTGTCAGACGTTACATTGCTTCATCAAGTTTTAACTAATAAGTAGGCTAGCTAGCTGTCAGAAACACCACGGCTATATGTGAGCTCTCCTTGTACTGACTCATCAGGCACTCTCTAATACTTAAATCAAGACCACATGTGATGACTACGGCAGACAGAAAAGTGCCAATCATTCAAAAACTCACTGGATCTCAGATTTTCTTGTTACCGGAAGTGGAATTGGACAAGTTTCCTACCGCTTGAAAGGAAGAAAGCTAACATTTCTCTGACACAAACAAGGTGTAAGTTTCAATCACCTGTCTGTTCGGCTCTTTGGAGGAGGCGACGAAACACTCTCTTAATCCATTGTTCGTAGAGAATTAGGCACAGAACATGCACATCGTACACCTTCGGTTTATATGAGAAGAATACAACACTTTTATAGCCTTCTAGAGGAACATGATCAATAAATATAAATACATATAAATTACAAATTTGGGTAGAAACAACACCAACATAGAGGATTTCCAGACTTTTGATATATTGCTTTAGGGTATGTTGACTTAATCACAGATTTACAATATTTTCGTTTGTATCTTAGCAATTCTGGATCTAATGGAACTGGGCTACAACGTAAAACGTGATGTCCAACTGTTTGTTGTTATTTCAGTGGTTCATTCAAACATGGCGCCAATGCACCAAGGTCGCGGAATAAATTTAAATTTTACTGTCCCTATAAAATTCCCTATTTTGTCCAATGTAGTACATAACAATTTGCCGTCATGCACAAACGGAAAGGACATGTATGCTGCCCCTTGATTTACGGTAAGACTTTGCTAGTATCGACTCGCGCACTGAAGTCTAGCCCTGTTCTAGGTCCGTTCCCAAACCAAAAGACGGACCCTGAAACCAGTCCAGTCAAAGTGTAGCCGGCCTACGTAGAGGTGTCGAATGTCATGGTTGTTTTACGTGGGGTACCTGTATGAACTTACCCCCACGTTCCCTTCCAGAAGGAAGTGATTGGGATACGCCCAATCAGCGCGCAAGTTGCTTAACCGGCAGTACCGCACTTGCTACCAGATCAGCTCACTGGTCGGAGCGAGGTTGCCTATCCACCCTCTACTAGCTAACTCAGGACTAGTGCCGGAGCAATTAACGTTGCTCACCCGCCGGTACCGCTGCCCGATCGAATCCAACCTCAATTGTGTCGGGACTTGGTTTTTTAATGGTTTTGCCACCCTGATCTACCAATTTTAGGCTTGGTGGGCCCTCGACAGAGCTTCGTTTAAGTCTACACGTTATAGACTCCCGGAGTGTAACCATATTTGGTGAAGTTGTCTTGAGTGTGAGAGGCTATGTATTCGCTTCAATTATCCTTAAGTGTAATGGCTTTCAGAGCTTCTCCCAATCACTGTACTCGGCTATAGTCCGGATCATAGGGTGGTCGGGATAGTTCCTAAGCACATTTACCTGGCGGCCTGCAGTTCCTTTGTTCCTTGAACCTGCAAACAGCGGGTTCCTTTGATGACCATAAATGACCTCGGTCAAGCAGCGGGTTCCGTTGGTAACCATAAATGACCTCGGTCAAGTAGCGGGTTCCGTTGGTGACCATAAATAACCTCAGTCAAGTAGCGGGTTCCTTTGGTGACCATAAATAACCTTGGTCAAGCAACGAGTTCCTTGGTGACCATAAATGACCTTATCCCAGGCGAGATTCGAATCCGCCCACATAGGCCTCATCTACCAGGGCTCCCCCTGATCGGTATGAGTTATCGTCGAGAATTCTCACGAATTTCTCTACCACACGCTTAATCTGACAGCTTTATCCACTGCCCTTTATAGGGGTAGGGTAGAAGACAGCCAGTTTTATGGGTACACGTCGTGTGGTCTCCCGTACACCCAACAAAAGGACAACAACGTAGAGGTGTGCGGGCAGATCTGAACCCACCTGTACCCGCGAACAACGAGTTGGTCGAGCATATCGAAAGATCGATGAAATGGAATTGAGCTTCCGCTCGTAAGTAACGAACCGGCCGCAGACGGTTCACTTCGGGTTGCAGAACTGGTGGTACAGATTTCTTATTAATAATAACTCCGTCCTTGTAGCTAATTAAGCCTTTTGAGAAACTGGCTGAAGTTAGTAATTGCTTCAGCTTTTTACGCAATTAATCATATGATCATGGCACTGCGCAATTCCTGCAACTCGCTGTTAAATAACAGTTATAAAGCTAATGCTGAAATAGGAATCCGGTTGCAGCCAGTGTCCGGCGGTATCCACGATTTCAGGTGGACAGGCTAGGATATATTTGGTCGCGGGTGGTTATAACGAGCCGTGCCCAGGGTCCATGGGCCTTAGACTTGAACGGGGATCACATTTTTGCTAAAGGACAAGACCAAATATGCCCGTGACAACATTCAACAGGTACGGACCGGGGGGGGGGGAATTCAAGATCTGTCGGCACACCTGTAGTCTCATTTCTCTGTAAAACTCATTACGCCCTGTAAGTGGTTACGTACAAAGCAGGATAGCGAAACGCAGATGCGGGTGTTGCTTACATTTTGCATAAGCTACTTTATAAAACTTATTACTAATAACATTAATTATATAATGTATACTTTTTAAACAAATCCGCAGGTTACTTGTTCCAACAAACCGGTCTTGCGGCGTATAGTGAGAGCTAGATATTAGTATTCTGCATTGGAGTTACGGGAGAGAAGGTAAAAATGGTGGGAAGGAGAGAGAGAAAAACAGATATTGATAGCTCGGTAATCCTCCTCTTAAGAATGTTACCTAAAGAAGATCATGTCGGCTTCGTATCGCCGCTCTCTGAACGGCGCGTGGACCATAGCAACTGCAATATTAAAAAACCCTATTTATAAAAATGCATCGGTTGTCGGAGGACATCTTGTTTTTGTTGTTTCAGCATAGTACTGATATGTACGGTATAAGTACTGATGATGAGTAGGATTTTTGTTAAATAAATTATCTTCGCCGTATCCTTGCTTTTTACTTATTTGGAATTGCAAATTTCAGCTTGCACTAGAGCGCTTACTACCCCAGTAACGGTCCCGCATAAAACCATTAGTAGAATTTGATTCAATTAAGATTTAATAGGAGCAACTAGTGTAATAATCAAACCTTGTATGGATGCATCCTGGAAGACTTTTTGTAAATACTTTCTTGTAATATGTAAAGGTAATCTAGTTTATAAAACAAATCTTTTAAATAGTTTAATTTCTTCATCCAAAAAAAGAATACAGCGGTTGTTGACAAATATAGCAAAAATATATTTTTGCCAATTTCTTTCTGGAACAATAATAGCAGAACATTTTTACGATCCTGTACCCCAGAAAGTTTTCTAGTCTAGAAACCGTCGAAAACAGATTCAGATCGATAAGAAAAAAACTTTTCTGTCGAAATAACAAAAGCCTGCCCGGTGTAAGAAACTAATTTCTGGAGAAACATTAACTAGAATCCTAAGTGAAGTTTTCACTTCCGATCAAACCCTGTCTTCAAAGCCTCCGGTAAACGCCAGTCTTCTAATTATGCAGTTGTATAGGAGTACCGAGTTTCTCTCGGGTGAGGAGAAACGATTTAAGTTTGCCAAAAGGCGATCTTAGGTGAACTTTGATACGAGATCCGTGTATAATTTAGACTCAGATATTCTGATAAAGTCGAACTTGTGGAAATTAATTTGCTAAGGGAAAATAAAGCGGCGAAGATTAATTTAACGCAAAACACTTTGAGATGATTTTCTAGATTACTTTGGAACTTACCCCTACTTTAGTGTGTAAATGAAAGCAAAATCGGATAATTTGTTGTGTTATGTTTTAAGAATAAATCCTAGTAAAATTAACCCCGATTTGATTTATTGACATTTACAACAGGATTTATATCAAACTGTATAAATAAAACTTAAAACTATAAATCAATTAATATCAGTTGTGATAGGTTATGAGCACCTATAAAATATACCCACACGACTACTATTATTACAGTGACTACTGCCTATTGAGTAACGAAATACTTTTGAATAATTGACGGCAGAGCATAACTCGGTGTTTAATAAATGAGAAAATTTATAATATGTACGAAGGTTATTAGCATAATCGATTTGTTTTAAATTTTGATCAATTTGGCTCCTAGCGTCGTTCTACGATCCGGTCTTGAAATTAGAAAACGTGAATTGATGAAATATTGATAGGGTAGGCGCTTTGTCAATATTTACCTCGTAAATCTTTCCTTTACATTCGTATTCAATTATCTCAATTAGCAAATTCTACAAAATAATAGTAAATTGTTGCTTAGTTAGTTTTTGCTTATGTAATAGATAATTTTATTAAAGGTCGTGTTTCGTATTTAACCATAATTTATTACTTTCGTAACTCATTTAATTTACTATAAAATTAGGTTCAATTATGTTGCTGAAAATTGTATAATTAAGACATCGTTTCTTTCTATTTTCTATTATATTACTTTGGGATGCACTTAAAAGTAATAATCACTTGCAATTGTTTATTTATTTGCAAAAGGAGCATACGTGGTCGAATTTTTAGTGAGTAATTCTTGCATTGGTCAAGCCACGGAAAACTGATCGAATTATACCAAGTGATCAGGACTGCTCCGAGCAAACGTGCAACACATGCTATGTAAGAGGAGGGTCGTAATAGGTACAGGCCATTTAAATTGTAGTTTTTTTAAGAATCTTATATACCACGACTCTAGCATAATTTAACAGATATCTTGTGTAATTATAATTCTCGTTATTCAATGTGGGAGTCGACTGATTAGTAGAAACTACCTAAACGTACCAGTACTCTGTATCCTTCACAGATGACTTCAACATTATTCTGCATACCAACTTCACATGAAGAATCCCCTTGACGTCGAAGAAGACAATCAACAGGATGATATTACAATAAAAATATATATTTGTATATCAGCTTGTATCCGTCCATGGTGAGCTACAAGCTGATCGAGTGTGATCCGTTCCTATACTATTCATGAACCAATCTTTGGTTGAAACTAGTAATTATATTACTGTACGTATACAGTTACCATACAAGTTTCTACGTCATAGTGATTATGTATTTGATTGGAATGAAAGTCTTACTGAGCAGCAGATTATCCGTCAAAAACTCAGAACTTAGCAATTTCTTTATATCTCTGTAATGGCTAATAACAAACGTTCGGATAATCAGTAACTAACTGGACATAGCGGATTATCCGTCAAACACTCAGAACACAACCATTCAATTAATATTCGTAACAGATGATGACAAACCAATGGATCTTTATGAACCTCTATTGATTATTTAGGGACAAACTATTATGACTATTAGATTAATATGACAAACGAACAGATAATCCGCGATAAATTGTTTGCGGTGATCTTATATAACATTTTATTTTGTATAGTCAACTTTGTAAACATCACAGTTATTTATCTGATTATTATACTCATTAGGATATTATTATACTTACAGTGGAAATCCACTGTAAAGTAAGAGTAATACGACCATTAGCCTTTTACACCTAGTAGACAAACCTCAGCTCCTAGTATAGGTCGGGTTTCTACTTTTAGGTAGAGTCAAACGAGACTCTGACGAAGGCTCACCAAGTCTAATTATGGTAGGGAGGGGTGTGATATTGTAGGCAGACCTAGTTTCCAAGTCCCAGCCACACTTGTAAGTCCTTATGCTGGAATAGGGGTGATGGTACTTCCCCGGAAACGGATCTCGACGGGTGAGCACGTAGATAGCTGCGGCACTAGCCTGGAGAGATAGTAGAGCGTAGATAGGCAATCTCGCTCCCACCAGTACGTACTAGTGAGCTTAAAGCAGGTGGACTATGTTAAACCAAATTTCGGATTAATGTAAAGGAAGAGTGATATAAAACAGACGGATAAGACGCTACAGACATGCCATTTAAAATAAATACAATACAAACTCATGCGCGACAAATATAAAATATAGTATGAACAAAAAGTAACTCCATCAAAGGTATCTTTGGGATTTAGAACTAGATGTGACTATAACACCAGATAATTATATTAAATTAATAACAACTGTCACTGTCAAAAAACTCTGCTTATTTGGTATAATTTTCTGGTGTTATAATACACATGAGTTCAAATTTCCAAATGCACCTTTGATGGAGTTACTTTTTGCTCATACTATGGATATTTTGCAATATCAATGAGTCGCTGTGGATTTGTTATGGATTATTTGTTCATTTGTCATAGTTACTACTGCTAACAGAACACGTTTATAATACTACAACTTAAAAATAACTGATAAATCTGCATGAATGGGTATTGAAGGCGAGTTTACTTCCATTTAGTTTATTTTAGCTTTTGGAGTGGGGCTTTTAGGAGTTTAACCAAAATGAAAATAACTGAATGCGGTTAAGACAATACACATGCTTAAATATAGTCGATATGTTTATATTTTAGTTTTATAACGGTTTCAAATTTGTAGGATTGCAGTAGATAAAAAAAGCTGGTCTTGCATACATACATCGATCGATTCCACTCTTCAAAAGGTGCCGATCGGGGATTGTCCCACCTATCTGCTCGACATCGTCATTTAGAAGTTAAGTTACAGTTTGGATCGCAGGTTAGAGGATAAGTTGATGTTAGGCTAGATGCTATGTTAAGTGTTAGCTTAGAGGTAAGGTTCGAAGCTAGACGTTAGGTTTTAGATTAGGTTAGAGTTGATTTGGGTTGACTGTAATATGGCTGTAATACATAATTCCTACGTTGTCGAGCATTTGACGCTGCGTAGACGTTGACCAAAATACTGTCTAGGCCCCAAAGATACTAAATATATCAGTATTGGAATCTGAAACATCAATATGAAATACATATTGTAACGTTCTTTCTAAAAATAATAATACAAGTGCTGTTTAAATCGTCTATTCACAAACAAATATTTATTTCTATACACTAATGAATACACTATAAATTAACGCTATGATTATAAAACATTAAAAACTATTATTTACAGACTATGAATTTCTAATACAACATTTATATTCACTATTTATTTTGTAATACACAGTTAATGACTTGCTGTTGACTGCTCCTTTTCTCTGCGACGTGGACTTTATACCATCCTATAAACGTTCCAGAAATCGCCCGAACATACCATGTATTTCTAGAATACACCAGAATAAACCACGTCTGATTTACATGCTTGTGCGATGCGTCATTTTCTCGAAGGCGGCAGAACACACCACCTGTCGCTCGAAAAGAGGTTCGTTCCTTTTCTCTCTTGTTACACTGCCCCCCTCTTCAAGTCTGTTCTGTCCCAGAACAGGTTTTATGCTCTGGTTCCTGTAGAACGGGTCATGACGATATCGACAGTCTTCACCTCGACTACACGTTCCATTACGGTAGAAATAACAGTCTACACTCTTCGTTGGCCTTAATGCAGGTTGTGGGTCAAAATTGCAGACGAAGATCTTGACGTCCGTACCTCTAAAGACAACTTCCAGCATGTTTCTAACGATTCTCCAATCCAGCTGGTCCCGCCCACAGCCGAGTTTGGGAACTGCCAATTTGTTAATTCCCCTGGTAAGCAACTCGATCCTCAAATTCCATAGTGCCCTCCACAAGTCGGCGTAACTCGGTTTCTGGTAGTAAAACTGCTTGGTTACCAAGTAGTAAATGGATCGGTCATGTTCAGGCAAGCGTAAGGATTTACCAACAGAGGGATTTTGTTCTCGAAGTTCATTCAGCCGTCCAAATTTATTTCTAAACACTACTGCGATCCCCCTGGACATACGGAGATCCGCGGAGACACAGTGGGCAATGGAATAATTACCAGGGACCCGGAAGAGATCTTGTTGCATCTCAGTCGTGACTCCGAATCGCGCTTTTCTAGTTCCAGAGAACGCAGCCATAAATTCTCTAAAGGTTGGTTGATCATCTTTAGGCCTTACGGTATTGATAGTCACCTCAGCCTCATCTTTCCGATCCGGGACTGCGTCATTATTTCCCTCATAGTGCGCCAGACGATTGGAGTGTACCACCTTTGGTTTCCCCCTTGGCAACTTCTGGATGCGATAAATCAAGTCATTTATTCGTTTCTTCACCTGGTATGGACCCTCCCAATTTCGCTGTAACTTTGGAGAATAGCCACGACGCCTTTGCGGGTTGTATAACCAGACAAGCTCTCCAGGTTGCAACCCTCCTTCTTGGGCTCTCACATCGTACGTAGCCTTCATCCGGTCACTCGCGATTCGACTATTATTTCGGGTTCGGTCGTGAATATCCTCCAACTTCTTCTTTAAGTTGATGACATAATCATTCCCGGCTACCTCCTGCTCTATAGGTGGAGACCCAAATTCCAGATCACACGGTAACCGTAACTCACGTCCAAACATTACAGACGCTGGTGACTGACCGGTTGTTTCGTGGACCGATGCACGATAAGCCATCAGGAACAGATGCAGGTATTGGTCCCAGTCTCGTTGATGATCGGAGACGACCTTGGCCAAATATTTGCCCATTGTCCGATTCATGCGTTCTACCATTCCATCGGACTGCGGATGTAACGGTGTGGTCCGGGTCTTACGAATGCCCAACAATCGACAGACTTCTCCAAAGAGTACAGACTCGAAATTGCGGCCTTGATCCGAATGCAGCTCCATGGGCACTCCGAAACGACTGAAGAACTCTTTGACTAGTACGTCAGCAACAGTCGCAGCTTCCTGGTTTGGTAGGGCATATGCTTCTGGCCATTTGGTAAAATAGTCCATTGCCACTAAGATGTATTTATTCCCATCGTCGGTTTCGGGAAATGGTCCGGCAATGTCTATAGCTATTCTCTCCAGAGGACTACCCACATTGTACTGCCTCATAGGTGCTCTTCGCTTCCCCAAGGGTCCGTTGCCAGTGGCACATAATTCACATTTCCGGCACCACTCCTTCACGTCTTCTTTACAATTGACCCAATAAAAACGCTCCCTAACTTTCTCCAAAGTCTTTTTCACACCGAAGTGTCCTCCTGAGGCACCGTCATGGAGATGTCGCAATACTGTAGCCACTCGGCTTCTTGGAACCACGAACTGAGACCTAATGGTGGTGCCATCTTCACTCTCCAGTACTCGCTTCAGGAGATCGTCTTCCACCTTCAAGGACTCCCATTGGGCCCAATATGCTTTGAGCGTTCTGTTGAAAGGACTGACGGCCTCCCAGGCAGGCCTTTCTCCCACGCGCTTCCATTCCAGTACCATTTTTAGTTCGGGATCAGCCTCCTGCTGTCGTTGCAATTCTTCCGGCAACCAATTGTCGTTGACGATGGTAGTCCTTAATACTTGGCAAACCCTCTCTTCCAAACGAGAGCAATGACGGCAATCCGTTGGACAGGGTCTTCTTGAAAGAGCATCGGCATTTCGATGACTAGTGCCCGCTCGATGTTCGGTGTCAAAGTCGTATCCTTGTAATCGTTCGATCCACCTTGCGACCTGGCCTTCAGGATTACGGAATTGTAGAAGCCATTTCAACGCTGCATGGTCCGTCCTCAATAAAAACTTCCGTCCGTACAAGTATTTGTAGAAGTGCTCAACGGACTTCACGACGGCCAATAGTTCTTTTCTGGTTACACAATAATTCCTTTCGGCTTTCGACAAAACCTTACTAAAATAGCCGATGACCTTTTCTTGTCCATCCTGTATCTGAGAAAGTACCCCCCCAATGGCCAGATTACTTGCATCTGTGTCAAGTATGAATTTCCCTTCTGTCCGTGAATAGCTCAATATTGGTGCTGTTGTCAGGGCACGCTTCAGCTGTTGGAAAGCTGTTTCACACTCTCCGCTCCAAACATACTCGCGCCCATCTTCAGTTAACCTTGTCAGAGGTTTCGCTATATTGGCAAACCCAGAAACGAAACGCCTGTAGTAGGTACATAACCCAAGAAAACTACGAACTTGGTGTTTATCTTTCGGTGTTGGCCACTCTTGAACTGCACGAATCTTATCGGGGTCGGCTGCCACTCCATTTTGTGATAGGACGTGCCCGAGATATTTCACTTCTTTTCTGAATATGTGGCACTTTTTCGGACTCAGTTTCAGATTGGCTCCACGTAGTCTTCGGAACACTTCCTCTAGATTTTTCAGATGTTCGTTGAATGATTTTCCGACTACAATCACATCATCTAGGTATACCAGGCAGGTCTTCCACGACAACCCTCTCAAGATGGTCTCCATTAGACGCTCAAAGGTGGCCGGAGCGTTACATAGACCAAAAGGCATAACTGTAAACTGCCATAGTCCGGAACCAATAGTGAACGCGGTCTTCTCCCGGTCTTCAGGTTCCATTTCAACTTGCCAATAACCGCTCTTCAAGTCCAAAGTCGAAAACCATCGTGAACCAGACAGGGTATCTAACGTGTCGTCGATGCGTGGTAAGGGATAGCTGTCTTTCTTGGTCACGTCATTAAGCTGCCGATAGTCCACACAAAATCTCGTTGACCCGTCCTTCTTACTGACCAGGACCACCGGTGATGCCCATGGACTGCTGGATGGCTCGATGACCCCTTGTTCTTCCATATCAGTAATAATCTTTTCGGCTTCTGCTCGCCTTGCTAGAGGTAGACGCCTCGGCTGCTGACGGACAGGCATAGAGTTGCCTGTATTGATTTTATGTTTTACTATATTTGTTCGTCCCTTCTGGCTATCGTCAAGAGCGAAAATATCTTGGTATCGGTGAACCAAACCCTGTACCTCTTTCACTTCCGTTCTGTTAAGGTCTTCGCACGAACTAGTAACCATACCCACTAATTTTCCACCATGGTCTTTGGGCACTGGTTTTGGAACATCAGCCATACCCCTGGCTACTCGGAATACTGGCACACACTGTCCCACAAGGGTACTCTTCTTCAATGTCACCGGATCCACATTAACGTTCATAAGCCTCACCGGTACAGTCTTTCCAACCTTGATCAGCGCTTTTCCCACCAATATGCCACTATGGATCTTCTTATCACAAACAGGCTCCATCATTCTCACACATCCTACCCGAAGATCTCCATCCAAACCTGCCTCGACAACCATCTCGCTTTGACCAGGCAATATCACATCTTCTGTCAGCGAAACCCTTACGACAGGATCTTCTCGTGGGTGCAACGGAAGTTCTTCGTTACCAACCTTCAAAACACCCTCCTGCAAGTCCAATGTAAAACCAAATTTTCTCAGGAGGTCCATTCCCAAGATGAATTCGTCAATGATGTCGGCTACCAGCACCTCATGATCACGTTCTTCACTTCCAATACCAATCTTCATCTTCACCACTCCGCGTGTTGGTATCACTTCACCTGTTGCTGTACGGAGTTGAGTAGTTGTGGGTAACAACTTAATACTTGATCGTAGAACATCAGGGCGTACGATGGATTTTGTCGCCCCCGTATCAATAAGTAGTGGAACAGTTCGGTTAGCAATCTTCCCATCTACGAACAAACTGCTGGTACTGTTCTTCGATGTTACGGCATGGATGGTGATCTCCGGGGCATCTCCACTCAAGGTCAACGTTCGCCCCCTCTCGTCGACCCTTTTTAACTTTTCCGACGGTTGTACTTTTCTTATTTTGGGACAACGGCGTTCTACATGTCCTTGTTCGCCGCAGTTCCAACAACGAGGCCCTCGAACTTCTTGATGATTCTTTTTACGGTTCTCTTCCTTCTGAAGAACTCTCATTAATAATTCTTCTAGGCGATCTTTAGAACCTTCATCTTCTTCCAAAACGGTCCGAACACGTCCGTGACCTCGGGACGCTTGTTTTGCAGCTTCAAATTCTAAGGCGTGAGCAAGCGCATCATCAGTTGTTCTTGGTCGTGCCAGCCTCAATGATTGTTGTGTTTCTCCGTCTCTTAACCCATCAATGAAGGTCTGCACAGCCAGTTGTCCCAGAAATGAATCGGGTGCCGTAGGGTACGCCAATCGGACAAGCCGCGCAACATCGGCTTCAAACTCCTGCAGGCTTTCTCCATTCTTCTGGATACGATTCTTCACTTGCGCGTGATACACTTGTTGAAGATGCGCGTCTCCATATCTCATTTCCAATCTAGACACTAACAATTGGTAATCATTTTCCTGTCCTGCTGGGATTGTTTGCAGGACGTTCAACGCGTCTCCACGCAAAGCCACAGTTAGAGAAACGGCCTTTTCCTTGCGTGTCCATCCGTTGGCCCCAGCGGCCGCCTCAAATTGTTTGTAGTAGGTGGACCAAGGTATCTTTCCATCGAACGTGGGTGGTTTTACTTTTATCCCTACGGCAGGATCCTTTTCTTCTTTAAATTGTTTCTTTACTTCATTAAACGGCCTCTCAGAAGTTGAGGGAAACCGTAGTTGCCTCATTCTATCTTCCAGCATTTCGGCCATATCGTCTTTCTTAGTTGTTGGTGGTAATTGCATTTGGGCTATTTTCTCTTCTACCATCTTTATTACCCTATCTTGTTCCGCCAGTCTACCTTCCAATAGTCCTAACGCGCTGGCATTCTCCAAAAATTCTTCGAAAACTTTATCTTCCAACGCTTTGACATTTTCCAACAATTCTCCTTTAAGCCTTCTAGAACTTTCTTCAGATTTTCTGGAATTCTCCAGTATTTCTTCCTTTAGCATTCTAACAGTTTCTTCGGCCTTTTCTAGTAATTCTTCTTTAAGCATTCTAACATTTTCTTCGGACTTTCTAGAATTCTCTTCGTGTTTTTCCAATACTTTTTCTTCCAGCGCTTTAGTATTTTCAAGTAATTCTTCTTTTAAAATTCTAGAATTCTCTTCAGACTTTTCCAATAATTCCTCTTTTAAAATTCTAGAATTCTCTTCAGACTTTCTAGAATTCTCTTCCATTTTACTTAACAATACGTTAGTATCAATTGCGGGTCCAGGTATTTCGAAGAGGTAATTTTCGGGGTCTTCCTTCTGTTCCAAGAGCCATTCTCTTAGCCGATTTATTAACACGCTTTTAAGGCCCGTTGTTTCCAAGTCCCGTTCTTCCAGTTCGCGTTTTAAGTCTATTACCTTCAGATCTTTCAACAATTTCATCGCCATCTTAATTGTTTGTTGAAATTATTTTTAACGCTAAAAATTTAATCTCACAGCACTTTATTTAATTATTACGCGATTTTATTTATTTTAAAAAAAACCTCACACCTGTAACACCACTGTAACGTTCTTTCTAAAAATAATAATACAAGTGCTGTTTAAATCGTCTATTCACCTTTAAATATTTATTTCCAAACACTAATGAATACACTATAAATTAACGCTATGATTATAAAACATTAAAAACTATTATTTACAGACTATGAATTTCTAATACAACATTTATATTCACTATTTATTTTGTAATACACAGTTAATGACTTGCTGTTGACTGCTCCTTTTCTCCGCGACGTCGACTTTATACCATCCTATAAACGTTCCAGAAATCGCCCGAACATACCATGTATTTCTAGAATACACCAGAATAAACCACGTCTGATTTACATGCTTGTGCGATGCGTCATTTTCTCGAAGGCGGCAGAACACACCACCTGTCGCTCGAAAAGAGGTTCGTTCCTTTTCTCTCTTGTTACAATATTCATAGTTTATTCTGGATAAACACATAACTCCTGTGATATTCTTCGAAAAATACTGTTAAGGAACGTATCCCCTCTTTTAGAGCGAGCTAGACTGGCGTTCAACGCTTGTTCTAAATTTGTAACCACCCGCTTATGGCGACAATTCCAGAGAATTCTAATATGAAGATTTAAACATTTACGCTAGTAATATATAAAACAAGAATAGCCTCTTTCCCAAAACAGCAAGCGGAACGGCTATATTTGAGTTGAATTTCATATTTACGACAAAAATATTCTACCACCCAGTGAGTTTATAACAGTTGGACAGTAGGGTGGATCGAAAAATCGTTTTTTTTCGAAATCGGTTTACTGCTACTGCTTAAAGTTTGTGGTTAGTGGTCCTTATAACCCATAAAAAAATCCCAACTCGATCAGATAATATCTTCAGGTTTCGCTTTTTAATTTAAATTTTTAATAAAAAAATGTCAAAAATTTGCAATTTCTGCTGATGGCTTCTCGATATTTCCGGAGGAATTTAATTGCAAAAAACTACATATATTGCTGGTATGATGCTTAATATTAGCGATGAAGTGTGTTTGAAACAGGCAAAATGGTTTCATAGTTCGTCAAAAATCGTCAATAGACGCCAAATATACAGAAATGTTATGGATGTTGGGTAGGCAATAACCCGCTATAATAATTCGACCCCACCGACTTAAATTTACCAAAAACGATAAGATAATAGGAAAGGAAGTAAGCTGCAGCTCTTATGTCATCGACTAATCGACTATCCAGTACTCACCACGAGTACTGGATCAATGAGTATCAAACTTTGGTAATATTTTCCTGTCCTCCGATCGAACTCTAATGTACCCATCTCGGGATTCATAACCACATACCACAATTGATGCAGCATTTACATCTTTTATGCACCGTTTCTTTGCCTGGCTATGGCAACGGCAGGTCAATAAAAGTCTGCAGTTTTCGTAGGGAATCGTCTCTTCCTGCTGCAATTTCTTCTAAGTCTTCATTGGTAAGTAAGTGTACTACTGGAAGTGATGTTATTTCTGTAATGTTAGCCACAGGATTTTTGACGCGTCCTTGATAGTTCCATTGCATTTAATGTGAAACCACATGGGAGCGTAATTTTTAACGACAAATTCTGTGGAAATGGAACTACCAAGGACGCGTCAAAAAACCTGTGGCTAACATGGAGTACTTGCTACCAAACGATTTAAAGACTTAAAGACTAAAAACGCGGCGAAGAAGATCTTAGAAGTAAGAAAAAGCCAACCAAACAACACCATTAGAAAATTTGCAGCCCCAGTGATCAACTTTAATGCCATAGATTACACAGATTTAGTGCATTGGGGAAAAGAAGAAATAACATCAGCTCCAGTAGCACACTTAGTTACCAATGAAGACTTAGAAGAGATTGCAGCAGGAAGAGACGATTCCCTACGAAAACTGCAGACTTTTTTGACCTGCCGTTCCATAGCCAGGCAGTGCAAGGATGCATAACAGATGTAACTGCTGCATCAATTGCTGTATGTGGTTATAACTCCCGAGATGGCTACATTAGAGCTCGATTGGAGGACAGGAAAATATTACGAAAAGTTTGATACCAAAGCGGACTTTAAAACCTAAATAGACAAGTTTACCCTGGTGGGTGGGCGGATGCACTCGATTGGAGCCACCTTCTCGTGGTGAGTGCTGGATAGTCGATGAACTAAGAACTGCAGTTTACTTTCTTTCCTATTACTTTATCGTTTTTGGTAAATTTAAATAGGTGGGGTCGAGTTATTATAGCGGGTTATTGCCTACCCAACATCCGTAACATTTCTGTATATTTGGCGTCTACTGACGATTTTTTACGAACTATGAGACCATTTGCCTGATTCAAACACACTCCATCGCTAATATTAAGCAACATACCAGCAATATATGTAATTCTTTGCAATTAAACTACTCCAGAAACATCGAGAAGCCACCAGGAAAAATTGCAAATTTTTGACATTTTTTCATAAGAATTTAAAATGTTGCCTAAAAAGCGCAGCCTGAAGATATTATCCGATTGAATTGGAATTTTTTATGGGTTATACGTACCACCAACCACAAACTTTAAGCACTAGCCGTAGACCGATTTTGAAAAAAACTGTTTTTCGATCCCTATTGGTCAGTGCTCGCGTAGATACCGCTGTTAAGACATAATTTACAATTCTATACCTGATCCAATTCTTTCCAATCCAAGTCTTTCTCTTCTGTTCACCCAGCTGGTACTACTTAATTGCTTACTGTGAATAGTCTAGCAAATTAGTCACAAAAACGTACCAAATCCGGAATAATTCCGATGGAACTGATTTTTTGCGTGCGCCTTCACATTATCGTTCTAAATGAACTGTCAAAAGACTTCATCGATCGGTATGCCGCTAGAAATTCTACCCGGTTCAAAGGTCAATATCTCGTTAACGGTTAGACTTACGGTAAAAGTATCATCTTATTATCAAATTTATAGCTCATGCAATTCCCCAGTAAAACGGTTCAATAATTTTATTCACATCAGTGGCCATTTTCGAGATATAGCGATGTCAAAAATTGTAAATAATTGTATGGATTTCTATGCAGCATGTATACGTTATTGAACGTTGAATACAAGTAAAATTATCGAGGTACCTGGTTCACACCATGCAATATAAAAAAAACATACAGACTACACTACTGAGAATGTAAACGGCAGTTCTTGCCTTTACATATAGAGGTATGTAAAATAATAAATGCATTTTATAATATTCGATACATTTTATTAGTATATGGTAATTGCCATAGTCAATCTTGTTCGAATGTTGCATTGGATATAAATGACGACGATGTGTGCGACATCAATGAAGATGTAATAGATCCATTCTGTTTCTGGCGAGGTCTGCGGATATACAGCAGCCAGAAGAAGAGGAAAATATAAACTTAAAAATGGGATCTGAACAAAATTAATTTATTGTTTCAACAGAACGTATTGCGAATCAGGTCTACTTCACATACCACATTATAAAAAAAACGCGCCGACTACTCTACCTCGATGATGGTGTAGAATGATGGTGTAGAAAGGATTGCATTTCTTCAAAAATATAGAAATTACAGTCTATCTCGCTATATCTCGAAAACGGTCACTCCTATGAAAAACGTCATTTGATCTTTTTTGTGAATAATTGCATGAGCTACATACTTGAAAAAGAGTATTTTACCGTAAGACACAGTTGTTAACGAGATATTAGCAAAACACCGTTATAATGACCTTTGGCCCCGTGTACACTTTTTAGCGGCATACCTATCGATGAAGACTTTTGACATTTCGTTAAGAACGATAATATAAAGACCCACATCAAAAAGCACAGCTCTATCGGAATTATGGCTGTGGGTGATGTTTATTTTGGCTGCACTAGAAGGGATTATTTATAACTGCCAGGCATTTCTATTAGATCAATATCGGTAATTATTATGTTTATTTATAAAACTATGCACTTAACAATCGTATGTCTAGTCAATCAAATAGTGATTAAAATATATTTTTTATATTTATTTACGAAATGCTACCGATGATATCTTGTTTTGTGCATCGCGGTTCTTCTACAACGGAAATCTACCTGAACCCTTCTCGTGTCGTGGGGAATAAAAATGATGGCGTGTATGACTTCTTATTTGGTGCGTTGTTTACCTGCTTATGTCTGAGTGTCAACTTCTTTAAATTATTTTTAGAAATAGCACTTTATGTATGATGTTTGAGTATTTTTGTAAAAACAATAAAAGTCATGAGGCAATTTTAATCTTAAGTCCTAGGATCAACTAATCAAACTGGTTTAAAAACTCAAATGATTACTTAAAAAATTATTAAACAAATTATTTGTCTGGTCCAAATTAATACTTTTTATTGGTACTACAGATCTTTTGTATTTAATGTAAGAATATATACGTAAAATACTGAGAAAGAAATCAACAATGTAGAAATCTTATTTTAAAAAGCATCCAAAATCAGCAGATGAATGCTAGATGTGAGCACAAAACGAGAAGTCATTAGTACCGAATTTTATTGTGCATCGGGTTTATTGATTCTTAATCATCGATTTTTAACTTTAACTAATTGTGTATTTTCTAGAGCGAGGCGAAACTGTTTTCGCGAACTTGTGAAAAACTGATGATCTTAGTGACCAATAACCTTGATAGTGGACAATTGTAGGTCGTAAACTCAATCCTTGTTGTAGTTATTTGATCTGTTTTAAATTGATCGTTTCATTATGAATCTGTATACAAGGATCCCTTATTCTTAACGTAAATAATTTCAAACATCGTAATGGAGCACTGATCTACTACCAGGAGCATGCAACATAGCATAATAGTGTTGCTACTGTCACGAATGAATATTCAACAATGCAACAGATAAATGCAATGCAACAGTACCTGCAGCACAAACATATTACTATCTAACGTCCTGCAAAGCATATCAGTGGCTATAGGCTCATTATGCTTCTTTAGCCTGGTATGTGTAATTAGGAATACTCTGCTCACTTGTGACTCCTCCCCCGTCTGGGTAGGCACCGCTGAACTCCATTTGCAAGATGACCTGCCGAGGAGAGGTTATATAAATCTAGTAGACTTATAGCTAACGTATGAAAGCTACCATTGCTGGAGGTTATCAGTCGATATACAGAATCTATTCAAGGACTAACTCTTTAAACTGCTGACAATTCTATGTCCTGAACACGACATTGGATAGCCTGTGGTGGGTGTAGTTGAAATATAATTATCCTTTATTATTTTCTTTCCAAAGCTATTTGTATTTTAGCCGTGAATTAAGCTAAACAGCTTAAGAAACCGAAAGAAATATTGAATAGACATTTAAAGCAGTTTTTCCTGACATATTTATTTTAATCATGTTAGCATTGATTGTATTTTAATGAGTTGATATAATAAAAGGTAATATTATGGAATGTAGGAATGAAAGCGGAAAAAATAAATTACATGAAACGAATCGATATAGAGAGTATTAGCGTTATGATCTGCCACCTACGTAACACACGCACTATAAAGATTAATAATATTGTTATGTAAGAGTTATGCATGTACTTACCTTTTATGGTGGGAAATAACCTTTATATATATATATATCAATAAAAATAAATTAAGGAATTTGAAGCACGAATTTAATTATTCAGAAGCTCACTAGGTATAAAAATAAAAATAAAATTATGTGATTTATAAGATTAATAGTATTAATTGTTGTATTAATAATATTAATATAATAATATATAAGAATTAAGATTAAAAATTAAATGAATTCTTATCTATAAGTCCATTATTATAACTAGCCGCTTTCAATATCGCTAGGAGGAGACTTATTTTTCAGCAAATAATGGAATTTCTCAGTAAAATGAAAATTATTCTTCTAATAACAAACAGAATATATATGTTTTTCTTTAATAGAAGAGATCATTTTTAATTCTATAAGCTGCTACATTACAGACCCTGCAAATAACAGCTCTACAAAGGAAAAATAATAAATTAAATCGTTATTATAAATGAAACGGCGAAGAGTCCGAAGATACAGAAAGCATTTGTTTATTATCGGTTACAAGTTAGACGAATTATGTGGTACGTTATAACACAGTATAACACACGAAGATAATTCGGAATTACAAAATAATAACTAAAATATTTTTGTAAAAAAGAAATAGCCAATTCATCCAAATCAACGAAAGGTCTTTCAATTAAGATTAAAAATCCATAGCCTCATGAATACAAATAATGCAATAGGTAGTTAAATTTATTTAAGTACGAGATCTAATTAGCAGTATTTCTTCGAAGAGAATGAAAAGAACAGTACCCTACCTATTGGTGAACACAGAAAGTATGATAGCTCATTAGCTGGGTAAGACATATGCACCCTACTAATTATTTATCCAATATGCTATAGTGCATATCCTCTGAATTTTAGGTTTTTCATTAATCCATTGAGTTTTCAATCCATTCTTCAAATTGCAATTATTGCAAATAATTAGATTCCATTGTTATTCATTAGAAATTGCCAAAAAAATGGGGCACTATGACTTAGAAATAAATACTCCTAATGAAGAACTTATGACAATTAAAATAATATCTTAAAGATAAAATTGGCACTCGTCCTCTTAAATATTGAATTTGTAATTTGATCCTGATTCGTTAATGAAATTTATTTCAGTCACATCACTATATTAGGTTATTTTTTTGTGCTCTACCCTTTAATGATTTTATGAACAATTTAACAATTTAACAATCGTAAAATCGATTTTTCATTAATCCGATCTCATTAATCAAATATAGTAGTGTTTAAAGAATCTCTCTAGGATATATATTTCAATGTGAAATGTAGCTATTTTAAGGCTAATAATTGTTGTTAGAGACTTCCCTGTCCTATTTATGTTAGGTTTCATATACCTTCTTAAATGTTAACTCTCCTGTCTATTTGTTCTTTAATGGTCTTTAAATTATTAACTTGCTTATCGTAAAATATTGGCTTTAAACTTTTCCTGTTTCCTACAACTTTCGTTTAGACGTGCTTAAAAGTTCAGTTTGATAAGTTTTTCTTAATTGTGTGCGAAGCCATACTCAATATAGACTTCATTCCAGAGCTTATATTTTCGTAATTATGGGACGTTGTTAACTTAGAATTACTATGTTTTAGTTAGAAGACTTTCCTATTACTCAGGTGTACAATTGTGACGGAATTTTTTATAAGCTACTTCTAGTACATTAGCTTCATTCCTTGATATTGATACTCAACCCTTCATATCATTTTAAAACTGACTAAATCTATTCAAATATACGACAATGAAATGACGAACGTTTCGCAAAGGTTTGAACTCAACATTAAAAAAAATAGTTTTCTTGTGAAGCGGTGAACACTTGACAATATCGCGGTTTATCTAGGTCTCTTAAGCTGGTTCAGCCAAAACAGCACAACACAAAAAGAAATATATAATGATTCAGTACTAATTAATTGTTATTAAATTGCGCTAAATAAAATTTTACTGGTTTGCTTTTTTTAGAAGAAATCATGGCTGAGCTGGCAAAAACCGTATGCTGGTTCAATCGAAAAAAAAAGGAAATACGTATTTTTTGATTTAGTGAGAATTGCTAATTATTAGCTAATTGATTGCGCTAAATAAAAATGTATAGCTTTTATTTAAAAAAAATCATGGCTGAGCTGACAAAAATCGTATGATGGCTCAATCAAGAAAAAAGAAAATACGTATTTTTTGATTTAGGTTGTAATTGTATAATTAAACACAAGTGGTTGAGCTGGTAAAAATAGCAACAAGCAAATTATGGAACCTACAGTAGAATAATGGTACCACGATTATGTGCTATTTATATGCTAACTTAATACTTAATAAAAATGTAAAAAATTGTGATGAAACAACTATTGCATAGATTAACTACAACAACGCTCAACATTAGTTAACATTATTTGCTCCGCATTTTTTATTTCGAAACTTTAAACGCATAGAATATTTAATTGCTTCAGCACAACACACTGAAATGTGATTTGCCAACTTTAGAATACTCAAAACAATACATACACATTTGTTTTGTGGGATAGTCTATGTGATATTTAATTATTGATAGATTACATTTATTCTCACTTTGAGTATCATATTACTATAAATATTTTATTTATACTACAAAACATTGGGTTTACAAATATATCCTAAAACTAACATTGAACATGAGGGTGATCGGAACCACCCTGTACTAGCACTAGGAAACCCGGTAATCAATGCCCCTGGGCACCACATTTTTGTAGAATACTACAACTAAGCACATTAGAGAGTCAGGTAATCAATGCGCCTGGGTACTGGATTCTAGAGCCCTAATACTAAACGGAGAGGAACAGGTAATCCATGCCCCTGGGCATCAGATTCTAGTTCGCCTCAATAAATAATAAAAAGGTACTCACCAGCTTGCTTCAATATGTTGTCGTGTTGGAGTCATTTTTCATATTGAATAAAAGGCTTGAAGCTAGTTGTTTATATACTGTATATTGCGGAAGAAATTAGCATCTTAATATGAATCTGTAGGCGCGGCGTTTCGCGAATCCGTTGTTATTTCCTTGTGTGGCCTGCAGCTGCATTTCTAGCGTAGGTCGATCGCATGATGTGCTTGAGTAGAGGTTTTTTGGAATAAGAGAGTAGTTGGCTCGCGTGTGTGGTTATCATTAAGCCAACGCTATATGATGTTTGTCAAGCAGCTGTGGTAGTAGAGCGTAGGTTGATCGCATGTGCCGATTAGAAGTTCTTCGAATGAGCGCAGTTGGCGTGCTGATTAGAGGTTCTTCGAATGAGAGCAGCTGGCTTGCGTTTACGAGTAGCATTTAGCTTATCTAAAGTTACGAAGAAATGTATTAACCTTCGAGATATTTGCACTAGTTTAAATGCAACTTGTGGTTTATATGAATTATTATTTAATTTCAAATATTTCCGTTTGTGACAATACTCAACGACAGACACTCTTCTATTTAATTTCTACCCGAAAACTGCAGAAAAACGACTGTTGAAGCCGTCATATAAGGTCAAACTGGCATTACTACTAAACTAGTTGTGCTAGATTGATACCAAGCTAGCACAACCATACGATATTTTTCAAACAAGTGGCGGAAACTTTGTTATATCTTTTTGCTATTTATTTGCTAACTAATTGCCACAATACCATACATTTTTAAATTTAATTTTCACACAGAAATTAGGGTAAACGCCCTTACACTGACGACGTATATACTTATGTAGATTTGTACATATTACTCGCATTACGCGACTGAGCAAGGTTAAAGTAGAATGTTTAGTTGATTTGCGGTTTACTAAGTAAACTAGCCTCTAAAACATGTACAGTAAATTTTAGTGTATGTCTTGAGTATGATATAGACGACAGTACTTTGTAAACCACAGTTCATTTGGTTGAGCTGGAATAATTTTTAAATATTCAATTATATGCTAGTCAGTTATGACGCTATATGACGACTTCATACATGGGTTTGCTTAAGGTTTTCGGATGGCAAATTGATAGAAAGTGTAAGTTTGAGTATTCTACAGTTGATGACTTGGCAGATCGTATTTCAGGGTGTTGTGCTGGAGCAATTAATTATTCTGTTCGACCTGATATGACGACTTGATTCGCTGGTTTTCTGCGGTTTTCGGGTGGCAATTATATAAGAGTGTATTTTTGAGTATTCTAGAGTTGATAATAGCAGATCACATTTCAGTGTGTTGTGTGTGTATTGTTTCAAACTCATAAGTTTGGAGCAATTAATGTTAATTAATGTTAAGCTTTGTTGTAGTAAACTATTCAATAGTTGCTTCATCACAATTTTTTACATTTTTATTAAATATTGAGTGAGCAAATAAACAGCACATAATCGTGGTACCCTTATCTTACTATAGGTTCCATAATTTGCTTCTTACTATTTTACCATCTCAACCACTTGTGTTTAATTATACCATTAAACCTTTAAAATAGAGGTGTACAGTTTTATTTTGGCAACTAATTTTTACCAAATCAGTAAGCATTACGTTTTGTTTTTGTTTGGTTGCCCCAGCATATGATCTTGCCAGCTCAGGCGTGGTTTTCTTTTTAAATAAGAGTTATATATTTTTATTTAGCGCAATCAATTAACAATGCTCACTAAATCGGAAAATACGTATTTCCTTTTATTTAGATTGAGTCAGCATACGGTTTTTGCCAGCCCAGAGATGGTTTCTTTAAAAAAAAAGCAGAGCAATAAATTTTTATTTAGCGCAAATAAATAGCAATTACTTAGCCCTAATTCATTATACAGGGCGTAAATTAAGTATGGAAACGGTGCGGTGGTATTATTTGAATACGGCCATAGATAGAACTCTGAAATTTGGTATAGAAGTAAAACATACTGTTTTCTACTAATATTCGCGGTTCCAATTTTTTTATCGATCCTTACGACTGCAGCACGGCCAACTTGATTATTTTTCTAAATTGAGATGGGGGTCGAAAGTACCATCATTAGAAAGCTGTTTTTGTGTTGAATCCAACGATGTAGCACTTGATATGGCAGTTTTGAAAAATAACTTCACTATAGCAAATTAAACTTTGAGAATATTACTTTCAATGGTTTGCTAGATATGCTAAAAATTTAGTTGCGGTGGATGCTTTGTTTTGTTTTTCAACTTTAAACAGTACATTTATGAAGAATACCCATTTAACCATTGTATAAGAATTTTCAAGGAGCGAAACCATCTTGATGTTGAGTGTAAACAAATATTTGTTATAAAATTTGAAACAATGAACAACATACTAAGTAACTATCAACAACGTCATACTAACTAGTAATAACTAAAACAACATTTAATTTTAAAAACCTAGCAGATGTTTACAAAAGATGTTCAAATTGCTCCCCGTTCACTTCTTGGTAGTACTGGATTCGATTTACAAATCTCCGAACGGCATTGACAATGAAATCACCAGGAATATCTCTCACTTCCTGTGAAATTCTTTGAACTAATTCAAGTCAGTTGCCTGGTTTGTTAATGTATACACGACTTTTTACGTATCCCCACAAGAAAAAGTCTAGAGGAGTTAAATCCGGAGATCGCGCCGTCCATTCAATATGTCCTCGTCGTCCAATCCATCTTTGGGAAAAAACTGTATTTAAATGATCACGAACTTCCCTGGCATAGTGAGGAGGGGCTCCATCCTGTTGAAACCAAATTTCATCGCTTATTGTGTTAGGAAAGTTTTGATTTGGGTACAATCTTGTGACGGTAGGGATAATCTCGTTTTGTAACAATCGTAAATATCTCGCTGAAGTTAGAGTGTATTCCATAAAGAATGGTTCCATGATATCCCTACCAATGATTCCTGTAATTAAGATGCAGGAAATATTTAGTATTTTGAAAAATGTTCTGACCTATTACATACCTGCTCAAACGTTAATTTTTTCTGGAAATTGGGTATGAGATTCTTCCATCCATCGGGGATTGCTATCTGACCAATACCTACAGTTTTGTCTATTCACCTCACCATGTAAGTAAAACGTAGCTTCATCAGTGAATACAATATTATTCACAAAATTTGGATCGTGATTCATGCGATCCATTATTATTTCGCAAAACTGCAGTCGTCGATCGAAATCGTCTTTATTTAGTTCTTGCACTAGTCGAACTTTATAGGGATGAAATTTTCGGTTCTTCAAAATTTTAAATGCGGATTGCTTGCACATATCGTGATTTGCAGCTAGCTGTTTTAGGGAAGTTTTTGGATTGCTAACAACGTCCAACATTACATTTAATGCAATTTCATCATTAGTAACTGTTTTTGGGGCGGCTCGATTTTGCTAGATTTTTAACACTGCCAGTTTGGTTGAAGCGTTTTAATGTTTTACAAACCGTAGATTTACTAATAGGATTTCGATTAGGGTATGTTGCATTAAATAAATTACATATTTCCGCATAACTACGTCTTCTATCACCATACAATATCATCATGAGAATCCCTATTCTCTCCTTTTCTGTAACATTTTCCATGGTACTTTCTCACTAACTACGCAAATTCAAACAACACTTATAATTTTCGACGTTCAATATTTGTTGAACAATAGTGACATTCTTTTGTTTTCAGCGCTTACTATCGGTTTCAGTTATTTAATAAATTTTTATTTACAATCTTAAATTTGGTATAGTGAAGTTATTTTTCAAAACTGCCATATCAAGTGCTACATCGTTCGATTCTACACATAAACAGCTTTCTAATGATGGTACTTTCGATCCCCATTTTAATTTAAAAAAATAATCAAGTTGGCTGTGCTGCAGTCGTAACGATCGATAAAAAAATTGGAACCACGAATATTAGTAGAAAACCGTATTTTTTACTTCTATACCAAATTTCAGAGTTCTATCTATGGCTGTATTCAAATAATACCACCGTTTCCATACTTAATTTACGCCCTGTATATTTCTTTTTGCGTTGTGCTATTTTGGTTGTGCCAGCTAAGAGACCTGGTTTATCTGGATTAACGATAGTAAAAAGCGGCTGTGCTTGGTATCGTTTTAAAGCTTTCGATGAGATGTACTTACATGTATCAAAATTGACATTTCGATTTATAGCTCATCCTAACTCTCCAAACTACAAGTCGTAGTCTTACGCTCTAAACTGACGGCGAAAGTGTGAACCATTCTAAGATTTACAGTTTTGAGTTTCTGGATTGTATAGTTTCATAATTTACTACTTTAAGAAATTTGGTGTTAGAACTAGAACCCAAGGTATTGAAATGTTTAAACATCATTTCTCCCTTTTAACTAGAAGTTTATAAATTAAGTCATTTTAAAATAATGTTATTATGAAGTAATTAGGCCTCCTGGAACTGGAGCACATGTTATAAGAAACAAAATTATGCATTTTCATAACCATAACAGCGTAGTTGCAAGATTTCTAAGTATTACAATACACAATACACAGTACAACACACAACAGTTAAGCTAGGTTAAGAAATTGCTGCCAATTTATTTGTCAACTTTCAGATTTTATTATTTTCCTGTTAAATCAGCTATCGTGTTTGGTACAAATGAAAAGGTAACAATTAATAGTCAGTATGAATTCAAATTCTACTCATTACTAGGCATTTAAAACTCATTTTGAGCTCAACGTCTGGGACTCTACGAGAGCAAATAATAATACGAGGGTGGTTTGATAAGTCAGTGACTTTTTGAATAAAAGATATTTATTTCGGCAAATAAGCGATTTATTTCTCAATAGACTCCTTTTAGCTCGTTACATTTAGTCCAGCGTTTTTCCAATTTTTTTGTTCCTTCCAAATACTAGGTTTTGTCAAGGCCCTTAAAATAGGTGTTTGTTTCAGTGATGGCCTCTTCATTCGACCCAAATCTCTTACCGCCCAGCCATTTCTTCAGGTTTGGAAACAGGAAATAGTCACGGGGGCTAAATCTGGAGAATATGCTGAATGGGGTAGCAGTTCGTATCCCAATTTATGGATTTTTGCCATGGTGACTACACACGTGTGCACCCGCGCATTGTCTTTATGGAACAGCACTTTTTTCTTCGCCAAATGCGGACGTTTCTGCTTCAAATCAATATCGAATCTGTCCAAAAGCTCTGAATAATAGTCGCCGGTGATCGTTTTACCCTTTTCAAGGTAATCGATGTGAATGACACCGCGTGTATCCCAAAAAACTGTGGTCATGACCTTGTTGGCCGACAGATCCACCTTGGCCTTCTTTGGTGCACGTTCACACGGAGAAACCCACTGTCTTGATTGTTCCTTGGTCTCTGGTGTAGCGTGATGGATCCATGTTTCGTCTACGGTAACGAAACGCCGCAAAAACTCGTTCGGATTGCGGCTGAACATCGCCAACCACTTCTTTGAAGTGGTCAAACGGTTGCGCTTATGGTCGAGTGTGAGCAATCGCGGTACCCATCGCGCGGATAGCTTTTTCATGTCCAAATATTCATGTAAAATGTGATGTACCCGCTCACTTGAGATGCCTACAGCCCTGCCACCTAACGCACTTTCATTCTCCGATCGTTCAATATCATTCCATGGATTTTATAGACGATTTCTGGCGTGACGACCTCTTTTGGGCGACCTGAACGTTCGGCGTCACTTGTGCTGGAACGACCACAACGGAACTCAGTAAACCACTTCTTAACCATTGAAATTGATGGTGCAGAGTCCCCATAGTATTTATC
Source organism: Agrypnus murinus (assembly GCA_929113105.1). Lineage (NCBI taxonomy): Eukaryota > Metazoa > Arthropoda > Insecta > Coleoptera > Elateridae > Agrypnus > Agrypnus murinus. The sequence goes on along the minus strand of OV816028.1, from coordinate 23,830,877 downwards.
AAGCCTTTCCTTGGTTTCGGCAATGGTTTTTTTACGCAAAGAATAATGCTTAATCAGCACACGAAATTCACTTTTTCCATTTTCGTTAAAATTCACGAGGTTGTTTGCTTTCAATGGCTGTCAAACACAAACTAAATGGCGCAGCCTTCTCAAAATTCTACAGTAGTCTATTCATAGATGGCAGTTGACGGGAGCAGTGTTGTATTTAAAGTTACCGCGCGAGAAATTCAAAAAGTCACTGACTTATCAAATCACCCTCGTAGTACTGTTTTATTTCTTGAAAATACATGATACAAACTAACATGACATTTTAAGATTTAGACTAACGATGGTGGTCAGATGGTTTCCATCATATAAAGAAGAAACCCTTCTCTACCCCTCCACCGTATTTTAATGACTGCATAGTAAATATCACAAGATCTGAACATAAATAGTTACTGCAATTGAGGTGGTTATTCTCGTATTACCTTGCGTTATCTACGAGCAACAAAAATATTAAGTTAAGGGATGTTAGAACGAAAATGAATTACATTAAAATGAAAATGATTAATTAAATTGAAATAAGATGAAATGAAATGGGTGGTTAACATGTTATGTGAAAATAAGTAAATGTAATAAAATGTTTACAAGGTAGGTAAGATTACATACAAATAAATCTGCTAATAAATTGGCGATTCTGATTTTTACGGCTGGACCCATATTGACAAGTTATTTCTGTAGGAACTCACCGATATCTCTTTGAGAGCTGTAGGCAGTGCATTGTATACATTAGACATTTGGTAGGTGAAAAAATAGTTCAGTATGGTGTAGAGGAATATTTAGCAACCCTCTGTGACGAAGGTTTAAATTGTGTACCTATCTGGAAGCTAATTTTATTAGAGAGATATGGAGGTGACTTGAACAGATTAATCTTATGAAAACGCACAGCAGCATTCTTTAATTTTATACGTGAGGTGTTCGTGATGTTGTATGCCATGAATTAATCTTAGACAAGATTTCCGCACTAACTGTTTCTTTGTATCGCAATTGTACTGAAATCTATTCACAACGAATCAAATATTTTAACGGGAATAGATTCATGGTGCTTCGAGCCGGATTATCCTGGCGTTACGCATTTTACCTTTACCAGTAAACCTGTTTCAATTTGGAGTTCCGTCTAGTTAAAACTCAAGAGAGCAAATCTGCCCACAACAATTAAACAACTCCAATTAGAAATTTAGATAGAAATGGTGATATCTAACTTTTTTATGGTACTATATCATTATTTTAATTTTATTTTTCATGCTCCAATTCTACATATTTACAAATTTTATACTAAACTTTAGGATTCCCTCTGAGGAGAATAGAGGAACACCAATGTTCCTTGCAGGCATGTTATAATAGTATTTAAGCATAAAATGCATTTTCCATTGATAGCTCTTGATGCAACGTTTTTTCTTCCCAACGTGGCGCCTCCACCAAAAGGTACTTGTAGTTTGGCAATTATTAATTAGATTGATTGGATACATCTAAAGTGTATATTAAAACATTTTGGTATGTCTTCCTAGTCAAGTAATAAAGAGACATTCACAGTTTTACATCTTTTTACAGCAGAGAATGTCAAATAAACTCGAAGTTTTATATATTCTTGAAATTTATCCGTTAAGTCTACAACTGAACTGCGTGTCATTGATAATTGAACAAGCGATTATTGTTCAACTACCTCAAACGTTAACAAATAGAATACATCTAGATGCCAGAATGCAACGAAAAACTTGTACTAAAGTAATTTTAACTTAATAACTGATATAAATGTCAATCTATTACTGATATCTAATTAGATTTATTTCTCCTTCTTTCTGTTTCACTTTAATTAAAATACATAGTTACAATTTTAATTAACTACAAGTTTTGAAAAAATGGCAGTAACGTTAATAACTTCCCTAAGTATGAGTACAATTATAATTTATCCTTGGAATAAAAATTCATTGATTTAATTTCTTCATTATATGTTCTTCCTTATTAACTCGCATTCAATTATATATGTCAATTAACAAACTGCATACATACTTAATCAATAATTGCAAATTTATTGGACATTCGGCCTTTGTTAGAAGCGGTAAGAATTTGTGGTAAGAAAAAAGTGTTCGTTCGCATTTTCAGACTCCTGCGGGACATGTTCCATTTTTGTAATCCACCTCTCAATATGCACCAGAAACCGACTTAATTAATATAGCAGTAAATAAACATTATTGTTTTTATTAACACCATAACCTTTCACTAAAACTGGAACTCGTTTATAATTATATGAATTATGAAAATCTGCTCCCCATGGGGTACAAGTTGTATCCATCAAATATAATTACGCATCGGCAAGTGTAGGCTTTAGAAGCCGTGTTTATGTCACCAGTGGACTAATTAGCCTATTAAGATGCCCACGTGGTTGTATGAACACTAAATTATTCAGTTCAGCTTACAATTATCATACTTTATATGAGTAATTCAACACGCGTGAATACCTTATACCAAACCGGCCTGTTTCCAACATTGTTGGTATATAATTTACGATTATTTTCTTATTTAAAAGTATTAAATGAATAGCGTACCTTAAGTTTCGCACATTCCTCCAGCATTAACGCGTTTTTCCTATGCTATAAAAGTCCATGCAAGGTGTTTAATCAATTTTTAATGCAGCGTAAAACCCCGGCATGAAAGACTTGTCTAAACTGTTCATCTTTAAAACATGTAAAAGGCTTACCTTAGGAAGTTCTCTCTTTTGTGTAGTGTTGAATAGCTCCCAGTAGAGAATCATTGAAATAGAGCTAATAGTAGTAGACACGTTAAACACAAAATACAATAAAGGTAATTTTTGTTTTGTTCGCATTTTTATAGCTCAAATAGATTTTTTCTAAATTAAACAATCAGATTTAATTAAATAAAATAATATAGAAAATCTCGTCTAACCACCTGTCGATTCAAACCATTTCAGTAAACTTCCAAAACACGATAAAGTCGATGTTATAAGATTAACTAAAATCTGTTAAGTATCTGAACCAAAAAATATTTTTTCCTACAGGAAGGAATAGTAAAGCCATAAGTCATACATTTGATTGTAAGTTAGAGAGAGACTTATTATCATCTCAACGGCGATCCATATACAAGTCATACAAGTCAAGAGGTACTATTATAATAAAGTTTGTAAAGTTTAAAAACCAGAAAGCCAGACATATTTTTACTACCAAGGGCATAGATTTAACATGAAGATCGCCAACGGTTATTTCTGTTAACGTGTCACCTGCGCCTGGAAATAAACTAAAAAGTGTACAAGTGTACGTCCAGAGTGGAATATTTGAAAAAGTCAACGATATTAAAGTTTTGTGGCCAAAGAAGAACAAAATCGAGTTAAATAAGCGAGTTAATTATAATAAAGAGAAAAACTGAATTTTCTCATTGTAACGTTACGTTTTTTTGAAACTAACAAATATTAAAGGAATCTCAGTACGGTCCTGGCAGTTTAGTAAAACTTCCATTATGTTGGAACTGCAAATATTAGATTAATCTAAATAATGTTTCTTCAAGTACAAAAGAGTCACCTCGAAATGTATCCGTAAGCAATATCTAATATTTTAGCAAAACTTTTACTGATGCAAGCGTTCTCACGCCAAACAAATGTTTATTTTTTCGAGAAATAGAATGTTCCAGAATTAAAAAAAATTGTTTTCAATCTCAAGGTTATAAGGGCTAAAATCTAATATTAGCTTTATAACAAAAATTTCCTTATGGTTAAAATATAATAAACCTTGAATCTGTAGTTTTAAAACACATTGCATTGAAATTCTACTAGTAAATAATATACCGACAAATGGAATTTTCTGGAACGGGCTGTCTAGACTGCACCAGTAGAGGTTATTTGCTTTCCGTTGCGTACAGATTGAAAAGGGAATCCCCTTAAGTTCTCGTTAAGATTGTTCTGGAATAAATGACGTAGGTGCATTTTGTTGGCTAATAAAAAATCTCGCTATTTTTCTATTGGTTTGCTTAAAAGTTTCGTCCCCATCAGGAGATCATACCACCGCGAAATAGTTTTTTGTTTCCAGTGAGTCGAAGATAGTTCAAGCGAAGTGGCGTTGCCACGCAGAAGGCCTGGTGCCTTCCCCGTGAAAAGAGTAGATTGATGTTGGCATTTCCCTATGTTTCACTTGTATGTTAAATTATCGACAAAAGTGCAGAAATTCCAGTGATTAATCCAGAATCGTTTTTACCGAAATTCAGTAATTATTTCCGTATTAGTTATCGATTATAATCAAAGTGGAGTTAATGTTTGACAGAGGCATTCCAGTTTTGTCGAATGATCTTGTTTGATCAAAAATACAACTACTACAGTATATAGTTGTGTCTACCGAACTTAATTTATCGTAAATCAAGATCTTATTGGATTCCGTTTTAAAATAATCTAAAATCGGAAGCTTTAAACTAAATAATACACTTAAGTGTGGTGTTATCTCTATTGAAGAAAAGTGTTTTTAATAAATATTTAATAATTCAACTCTTAAGGTTATTTCGGCTATTTTTTATAAGAAAAGGAGAACGTTATTATGATCTTTATTTCCTTGGATCAAATTCCAGTAGCGGCGTCAGTAAGGTGTTTTCCAGATTCTTCAATTTCATCGAGCGATCGAGTTTGGTGATATGTGTTTGTTTTGATGGAAAAGCAATATTGTTTCAATTGCTTTGTAAGGTGAAATCAGATTGAACTATCTGAATAAGGTATTGTGACTTAATGAATTTTTTCATTTATTTATTTTGTTAATATTGATGTAAGTTGAACCATTATATTTGTATCGAATATTTTTGAACAATTTTTTGATGTGTATCGTTTTTCTGTCGTTAAGAATTCTTACGTTGGGCATCATTTTTTATATATTTAAGTTTTGTAACGATGTTTTATTTGGAAATTTCATTTTTTATTTTCATTTTTCAATAAATCTATAATTAAATTTAATTAAACTGAATATTACAGGACCATATATTTATGAAAGTTTCTAAAGATTTTATTCAACCTAATTTTGACATAACCGATTATGACTAAAAATTAAATTAAATTTATTAGATCTAATTCCAGTTTCTGGTTATTGGTATCGAGTCAATATCTTTTTAAAAAATTACTGGAGTTTCCTAATCAGATTTAAATCTATGACTCATGTTTTTTATAATTTGTGAGTTATGGAAACAATACCTGCGACCTGGATTTAAATTTGTAGAAAGATATCTCAAGCCGAGGCAATCTTTAGTTGTACAGTAAATATTAAATATTTTGTGTTGCACAGTTTGCGTAAGAATTTTTGAAGTTAAAGTAAATTCTTTGTTTTTGTTCCGGGAAAAATAACTATCGTTTCATCAGATATTGTACAGAATATCTATATATACATTAAGCAAGCATACTTAAAATAAAGCGTAAAATCGAAAACAGTAAAAATATACAGAGTTTTCCATTGAAAATAAAAAAGTTGACAGTAGCCACAGCAATATGACTCGCCCTGTATATAAAGACTATTATAAAATTAAAATGTGTTTTACACCAACCAACTTTGCTACTTAACTTCTTTTCGTAACTCTTACAGTTTCCAAGATAAGGTACAGGATCATCTCGCGTGGGCCATCCATGTATACTTAAACATAAAAACGAAGCATACGAACGACACGAATACAATAAAAAAATTCTTTGGGAGACGAAAAAGCCGACCTCCTGGTGGTGTCTCCCGAGTAACCTTAATTAGTTCTATTTTTTAAATAAAAAAACCGCCTGCCTATCAATGACCTTCGAATATTAATATTTTCAATTTCTAAGTTTTTAAAATATTCATTTCCTTGAAAAGTTGTATAGCATCAACATCTAAACCGAAGTAAATTATTTAAACTATATTTTCTCCGAGGTATCCTTTTTCCAAGAATTTGCCGTTCGTAGAATTGTGCATTGAATAAAACTTTATTTCAACAATTATTTTCGAAGAATTGCTGGCAAACTCATACTTGCAATCTTGATAGTATTCATAAACGTCTTGAATATTATAAGACAAAGTGGCTATTGTCTTAATTACTATCATACCAATAAACATTTTTCACTACTTATGGTAACATTTCTATACAAAAGTATTAAAGGTATATACAAAAAGATTCACGAGTTTATTATTAGCGTTTTATTAGATTACTGTAAGCTGTATGTAGGTGTATAATGATAACTTTTATAAATACTAGGAGATAATAGCGTCTTTATATATGATTTGCGATGTAATTGCACTAAGATGAAAGTATGATAAATAAATTAAAATATGCATAACGTTGGAACAAGCCAAATAAATATGCCATGAATCGCATTAATTAAATAAAACAATAATGTAGATTTAGAATGCGAATAAATGCCATTAGATCAAAAGAATTAACTAACTTATTTCTCATTAGATTTACTAATAATAATAATTTAAATCTTTCGATTAGGCTTGGTAGTGTAGGGACTAGCGAGGTCTTCTCTCACCCAAGCGGCCCGGTTTCGACTCCCGGTACCAGCAGATCTGGTTAAGGTTTTATGCAGTTTCCCTTAGCTGTGACGTAAATGTGGGATTTGTGCTAATTCCAGCTGTAAGTCGAATGCAGCCACACGTTGGGACTGCGTAATAGTTATAATGGCCTCTTCCTGCCGCACAAGCTTCACAGCTTCTGGGACTGATGGTTCACCAGGTAATTGTAGTAGCAATTATTATTATTATTATTGACTTAATTTTAAAATCAATTCCAATTTCCCTTTTTTTATTTTTAAATAATGTTTTAGATATACCCTAAAAGAGGTATAATAAGGCATGACTCAAATCATTAATTTATGTAAATCTATTACCTAACTTTTAGATTAAAACAATTTAGGATCTCATGGGGTTGTTAGATAAAAAGTATACCGGATTATAAATAACTTAATCAATCACTTTCCAGTTTCCACTAACATATTTTCACACCACTTTGCCCATTCTTCCTATCTTCTCATAGTCAGTCTATCTGTCTAATCTGATCTGAGGAATCTAATATTCCTACCAAACAATTTCGATAGGATCAAACCATGTACTCGTTGTTATTTTATTTATTATTTTGTTAACACCACTACCATTTTTCATATCCAGTCTCTGGCTATTTGTAATTTTATACCAGTACCATATCCATAATCATAATTTCCAAATCTATAAGTTAAATAGTATTGATCAACTAACTCACTTATGCTTTTGCTTAACGAAGATTAAATTTTTGGTTTTTATTTTATTCGTTGTAGTTTTATTTTATATAAGAAAAACCTCTTTTCCCTCTTTAAATAATGTACAATTGTTTTATTTCTTGACCACGGTAACCTATTTAATTTATTTCTAGCGTTTAAATAAAACACAATTTTTATTATTTACATAAATAAATATATTGTAAATACTGGTTATTTTTTATTTCCGCTTTAAAACATAAATATCACTTTTATATAACTTTTGCACTTTTACTTCCGGTTTTACATTAAATATTTAGAATATAATTTCTAAATAGGTCTGCTCTCTTCTACAAACCGAGCCAAGTTAACTGTTACTTTATAATAGCAACTATGCTCTCTTTACTCTAGAAGCATTCTAAACAAACTCTCCTCTTTACTCTATGAGCATTCTAAACAGACTGCCTTCAAAATATCGTCCCCTAAGTTTATTTACATCTAATTATTGTCTAATTCATAACACATAATATTTACATAAGGACTTGCACAATATCCTATTCACAAATTATATACATAAGATTATTTACAAAAGATTGACTTATTATAAGATACGGTTTAGTAATCTTTGGTAAGGATGATACATACATATAATACATAATTTTTCATATGTACCATATTCAATTATAAATTTTAATATAATTTATTAACAGCACGTTGTATAACTGTGTTATTACTAATCTAATAACTGATAACGACCTCAAGTTTTATTATATTCTTTGGCCGAAGTTTTTTTTAAACTTTATTTATTTAATATAATAAAACAAATTTATATTTTTCGTTTGCAATCGTAGAATATAATTTATTATTTATAATGAAGAGAAAACTTTTATCTCCTTTTTACGTTTACAATATAAATGTATAAAATATTACTTTGTCAGTAATTATTTGAACGAGTAAGACGATTTTAAATAATTAGATTTGAATTAACACACTTAACAGAACAATTTTAGAATTCACATTTAAATGATATTAAACAAAACAATCAATTAATACTGGAATGAGTCTTTATGTTTTACTAGTAAGACAATTTTAAAGTCCACACCTAGATTAATACTCACTCTGGATAAACACTTGTTGAAGATTGATAAAGACTAAGTTTCTTAAGATTAAAATAGAGGTATTTATACAATGATACAATCTTATCTGCTTACACAATTCTCATGGTCATGAGACAGTTAATACTAAAGGAGATCTCACGAAAGATAACATAGACTTATCGTGAAAATGTAATTTGATATCGTGTGCTCACAATCCTAAGCAATTCTCATGTAATATGATCTTATCTATAGTGTGATTATAACGTACGTTACTCTCTTTCTTTCCTTCTTTACAACATCATTTATTTTTAATAAACATATCAATAGACCAAAATCATTTTAAATTAAACAGATTTTATTTAATTACAATCTAAAATCTTTTGAGTTTAGATTAAACTTAATTATGTCAAGATAATATACAATATAAAATTATCGCACACAACTGCATATTACGTAATCTTAAAGTTTCACAATTGAAACTGTTTAATGATTAATAAAAGAAATGAAAAAATAAAGATTATTATAAATAAATAAATAAAAGAAATGCCTTATTTTACCTTTGTAACAAATACAAAACACAAATAAGCAATGATACAAATTTTATATATATTATAAGTTAAGTTCATCTTTACACTAAGGAAATTTAAATTTACTTCAAAAATAAAATTTTTAAATGATATTTTTTGGTTTTGTAAATTTTTAAAATTTTGAGTCTACAATCCACAGCAGTATGTATAAATTTATACGTATGTATATGCTATATAGCTTCTAGTAAGCAATTTGGTAACCAATATTTTCTCCAAACTTTCTTTTGTTCTTCAAAGTTCTTTTGTAGAAAAAATGGCTGTAATATTTTTGTCTATAGCCTATTATTTGTTGAATGTTGTAAATTAGATATGGATAATGCCTCATTAAAAACTTAAAATCCAGTTAAATCCAGCAGTACATTTGAACGAAAAACTAGAAATATGGTGTACACAAATGTTAAGGTTGGGAGCTTACGCCTCGGTTTTTCCGTTTGTACCAGCAGCATTCGGTGCACACGAAACAGTGGAAGCAGTCGCGGTACGGCGTATGCGCTATCACGCTCGTAGGCAGTGGCGGTCGCTGCATACGTAAACCTGGGGCACTCGCAGTGCAACACATGATGATATACTGCGTACGAACATGATTGCGATATACCAGTTTGTCGTGTGCCCCGAGTTTACGTATTCAGCAACCGCCACTGCTCGCTCGTACGCAATGTGTACGAGCGTGATAGCACATACGTCATATCGCGACTGCTTCCACTGTTTCGTATGTCTCGCACACTGCTGGTTTGTATAATAAATGACATTATCGATAGCCAACACAAAAGATGAAATACTAAAATTTATTGAAGTTAGATTATTTTTCTATGACCTAAAAGTTTTATAACAACACTTTCAGAAACATTATATAACTTAAGTATATACTGTTACTTAAGTTTATATAAGATTACTATGGATGATATTACACTTTTCAGTGTTTGTAAGCGTATTTATTGTCTTCCGCCATGACATGGACATTATTTGAATGGACTATTTGAAATTGAATATTTAACTTATTCTAACAAAATTAAGCTCAAAAAAGGGTAACACTTTTATGGAACTTTTTGAATTTGAATTCGGGACCTACCTGTCTGATATGTTTGTTGCTGAGAAAAAAACACATAAATATTTTCTTATTAAATGAGCAAGATAAATGTCAATAAATTAAGAATTCTAGTGTATAAGTCAGACAGTGAGACAATAATATTACAAAGTGCCCAAGAGAGAAAGATATGTGATTGTGAGATGGAACGAGTAATGAAAATTTGGAAACCGAAATATTACCAACACCATAATGTGCAAAAGTTTATAATAGTAATTGCAACAGATACAAAAGTACATTTACTTATACTAAAAGTTATATAGTGGCAACAAAAACGTTTCTGTTACTATTGTTTATCAACTTTGAAATTTCATACCGCTACTATTTTAAACAGAGGCGTTTAAAAATTATAATGTTTATGTAAATAAAAATGTTTATTAGGATATTAATAATTATTTATTATTAACTGTATTTTATGTGGTAACAGTAATGAACTAATGATATACCTGATTAATTAAATTAATAAATTAGCTTAGTATTTCAATGTCAACTTCAATCAAATCATATCATCAAATTATGTAAATTTTGATAGTGTAATATAATATTTTGCTATCACTTTCATTAACTCGATACCAAAACCAAATGCCTGCATATTTATCCGAACTAATTGTCTATTAAATGCAAATAGATACATTAAACATGTTTTTGATTCTGTTGTACATTATTTGATTGTTGATCAATGACTGCATAAAGCTTACTGTGACAATGCTGTAGATGAACAAATTTTCGCGATAGGAAATTTCAAGGTTAATAATTTCAGTTTATTGTTTACTAGGTATGCTCTAACCGCAAAACGACGAACTATTAGGGTGAGTACTCGTATATAAAAAGAGTCGAGAGCCATTAAACTTAGTACTCGGGTACTTAGTTGGATAAACAGGTAGGTTCGCGTAGGTGGATGGTGTTTCAACAGTTGCATTAAAATAAACATTTAATACGTTCTTTTCTAGTTAATCATATAAACAAGGGTCACTAAATTTTACCAAATTAGTTTTTTGTTATTAGCATTGAAGGAGTTAAAATTTCCTAATTAAATATCTTTAATCTAATGGAACGGTATCTAATGCTTTAATTGAATTTCTGTTTAATTAAATTCTATTTTTAAATTTAAATAAAAAGCTAGATAACGTATTTCTCATGATTTATTGCGCCACGAGGTCCTAAATAACGAGACTGCGCGCACAGAAGACGTCCTAGAGGGGTAGGGGGAAAACAAATGCAGCGTTGGATAGCTGGAAGTGCCTACTATGCCAGTACGAAAACACGTTTTTGTCGCTGTAGTAGTATTTTTTCTATAGAGGTTAGAAACGAACGTGTATTTTTTTCTCGTGCCGATAAAAATGTGTGACGAAAAACACGAGCAACGGATCAATGTGAAATTTCTCGTTAAATTAAAAAAACTCCGACTGATTGCTATAAGTTGTTGAAAGAGGCCTATGGTGAGAATTCTCTATCTCGTGCGCGTGTTTTCGAATGGTATAAACGGTTTTCTGAAGGCCGAGAGAGCACCGAAGATGACAAACGTCCAGGTCGATCTGTCTTTGTTTCAATTCCGCAAACAGTGACCAAAATCAATGAAATCGTGCGCGGAGATCGTCGTATGAGCATTCGGATGATTGCTGAGACTGTAAACGCCGATAAAGAAACTGTCAGAAAAATTTTACACGACGAGTGAACATGAAGAAAGTTTGTGCGAAGTTGGTCCCAACAAATTTGACCCCTGAACAAAAGCTCGTCCGTCAACAGATCTGCTCAGATTTTCTTAAGAGGTTAGATGAAGAGCCTGAATTGATGGAAAACATCATCACTTGCGATGAAACATGAATATTCCAATACGATGTTGAAACTAAGCGGCAATCCATGCACTGGAAAACTCCTGCATCGCCAAGAATGAAAAAAGCAAGGATGTCGAAATCAAAATTTAAAGCCATGCTAATCGTTTTTTTCGACATCAACGGCATCGTGATGACTGAATGGGTGCCACAGGGTCAAACTGTAAACCAAATTTACTATTTGCAAGTTTTGGCAACACTGCGAGAGCGAGTTCGTAAGAAACGGCCGGAGTGGTGGAAAAACAAGTCGTGGATCTTGCACGAGGACAACGCACCTGCCCATAACGCGCTGTCTGTGAAGCGTTATTTAGCCACTAGAGGCACTCCAGTGCTCGAACACGCTCCGTACTCGCCTGATTTAGCACCCTGTGATTTTTTCCTGTTTCCGAAAATCAAGTCTGCCTTAAAAGGAACCCGGTTCGAGTCGATCGAAGTGGTGAAGCGAAAATCGGCGGAGCTCCTAAATGCTCTTACAAAAGAAGACTTCCAGAATTGCTTTGACCAATGGAAAAAACGAATGGAACGGTGTGTGGCGAGTGGAGGGGAGTACATTGAAGGGGAGCATTCGATTGTAGAATAATTTTTAAAATAAAACTCTTTTTCATAAGCAGTCACTAGGTAATGTTGATGACTTAACTATGGCTGTGTCAGGGCCCACCAAGCCTTAATTATGATAGGGCGGGGTGGAATAATTCTGGGTATCTACTAAAATATTCGACTAAGGGTGATGGGACTCCCTTGGAGACGGACCTCGACGAGTGAGCACGTAAATAGCTCCGGCACTAGCCTGGAGAGCTTGTAGAGGGCAGATAGGTAACCTCGCTCCCATCATTCAGTACTGGTAGTTCTTATAAAAGTAAGTGACGCGATAATTGAGCGTAACTCAATTCGTTGATTACCAAGGGGGTGTATCCATTAAACTTAACGCAGATGTACGTTAAATAAAATCTTGAATTCATGTCAGAGGGACACAGTGCATAAATGTAAACTAAATAACGTTTTTAATATCTCTGAATATTTCAAATATTTCGAACAGAAACTGTTACATTATATGGTAACCTGATTAGCTGCAAAATATCAGTAGGAAGCATTTAATTGGATAGAAGTGCTTTTCAAAATATTTTGTTTGCATGTAAAATACATACAAATTGTCAATTGCCGGAAAATAGATTAAAAGACCGGTCATGTGTAATAATGATTCTTGGTAATGTTCCAATATTCCTATAAATAAAATATGAAATAATCAAACAGTAATTAAATATAATATGTATTTGTCCCTGCGAAAATAATATTTTTTAGTGATACTCTTGACAAATGCAATAATTAGGTAATTAATTAATAATTAATTTGTTGCGTGTATTTTATTATTGTGCGTTAGTGCAACTTTGTAAAATGCATTTAAATCCATGACCGGCTAGTAAAAGACCAAGCATTGTTCTGAAAGTTATTTCGTTGTTTCATTATTCAACTAGAAACAACTTTCAGTGATTTTTAAATACTGTTACGCGAAAAGTGTTCTTGGAAACACAAGTTTTGCAAGATTATAGAAAGTATAATGGAAGGTTTTGTTTTGTCTTATATGTAAACTGAAGACAAATTAAATGAGACTCGTATAGGTACTTAGAAAATCAGCTGCGCGCACAGGTGATTATTGGGTTGCCTAAATATATCAGGACCGAACTTAAACTAAAATATTTCTGATGCAATTTATTTTCAAATTTCATTAAATTCGCCGGTTTTATTTGAATTAGGAACAAGAATCAGTCATATAAATATTCAAATTAGAAAAACAATCACTGTAAATACGATAACTATTATAGAAATAATCTCTAACTAATGTTATACCTTTAATTATTTCTTTTCAAATTAAATCCGTAAAATAGGGGACAGTATAATTTTTCTTGTTAAGTTTGCAGCTTTATAGGTAATTCTATAACAAAACATGTTTTTAATTAAACAAGATACTAATTGTATTTATTAATATGAAAAACCGAAAAACACAAGATGTAATTATAAGAAGAGATAGGTAAGACGGTCATAAAGGCAAAGCGGGTGTGGCTCAATGGCAAAATACCATCTCTCTGTGCAACAGATCATCGGTTCAAATCCCGATATTGTTTTGCAGCTTATATTAATTTACGCACAAAAAATAAATTGAAAATTTTTAAAATTCAATTCGAATAATGAAACAAAATAATGTATATTTATTGAACAGGGATTTAAGAGCAGTAATGAAAGGACCACACGTCTAAAACCAATTGCTACCGGTGAAGTTTTTCTAAGAAACTCGAGTATTGTACTGTTAGGACCGTTATTTCTATTTTCAAAGCAAGTATACTCTATGATGTTATTTTATTTTTAGAGTATTTTTTAATACAACTTTTCAATAACATTTATTCTGTTGTATGTATGCTATTATACAGTTATTTTTATGAATTAACCTAGTTATAACCACTAGATGCACTCTGACAAATATTGAAAGTCGCCGTGTGTGATCTTGTTGTATTCTCGGACTGTTAAACAGTGCCAACAATCGAATGGGAATATTGGAATGCTGTATATCTTTATGCATTATTGTGTCTTAACATTCATCCAAATTTACTGAATGAACTTGCTCTATACAATAGTAAATAATCTTCAAAATCTTAATCATAAAGATAATAAGGATTTTCCAAATCAGTTTAAGGAGGATTTAGGTAACTGTTTCTTTTGAAGGTTTCTTTTGAATTATCAGGAATTTCCTTAAGATAAACTAGATTTTCAAACTACCATCTGGAAGAGTAGCAATAGAAATGAGTTATAGTTTCTTACTTTCCTTCTTCGGTTATTTTGGCATTTCATTCATCTTCCTGCATTAGTGAAGTAGTGTGTGAGTGTGATACCTTCCACAATTTGGAAATTGTATCCATTTAAGATTTTTTATTAAGAAAATTGGAAGAAGATTGCATCAGAAAGATATGTTCGAACAAGAAAAAGGAAAACTGGTAGCTCTTTATGAGCAAAATGTCCCTATACATCAGATAGTTCGAGAAATAGATCTGTCTGTAAGTAGTGCTACATTTATAATTTTATAACATTAGTTCAATAACCGTTGATTCTTACACGATTATCAATGTAAAAAGTAGTCACTTTTTGTATGATCGTATACAAAAATATTGAAAACGTAGAAATGCTAATTGTAGTTTCATTTTTTTGACTACTTAAGAAAATAGAACAAGTAATGCTTCTCTTTAACTTTTGCACTCTCTTCTTCAAAAGAAAAAGTAAAGCCATTGATATCCATACGAGGGTGGCTTATTAAAAATCTTTGAAAATATTGAGAACGAATAAAATCATTAGTTTTCAAGAGTAAACTACCTCGTATTACATTAACAATGTTATTTCAGAGATCACAGATTTATAAATGGATTAGACGGTATAGGGAAGAAGTCCACGGTCCGTACCAACCAACAGGCAGGGTCGTTGTGGCAGAAAAAAAAGTTTGACGGATCAACAGCGAGAAGATTTAATGGATCATAAAAGAAATAATCCATTTGGATCTGCTCGAAGTGTTTGAGATGAATTGCAATTCCAATGCAGCTCTCGCACAATTGTGAAATATCTCCATCTTAATGGAATCCATTGTTGACGAGCTGCAGTAATGGTTAGTATGACCGAAGAACACGCAGAGAAAAGGATGACCTTTGCTCAACAAAATTTAGACACAGATTGGCGGTTGGTGATATTCTCGGACGAGAAAGTCTTTAAAACCAACATAGGAACGCGTGTGGCACTTTGACGCTCTAATAAAACACGATATAAGCGTGAATGTGTTTTACCTCAACGCCAGAGTGGACGCATAACTCTAAGTATGTGTGGCTGGATGTCTTCCGCTGGATCGGGTGAGTTGGTACGTACAACTTCCCGCATGACTTGACGGTGGAATACTTAGATATTTTGGAGAATGTTATGATTCCAAGCGTTTGTGCTGTATATCCCGAACGAGAATAAATATTGTTTGTTCACGATAACTATTGCACTGTTATATGTTACATAAATCTCGATTGGCCGAACAATGATGAAAGGAGACCATGGATTGAGGAAGTAGATTTTCCGTCGAAATCGACCGATTTAAATTCGATCTAGAATTTATGGGCTGCAGTTGTGCGAGAATGAAACAATATCGAAGGGATCCACCCCATTCGAACATCAGAACAAGTTTTTCAGCACGCTCAAACTGTATGGGAAAGATTCAGAGGACGAAACACCTGCAAAACTCTGGTTGAATCCCTCTCACGACGTTTAAACGAGGTGATCGATAATAATGGGTTTTGGACGCATTATTAATTTTTTTTATTTCAAAGAATATTAGCTTTGTAATTGTACATTAATTTCAATGGTATTAATAATAATGGTAATTTGTGTAATTCTGTTTTGTTGTTATTGCCTTGGGAAAATATGTTTCTAAATAATAAAATAGATTTTACTAATTAGGTAGCTTTCAAATTATTCCTTAAATTTAGATTCAAAATATTTTTTAAAAGAAGAATATTTTTGGAAGATTTTATTTTAAGTACTTTATATGCGTTTTTTTATTACTGCTATTGCTGTTTGTTTTTGTATTATATTATTTGTAATAATTCATGTGAATATAATTTATAAATTGGACAGTGATTCTGTTTTCATATACTACTGAATTCATTTTTTTCAATAAATTTTATACATTATTAAGGTTTTCTTAACTTTTCTTGACTAACACAAGGTTGAGTTTTTTTCAAGCAACAACAAATAATAGTATACATTCAACAGAATTTTAAATGTTATGGAAAAGTTGTATTAAAAAAATACTCTAAAAATAAAATAACATCATAAAGTATACTTGCTTTGAAAATACAAATAACGGTCTTAACAGTACAATACTCGACTTTCTTAGAAAAACTTTACAGGTAGCAGTTGGTTTTAGACGTGTGGTCGCTTTTTATTAATGCTCTTAAATCCCTGTTCAATAAATATACATTATTTTGTTTCATTATCTGAATTGAATTTTTAAAATTTTCAATTTCTTTTTTGTGCGTAAATTAATTTAAAAAAAATAAACTGCAAAACAATATCGGAATTTGAACCGATGATCTGTTGCACAGAGAGACGGTATTTTGCCATTGAGCTACACCCGCTTTGCCTTTATGATCGTCTTACCTATCTCTTCTTATAATTACATCTTGTGTTTTTCTGTTTTTCATATTAATAAATAAAATTAGGAGCTAATTTAATTAAAAACATGTTTTGTTATAGAATCACCTATAAAGCTGCAAACTTATTAAGAAAAATTAAACTTTCCGCTATTTTACGGATTTAATTTGAAAAGAAATAATCTAAAGGTATAACATTAGGTAGAGATTATTTCTATAATAGTTAGCGTCATTATAGTGATTTCTTTATAATTTGAATATTTATATGACTAATTCTTGTTCCTAATTCAAATAAAACCGGCGAATTTGATAAAACTTGAAAATAAATTGAATCAGAAATATTTCAGTTTAAGTTTAAGTTCGGTCCTGATGTATTTAGGCAACCCAACAATCACCTGTGCGCACAGCTGATTTTCTAAGTACCTATACGAGTCTCATTTAATTTGTCTTTCAGTTTACGTGTAGTAAACACACATAATAAACGACGTGTAGTAAGTAACAATCAGATAATTATCTAGTTATCTATTAATCTTTTTCAAATTATTATCTACAGCTAGGCGTATCCATTAGCTTGCGTTTGGTCAACCAGTTGCCTGTGAACGGACTTCCTACTGAGTTAGATATTACTAAAAAAGTTTCTTACACGAGAAACAAATACGGTTGATTGAAAACTTTCCAAAAAAGAAACCAAATATTACTGCAGAAATTGCTGAGCCAAAAGAAGGCAAAAATGAGTATTCTGATACGAAGAAGAAAACTTCAACACCGTAGATGAAGTTAGAAAAGCAGTAAGAGACGTAAGAAATTTGGAAAGGATGTGGACGAGAGGTTTCCCAAACGATATGTTGCAACATTGATGCAGCTGACCATTAGTGTCACAGATTGGCTCTAAATAGCCTACGGCAAAAGTATCAAACATAGGATAGAAAACGAAATGACGGATGTAACATTGCCGAACAACTTTCGATACCCATACTGTATTTACCATAAAACATGTAATAGAACAAAAGATCATCACATAACCTTGCCACTCGTGAATTTTCTCAAAAAAATATTTAAAGATATTACAATTAGCAAAAGGATGCATTGCAAAAGGGACAATGGATGTTATGAAAACAAAAATTTTCAATGAAGTTACTTCTAAGCACGAAGAACAAATTTAATCAGTTAATTTCTGTAGTAGAAGAAATTCAAGGTTTTGAAAATAAAATTAAAGAATCCGATAAAATCGAAATGGAAAATTCATACTTAAAAACGGAGGTTTTGTGTTTAAATAAAGAAACTGAAGACCTTCAACAATACATATACAAGGATAAATATCATTGAAATCCATTATTGTGCAGAGAGAAAATCTCATTCATCTTGTAATAAAATTAGGTAAAATTGTAAATTTCCCAGTAACTGCTGATAATATAGATGCTATTCACAGAGTACCACATCGTAATTTTGCTGATAAGAATGCACGCAGTATTATTGTTAAATTATTATCGCGAAGAATTGAAGAAAACGTCTTGCAAGCTGCTAAAAAGAAACACGGCATTCGAACGAATTATTTACTAGAATTTACGAGT
Organism: Agrypnus murinus; assembly: GCA_929113105.1. Classification (NCBI taxonomy): domain Eukaryota; kingdom Metazoa; phylum Arthropoda; class Insecta; order Coleoptera; family Elateridae; genus Agrypnus; species Agrypnus murinus. The sequence continues at coordinate 23,812,328 of OV816028.1, read as the reverse complement.
GCTTCCCAAAAAATTTATATTAATGAGCATCTTACGACAAATAATAAGCTCCTCTATAAACAAATTCGCGAAAAAGCTAAAGTGCAAGGCAATACGTACGTTTGGCTCGCTAAGTTCGGCAATGCTAAGTTCTATGTGAAAAAAATGATACTTCTACAGTATTGCTCATGGTATACCTCAAGGCTTGCATTTGGAACCATTATTCTTTATTATTTTTAATAAAGATATCGCGGTCTGCTTTAAATATGTCAGCTGTATTTTATATGCAAATAACTGCAAATTATCTGCCAACATCACTAACAGCAAGATTACATTAGATTCCAAAAGCCTTAGATTCCTCTCATTGCTACTGCATATTAAATAAGTTAATATTAAACATAGATAAGTGTTTTACAATTACTTTTACAAGAAATTGACACAACTTTAACTTTCCCTATAGCATTAACGACCAGCAACTCAAACAAAAATCTGAAGTGAAGATTTAGGAATAATGTTCGATTCAATGTTACTCTTCAATACTCACTATGATAATATCATTCGCGAAGCAAACAAGAGTTTTTACTTAATATTCCATTTGCAATTGTAACAGAAAAGTATGCCTACATAACTCCAGAGCCAAAAATAATTTGTGCAAATTGTATTTATGGAATTCTTGATATAGACCAGATACGCTATATAGTTTATTTTACCATTTTTTGACAGTTTATCTCATCCTGTTTCCACCCGCTTTACCGTACCCTGTCCGCGACCTCACTGTGCGTGTGCCTGGGGTTTCATTCTACTTCCACCCTCTTTACCATACCTGGTCCGAGACCTCACTGTGCGTGTGTACGGGGGGTCTCATCCTACTTCCACCCTCTTCACCATACCTGTCCGAGACCTCACTATGAATGTGCCTGGGGGTCTCACTGCTTCCACCCTCTTTACCGTACCTAGTCCGAGACCTCACTGTGCGTGTGCCTAGGGGGGGGGTCTCATCCTGTTTCCACCCACTGTACCGTACCCTGTCCGAGACCTCACTGTGCGTGTGTCTGGGGTCTCATCCTACTCCCACCCTCTTTACCATACCTGGTCCGAGACCTCACTGTGCGTGTGTCTGGGGTCTCATCCTACTCCCACCCTCTTTACCATACCTGGTCCGAGACCTCACTGTGCGTGTGTCTGGGGGTCTCATTCTACTTTCCACCCTCTTCACCATACCTGTCCGAGACCTCACTGCGCATGTGCCTGGGGGGGGGGTCTCATCCTGCTTCCACCCTCTTTACCGTACCTAGACCGAGACCTCACTGTGCGTGTGCCTGGGAGTCTCATCCTAATTTCAACCCTTCACCGTAAATTAGAAGCCTTCCCTGCTAACCGCTATTCTGCCCTACCCGTACATTTGCTTGATACCGCACGCTGTATTGCACCCCGCTTGCTGTGGCTAACGCCGGTAACCGTATGCTTATTCTAGATTTTAGAGATTGAGAGTTGTTGGAGGGTTAGAGTTTTAGTGGTAATAAATATTATTTGGTCTAATAGTTGTGTGTTTTATTTAATAGCATTTAGTGAGAGTTTTAGAGACAGGTGGAGAGACCCAGACAGCGCCGACCTCAGCAACCCCAGCAGTTCCCTGGATTATCTTTTCTCCACTTGTAGTTACCCGGAGCTGTAGAGCATACCAGGTTATAATAATTGGTGCCCGAGAGTACCGCCGATCACCGAAAACCACACAAGCCCCACTACGTAGGTGGACCCCTTACAAATTTGGCGTCCGAGTAGAGACGCATACCGAGACAACCTTGGGGCACCCCGTAACCGCTTTACAACCTATTAACTTCCAGTAGTTTTAAATAAATAAATAGATAAATAAAAAAGACTAAAGCTACAACAGTTGTATAGCTCACGTTGTATACGCTATTTAAAATTTACGTAAACGTAAAGAAGGCAAGGCAAGAATGGTTGCAGATTAGAAGAAAAAAAAAGAGCTTCGGAATGACGATACCAGGGAAGCAATGGCTAGTTTTTAGAAGGTTTACCATAGATCACTGCTATAATAATGGAAACTGGGATACGAGACGCTGCAGTAGCTATAAAGCAATTGACGTTGGACTACTAACTCTGTGGCTAGTTTGGGGGCCACAAACCGCCTGTAAGAAAAATAGGTCCCAATTGAAACAGTTAAAAATACGCACCGAATAGTAATCGTCTTAGCATATTCGTAAACGCGCGATGCTCCCCTTGTGGATAATGCGATCTTTATGAGTGTGCTGTCGCGTTTGACTCCGTCTATCTCTGCAACCGTGAGCGTTTCATTTTAAAGTTCCCAATGAGATCTATTCAAATATATGAATAACATCTCGCAGTGGTTGTAACTGAACATCATAAAAACTGCCTTTTTGGGAACCGGTATACACACCGTGGAACGATATCATTTTAAAGCTCCCAATGATATTTAAAACAATACCACGCATTGGTACACACCATGCACAATTAGCTATAAATAACAAATTAAATGAACGTTTTGATTTCGAAATGCTCGACTACCCCTTCTTTTGTAATTGAAATTGTTTTATGATTGAAACAAGTGCGATTCAAATATGTACCATTTTCTCTTCTAACGCTTGTAAGATAATCATTATTTCTATTTTAATAAACGTAGTTAATAACTTGTTAATTAGTAGTTTGCAAACTTTAAACATTAACAACAAAGATCAAACAGATTTTATCGTGTTGTCTTTTGTTTCCCGAATTAGGCCACTAATATCAGCTGGATGACAACAAGATTTTATTTAGTAGAGAACTTGAAATTATTATCAAAATTCTAATTGATATTTCCAGAACCTCCTTGCTAGCTTCATTACAATACTGCTGCTAATGTTCTAATGTTAAATTGTATATAACATCGATTTCGAACTAATACTACCCCTAGTGTTGCACTGTTGTAACTGTTTGATAGATGACATGCGGGATTGGGGTACACATATAGATATATGTTGAAGTTTCCGTTTTAGGAAGGAATTTAACATGACCTATTTATGATGTAATATAACTTATGGTAAAGATAAACTATATAATGAATGTTGCAGGGTAATCGTGGTAAACATTTAATAAGATTTGGGTTAATCATTTATTCGCTTATGACGTCGCTTCTTAAACACAGTACACAAACATTGAGAAAGTGAAAATTAGTTTTATTATAATTAAAGATATTCAAAAGTGACCAATTAAATTACTGAATAGCAATTATATTAAAATGAGTTAGGCAATGTTTGTATTTACATTATATCATTTTATAAGATTTCTATCACCTAATAAAATAATTATTATTTTTGTTAAAAGAAATGTTTCGTAATATATTGGCATCAATACAATGAAAGTAAAAGTATCAAAAAAAAAGTATTGAGTAATACAAACTGATACGTGAACGTGTTAAAAAGTATTACTTATTAGTTTTATTACTTAAATACGGTCCTATTAAAATAAACACATAGAAACATATTATTCTGAAAAGTTATTCCATTCTTGTATTATTATTTGGACTATTTTGTTGTCAATTATTTTCAGCATTCATTCATTATTATTAATTGCATACTTACCACGTTCTAAATTCCTAACTTCCTAGCAAAAAAGTGCTGATTTAACCTATTAGATTAATTAATGATACAGTTCAATCACGTAACAGTGTGTACATCCTGTGGAAAATTCTGGATTATTGACTACTATCTAAACGTTCCTTGTTCAATGCATTTATATCTCAAAGTAGATATTCATTATTTCTTCTTTAGTGCTGTTTTGGGGGAAGACTGTAATTATGTAGTTGAAGTTGTTTCATGAACAATCTCTATCAGTTGAAGCGTGACGTTACTAGGGACATGTATATTGCAGTGTATTTAACTTGATAAATAATATGCCACACGTTCAAGGCAAACATAAAATATATGCGGTGAATTAAAATATAACAAAATAAAAAAATGCACCCCAAATATTTTTCCTTTTCCCAATCGGCTAACTCAGGGTTTATTCGATAGAGCATGGATTGTTTGAATTATTAAAATCTTATCGATTCTTATACCTGAAAGAAAAGAAAAACTTATATTGCAGACACTTGGGCTTCTGCAACTGGACAACCACTGGCTAAACTCTAAATATGAAGAGAAAAAGAAATGGATGCTTGTATGTACATCAATTAAACACATGAATAACTTGAAAAACACAATCTTTATTTAAATTAAGAAAATAAATGGAAATTCAAATTAAAAGGAAATAAAAAGAAAAATTATTCAAAATAGAACAATGAATCAATTAGGAAATTAATTCCCAAGCTTGCTCGAGTGTGTTAAATAGTCGTAATAACCTGACATAGGGCTATTACAGTTCTTCACTTGAACAAACTGACACAAATCAAAGATCAGATAACATATTCACAAATGTTTAAATACTTTACTTTATGAAAAATGAAAAATTTTAATAAAAGAGAAATTGAATTGTTTTATTTATGAAAAATAAATTCTCTTAAAAACCTTTAAGGTTAAACAATATGATTCTGAAATTATTCAGATAAACTTTATAAATCTTATTTATTGGCAAATCAAATTACACTTAGAACTTATTTCAATCTTTCTCATGTTTTGTTTATTAACATGACACACGTTCAAACATATGATAATAACATAACCCAACTTAATTTACAGATTTTCAATCCAGAGTCAAGCATAGATTCACTGAATGCTTTTAATCGACTGAATTTGTTAAATTTGACTCCAGCTTTTATAGGTTTTGTAAAAACAAATGCCGACGCTGACACTTTTCAAAACAAACACGTCGCTAAAGATTTTTATGACGTCACAATTTCCACTCAGCTGTTCATTTTTCTCACGGATTTTAATTTCATAAACACAATTATAACTGGTAAAACAAGGATCAAAACAATATAACACACTTATGTCCTAAAATACATTGTAACGAAGATATTAGGCAAAAACGATTGACAATGAACAAATCTCATTATGACCTAATTACATACAAAATTCAATAAATCCAGTTTTATCCTTTACAAAATAGATACATAATTACACAATATAGCTAATACATATGAGATTTCCACAGGAACATCTTTACAATTTAAGAAAAACATAAATTACGATCCAATACAACAATCGGATAAACCAAATGATGCATATACAAATTCCACCTTTGACATTAATTCAAATGAAGTCAATTTATAGTCAAATTGTCCAGCATACAGTCCTCCAAGTGTTTGCATTAAAACAATGGCGAAAAAAATAGTATAAGAATCAATATCAACCATACTGAAGCATAGCAACAAAATCAAAACTATCAGTAATAAAAATGCTCAGGATTATTATATAAGAGTTTAAAAGCTTATTGTGCTATATTGGTCATTACAAGATTGACTTAATTTATTTGTTTTTAGTTAACTGGCAGCCCGAAACTAAGCTGGTCTCTTGGAAAATAGAAAAATTCATCCTACGTTAAAGATCGTAGACTCTAGATTTAAATAAGAAGATTAGATCTTCTCTACAAATGAAAAAACCATCCCAATATGCAAATTGGGTTGTATAAACATGTATTATCATAAAACAATCTAAATGATTGATATCCTTTTTTTAAAATCAAACCTTTTATTACATATGAATTGCGGTTATGTTTGCATGAAATTCTATTCTTGATTCCTATTGTAAATATTGATGAGCCTAACTATGACCCAATATGTAGCCTTTAGATTATTTATGCCTATAGCATATCTATCTTTTATTTTAATTTTATATGTGAAATGTTTGTCTTGTCATTTACGATCTTATCGTTCAATAAAATTTTCAATGAGATGGACTTATTACATCTCAATATGTACCTATAATAATTTGGTAATCTACAATGTTTTCAATAAAGCATCTTACATCATAAGTAAAACACATTGTAATATTATTTCATATTTAGTTCTTTCAAAAATGTATTCTGACTTAAGTTTAATTTAATAATTTAGAAATGGACTTTTCAATACAAAATCAGTATATTTTGAACTTGAAGTAAATAAAATAAAGAACGAAACTATAAAATAATGTTGTCTGATAACCGGAAAGTAAATTATTCCTATCAGCCACCTAACAATATAAATAAGCTGGATTCAATTCATTTTTACTGCTTTTTACTTAGTATTTTTGTAATTTAAATGCTGTTCTTATGAAATTATTCCTTTCTCTAATAAGATTTTTATTTATTTATTATTAACTTCTTATGTATATTTCTCTATTATTTTAAAGAACACGCCACTTTAATATAAGTAACAGTATTTTATCTTTTAAAACGATTACTTACCTGAAAGTAATAAGGAACGTTGTTAAAATGCACTTAATTTGTTCGAGCTAAATAGTTCAATCCGAAAGAAGTATTGCCGTTTTAATACAACAAATGCAGGGCATATCCCGCAGCATAGGTCCAACAATGTCGTCATGTAGCTGTCCCGCTGTTCCCCTTCCATTACTCTTTTCCGTGTCCGCGTTTAACATGCATTGTATAGGGAAGTGAGGCAACTTCTCATAAACTAACTTTGTCTTTTACTAGTAATACATTTTTACACTTCTAATAATAGTCCAATAATTTAATAAATATACAAAACTTGTTTGTAAAAATACAATAAACAACAGTAGAAATATTTTATAAACGCAAACAATAAATTTATTTATTTATTTATGAAAAAAATTGTTTTTTTATTTTACCTTTATTTGGAGATAATTCTTTCGACCACTGCAGTGATCAGTGGTGGACTGTGTTTATAGGTTGTTTTAAAGATTTCATTTTCAAGATTTTAAGGTTGTAGAATTCTACCATAGTGTTTTTTTAGAATTTAATAAAAATATAAAATTTGGTAGTGGTATACAAGTTTAAACGCACTTCAAAGATAACGTATAAAAAATGGAGGTTGTTACTAAAAAAAAATTGTCGATGACGTCATAAGACCTTTACGTAATGACGACACAGAAGTTTGAGTGGTCCAAAAATGTTGGCAACTATATAAATTAGTTACATGTCGGAGCATGTTTTCTAAAATTATGTTGTACTTGATATACTGAAATTATTCCACGTTAGAGAATCACACGGTATTTATTTATATTATGCATCTGTGCATCTTCATTTAAGAAATAATTTCTAAGATTTATTACACCAGTTATTAAAGTGGTTTGGAACATAATATATATTAAGAACCTTCACCACGTTGGATTCTATAATCATGTTAACATGTTACTGGGGTTATGGAATCATTTTGTTATAATAATTAGACAGGCTACTTCAGAACCTCTTTAATCTAAGAATTGTTGTTCATGGGTGTTATACCCTCGACTTTTGCGTACCTCTTGTATCTTAACTAGTATCAAATATTAACTCCTATATACATAGGTACTATATAGTACTACTTGTGTGAATCTATGAAAATTTCCTGCTCTGTTCTTTTTTAAATATGCAGTATCTACGAGTGGCAATATTTTAGTATGTTTCCACCTCTAAAAGAGAAATGGCCCGGCTCTCACTTCGCATCTTTGTGCAATTTGTAGTACAAATTCATGCCTCTATATTAATTAAAATTACTCAATTGTCAGTTGTTGTACTTTTAAAATACTTTCTAAAGACTGAAAAAAATTGTTTTACATGTTCAGAATCAGGTTCATCATTCAAACAATCAGCTCAAAGCTTTCTGATAAATATATTGGGTGGATTTGTAAGGATTGTCACAAATAAAACCAGTAATATTTACTACTCAGTACTAAGTGGAGACATTGTTGTCTTAATAAACGTTTTGAAGAAACAGAAAAAGAAGAAAAAAGTTAATAATTATCTTTTAAAACATTTTTATATATACTGTAATTATAATTTTGCAGGTTATTTTATTCATATATACCTATCACTATGAAATATGAAGGATACATTAACATTATTTGATGATTATTACATTGGGGTATCTTTTTAAAATGAGAATTATTAATATAATTTAACTGTTCACTTACCTATATCGTGTTCTTATGCAGTTTTGTCCTTTATTTAAGAGTGTTTCTTATTGGTATTTTGGCGCATCCATGGTTTGCAGCATAACTAAAAGAAAAAAAAGAACTTGTAAATTTTGTGTTACATTTTTGTACATGGTTTGACATAAAGTCAAGCAGTGTGAATTGTAAGGTTATAAAGAATTTTGATTTGCATGGAGATTTAATCTCACGTTAAAGATAATGAACACCTTCTGTAGGTGAGAAAATCAACTATCTTTCAAGACGATTAATTGAACGTTAAGGTGTAGTCTTGAAAGGTAAGTTGGAGAATAAACGTCTCCTAGAGAGTGTGGAAATTTGACAGATGTGGAACATAAGAATAACTAAAATTTCGTTATTTTATCTAAGCTTGCAGGACAATTGTGTTTTATTAAGTGGAGTAACCAGAATACAAAGCCTACTAGCCGTAAATTCTTTTTCATGTTTTTCTTGAAAACTTTTTTATGTAATTAGTTTTCTGAATTATAACATAGATAACCTTATGCCATTTAATAATATATAACGGGTGTCACATATGAAATGAGAAGTAAAAATTGTTTAATTTCAGGGCTATTCAATTAATATATTTAAAATTTTACAACTTTATATTAAACTACAATAATTAGTAAATCAATTTAATTATTTCAAGTACTGCGTCAGAAATGCCTTCTTATTATCTATTCTATTATGTATTCTTATTATCCAATATTGCGAGTTATCGCAATATTGGCCAGACCATAGCCATCATTGTTCGGACAACACTCATATCTACTGATCTTAATTTTTGTTTAATATGGCGTTTCAGTGGATTTTGATTTTAAGCTTACGAGCCATTGTCTATACTGCCCGAGACAATATAGCTCAAAAGCCTTCAATTGGCTGAACTTTGAGAACGTTAGGTGGGTTACAGTTGTCAGGTACGTATCTTACATTATTGGCTTCGAACCAGTCAAGGGTGGCTTTTGCACAGTGGGAACGAGCCATGTTGGATCAAAAAACATATCATCATATTGTTATGATATTCTTCTACAGATTTTAACAATTTAGGCATACACTCTTGTATGTACACCTGAGAAGTTACGGCTACTGCTCATGAGTCATGATTAACAGCATCAATATTTCTTCTAGAAGAATGGCCAGCTAGACTACGACCTACGAATTTTCATTTCTGAATGGCCCTTTGTAGTTGTCAAAGTGTCTATATATCATAAAAGCAGCAAATTCTTTGGCGCGAAAGTGACAAACAATGTATTTTTCTACTCTTGCGTCCAAAAAGCAATTTTATCCTCTCAAAAAGTTGTTTGTAATAACCGATTTAAAAAAAACACTAAAAATCTACCAACTTAAATGTAAAACTGACACATCAAACAAGCAATTATATAACTAAATTCAATCGTTTGACTTATGCAAATTCCTACAGGCATAGCTAACTAAATTCTCATTTCATGTGTGACACACGTTATATCTTCTCAGTTCTGACCGAAAATAAAGTTTCTACAAAGCGAGAATTTGAGAATATTGAATATTTGAGAATTCCTTCGTCTATTTGAAACAATGCGTTTGATTGATTTAATTACAAAATTAGCTTGTCAGAAATTGTGGAGTATTCACCACAATTAAAATTGCGATTTTGCAGCTGTCGACAGAAAAGCTATTATTCTTCGCATAGCGCAATCGGCACTTAATTTATCATTAGTTTTGTTGTAATATCAGTCGAAAACGCTCTTCTTTCATGTTCAGTGTTAACCAGAGATGCTTTAAACTTATTATTAAGCTTATATTCAGTATACTGATTTAAAATTTCGAAATTTTTATTTCAGATTCGGATACAATAATTCATTACATACAATTATTTATTTATAATTTATTTATTTATTATAATTTTCTATCTCTTAAGACACCTTAAAAAAGGCGGCCAAAGGAAAAAATGATATAAATTACTCTACTGTAACGTTCTTTTTAAATAATACTAAAACTGCTGTTTAATCGTCTATTGACAAAGGAAAATATTTACAATAACACTAATTACAAACACTATAATTATAAACTGTAACGAACTTAAACTAGATTATTTACAGACTACTTATTTACAATATTTAGTTTAAACAATTATCTTGTACTACACATTTATATCCTAGTAATTTACGATGCGCGTATTCATTTAACTCGTTGACTAAAAATGATCCCCCATCCCTTGCGCGGGGGCTTTATACATGCATACGGAAGTGTGGAAAGTACTAGAAATTTCCAGTACACCGCGGTTCGTTCACCTGAGCAGCTGTCGATGTGTCATATATTCTTCAGGCGAGTTCTGGAATCCTGTAGAAAGCTGTCGATATGGCGAGAACTCTCGCGTGGTTTTCCCGTTCGCTACATTACTATCAAAAAAGAGTTTTTGCTTTAAGTTCGTTCTGACAATGCAGCCTGCGCATTCTCAACTGGTTTTTTTCTCTGATTTAAATTTGTATTTTGAAACTTTGTTATCATATAACTAAGGTTATTTTTTATTGTACGAGGGTGTTACTTTTTTATTCTGCATAGTAATTCCTTACATAAATCCTTACTTTTAGGATAGATTTCCTAAGCTCACTACATCTGAATGATATGGACATAATAGAGAATTACATACTAAGCCGACTTGTAACTTGTTCATTTATTAAAAGTAATGCACGTTTGTGTTTGTATACTTCAAAAGCTTGTAATGTGTCTAATTTATGTTTGATGTTGCGAACGTGTATGAATTTGATGTTGTTTTTAGGTGTAATTGTGTGGTTCTGTACCAAAAGGTATTTGGCGTAATTAGATTTTTCAGGGTGTTTATTTTTATAACAGTGTAGCCGTTCTTTGTATCTTATGTCGAAATTTCGCTGTATTTGTCCAATATAAACCTAGTTACAAGAAGCACAATCCAAACAGTAAATGCATTAAAAAGCATTTCCATGCTTTTGATAATGACATTACCTATAGCGTTTATTGTGGTTTCCAATTCCAATTATACTTGTTGCGTTTGATTTCAAATATATTTGACAATGGTTTTTAATGTTTTCTAGTAGGGCCGGCGCGGCAGTGGTCGAGTAGCGTCAGTATATCACTCATGTTCTAATGGTCGTGAATTGTTGAAAAGTCGGTACGTAATTCCGCCTCCTCAACTATGTGTGTGTGTGTGTTGCATGTTAGATGGGAAACATATAGCTGTTACTTCCCCCATAGTGTAGGGGTGAAATAATAATAAAAAAATGTTTTCTAGCTTTTTAATTTTCATGTTTAATTCAGAAAAATTTTTTGGTACTTTCGAGAAACTTTTTAATAATCAGCACTACACGGCATTATAGGCAATACAAGTCATTATAAGTACTACCCAGGCAGTAGAGACAAATATAGGCAATATAGAGAGTATACAGGTGATAGTCGTTATACTGTCAAATACTAGTTTAACAAGATTGGATTTATATCTGTTCCAGGGCCCGGCTTGGCTCTCGGCAGCTCTCGTTAGAAGCCGATGTTCACCTTTGCAAATCTTTTAATTTCGTCTGCAACTGTATCCACTTAAAGGTTCCTGTAGATGATTTTGTATCCGTGCTGTTATTCACGACTATCTGCTTGATTGAAGATATAAATAATTACTATCAATAGCGTGTACGTCTGAACTACGTCCCGGCTTACTTGGCTGTGGTGGCATGACATAATTATGTATATATTTAACCACCATTTAAGCATTTGACATACACCCTAAAAATAAGCTTTTCTAAGGTATACAAACTCACAAACTTCCTCTCTTAACAATATTAGTATAGATAAGTCATACGACTATATTTTGTATATAATTAATTTGTTACACGTTGACAACATGAATTTTTGTGTAAATTTTGAAAGAAGAATTGCAGACCTTCTTGAAGAAATAATTAGAATACGAAATTGGTTGTATGTAGGTCAAAAACGCAAAGACCGAAGGACTAACAATTGTCAAAGAAGAGAGAACATTGGATGTGAAATTGTAAGTAAGAAAATGAGACCAGGTAAAATCATTTTTACTCTACTTTGATTAAATAGACTTTAAAGGGGAAAGGGAGCATACAGTAAGATACAGCTACAACCCTACTACAACAAGGAAGATCTCAATAGATCTGAGACAAAGGTTGGCAAAATGTTTTGTATAGAGTGTAGGTCGGAATCGTGGAAAATATAAAATGTGGAGAATATCAGAATATAGAAAGGTGGCTATGGAAAATAATGGAACAGACTAAACAGACGGACAGGCTGAGAAATGAAGAATTCTAAAATGAATAGAAAACGGAGACCTCATACGATAGGTAAATAAGAGGGTGACAATTGGGTTGGTTATGTATATTCAAACAGATTCTTTACAGATAATAATCATGAAAAGAAAGATTGAAAGAAACCGAAGAAGAGGAGGCAAAACCCTTGGCAATGTTTCCAGCACAGCATCTAAGTTGATAGCATTTCTTTAATCTTGTGGCCACTTACCTTTCTACGTTCAATCTTTTATTTTATTAAATATTATTTGGTATGATGTTGTATGATAATTGTAATACGCTAAGATATGAATTTATATTAATTGAAGGACTTTTTGAGACTTTCTTTCAGAACGGATGTTTGCGGCATTATTGTATTCCGTAGCTTCCAGTTATATATAATGAATTTTGTTCATCGTTTTCAAATTTGTATTAAATCTGCATTAAGCTAATTACCATGTACTAGTAACATTAATTTAAATAATTTCCTAGATCCCGTTTTATGCTATCGAATTTCTTTCTTCTTCTTCTCTCTAACGAGCTACCTGCTAGTTAGGATTGGGTTTTACCTTACTTTAATCCTCATAACTTTGTCGCTCTCGCCAAAATTGAGGAAGTTTAAAAAAGCACTGGGTGACAAGTAATGTTGTTAAAGTAATAAATATTTAAATTGCTAAACAATTATTAAAAATTGATGTTCAATTGTTAATTTAGTTTCTAATAAACGAATGTTCATAAAAGAAATACGAATTTACGTAAATCACATAAGAAACAGAAATACTTGTGTATGATAAGTTACAATAAAAAGATACACAAAAGTAAACAAGAGAAACAACACTTTAAGCTCTCTCTATACTTCTAATTGATACCTTTTACACAGTAAAAAATGCAGTGGTGGTGAAAAACATATTTGGTGTGGTGAAATATCTGAGTGTAAATTTCTACACTCATGTGAATGAAATTAACAACTAAAATTAACACGCAGCACCAGGTTTCTAATGAGTGTTATCTTAATTTAAAAAATGGGTAAAAATAATATTTTTGGCGTACAAAAATCATTTGAATTTAGTAAAGATACTCTCGTTAGTGTAAGAGTTATCTTTCAAGAAATGTATTTCACTATTCTAGCATGTTAACAACATTAAAGAGTGTTAATAATATCCAACAAAACCGATTTAACCCTCGCGAGTGTCATCGACCGAACATCCACCTCCAACGCGAATAATCACGATTGGACGTGAGCACTTTTATTTACTGTTTGTGTTTGAATGTAGTTGGTTCTCTTTGAAAGTGACAACAATGATTTTTAAGATTCAGCTAGCCAATAAAAGTAAATATGCTAAAATAGAAGAGGATGCATCTTTCTACGATCTTGTGCAATTAAGTAAGTAAGATTTTAAAACTATAATTTCCAGTACTGGTTGTGTTTATTCAGCTTTTTCTTATGTAAAAGTTTTAGCTGCCATGTTGATCCATTGTAATTTAAGTCATCATTATGCATAAATAAAAATAATAATGTTTACGTGAATTGTGGATAAATAATAGATAAAATTATTTTCAGATTTTTGGTTTACAAGGAACAATTTAAATGCAAAACCGTTTCTGGTTCCTGCTATGTAGTACCTAACCCTAAGTATGTATGTAATGAAATTATACTTCCATAGTTTAATTATTGCCGCGCTCTATGCGTTGGTATAGTAGGTTGGAACATTGACGGCCGAACTCAGCTTAAAAAGATGGTGGCGATGGCGCACATGTGTTTATAAAATTCACGTGTGATTATGAAGAAGAACTGACATTGTGATTAGTGACATTAAATGTCGTTTCTATAATTACAGGTAAGGTTTGTAATGTAAATTAGAATGTGTCAATAATAAATTTAATAAAACTTTAATTACAGAAACTGGTGGTCATGATGGTGATGGCTGGGTCATTTACCCTAATCATACAAAGGAGCTCTTAGGTAATTGTTCAAAACTAATGTTGATTTCCTAGTAGTAACGATTCACTTTTTTATTATTTTAATATTATCAGCCGTACTTATAGAATGATTTACACGCGTGCAACATTAATAAACATTGTGTTACACGCGTGTCATTTATCTATAGTACGGCTGTAAATAATAATATATAAATAATATAATATACAAATTATAACATTTTGTCTATAAGGTATTCTATAATATTAAAATATTGTACCTATTATATTGTACATATTTTTATTTATTAATTCTGTATTTATAATTTAACCTTTTATCTTTTTTAGGCCATAATTTTCTTTTAATTGGATTTATTTTTCTTTCTATGAGAAACACTAGATATGCTTTATATATTGTTTCTATTTCCACAAACCTTATTCTGCGATTCACTTTATTTTCTTTTGTAGCTGCATGCTGCTTGGTGTTATGCCCTGCTGCTGCGGTACTCCCAAAACCGTTCTCTGGGCTGGATAGCTGTCAATACTGAAATGGTGAGCTCAATTTTCTTTTTATTTATTTACCTTTCTTAAATAGCATTTCTTTATTACTAGTCAAGAAACATTATTGCTAACTTCTTCTTTACTTGTTGCTGGTTTCTTGAAAACAACCGTATGTAGGATACTAATTAATATTTTACGTTCTTCCCCTGTAGTTCTTTTTTAATTATTTTGACCAATAAACTATACACTATTAACCCAGGATAACTTCTTAAACTTTTATTTATTATTTTCTTTATAAATTATACATTTATTTACTGGTCAAATTCATTTACAACCATTTTTATCAATTTATTAAATTCATCTCCGCCTTTTATTTACATCACTACCCCTTGGTAACTTAATATTGTTTTTCTTGCAATTATTTTCCATATATTTTGATAGTTTATAATTTTATTCAAAAAATAGCTTGACCTTGATCATTATTTCAGTAATTTGATTATTGTCTATAAAGCAATTGTATTATGTACCCTACTAACTATATATGGTCGTCAAGACTATTTTTATATTGCTGTTAATAATGTTTGTAATGTTTTATAAACCTTTGTAACTAATACATTTTCTTTTTCAGATTTAACTGGAAGTGAAGATCCTGTAGACCCAAAATTGTTTTCCTGATCAAATTTTGTTACTATATACATGTATCCAATAAATAAATTAACTCAAACTTGAATAGTTTTAACAATAAATCCTTTTAAAAATTCAATTCATAATTACAAATGATAAACACAAACAGTCCCCTTTGAACGTTTTTACATTGGGTAACAAAATTAAGAATTCATGATTTTCAAATAATGAAGGAAAATCATCACAATATGTATTTACATTGGTTTATTTAGATTTAGAATGTATTTATATTTTGCATTTTGTTTTAAAATAAAACTAATATTTGTGTGCACTATTTTTTTTACCTTTTTCTGTTTTATCCTAAATTACAGAAAAAATATCTGAACCAAAAAATAGAAGTATATAATTACACGAACAAAATAGTTATTTACACTCCAATAAAGGATTGTAACCACTATAGTTGGTTCCTTTTCCATTAAAAAAATGTTCCTTACCATTATAAGCAATAATTTTTACACTAAAAGAATGGGAAATTAACACTCAGTTCGTGCTTATTTTACACTCAACAAATGTTTTCTCAACAATATGGTTGTCATTTTTACACTCAGTGTCCATGACTGTAACCTGCATTGAAGGTTAAAGTTGTTATATATTTTACCACTTTTAAGACCAATGTTATTTACACTCGTCAGTGTGGATAAATAGGAACCACTCTGGGTGTTCTTTGAGTGTAAGATTTAACATTCCATTTTTTACTGTGTACGCTGTTTAATTTTTGTATCTGATTTCTCTGGAAACAAACTTGTCAGATATAGGAAAGTGTTATAAACAATTTTTCATTTTAACCTTTCGACGGCCAATTAATTCAGTGTAAACTTTATTGTTTTACTGAAGAATGTTACTGATACAATTTCGTTTAAATAGTCACATGATGATCCCCCATGATGTAAACAAATAATTTATTATCTTAATTGATCCACCATCAAAATAGTTTCTAATTCCTATTAAAAATGCAATTAAGTTATAATATGTACCTATATAAATAGACGTATTTGTGTGCTACGTAAACAACGTATTACATGTTCATTAGTTAATAATACATTACTCATTAACTGTAATTATTTCTGTTATTTATGTTAGAATATTATAAAATGGCATACCCATGGGATACCAGCTAAACTTTGCTTCGGCTTGCCAATCATCGAGCAGGTAGCTCGCCACAGCATTCCAATCTAAACTATAATAACTTTTAAAGCTAGTAAGTCACTTTAAATTTTTAAGTGCTCCTGTACATTAAAGCTAGTGTATGGGAAGTTGCATCATTGCCCATACAACGCATGTTAAACGTGTGCACAGAAAAAAGTAATGGAAGGGGAACAGCGATACGGGTACGTGACGACAGTGGTGACCTTTACTGCTGAATATATCCTGCATTATTAGTTGCATTAAAACGGTAATACTTTTTCCTAATTGAACTATTTAGCTCGAACAAATTAAGTGCGTTATACATATTTGGGCCTTAATACTTTCAGTTAATTACTAAATAAAAATACAGTCAAATTGCGCATTTGTAATCGTTTTAAAAGATAAAAATACGGTTACTTATATTAAAGTGACGAGTTCTTTAGAGTGATAAAGAAATATACATAAGAAATGAATAATAAATAAATAAAAATCTTATTAGAGAAAGGTATGATTTCATATGAGTATTTAAATTACAAAAAATATGGTGGGTTTTGTTACTTATAATGAACTGATTTGTATTGAAAAGCCCGATTTCTAAATTATTAAATTATACTTATGTTAGAAGTAATTTTTGATTAATACGAAATAAATATAAAATAATATTACAACGCGTTTTGCACTTATGATGTTAGATGGTTTATTTATAAATAATTGTGTATCATCAAATTATTATAGGTACATACAAATGGTTATACATGTCAACTGCTAGATATCGTCTGTGAGATAACATCCCATTTACTAACTTTGCCTGTACATATCATGTAAGTATATCTAAAGCTACTATTTCAGTCTCCGTGTGCTGCCTACGCATTCTTCTTTAGGATCGGCTTTTCCGTTTTGTAAGAGCTTGTCACAGTATGGTGATTTAGTTTTCAAAGTATTCTTTCATTTCTAATTTCGCTTTATGTCATAAATTAATAAACATAAGCGTTTAATAGATGAATGGTTATAAATCATTGTAGATAGTAACATAGTTATATTACATTTCTATAAAATTGACAAGATTAAATTTTGAATTGGTTTATTTTCATATTTTCTCTTTCTGATTGGTATTTCGATATCTCATAAACGTTCGTGATTAACATATCCAAAATGTATTAATCCCATGAGCCGATTTCAATTTAAATCCGCCAGCAATTCAATTCTAGCAAAGTGAATGTCCCAAGCACGAAACAATGCATTCCAATATTCGATAACCATATAAGTATCTATGTAAATCAAAACGGTTGCAATAGTTATTTAGCATGAATCGCGTGGGTTTTGCTGATTCGTAATTGCTAAATATTACACCTAAATTGCTTTTTTGTTTGCATTGTCACACAACTGCAACTTTGTTATTTAGCAACATACCTACCGCGAATAAGATATTAAAGAAGAAAAGGTCAAAATACTGTCAAAACTAATTATAGAAATCTTTGCGCTTTAAAAATTAATGGGTTATAAAATTTAGAAATGCCAAATCTAAAAATGCCTTCATCTACCTACTACACTCTTCTTCGACAGAATTAATTTTATGATCGCTTAATTGATTTATAGTTATTTGTGCTTATTCAGCTACCTTGAAGAATTTTAATTATTTTTTTCAGAGCTCCTTTTATTAATAATTTCACTTATTACACTATCATTTACGTAACTAATTATTAATCTTTAAAAACTTTTAATTATAAAACCAGAGCAGTTAAATTCGACTAAAACGTCGTTTTTTATTATGCATCTAAAAACGGTTTTTTATCAAAGAAATTATTAATCAGCAGATTACTACAAACGATACATTAATTAAGGCAGCCTCACAAAAACCATTTCTAATTAAACCTCTCTGTTTTACCTGTGATGTTCCCTAGTTCGTAAATATCTAATATAAGCAAAAGACAAGAATTGCCAAATACGAATTTAGGGTTTGCTACTACAGGATATATTTGTATTCCACACGATGGTGTATCATCATAATTCACGAGATGATCAAAGTTCTGAGAGAATTTCCGTATCCTTAAGATGAGATTATAAGCCCTACACAGGTTGAATATAATCCACATTGTCAACACGCTTCAAATTTGATGAGTTTTGTTAGAATACCGTATGACGTCGCAGTCAGAATACAGGATGAGGAAATGTCGCTCCAATTTAAGTTTATAAAACTACAAATAATCCAATTTTATTTTGTACTTAATTGGATGTTACTTTTTTCTCATATGAATGGCTTAATAGTGTAATTTAGATAAAATTGTAGAGATTTTAACGCCGAGAGGCACTCAGTGTTCATCGATTACTAGAATTAACCATGTTGAACAATCATCATTAATACTTGTTAAACAAAATTATTATCCGACTCTTTGAGGGTTAAATTGCATGTAAAACAGCGCTTTTACTATTTGCTGTGTAATCCTACATTCGCTTTTTATAATGAAGTCAAAGGAATACTAAAACAAGTTTCGACGGATAGCTTCTATCAGTGTGTGAATACAGCGTGTAGCTAGATACCAGTAAATGTATGTATTAGTGGTATATTGAATGTTGTTTTGCAAAAAGTTTGCTATTGCAAAATAAATTTTATATTATTTTATATTTTTTTATATGAGCGGCAGACTCATCGCTCGTAGTAATTAGTCTATAGTGCTGTGGCGACAATAGTGCTATATTCGTCCAAATTCAGTCTTTATACTGCACAACAATAAATAATTAACAAAGGACTAAAATTTCTAAAGAAGTAAAATTTCTTGTGAATAACTAAGAAATTTGAAAATTAAACCATTCAGGTCAGTGCTAAAGTACATATTATCTATAAAATCAGTGGCGTAATGCTTCTTAAGTGCCCCCCCCCCCCAAAAAAAATAATCTGAGGTCCGCGAGATAGTGTTCCTAGCATAGTTTTTTTATAAGTTTCAGTTTTGGAAACGACCGTTCTGCACTAGCTACAGTTATAGGTAGAGTAAGACATAGCAAATATGCTGTTACAACATCCGGTATACTG
Source organism: Agrypnus murinus (assembly GCA_929113105.1). NCBI lineage: Eukaryota > Metazoa > Arthropoda > Insecta > Coleoptera > Elateridae > Agrypnus > Agrypnus murinus. Next base: position 23,792,799 of record OV816028.1, on the reverse strand, counting down.
GAAGACAAGCAACTGTATTTTGTAACTAACAGTTCACATACAGCTTTTATAGTGTTCCGACAACCTTGCGATTTCTTCTTTTAGCAAGTTTTTAAAGGACAGCATCTGCGCAGGCAGAGAGTCTGTGAAATCCTTCTCATATATAGACTGTAAAGCTACTGCTTCTTCGTAAATTTTGTCATCACTAGAATTTAGTAAAAATTGCGACTTAGTAATTGGAATTTAGAAACGATTTTTTAAAGCTAATAAATCGATTATTTAGTTGCGATATCAAAATGTCCATCGTAGAATAAAATTTAAACCTTTAAATCTTTGTCCCGGATCGTTTAGTCGCTCATCCTCGCAAAGTTAATCAAAATGCTTCTTTTTTCTCCTGGTTCTTTCATTTTGAAATGTTGAATCTATCCCCCAAGAATTGGCAATTCTTACTGCATCTTTTTTAATTTCCTCAAAATTTCCTCTTATACTTTTAAGGGTATCTATTGCATCAGATAATAATTGTGCTGCGTCAAATATATTTGCTTCTGCATTTTGAAGTAATTTAGATAATAAGTTTGTACATCCAAGTACCTTTTCTTCCACCACTACTAACATGATAAATTCGAAACACTCGATTTGTTTCTTTAAGCCTCCGGCTTCGGCACGCTCTACACAATTTTTTGACATCAAAGTAATATTTGATAACGCATTAATCACGGCTGGATAAGAATACCGTAATGACTTTAGAGAATCTTGCCTGATGACCAACGAGCAGGACAAAGTTTTTTTAAAGTGTGTTTCTTACGTATTTCTAAAGCAGCCAAAAATACATCCCAGCGTTTGATACTGCCAGAAACGAATACATATAAAGCTTCTAATGTGTAAAAAAGCTTGTTAATCTCAGGTTCTCGATATGCGTCATTCAACACCAAATTTAAATTATGTGTAGCGCAGTGAACATACTCCGGTTCGGTTCAAGGTCTCTAATTATTTTTTGCACACCTGAATAAATTCCACTCATTGTATTGGCACCATCGTAACCCTGATCTCGAATTTTTCTAATATCCAGCCCTTTTTCTGTAAGAAAATTTACTATTTTTTGGGAAATTCCTTTTGCTGATTGGTCTTGTACTGGATAGAAACCCAAGAAGCTTTCTATAATGCTTATAGTTTTTTTATCATTTTGAGTACCAGTTGAAACATAGCGAGCAATGAAGCTCATCTGATCAACTTTTGTTATATTTTGGGTTGTGCCCACAATTATTGAAAAAACGGTGCTTTGTTGATGTTAACGCAGATATTTTGCTCAACGCTATTCGATAGTTTCAAAATAATTTCATTTTTTATTTTAGGACTTAAGTAAGTTATCGATCGCTTTTGATGGTTGTCCAAAAGATCTTTCAATAATGGATCATATTTGGCATGTAACTGAATTACTGACAAAAAGTTTCCAGAATTTTCTTTATTTTGAGAGTCCCATATATATTTTCACTATGTCCTCGAAATGCCAAGGTGCAATCTGATAAACTGATAATGACATCAGTTACTCGACGAAGTATCTGTTTCCAATAATTTTGTCTTCTGCTTTCCTCAGTTTTTAGACGTTCGTCGATTGTTTGATTATGTTTCCACGAATCATAACAAATGAATATATGAAGCTTCGTGTAATTTGATTTTTTTGACAAACCCTGCCAATCATTTATGCCCTTTGCCCAATTCTTACAATATGAAGCGTGGTTTCTATCAGCAAAAAGCCAACACGGTTCGCAATAGCCTTTGTCCAATCTTACAGAATAACAAAGCCATTGTCTTTCGGTAGTCTCGCCTGATTTGTGTTTTTTAAAATAAAATTCAGGTGAGAAGCACCTGTTTTTGGGATCCCTCGGAAAGATAATGTTTGTGGGTTTATAAGAATCGTAATTTATTATTGTAAGTTTCAAGTTTTTATCGTTTATATGCACATCGTAATTACCTCTGTCTGAATTATAAAAGCCGACAGATTCAGGAACTTTTTTTTATTGTTTCGCTTTCTTCTTCCTCACCTTTGTCTGTTGCTGTTGTATCCACAGGCAAATCCAAATTTTGATCTAACACTTTTACACAGTCACTATGCTCACTAATGTCACTGATAGTTTCACATTCACTGTCATTGGTTGTATATGAACTGGAAGCTTGAGGTTCGGCAGAAATAACTAGAGCAGGTGAAAAAAAACTAGTTATTTTGGTAATTTAGATACCAACTGTAGCTTTTCTTGTGCTATTTTACGCTTTTTGGCGCCACTTAAATATGTTTTCCCGGAACTCATTGCACGAAACAAATTCAAACAAAAATTGAATTTTTGTAAGTTCACAAAATACACCCTCACGCTTTGATTGCAAAAACCAAACTAAAAATTCAATTGCGAATCTTTTGAGTTTAAAAATGGAAATAAATGTGAAGGATAATAAAATGCTAATAATAAGTTGACGATATTCTGAAAAAGGAAATAGATCAGTGTGTACCTTTATGAGTGACGCGTATGACCGGTCGGTATGTCTTTTATTATCATTCTTACACTAATTCCGGCGGGCGGCGAAGCCCTCACAATGGCAGAGGATTTTAAACAGGGTTTCATTTTCACATCTGTGAATCTAAAATACAAGCATAACCCATAACATGATTTTGAGTAAACAGAAGCCTGTTCTTTTTAATATTTTGCTACTCTGCAATTTCAAACAGGTATAATTGAAAGTAAAAAAATATATTAAATTGTGGTCGGTTTGGTGGGCACCTTTAGCGTGTGACCCCCCCGCAATGCGGGGTCTGTGGGGCCTGCCTGCACGCGCCTGTATAAAATCTGACATTGCATGTGTATAGTGATGGGTAAATCCCCGGAATTTATTTTTTGGGGAATATTCCTGGACACATATGTGGGAATATTCCCGAACTTCCCACTTTATCGGTAATTTATATTTTGGTTTAAAAAAGGTCCAACATAGAGAAATTGTTCGAAGAAAAGTTCAATTCACCACACGTCAATGCATATCAAAGATAAATGTACATTAAACACGTTATATTAACGCTAGAACCGGCCAGTGTTGGTAACAGGTCTTATCATAATAGTCCCCTTTTACAGGCCATGAAAGCCCCTTGTGGTATAGCAGGGTAGGCTGCTATTATTCAAGCCGTTCGGTACTCAAGGGTGGTGTAAAATGGCCAGCTTTACGCACCGACTGCCTATTATTACCCCAGGAAATGATTTCTCAGGTACTCATTTTCACAGGCTGAGTCGACCTGAAAGCCTTAGATAATTTTAAAAATTCCAATGTATCACTTCTGGAATTCGAACCCAGGACCTCAAGATTGGTAGTCAAGTGCTATACCCACTAAGCTCCATGGCTTCTAACAGGTCTTAGCTTGCAAAATTGTATTAGGCAGTGTACGCTTTGACGCGTTTTTACTTGCGTTTCACTTACTGGAGTATAAAAAATAAATTTCCATTTTTCGGGAATTTATCGGTGATTTTTATAAATTCCCAAAATAAATTCCTGGTGATATTCCTCACCAGGAATATTCCCGTCGCCCATCACTACATGTGTATCAATTAATAAACGACAACTGAAAACGTCTCTTTCACTTTAGAGTAATTTATAAGCCAATCAAAAGATTTATCAACGTATGTTATCTGCACACCGTTCTAACTAAGCGACACTATGTTAGACGGTTGATAGACACTAACGGAGATAAATATCGTCAAGTATGTGTGCACTAGAATCGACTAACGAATCAACGTACAAACATGATTAGATTTTTTTTATTTTTCGACAATCTAATCAAGCAAAAACGTGTAAAATAATAATTTTATCTCTACAAAATGTAGGAAGAAGCAATCGAATAAATATTACAGGAAAAAATATTAAAGATTAAATTCATGCGTATAAATTCAACCCAAAAGTCACGCAAGGTATAATATTTTTTAAGGTTATGCTCCTCAATCATTATGTTACCTTAAATGTAAAAACTTAAAAATGAGTTTTGTGGTACCATTCGGTAGGTATTAAATTACCTTTACAATTTATTTTGCGTTCTTGTATTTTAGTTATTTGATAAAACTGTAAATATGCATGGCATAGTTTTTAGATTAATTCATACAACTTCCGTTTGTGACGCACGTGCAATCTCATAGTTTACTGATAATAATACATTGCAATTTGAATACTGCAAATTACGTTTTGTATATCTTGCATTTTGTGGTGTGTAATTGAAGTATGATGACACCATTATTTTTTATAAACAAACAATTATAAACTGTAATAATATGCAGTTTGTAACATTTTTTTAATAAGACCGCTTGCTTAATTTAATCGTTGTTACATAAATACGTTACGTAAATTATGGGCTTTGGTGTATTTGGTGCTCTAAAACATTTTCAACCCAATTAATAGGTTTACAGCTTACAAGATAGCAAACTAGGACCGGCAATCAGAAAAACGATTGCGCTATACAAGTAAAATATTGACGTTACACTATTTTCCATTTGTTATTTCTTCATCAGAAACCAATTGCATTTTCTATTGATTTCATAATGATCTAGGACAGCAAGGCTATTGTTTACTTTTTCTCAGTGTAAATGGATAGGATAAAATAATAAAAAATAGTATCGTATTAGCCTTGTTATCCTAAATCATTATAAAACCAATAGTACTTCAATATGAAGGACCACTTCTTTCACATTATAATCAGTGGCGGTGCAAGGAATTAGGGGAGTGGTGTATACCATAGTTGGACACCTCAATTACTCTAAATAGAAAAATCAACTTAGCTTTTCAAAACAGCAGCTGGACATCTTCTAGGGGCGCCATTTCGGTTTTTCTTTCTATAAAAAAGAGGGTCAAGTGATAACTATTAACTATTTTACATGAAAATGGCGTCATTAAATTAAACGGTACCATTACAAGGTATAAACAATAAAATAAATGTGTCGCTATATTTACATAAACGTAGTTTATGCAATATATCGTAAAATACTAAAACTACAAATTACGCTCAAAACCCAATTACCATTAGTAATATGTGTATTGTGTAGCATACTTGTATATCAAAGAAAGCGCCAATTTACGTATAAGCTAATGTGTGAAAGTGCCAGAAAATAAGACATGCGTTAAGTTTTAAAAATACTGTGCTGAAAAACATCTCAAACCACGAAATTGGTGCAAAAGCGTTATATTTAGCAGTCCTGCCCGTTAGCATAGAGTGCTATTGAGGAGGAAAAGGGGCAGGGAGACTCTTTTCGTCCCCCCGTGACGCCGCCACTGATTATAACAACCAATGAAAAAACATTATTTTCAAAATTCCTAGCACTAAAAATACACCTGTAGTAAAAAATATTATATGTGTACTATACAGGGTGAGTCTTAACTAATGCACGCTGGTTGTGTAAGTAGGCACGGGCAAATCATGAAGGTGGATAGATAACAGAAATAAAAAAAATTCTATCTCAAAAAAATCTTTGCATTAAAAATCTTAAGGCACTTCAATAATTCACCGAACTTGGGCCGGTCCTGGCAGTCTGGTTGGTAACCATTAAATAACACACGCTAAAAATTGCAGATGTTTGTAAATCTGCAGCACTGCAAAAGTTTGACACTGTAACTACTGTAATAAAATACGAGTGTTTATTGAAGGTTATCGCTTTGTAGTATGAGTGAAATAAAGGCATTTAAATTATGTTATAAAACATCTGTTTAAGAAGAGATTCATTATCGTTACGTACGTAAATATTTGCCGTGTTTTCGAGAATTTTTCGTAAAATAATCTTTGTTACAATAATGAATGGTCCAATTCGCAACTATAAGAATGTTTGTAAATGTTTTTAAACAACAGAGTCGCAGATTATCTGAAAACATTTATTGATAATAAACATTAAGATGTAAGGCTGTAAAACAGTTAGTTAAGCTAAAAGGTACTTTTATTGATGACATTATATGGGTTAATACGAGATACACAAAGTTAATGGTTACTATACTATTTTATAATAAATTCATTAAAACAAATAGTGGTTAAATAACAAAGATTCTAATAGCCCGTTATAAAATTGCGACCGTGAACTCGACAAAAGTACAAACACAAAGAACAATGGTAAAAATCTGCTGATTTTGGTATCGGAGAGGTCATCATTTTGTTCGTCTTGATGTGAGGATTCTAATGGTATAAAAACAAGGACAGACTCCCGAGGGAACAAAAGTTATTAACACATTTGTGGATTTACACGCAAAGGAACCTTACGGAAGTAATCCATAGGACTTCATTTCATATCACATCTTTTAAATGGTGCAATATCAAGTATCAAATGTATTAAATGAATCAAAATAATATGCTGATTCTAGTAAAACAAATATTTTGCCACATTTTTACAGACCGTTTAATAAATTGAACCGAATTTGGTGTAAACTGATTCTTAATTAAATTACAAATCATGTTTACAATATGGGTCATAACCTCATAACCTTGGAAGATAATTATTACAATCTGTATTGTCACCTGAACACTTGATGCCACTATTTTCTTGTTTAACAGGAAAATAAATATTGAGAATTTTATACTGTCTGAAAAATTAATTTTATTGATGTAAAATATTTTATAAATGTTGAAATTACTGTATTATTTAGCCATCAAATGTTCATCAGTTTTTCATTCAGTAAATCAGTTTATATCAAATTCGGTTCAATTTATTAAACGGCCTTATTTAATAATGTGACAAATTGTCTTTTTACCAGAATCAGCATACTGAGCCATATGAATAAAATGTAGCAAATACTTTTGTGCTTTTACTACTGTTAATAAAAGATAACAGATATGATTTTTAATTAATAAGAATAAGAGAGATGCATAGTAAAAGCATTTAAGTACTATATTTTAAATATATACATGATGTATTATTTTGTTTAACTTGATACTTGATATCGGCCATTTAAAAGATGTGACGGGAAAAGCAATCCTATGGCTTACTTCCGTAAGGTCCCTTTTCGTGTAAACCCACAAATGTTTTCATAACTTCCGTTCCCTCGGAAGCCTGTTCTTGATTTTGGTACCATTAGAATCCACACATCAAGACGAACAAAATGATGTATAATTTGTCCGTTGACCTCTCCGATACCAAAATCAGCAGATTTTTACCATTGTTCTTTTCTAGTAGTGTCATTAAACCATAAAATAACAAAACACTTCAATGGGGATTCGCTTATATTTTGTAGAAAACAATGCGTCAGAAATGAGATCATGCAGATTCCTTGCCAGATTGAGCATGGACGACGGGGTAATATAATACATCTGACCTTACAAAATATTGCACAATATGTTCATTGTCATTAGTTTTGATTCTATTATTACTCGTTAATAAATATTTAATTAAGTTTAAAAACGTCCCCGTATCCATTATGATGTATTTTATATTGTAAATATTGGCTATCCCGCTAGTTTCAATTCCAATAAGAACATATTTACTAATATTCAAATTCTTTAAAACAATATGAAAACAGTAATTATTTAACAAAAATTTTACATAATATCCTGTTATAAAAGTGTGACCGTGAATTAAAAGAACAAACAGTACAAACACACAAATTTGCGTGTAATGTCATTCAAGCTTAACATAACAATGACAAACTCCGACCTTTTTAATTGCAGACAAAACAGATCATATTTCTGCTTTTAAAAACAAGATTGCCTTCTGTAACTAGGTCAGTTACGAATGTCAGACCGGATCCAAAATGCAATGAAACTTTAAAATTCATTTTCCGGAAAACTATTCGTTTTTGACCCATACTTGTCAAGGTAAATTAGCTCTACTACCTCCACTCTACCTACCATTTAAAGGATATCAAGCATCCCGAATCACCCTGTATACATAACATTTTTAAAAATTAAGAAATTACACCTAATCTGCTCTGATCTGCCAAATAATAAAAAACTATGGTTTGTTTTAATCTGTTCAATGAAATAGTCTAATAAACATATCGCGAGAAATAAAAATTTAGCATTTAAAGCTTTAAAAAACTGCATTCGTTCAGTTTGATTTACAGTTGGCCTGCAAAAGATTTTAGTTCAAAACAATTGTCCATACGTTAAAATAATATTTTTAATGTTGTACTCCAACTTAGATATCAGATATTTTAGATATTGCTTATTTTAAAATAAATCGACTGACACCTTCCTTTTTTAACATCTGCTGATATTGATATTTGTATAATAAATATGAAACATATTTATGTTAAAAATTATTGATAGCAATTAATCTAGTGTGCAGTAGAATTCAACACCTAACTGAAAATTGACTAATAAGTAGTGTCCTTACATCATAGGTTAGGTAAACTGTTGGACAAACTAGACACTGAATCGTCGTTGTATTTTATTGTATTTATTATTGTATTTGATATAGGAAAAAAGAAAAATAAACCATATGATATTGAATTTTTGGAATTATTTGAGGGGATCATTTAAATATGAGAGAATGCCATCAGAAATATCTCCAAGTTCAATCCTGATAGACGAAATTGATAAATCACGTCTTTATAATTCTAACAAGCAAATTCTATCCAAAACAGGAAGCCGACTTTCTCTGTTCATTTTGTTTTCACGAGGTTTCGTTGTCTTTACTTCATAGGTTAAAGTGCTGAAGATTGTGTAAATGAATTGAGAACTGCGGTAGAGAAAGATTGTCCAAGTCCTAGCAGTACCTTTCCGTGGTATAAGAAACTTCAAAGGGATGTGTTTAATTTAGAAAACGTTTAGTACGACCCACGTGCTGGACGATAGTCAGAAAATGTGACGCTAAAGAACACGCCGCTGTGGAAAAACGAATACTTGAAAACCTTCACATCTCATATCAGCAAATCGAAAAAACGGGAATATTCATGCACAAACTATTCATACAATTATGACCATGTTCAAGTATTAAGTTTGTATACGCTTTGGATGCCCCATAGTTTAACTAATGCTTAAAACTTATAAACCCGGAACTTCGACATATGTGAATTCCTTTTGTAACGGGAGATGAAACATGGCTGTATTATTATGACGTACAGTAAAAAACAACAAAAAGATTAGGTTTTCGAAGATCAGCACACGCCAACCGCCGCGCAGTTTAAAAAACAAAATTAGTAAAAAAGATGCTTGTTGTGTTTTTCAGAAAGCTGGGTATTATTCCACTAATCATATTTGAAGAACAAAATACAGTTACGGCTAAGTGGCAGACCAAACTCTCTTAGTACGCCGAGCCGCGTCTTCACCACGACAAGGCTCCGGCACATCGACCCGTCCTTACTCAAACATTTTTACGTGATTTTGGGCTGCATGTTTTGGAACATCTTCCCTACAGTCCAAATCTTGCACAGAGTTGCAAAGGGCGGAGATTTAACAATGACGATAAAGATCTAATCGCAACATGGGACTAAGCACGTGCCGAAATACAACAAGCAAAGTGGCATGAAATTCTTACTAATTGGTTTCGATGCACGGCGAAAGGTATACATGATGGCAAATATTTTGAAAAACTCAATAAATAAATTTTTACCTCAAAGCTTCTGTTGTTCTATAACTTTGAGAACTATTATAAAAACAAACCACATAACTACTAATTACTGAAAACTATATTAAAAATTTGCTCATTGTGAGCTCATTGTTACTATAACTTATGGGGGTTTACCACTTGATACGTTATTTTTAAGAGATTCTTGTAAGATTAACTCAAGCTCAATAAAAAGCGTATAAACTTTACGAATCTTTATTATGTTAATTTATTATGTTGCAATGGCAATTCTTGTATCTGTTCAATGTCTTCCAGATAATATGTAGTAGATCATTACAGTACAATTGTATATAACTGTACTATGAATATAACACAATTACTATAATTGAGCTATATTCTACTTAATACTTGTAGAAGAATCTTCCGAATACTCGTAAGTTCTATTATACAGAGTGATTCAGAAATAAAGGTAATCCTTTAAATGGTAGGTAGAGGAGAGGCAGTTGAGGTAATTTACCTTGACAAATATAGGTCAAAAACGAATAGTTTTCCAGAAAATGAATTTTAAAGTTTAATAAATTTTGGATCCAAAAGGATAATCGTCTAAAATAAAAAAGCTTAGACGGAATTTAAAAAGGGGACATAATTTTTGGTACTATTTTATAGTAGTATTCTATGAAAAAATTTAACCTACATTTTTACTTAAAAACTACTATTAAAATTAATTCGTGGAAATTGAAAAAGGGTGAACTAATTCTTGGAAGTATTTTATAGTAGTATTCTATGAAAGAATTTAACCTACAATTTTACCTACAAAGTACTATTAAAATTATTTCGTGGAAATTTAAAAAAGGAGAAATAATAAAAAATCATTGGAACTATTTTATAGTAGTATTCTATGAAAGAATCTAACCTACATTTTTACTTACTATATACTATTAAAATGAATTCGTGATAATTTAAAAAGGGTGAACTAATTCTTAGAACTATTTTCTAGTAGTATTCTATGAAAAAATTTAACCTACATTTTTACTTGCTAACTACTATTAGAATGAATTCGTGGAAATTTAAAAAGGGGGATAAAATTCTTCGAACGATTTTATAGTAGTATTACCTTAAATCTAACCCACATTTTTACTTACTAACTATAGTGGAGAAACGTTAGGCATAAAAAAGATCGTTATCTCGGAACCGGTTAAACTACTCTATTTTCATGATTCTTTTTTAAAATCTTGTAAATATAAAATCTTTATAAATTGTAAATTGACGCTTAGATCGGGAAATGCGATAAAACTCGAAAAACCTAAAAATCTCTAAGTGGTCCAGTACTGGTTGCTCGATCATCTCAGAACAAGATAATTTTTTGTGTTATCATACCTATGTATTGGTAGTTCGAAACTAATTTATTTTTGTTACTTTTGATTTAAATAAGGCAGCCATATTTTTTCATATATTTTTTAGAAAAGCGTTTGTCACGATTTGGTTCCAACAGACAAAATTGTGACAAACTAAATGCCGCAACAATGATTGTACGATAGTATCGTTGTTTTTCTTCTATTGTGTTTTTTACTAAACTATCAAAATGTAAAACTACATTTACAAATGATTTGTGAAGAATAATGCCTATGTTTTCTCCACTTTTCTCCATTTTCAAGAACATTTTCCTTGCAGCGCCTTACAGTTGACATAAGCATACAATTATTGCATTTCATCAATTTAGATTGTTTAATCTTGTAATATTCGACTGATTTTGATCTTCTCTTTTTTTTCTTCTTTTATTTGCCTTAATTGAATCTGTATATTTTGGTTAAAACCTAAACGCCATTGTTAAGGAAGTTGTTCCGCTGTGTTATGCGGGGTACGGACGAGGAATAACTGACGTTGATAGTAGGAACTATTTTTTTTAAGTTGGCAGCGTCTTTGGTAAATTAGGTTAGATCGTTTGTTGCGTATGTTTGAAAAGTTGCGATGACAGAATGAATCCCGTAAATACAGAAAAGTATCGGTGGCGAGGTAAAATCGTAACGAAAAAGATATATTTGCAAAGACTGGCTCAATCGAATGCAACAAAACATAGACAGAAATCGGCATTGAACGAAAGTTCGGGCAGTATCTGTCCCGCGCCTGGCCGTCGTTTAATTGATTTTGAAGTAATGAGGAATTATTTGAAATGCATTTGTGGCGAAACGGTTACCAAAAGTACTCCCGTGATTGATAAAATTTTGAAATTCTTAGAAAGTATTCTGTAAGCAGCGATCATAATAATCAACTGAGAAAACGTTTCTTTAACTATATTACTCATTATATTTAAATTTTATTAAAATAAATTATATTCAAATAAATATTGCATGTTCCAAACATTTGAAAAAAAATAGCTTATATAAAATAGTTTCAAAAGTAAAAAGATTGCACGTATAAATTAAATACAAATATGCGTAAAAACAAAATTTTTGTTCCTACATTCACGAAATAATTTCATATTCCCGCGGCGCTCGAGTCACTGCATCTAGTCACCTAGGCCAGCTGGTCGATCAGAGTACCGCAAAACCGCCAGAGGGCCGGGCAGAGAAGGGTGATTTTTAATAATGAACAAATTAAAACCACGTTTTACGTGTTTGACATATTAGAGATTTGATCTTTCAGAATAAGAAAAACCTTTTAAATAAATGTGGATTTGATTAAATTCAATACAGAACAAATAATGAACAATTTTATGCTTTATTTGCCCCAATATGGCGGCGGTTTGCGTTACTCTGGTCGACCAGCTGGCCTAGGTAACTAGATGCAGTGACTCTACGCGGCGCATGCGTGCTGCGACATCTATGGCAACATGGTTACTAGCCACTGTCATTTCTCTAGATTCTTGTCACACGCTACTTTATTTTGATAATATCTCTGGATCGGTGCTGTGAGTCTTCACGATATTTTGCAGCATGAATTCTGAATGATTCAGAGAATACAAAGATTAGTTTTTTTTACGCTGGCACTTTTTTGAGAAGAGATATAAGACATACACTTCACCGATTTCACGTGATGCCATAAGAGCGTGTGTATTTCAGTGGTCAATTGAAGTATTAATGTCTCAGTAACTGTGGTGTCGAAATTTCTAAAATTTGGCCAGCTCATTGCTTAAATAACTATTATCTAAAATCGTGAATAATTAGTGAATTACTATGGTGATTTGAAGCATGGAATGTTGAACATTACCCACTAGTGAGAGAAAAATTAAGACTCACGGAACAATTATCAAATTGTAATATTTTTAATAAAATAATGTACTCAACACTAAAAACACTTAACAATTATTTATTTTTGTAACTGAACACTAACATTTATGTTAAAACATAGCGTTGAAGAACTAGAAGAGTTTGCAACTACATCGAAGCTTTTTTCGACGTTTAGATGTGGAGAAGATGATGTTGAAGGTAGATTTAATAGTTCTTCATTTAGTGCCCCTTGGATCCGTTTGGCTGTTGCTATTTTAGTACTAACACTATATTCAATGTATCCTTCGGTCATTTGCGAAGATATCCACCCACCTAATCTTTTCACGCTTAACAAATCGCCTCCACCGTTTGCTAACAATGCGGCAGATGAACGTCTTAGACTGTGACCAGTATACCGTTCAGATTCAGGCAACTTTAAATATGATGCAATGTGTGCAGGTATTCTCGAAACCCACAGGTTGTCTTGTGCATTTTCCTGCTGAGTATTTAACGAATAATCTCCGATGACAGGTAGTGACAGGTCGCAAAGCCACATACTTTCTATATAATTCAAGCGGATTTACAGGGTATCCTTCTGAAATTACACTAAAACTTCGTGGGACGTATGTCTTGGTGTCGGCTATTTTCACAAGCAAATACGATTGTCTCCTTTGTCTTCTATGTCGTCAATACTTAAATTTGTTAACTCGTTGCATCGAGTCCCACCGGCAATACCCATCAAGAGAGCTACCTAGAAAATTGTCACTTAAATCTCATTTAATAAACTTTATGTATATAAATTACCTTCTTCATTAAATAGTCAGAATCCGGAGCTTCCTTCAAAAACTGTTCAATATGGTGCCTTTCCAAGAATTTCGCCTTTTTTGGTTTATAACACCGGGATTCATTTTTTTTATTGTACTCTCTTGTACAGTCTTGTAGATGAGATGAGCATTGACCATAGAAGTCCCTAGTAAAACCTCAACAGCTAGTTTTTTGTACCACCGCAAAGATCTTCTCAAGGCTGTGCTATAACTGGCCATTTGATCTGACAGATCGATTGAACTTTTGCCAGCGTTATAGTCTATTGTGGACTGTGGTTTTAGAACTGCTTTTCCACGTCGCTGTATTTGGATCATTTCATTCGCATGACAGGTTGACAAGATAAGTACGTCTCTCTTATCGCGCCATTTTAGAACGCAAATTCCTCTTTCATTTTCTTGCGCAACTATTTCCCCTTTCTTCAGTTTTTGCTTCACAACTTCAGAAGGGTTGTCTTTACGATTCGCACGCAAGGTACCCAAGCAATGAGTCTTCCTGTCTAGTAGTACGTGAGCTAACTGGAGGCTGGAATACCAGTTATAAATTACGCATGTTCTGCCACATTCTAACAGATCCTTCGCTAATTTCAACACAATTTGTGTGGAAGCAGCAAGATGACTCTCATTTTTCTCTTGGCCCGCGTAAATGGTGATATTCCAAGTGTAACCCCGACCACAACAAAGCTTGAATAGCTTGATTCCGTACTTGTGGGCTTTTTGAGGGTTGTATTGCCGGAAATGAAGCCTTCCCTGGAAAGGAACCATTCTTATTGCTGAGAACAAACTGCGTAGCATAATGATTTGTTTGATCGACAATCATATCGATTACATCGTTATCCACAAAGGCGAAATAAAAATCAATTGGTTCAGGTCCAGATAATGCGCAAGATATTCTTCTTTCAATCCTCCTTCAAAATGCTCGGGAAACTGTAAGTGATTTCCAACTGGAGGTCCCCAGACAGATTGATCTAGATTATATAGAGGTAGATCGTCAATTTCTTCCTCTTCGTCTCCCAATTGATTCTGATTTTCCCCATTTTCTTCTCGGTCACCCATCCCTGATGTACTATTGCGTGATTCGCTTTCGTCAGAATCCTCACTATCCTCCATTTGTTCATATTCCTGCTGTATCTCACCAATATTGTGAATACTACTTAGTTCAGCTTCCTGCTCTTCACCTGCTGATAACTGAGCTTCTTCATCACATGACAGCTTACGCTTCTTGTTTATAAGACAATCAAAATCACAATCACTGTCTGAAGAATAATTTCCATCAGAGCTTCCTGATGGTAAATACTCAGGCTCTAGTTCAGACGTTGCGGAATACGGTTCACTATCATCTAATAAAATGACTATTGAAATATGCCTGAAGAATAGTTTTACAGAAAAACTTACCGTCGGAATCCAAATCTTGAGCAAGAGCAAGTTGCAAAATCTTTTTACCACGCGTGTTCATCTTGCATGCACGTATACAATTTGATACAAGTATAAACAGGCAGCAGCTAGAAGAGCGGACACATCGGCTCGAATCGTGTCCGCTCGACTTAAATCGTATTTAGCGGGCACCGGTGTCCGCCGGGCTTCCTGCTGGGCCACGGCGGACACCGGGGTCTGCTTCATTAATTTCTAATTAAATTAATGAAGCAACATTTCAAAATACTCAAAACATATTAACAGACATATAAAGAATAGAATAAATGCAAAAAATTATCTTGGTCAAGAGGGAAAAAATTACTGAAATGCCGTGACGCTCAACCTGTTAAGTAACAGAGTAGTCCTATACCCGGTCCAGGACATTTGGGCGCAGCCGTTTAGGAGCGGCCATTTAGGCGCGGTCGTTTCGGGGCGAGGACAGTTCGGCGCAAGCAAACTTCGGCGCAGGCACACTTCGGCGCAAGCACACTTCGACTAAAAGCAGTTCGGGGCATGTACATTTTTCTGTGGCAAATTATGGTAAAACTTTCAGAGATCTTTAAATAAAACGTTCTTTGGACCATTAGTCTAATTTTTTGGAACAAGCTACCCTATTATCAAAGTAACCTTTTTTTATTTTTATGTACACACATACACCTTCTTAGTTCTAGAATTTCGCTTAGATTGGTTAAATTGCGTGTATGTAAATGTATTTATGTTGGTTATTACAGTTTTAGTATTTAAAATATGCTCACTGGTTTTGAAGTTTTTAAAAATAAAATAAATTGCTTGTTAAGAAATACGATTTTACCTGGCACATTCTCAACATGGTTTCGGTTGTTCCTGCTTAACCAAATCTATATAAATTTCACTCCAGTTTGGTTTTATTGTACTAAAAATTTAATTAATACCGTCTACGTTTTTTACTTCCTTCTCCTTAAGAACTATTTCAGAACAAACTTGTTTTTCTAAAATTAAGTAAATTCTTGTAACATTCAAATATAATAATATGCAGTAAGTATTGTTAATGATAGTCTTCCCTTATGTTGGTTATTAATAACTAATATCTTAGCTTGCTAATTTTGTAGTCTTTATTTTTTTGACCTATTGGAATTGCACGGAACCTTTCTAAGGCCATAAGTTTACTCCCTTTCTGAACTTTCCAAGTTTAGCAGTTTTCACATCACACTAAATTTCGATATTTTAGGTCACCAGGATGCACGAAAAAACCCCTGGAATGACAGGCAGACACGATTTGGATTTTATACGCGGATGTAGATTTAGCGTGGGACCTTGGTTTGTTTATTTTACTGAATTATTAAAACTGTTAAAAATTATAAAAAATATAAAACAAAGTTTTGCGGTACCTTATTTGAATTACTTATATAAATAAATAAAATCTGTCGTTTGATGATATCTACAATTTATTAATAAATATAATTGCTATTTTTCTCATTAATACACATTTGGTTAATTCTAATAATGTTAAATTTCAAATTAGGATATGTTTAAATGTAAATTAATACAAAAACGGTTACTATTAATTCCCAAAAAAAAAAATTAATTTATAACTTTTCAAATGGCTACTTGTTTTACCTAATTTATCTCCTGCATTACTCTAGAAAGGCAATGCTATTAATATATATATGCGAACGAATACAAATAAATATAATTAATAGTTGTGATTATAATTAATTGGTTAATTTATTCTTTAAAATAACATTTATCTTGATTATCTAACCTTTAACTACAGCATTATGAGTAGAAGTATTTAATAGTGCATTAAAAATGCAATTCTTCACTTTAATTATTTAAAAATTAAACGTAACAATAAGGTTTGTAAATTGAAATTATTTAGCGTAATAAGAATCGTATTGTCCCATCCTTTAACTTTCATTAAACACAGAAATTTCCAAGTACACGTGCGATACCACTTAAAAGGTTGTTTCATAAAGTATTAGTACTTTGTTTATTAACCGCATTAAAAATATATCCGCCATCCGAATTGCCAGAAAATTATCAAGAGTTAGAATATATAAAATTTTCACGTATTGCAAAATGGAAAGAGGTGTCTCAACTACAATCTTGTCAATCCTTTAAAGTCTGAAGTTCCGCACGATAGCAGAAAATGTCCGATATTACATTTTATTTTATTATTGCATTGTTACGTGCTAATTTCGTAGCACCCTGTATAGCTATGCTTTTGTGTTAAGTTGTATAGCGTTTAGGGATTTTTGCATTCTCTCTCCTTGTAGTTGCCATTTTGTTTGGAGCTAATTTCCTGTGTTGATAAGAGACTGTCACTTTGTTCGATCCGTTCGGGAGTCCACTTCTTTGAAGAATATTTTAATGGACATCGCCGTTTAATTAATCTCTTCCCTTATGTTGTGAATTGGGAATAGCGTTGGTGCATATCTATGGTTTATTTGTGGCGCTGTTTTTCCAATTTAGATTGGAACCTTAATGGGATTTCTCCACTGTCCTTTTTGAAGGTTAGAATCACACGTTCTCGTAAGTGTTTTTAGGTTTTTAAGTTTTCTATCATTCAGTCTCTTATACTTAATTCTTTTGTTAGATTTGGATGCATAATCGTCGTTAGCGGCATATTGGAGGCGGTATAATTATCTCTAAGGTCACATTACTCCGAAGGTATTTATAAAGTGTTTGTGTAGTGCATTCTGGTAATTTGATTCTATTTGTTACAGACCTTTTTTTCCTTTTGGGTTTACCTTTACTCATTTTATAACTTGTTGTATAACAAGTATACGTTGTATATTTGGGTTGTTAAAAGACCATTACGCAGACTTGGTTGCTGTTGTCTTGTTAGATCACGCTACGTTCGACCTGGTTGGTGACGTTCCTCTTCAGTTCGAAGAACATACATCTGTATCGTGAGTTAGTTATATTGTAGCAACTATTTACATAAGTGGAAAATTAGTTATAATTTATAATTGTTGGCGTTGTCAAAGACGTTGTGTATATTTATAAAACTAGGAATTTTTATATTTGTCGGGTGGTAACAACTTTTACAAAATTTGCTATTCAACTAAATTGAAATGTTTTTTAGTTGGTTGTTACCAAAATGAAAATAAGAAAAATCCTAATAGCACATGTCATTAAAAAAATTCGTGGATTTCGTGCCCAGAAATTGCGTTGAAAATACTCATAATTCTTGTTGTGTTGCAATACACTTGTACACAAGCATAGTGCCTGGACTAATGATCCAAATTATTATAGTAAACAATGAGCGGGCGTTATGAATTATAATGCCCTGGTTGTTATGGACTTGTTTATATAGTTCGCATCACAAGTATAAAAATAAATAATATGCAAATACATAAAGATTTTAAGATTCCTATTTAATAGGGGGTTAGGCTTAAAAATCTATTGTGACAATGCAACGAAGTTTGTGGGAACTAAAAACGAATTAGATGATCTTTACTTGGCATTCTATGAGCACTTGAGCGGTTTATAAAACAAAAAAATCTTGACATTTCATTCCATCACGATCTGGTCATTTTGAAGGTTTATGGAAGTCGACAATGAAATCGTATTAGGCAGGTGGTGGGAAAACAACGGTTACTCTGTTAGGAATATTGGAAACCATATTAGCTCAGGTGAAATCATGTTTCAATCCTAGTCCTTTTCTTTGGAATTTGAGTAGAGTAGTGGAACTACGTCCTGGAAGTGTATCGTCATCTCAATACAAACATCAAGGGGTGTGGTAAAAAGGGGGGGTTGATGGGAGTTTCTCTTACCAATTAATGACGAGTAGTGTTCGTATACTTATAGTGTCGGATTGAGACCCACCTACCTATGTACCTAGAGTTCACGTATTGATTAAATTAGGCTTGAAATAGGACTTTAAGCAAAAGAACATTATAATAGTTTTAATTTGAGATATGTTTAATATGAATTTTTTGTTGAGACTAGGGAGCTGCCTGTTCAGGGGGGCCTGTTAAGGAACACACTTGTTTCACGTTAAACTGGTGCATATGACAATGTGAGTGGTGTATCACTAAGAGTCTTGCAGGAACTTAAGAGTAAATATGACCAGGAATCGATGCAGAAGAATATAGCAGAACGGTCAACTGAGTCGTTTCCCATTTAATTGTATTATTTGTAGGTAAGCTGTTTTGTTTATTGTCAATATACTATTTTAAAGTTTTTATCGGTGTTAAAAATACACAACAAATTAAAATTAATATTTTATTTCTTTTGATCTAACCTTTCAAGTACATTACTCAAACTTAATGTTCCGAATATGATTGCTAAACAATTTCTTTCTTCCAGCGTAGAACAGTATATACAGTGCTATTAAATTAAAATGCAATATACTCTATTTTGCATTTGAAAATAACCAAGTAAAGGCATTAGGTTAAGTTGATTGGTTGTTGCAAATACGTATGGATTTACAACGAACAGACATAGTTTGTTATAAAAAGTACACCTTTGTATCTGTTACTTTACAATGAGTGTTATTTCCATACAGAGTATATACAATACAGAGTATATTGTATTTTAATTGAATAGCACTGTTGATATAGTAAGTGATTTACAAAAAAAATAAAAATAAAAGGTTCTGTATGCTATTTCTGCAAACTATTATCAATTGTATAAAAATGATTATTTAATCTATGCTATTTTATTTGATTTCCTTCTTATTTTACCAGTCTCCTTAAATGTTATTATAATCAATCTACTTTAAAAAGAAATTGTAAACACCAAACCTGTTTTATTCTTGTAGTTAATAAAATGATTTCCTGATATTCTCGACGCCCTACTTTCCAATGGTATCCCTTTTATTTGATAAACCAGGAAAATTCCCTCAATATAGGGTATTACAGTAATAAATTATGACGAATTTGTATACCTAGAATAAAATATTACAAAGACCTAGACAAATGCAGGAGAAATCAAAATGTTTGCCCACTGCTCCTAGACCTACGACACGCCACTGAATGTTACATATAGGAGAGTTCATGCAACTAGGAGTAGACCGTGCGAAAGCGCTAGGCATATGTGTGCACGCTTGCGGTTGCCGACGAATTTTCGTGCCATCCTCCTAACTGGCTGAACTTCTCTGCATATAACAGTTATGAATAGTAGAAATACATTTCATTCGTAACTTTGTCCTTATTTTTGATCTAAAGAATTCGGTCACTGTAGTCATATTGGAAGTGCAATTTCGAAGACAGGACAATACATTGGCAATATTACCATCACCACTGTAGGAATAAAAGAGCTCCTAATATCAGGAGGAAAAAATAACGGTTTACTGAAGGATGTTTCAAAATATATAATTACGAATAGGATGCCATTTTCCATGATCCTTTTGATTGAAAATCACTTGAGGGCCACATAAATCAAATTATTATATACAGTTTTTTAATTTATTTATATGTAACTAATGAGCGCCTAATGCGTAATGTAATTACAATAAGTTTAAAGTAGAACAAATTTTATTACAGCCTTTATTTAAACGCTATTTATAAATTTCTAAATTTTGCAACTGGCTATATTAACCCATTTACATAATTCACGCTTGTAATGAATTATAGTTCCCTGAAATTATGAAGTGTTAATGCAGTTAAAGTTATGACAATACCCCTAATTAATTACTAATTAAATTTCTTGATTTAATACTTAAACTCATGCAAACTATGAATTAATCTCTACGTTTTTACAATGACAAATTAGAATTACTCATACTTGAAAAATGTTCTTTAAATAAAAAACTTTTTCCCATGGCATTTTTTAAAACAAAAGTTATTATTACTGTTTTTATTCTAGCAATGATAGTTTTTGTGCTTATATAGAAATTTTGTTGAGTTAATGCATAATGCATTAAAATAAAAATAAATTAAGCTGTCATGGAGAGGATTGTATTGTTTAACCAAGAAACCATATTAGGGCATGCTTCTAGTTGACTGGTATAATAATAAAAACAATTTTTGGAGTTTAGTTATTTGGGAAAAAATTTATACATGTAACATACAGTGTGGTTCTAAAATTATGAATAAACCGAATTAAATATGTAATATTTTACATAAATCTATCTACTATTAATTTTTTAGTACTCTGACTTTCAAAGCGATTGATACTTTTGTTTTTAATAATAAAAGGTGCCCATTAAATTAATTAAATCATTTTTATCTCGGAAAGTATATGCCATATATCTATGAAGTTTTTGTAGGGGTTAGAGAGAAACCTTGCGGTTCTTATGCTATGACCTTTTTCAGAATTTGAAAACAACTAAAAATTACTGGTAGCAAGATTTGGAGAAGAGATAGGGTAGGAGTCTCAGTGAAAAACATAAAGAACCTTGCTATTCACTTGCACGAATCTGCTTTTTCTTATCCGAAAGCATGCGAGACACCCACCGAGCACTAATTCTGACAACTTTCAAAATGATCCGTCAAGATTGTCCATGAGGGAAATAGGGTCAGATTAATCAGTCTTCAGTAGTCAGTTGTCCATCTTCATCTGTCAATTATTGATTCTGCTAATGTTTGCCAATGATATTGCAGAATTTGAGCTTATCTTTGGTCAACATTCCACCTACTTGCTTGTGCCCAGTTGTGTAAAGACGGTGGTGCGATTTGCTAGATCAGTGTCTCCACAAAGATACATGAGCTGTAAAATCTTGCTAGATTTCTCACCACGTGCGCATAAAAGCTGTATTATCATTCTCTGTTCTTTCAAGTATGATTAAACCATCCACCATTAAACGGGTTCGGCTCTACTACCGCTCCTGCAGACAATTTGACGGGGGGGGGGGTGGTTGCAATCCTCCGAAGGGCGCTGCCTTCGTTGGGAGTAGCAATTTTAAAACAAGAGTTGCAGGTAGAAAAACACTCTGTGGACTATTTTATGGCAATGAATTATTATATATTGCATATTTTATTTTAACAAAGGTACGTATAATTGTATAAAAAAAGTTAGTAATAAAATTTAGTTTTCCTGTACTCAACGTAAAAGAGCCACTTTGTTTGTTATAAAACAATAAAGAAAAGTGATACTTTTTCGCTTAGCAACAGTTTTCTAGTTAGCAACCTCTTACGCAGTTAGCAACATCCTTTGTGGTTGTTATTTGTTTACTGGTTGCTATCATAACGTGCTATCATCTATAACGTTGTTGTCATGATAAACGTTACACTTACCTACTTCGACCAAAATTTTTAAATTTTAACTTTTAAGATTTGTTTATTTTTCGTCAAGTACGCGAAAAAATAGCAGGTTCTATGCGTTAGAAAAGTTATTTCTCCATCCTCGTGTAAAATTAATCCACTCGCTCGCTTCTCTTGCTCGAGAATTATTTTATACTTTTTTACACCCTCTATATAAGGAGCGCAAATGTAAGTCTCGCAGGAGCGCGCAATCTTAGGTAGTTACGCCGCTGCGGTTCGGTCCCAAATTCTTTTTTAAGACACCTACAAAACTGGTCAAATTCAACACTCTTTAACTTCTGTAAACTTCAATAAACAAAAATTAGTTTTGTCATATGTAAAGACAAAATGTTGACATTTCATCTGATACGACATAC
Source organism: Agrypnus murinus (assembly GCA_929113105.1). Taxonomy (NCBI): domain Eukaryota; kingdom Metazoa; phylum Arthropoda; class Insecta; order Coleoptera; family Elateridae; genus Agrypnus; species Agrypnus murinus. The sequence goes on along the minus strand of OV816028.1, from coordinate 23,770,328 downwards.
ACCTAGCCTACAAGTACAAGCAGGTAATTATGGCATGGATTTACTTTGTACACTTGTTTCTACTGCAGGAATAACGAAATGTAAGATGACACATTTACACCTTTTGATGCTCCCTTAAGCAGGTAGTACATACTTTATATGTTTGTTATGTAACTTTAATGTTTCCGGACTATCTATTTTCGACGATATCTTGTTTTGTGTGTCGCGTTTCGCCCGTCGACAGAAGTCTATCTGATTAGACCGCCTCGTTTCGTGCGGAATAAGAAAGATGGCGTTTATAATTTCTTATATGTAGAGTCACTGCATCTAGTCACCTAGGCCAGCTGGTCAATCAGAGTAACGCAAACCGCCGCCATATTGGGGCAAACGAAGCACGAAATTGTTCATTATTTGTTCTGAATTGAATTTAATCAAATCCACGTTTACTTTAAAAGGTTTTTCTTATTTTGAAAGATCAAACCTCTAATATGTCAAACATGTAGAACGTGGTGATAATTTGTCCATTATTAAAAACCACCCTTCTCTGCCCCAATATGGCGGCGGTTTGCGTTACTCTGATTGACCAGCTGGCCTAGGTGACTAGATGCAGTGACTCTACTTATATGCTGCGTTGTTTACGTGCTTATATCTGAATATCAAGTACGATAATCAATTTAATATTCTACACTTTAACCAAGACAGAGCTATGAGGCAAATCTTGGACTTAGGTTAGGTTAGGCCAGGGGTGCCAAATCGTAGCTCTTGAACCACGTGTGGCAGGCGCCATCTTTTGATGAGCCTTCTTTTATCAACAAATTTTGTGCAACAAAAGTTGCACAAATTGTTTGTGCATTATTTACGATTAAAATTGAAATATTAAAGGTGCAAAATATATTTGTGGCTCACCTAAAATTTTTAAATTTTAAATTGGATCGAGTTAGGTTAAAGATTGGGCACCCCTGGGTTAGGCCAATAAATCTGTAGGTAAATCTAGGTTAGGTTAGGTCAAACAGTAAATTATAGGATTTGCGAGCGTTTCGTGTTAAGCCGTAAAACCTTTTCATGTCGTGCGTAAACCCGATGAACAAAAAAAAACCGGTATTAATGACTCGCTTTGTGCGCTCATCTAGCATTTTGTATAAATGTTAATTGTAATTAACATTGCCAAACCACACAAATAGGGTATGCCTTTTATCTTGTATTATAATGCGTTTAAGGTCTTTTCTATACATAATCCCTCTGTAAACACAAAGAAAAATTCACCAAAACATAATCATACTGTGTTCATAAGGCAGGAATCTACTAAGTCCTTGAATGGTCACTTAAATATATTTACTTATGGGGTGAAGAGTTTGAATGTCTCCGTGACACTTCAACTTTCGGACAGTTTAATTGTCTTCAGGACATTTCAATTGTTTTAAAAATTAAAATATGGCTTTTCGGGCAGTAAAACCGTAGGGTCCGTGTCAATGTGATGTTTGGCACGATAAAAATCCATAAAGAGGATGGAATTCTTCCAGATCCGGCAAAACTCTAGTAATTTCGGCGATATGCTCAAAACAATCGGTGCCCTGTGGTAGGAAGGATGTTTTGCTACTCTTAACTAAAAAAACAAACAATCTTTTACTACCAATTTTAACTAATAAAATAAATGCATGATCTTTAGATGTTTCTTTCGCGATCGCGGAAAAATCATTAGTTTCTAAATAATTGGACTATTAAAAAATGTATGTTTTTTATTTAAATTTGCTCAGACCTCTTCAATATCCGAATTATATTCGTTTTCTGATTCACTCCTTCTCACAAATTTGACAAATATCTAACATTCAAAAATAATAGTAATTACAAACGTATCCATGGTAACGACAAAAATATCGTGACATTCAAAAATAAAATTACAAACGTATCTTACAGGGCAAAAATAAATTATCTTAAATCTATTTTTTTATCATCTTCGGGATATTTCCTTAGTTAATACCTTTATATTCATAGTGATCGTACAAAAAATAGTATAAGCATCTCAAACAGTGAGGAGTTTACCGATCTCCTCCAATATTGGCGACTGAGCAGCGAAGCGAAACATTGTCGTCGATCGGTAAACTGTCCTTACTGTTCTTAATACTTAATATACTATTGAGTCGCTTTTATCACTCATTTTTATGCAAATATTTGTGTGCGATCGTGGGCGATCTATTTTATCTGTTTCCTGCCTTAGATTTTCTAACTGGACCACTGGATCGGACTTTCCAGTACAAACTTTCCGTAATTAAAAATCGTAAATGCATTCAATAATTTATAATACTGGGAACTTACACAAGTACTTTGCGATATAACAAACGATATTTGCAAATTAGATGAAATCAAACTAAGCAAGACACTGTCTTAGTTCAACTTCAATCAAAGGAAATTAGTGCCTCATCATAAATTTGACAGGATGTAAACTAATCTGAAATTATTATAAAGCAATCAGTTGAGATTAGTAGCAAGTTCCTTGCATGAAGGCACTTGAGGAAAAACCCCAACTAAATAAATGGAACAACCTCTAAAGGGCCCCCTACACGATCAATAACATTGCACAATATTTCATATTGCGCAATCTTATTGACCGTCTAGGGTGTATATTGATGGTTTGATCAAAATATTAAAGATATCAAAATTATTTGATATTTTAACATCAATAATATTCAAGGCGTACAAAAAATTGACCGTTTAGGGTCATTTAGTTACATTGCGCAATATTTGTTTAATGTGTACTTGGTACTTGGAAAGGGCACATGGCGAATTCTAATAATAAGAAAATGAAAGAGTGTTTTCAAAGGAAGCGATTAATTTGTACCATACTTTGCCTGAATTATGGCAGATTAAGTTGAAAGATTGCAGTAATCGTAATAAGAAAATGATGCTTTCGAGACATTGTTATGTTGAACATACACTATCATCAGCGATGTGGTTGCGTATTTCATCTTAGGATGATATCCCCGACGTGGTCCAGATAATAACGCAATGTTTAAATTTGCTGTAATTAAATGCATAAACAAAAATGGGCTTCGAGATTGTTTGTATAATAAAATTATACGTATATTTCTTTAAAATATGTTTATCAAAATGAAAGACATTATTGACTTCATAATAATAAATATTTCTAATTAAAGATAGAGATTTCAGTATAGATTTTATTATGAAGTTAATAATGATTTCTTTCATTTTAATAAACACGTTTTACAGAATTACAATACGTATAATTTTAATATACAAACAATCTCGAAGACCAACTTGTTTATGCAATCAATTTCAGCATATCTAAACATTGCGGCATTATCCGGACACGTCGGAGATGTCATCCTAGGATGAGATCCACAACCACATCGCGGATAATAGTGTATGTTCAACTTTAATCAAATACCTGAAAAGATATCCAGAAACGATAAAGGATGATCTCAAGAAGAAGTTGAATTGCATTTTTTAAAAAGCATTCTTTTAACTAACGTCCTTTCCTGTTTTCATTATTATTCGACTTTGCACAACATGATAACGCAATAAATGAAACAAGCTTTCTCAAACTAATAGAATTTTATAATTTTATCAAAACAGAGAGTCGATGCAGAAATGTACATTGAAACAATATTATTGATGTAAAAATTGATCGTGTAGATCATAACCATTCTTGTTCAACAAAATTGAGCAATATTTCTGTTCAATGTTATTGATCGTGTAGGGGGCCCTTAAGACACCAAGGAGTAATCATATAACTGGATCCAGAAAAATTTTATTTTCTGAGTTTTGGTGAATTTTAAGAAAAATTCCTGACAATTTTATAGCATTAAATTATTACATTTATGACCATACTGTGTGTACACAAATTAACAATATGATGACAAATAATTCTAAAAGTAGACGTAAATTACAATAAACAAATACATTTGTGATTGCGGAATAATTTATGATTAATTTATCGTTTTTATTTATGTAGGATTTCAATTTACAATAATTGTAAAATAGAACTTTTGTCCTTTTCAAAGATGCTTACATTGGTAATAAATTATTTTATAAAGTGATCATTAAAACAAGAACGAAAATGCGTATTTTAGTTGTTTCATGCCCGATAAAATAATAATAATAAGCGTTACATAAAGACAATTTATGTTGAATGTATATAATTGCCGTAAACTTTATTTATAAATATATTACATTTTATATTATAATAAATCGCATTAATAAAAGTGCTACTTGTAAACGTTTAAATAGATACACGTGCTATTTCACATGTTTACGAGATTTTCTGAAAAATGCTGTTATTATTCTCCGGCATTTCAGTTACACATATGGCTTAATGGGTTACGTAAACAACTTTCTGAAAATCGTTAACGCGAACTTTGTTACGTTATTAACCACAATCGTGTAGGCATTAAATTTTAAGTACTCGCGGTACAGTAAAAGCCAACAAAAGGGACATTTTGGTATTTAATGATTCTCAGTTTGACCTGCCTGTTAATTACGATTACGAGAAGTGTCTGCCACTAGAAGGACTAAATATAAAATGCTCGTATTTATTAGTTTTATAAAATTTAATTATAACATAAAAATGTCTCGCAAGCTACATTATGTCTGAAAAATATTCGTAATTTTAAAAATTTAAATCGTTAATGCTGTCTACTTGTAAACACATTTATTATTAGTTAAATCTTTTTTTACAAAATGTAGGCTTTTGTATTTTAATATAACTCTCCTTGTTAATCAACCTAATTAAATATTGAAAATAAACATTAATTTCACTTAATATTCTTTAAAAGTCAATTGCATAGAATCCCGAATGCAGAGCTAAAGCATGGATGAAGTGTTTTGAATATTCGAACAATTTAGTTATTTGTTAGGTTATAAACAACTTTAAGTTGCGCATTTATTTCATTTCATAAACAAAATATAATCACAATTAAGTATATTCTTAAAAATTAAGTCTAGCAAGGTCGATGCTGATATGTGTTTATGCGATTTAAATAATGCCAGTTAACATCATTATTAAGGGTTTTAATAACAAGGAAAAAAAATATAAATACATTGAATGTAAACTGGAAAAATTAAAATGCTATGAAGATAGCAAACCAGTAGTATCCTTCTGAATTTCTTCTAAATAATTTTCTTAGCGTCACAACAATAATCTGCTTAGTAACATCGCTTTTTCTTCGACAATGCACACAGGGCTGAAACCTACCTGTTCAAAAATCCAAAAATCATTGTTAAAATCAAAGGTATTCTAAGAAATAGTATTTTAGTAAAAAGCTTAGTAACTACCTGCCGTTTATCGTTACGGCAAATAATAACCAAAAAAATCCCACAATTCCGGTAAAGTGCAGTTCAGTGTTAATCCTTCCGAAGGCGCCAATCTGATGTAGATGTTTTTGTAGTTTGTTCGTTAACGTGAAAGTTTTTTGTGGAAGTGTTTTATTCATTGTTTTCAATAATTTATAAAAACAGAATTGAAGTGCTAAAAATTCTTATAAAGAGGTAAGTTTATGCCCTTCTAATATAGAAAATAGCGATTTTTACTTTCCGGATAATATCTTTTGACTCATAAACTGAAATACATACGAAATGAAAAGGGATAGTTTTTAAACGAATAGCAATACCATTTTTGCACGTTATTTCATTTAACTATTAAAGAAGCATTTTAAGTTGTGTAATATTTCTTAAAATAATGAAGAATGTAAATCGTGTAAATGCTATTTATTTCACGTATTTACCTTATTTTTTAACAACATAATTATGTAAATAACTTTAAGTATCAAACTGATCCACTTCTAGTGGATAAAAAGATTTTAAATTTGTTTTTTTGATTATTTTATTATTTTTATACTATTCCAGTCATTTGCTTTCAGTTAAGCCTATAAAATTCAATATAAATCAATTGAATGTCCCAGAAATAAAAGAGAAGTTCAAAGAAGCGATAGAAAGAAAAACTAACTCCATGACGGACCTATTGACGTTATCTATCGAGGAGATATAGAACACTTATAAAAATACACTAAATGAAACTGCAACAGAAATAATAGGTTACAAGGAAATATATGATAAAACGTGGATTTCAACTAAAACAAAAACGAAACTAGAAAGAAGAAGATTGGCAAGAGCAAAACTCCTAACAGAGAAAAACCAAGATCAAATAAAAATATGGCAAGAAAACTATACCAAAGAAAATAACGAAGTAAAAAAGAGCGCCAGACAAGATAAGAGGAACTACATTAACAGAATGACTAGCATAGCAGAAGAGTCAGCCTGAAAGCATGATTCAAAAACATTATACAAGATAACAAAAAAGCTAGTGGGACCAAATAAAATGCTGTTGACCGAATTAAAAGGGAAAAATGGAGAAGTACTCTCAACACAAGAAGAAATTAGAGCCAGATGGGTAGAACATTTCACTGAAATATACAAAGTAAACATAAAGATGAACAGAGAAATAGAAGACATAATAGACATACATGAAACACTGGAATTGCCTACAGAAGAAATTTACAAAACCGAAATAAGAGATGCAATACAAAAATTAAAAAACAAGAAAGCAGCAGGAATAGATGGAGTCCAAGCAGAACTAATAAAAATACATCCAAATTACTCAACCGAGATGCTTTATATACTACTTAACAAGATATGGACACAAGAACAAACTGGACAGAAGGCATAATAATTAAAATACCCAAAAAAGGAAATCGAACAATTTGTGAAAATTGGAGACCGATCGCCCAGCTCAGTACAACCAGCAAAATTATGACCAGAATAATTCTAGAAAGATTAAGAAACCCTATAAACATAAAGCTAAGAGACAATCAAGCAGGGTTCAGACCTAACAGTGCATGTATCGATCACATAAATACTTTAAGAATTATCCTAGAACAAACAGCCGAAGTAGATGAAGAAATCCTTATTACCTTTATAGATTTCCAAAAGGCCTTCGACTCAATAGATAGGGAAGTCATGTGGAAGATATTGGGACAATATGGCATACCAGTCAAATACATAACAATAATAAAACTATTTTATAACAACTCCACGGCATACATAATTAGAACATGAATTACAACTCACTCAAAAAATCGAAATACAAGGAGGAGTGAGACAAGGTTGCATCCTCTCTTATTCATAATAGTGATTGATTGATTAATGAGGAGCACCGAGGACAAAAGAACAGGCATTAACAGGAATGTATTCAACAAACTAGAAGACTTGGAATTTGCGGACGATATTTGCCTAATAACAGCAAACAAAAAACACATGCAGGAAAAACTGACCAAACTAAACAATAATCCCAGAAAAGCAGGATTACAAATAAATTTAAAAAACTAAACTATTAACCAAAAACAATACGAGAAATACAGGAGTACAAATAGAGGGAAGAGATATAGAGGAAATGAATTAATTCTGTTACTTAGGAAGTATAATAAGCACCAAAGGTGGTACAGAGAGGGACATAGAAAGATGCATAGGACTAGCGCAGAATGCTTTCAATTCATTATTCAAAATTTGGAAGTCAAACAATATTAGCAGGAAAACAAAACTCCGACTCTTCCACAGTAATGTAAAAAGTATACTACTCTATGGAGCAGAAACTTGGAAAGAAGATAGAAAATATTATAAGAAATTACAGACATTTATAAATAAATGCCTTAGAATTATTTGTGGAATTTTCTGGCCAAAAGTAATCAGCAACGAGGACCTATGACGACAATGACGAAAGAAGAAAAGATAGAGATAACAATAAAGAAGCGCAAGTGGAGATGAATCGGTCACACTCTCAGAAAACAGATAGGAAACATAACAAGACAAGCCTTGGAATATAACAGGATAGGGAAAAGAAAGAGAGGCAGGCCAAATAATACTTGGAAAAGAACAATTACAGAAGAACTAAAACAAGTAGACCTGAATTGGAACGAAGCAAAAAGAATAGCAAGAAAAAGGGAAAAATGGAAGACACTAATTAAAAGAATCGTGACAACGGAACGGACCCAGACAGTGCGTGAGACTAGCTATCCCACCACTAAACGTCTGAAAGCTAAGCTAACGAAACGCACTAGTAAGGCGCCCTTTGCTCCAACTGAGAAGCTATATGATATATGAAGCCTATAAAATAATTTTGACCGGCTAGAATCGGGTTTCAGCCCTGTATGTAACGTCTGGTTCCATTTTTCTAGTTCCGTCACTTCTCAATTTTTTTTATTTATAACTTTATTAGCAATCAGAAATACTATGCATTTTATAAGCTAATTGGATGTAGTGTACAATCTACATTATATTGTACAGGAAGATGGCGTGAAGAGGTGCATCTTCCAGCGATTTCCCTTCGAATTCATAGAAGATCCTGTGGCCAAAGTATGCGTAGTCTTCGGGTTTCTGTTGGTTGCTGGAGGTGCCTTAGAATTTGGTTGGTATGATCTTCGAGTTTTTCATGATGGCAGGTGGGTCTTTCGTGTATAACTGCGTTTACGCATAGAACTTTGAGGTCTGTGTGTAGTGTGTGATTGGTAACATACCAAGCTGCATTCACGATAGTGCGGAGGGTTTTAGATTGGCTACGTTGAATTATGGCTATGCTGGATTTGCTTGCACAACTCCAGAGTTCAAATACATAAGTCCATATGGACTTGATGGCGGTTTTATAGATAAGTAATTTGTTTCCTTTTGTTTGATATGTGTTTTTCCCAAGTGAGTTTCGAGTCAAGATGTAGTCCTAGGTATTTAACTACTTCTTTTTGTGGTATATTCATTCGATTGATGTTGATCGCCGGGCAGTTACCTTTTCTAAAGGTAAATGCCTGGTAAAATAAGGTTTTGTTCTAACTCACCTTTTAATTAGCCACTAGTAGTTGTTGAACCTCCATAATCTATATATATCTATTTATATTGTTGACACAAAATAATAGCATAATAATAGCATTAATATAAACATGACCACGGTCACTTTATTCTTAATCAATGCTTTTAGCTTAATAAATGTTGTTATAGGTATAACTAGGATAATGGGCCCTACGGGTCTAAGCACTTAAGTATGATAGAAATAGCATTTATCGATTTTTTTTAAAGTAGGTCAGTATTTACATGACCTACATAAATCTCCAATCGATTCTCTATCGATAGAGCACATATTAGTACTAAATAACACTCAATAGCACTAAATAGTACGATAGAATCAGCATTTATCGATTTTTTAAAACATGACCTAATTTAAAAAATTTTAAAACATAACGTAATTTAAAAAATTTTCGTCGTGCATTATCCTCGAAAAATTACGCGTCGAATGAGCCCAAGCCCATCTCTCTAGCCCTTATAGAACGCGAGAATGGGGCTCGGACACACATACAAATCAACTTTAGTATACAAAAAATCAACTTTATTAGTAGTAGATTTTTAAAACATAACCTAATTTAAAAAAAATTTTTCTAACACTTTTTCATTTTTATTTAATGCTAAAGACAGAACACATGATATCATGAAATCAGGCATTTACCGTTTAAATTGTTCTTTTTGTAGTTCGGTATATATTGGACAAACACTTCGAAATTTTGACATAAGATATAAAGAACACGTACGTCATTACAAAAATAAACATCCTGAAAAATAGAAAAAAATTTAAAATTTAAAATTTAAAATTTAAAATTTAAAAATTTTAAACCCTGATTCTTGAACGGTTTTTTGCAAGCAACCTTATACTATCGTTTTGCAAAAAAATAAGCTTTATTTTGACATATAATTTATTTGGTTACTCGATCGTTGAAGGTATCACTTTCAATTCGCTTATTTAAACTTGGCAACTGTATAGCCTTGAACAGAAAAAGGTAAGCAACCCTATGTTTGCGTCTTCTATAGGGTTTGCACTTTCAATTAGTGTTAATTTCTTTTGGTTACGAGATCGGTGAAAGTATTTAAAAAAATTAAATATTGAATTTTTAATTAAAAATATCGTTGAACAAATTTATTTAGGCAACTCATCTACGTTACTTTTGTTAACATATTTTATTTCATAAAAAATACATTTTATTCGGTTACTCGATCGGTGCTCAACGACATCAATAACGGATCTTAGACTATTAATTTAGTTTATAAAAGTTTTGCTTATATTTAGTAGAACGTGGTCAAAGAGAGCGATTGTGGCTCGGTTAGATGCGTGCGGGACTACCGACCAAGGAAGCCGGGTTCGAACCCCGGCCCATATATCACCGGATTTTTAGAAATCGCTTCTCCCTCGGAAGGCAATGGCAAACCACCGAGGTATACTTTGCCCAGGAAATTTCCCTGAAATTAATAAAAAATCCAAGTACTATGTACTTGGGGTGGTTCGGAGTCCACCTTAAGCTGTAGGTCCCCTATACTTGTGATCACTGAACACGCACAACACAAGTATAGGAGGGAAATGCCAACGCTCTGCAAGAGCACGACACGCAGAAGGTCAATAAAAAAAATTAATTATGCCAACACTCGTCCATAACAATACATGTACATTTACATAGAGCTTTCTCGAATCTGTACATTGTTACTAAGGGTATTTTTCTCAGTGTGCTAAATATTAGTTATTATTTAATTGGAATAATAAAAAGATTACTGTCATTTCAAATGTTATGCATGGCGTCATCCCGGAAAATGTATATTTGTTATGCACCATAATAATTATTATTAGTCACAATATTAATTCCATTATGTAAATCTTAAATTGCTACAATGTATACAAGCATAAACATTCCTCTTTACTTTCCTCATCACGTCAAAAATAAAATACATTCTTTTTATTGCTCTGAAAATCTTAAAACAAAGTTTACAAAGTGCTGTTAGTAAACTAAAAAGAACTTTTGCACAGAATGCACATAGACGTTATACTAAAACTAGTGGTACTTGTTCGATTTATCTAAGAACTTTCGTGCTGATCTGGTTGCGATTGTTTTGATTTACGTGATCAGAGATTACATCTGAGTTACCTCCACTAAATCAAGACTGAACACTTGACATTGTATTTTTAAGTGGGTTAAAGGAAATCGTTATCGATTCTTCTTCTCGTTCCGGGTATATTAAAACAAAACATCAATTTTCTTTTATTAAATTCTGCTGGATGATTTATAAATTCTGTTTTCATTTCTGATAAGAAAAAGCTTGATTTTAAGCAAGGGTAAAGGCATATATACGTTTTGTAAAAATACTTTCGTTTTAATGTTCTTTCTCTTGAAAAATCGGTTTAATTTGTGTGTTACAGATTTTCCTGAAATTACACATTCTTTGCCAAAATTTTTCATTTATTTAGTTTTATTAAACAATCTTCAGGTTTTTTATGCACTTTCGGGTACAAAGGAAAATGGCTGACGTTTCGTTGGAAGAATTACAATTAATTGTTTACTTGTATACCTAGTCTCATAAATACTGTTACACAGTTCTTTTATAATAAAATGAAAACAACAATGGTTCTTTTAAATATTCGCACCATGGTTTCATTGTCTGACTGGTACCAAATAAAATATCGAGTAATTTTAACTTGTAGACTTGTAAAGTTCTGCAATGCCCATCAACAAACCGCTAATGGAAACTAATTTTTTGCTTAATCACAACACCATGACAACAGTCTATCTATAAATTGTCCTACCCTTTGATGTCCTATCCTTTCATTATAAAATGTCTTCTTAAACAGAATATACAATACATTAATAAACGCTGGTGAAGATGGAAATAAAACTTTGTACGCTGCACGCTTTGCAATGAATCTTTACTGGGCTCACTGGATTATGGAGGCTCGCTCCTTCATCGCTCGCTCCTTCATCGCTCGCCCCACAAACTCTCCAACTCGCCCGTCAAGATCAATTTACAAGGCTTACCACGTGAATAACTATAAATGACTGTCATCTACTTTACACAGCGCTTGAGACAGTGTATTGTGACTAATTGCGGCATGCACCTTATACACTGGAAACTTTGACACTGCATGGACAACAAATTTTTTTATATTTTTAATACTTTTTGTCTTTTAGAGCAAATCACGCTCTCTAAAAGGAACCATACCACAGAAGTAGTCCTGTAGATTCACAGTTGGACTTCAGAGGGTCAGTTTTCACATCTGCCGAAGTCCAGTATGTTGTTATTGGGTCATGTTTGTGATGACTTTGCTTTATGGACTGGTGCAGAATTCAAGGCCAATTTTTGTTACACTATCGCCGATGATTTAATTTCTTTTGCATATAAATGCATGTCTGTGACTGGATCATATTGTGGAACTATCATATCTCCACCATATGATGGGGTCACAGACATACATTTATGTGAAAAATAAATGAAAACATCGACGACAGTGTAACAAGAATTGAACCCTGCGACCCCATCATAGCTGAAACCCCACCAAACCGCGGCAGTTGTTGTTCGATGACCGATCAGGCACTCTTGTCATTCGATTTGTTAAAACATTCTTTTAACAATATTTTTTGGCGGTTTCCTTCAGCGTACCGAGCCAAAAACTGTTGCTGGATAGCTGGTAACAGTTTTTGTCCATGCAGAATACTTTACTGATGTTTCAGTCAAAACTCTTGAAAAAGGTTTAAGAGACCTAAATACGTGTAGAGTATTCTGCATAGGTTATGGAATCATTTAAATTCAACAGTTTTTCTTAAAATTACAATTTTATTTTTATTGTTGCCCCATGCGGATTATTAATGCTTTATTAATTTTAATAGTTATTTGTATACCAAGGCCGTTGTTAACATACCGAGAGAATAATTTCGAGAACGCTAACGAATTTCGCGGGCTTGGTTTATGTGCAACCGCAAAAAATATGTAAAAACCAACTGTTTAATTCATTGTAAATAGAAATCCGGCTTTCATGTTGCAGCGTTTCTATGGAGGTTACATAGATAGAACAATTAATTTTTACTTTATAGGCCATTACTAAGGGTAATAAGGGTTATAGCCATTACTTTGTGCACATAGTTAAACTTTAAACCTCAATTGTCAAATATCCAGTAACATTATATGAAGTTTTTTATACGTAATGGACGCGTTCATTATTGTAACAATATTTATGAGACTACTAGGTACGCACTGTTTTCCCTTAGGAATCTGTTGTGAAGAAAATGAATTTTCTTTGATTGCTCAGTTTTGATTTTAGATTACTTTCTGATATATTTGATAATAAGTAATAATAAAGAAGTCAGAAATTTCCTCTTTTCCTGGCATGTGTTTAACTACAACTATTGTGAAAGGAGTTTACAGCTGATAGTATTAATTTCAATAACCACCCCAGCAGGGATTTTTATCGTGTCAAACACAGCATTGACACGGTACTTACGGTTTTCCTTTCTTATCAGAAGAGAACACTTTGAATACTTCTCCGCTATTAAGAATTATCAGCTTACCAATGATCGAACCTGCAGTCCTAGCTTTCGCTAAGGAAGGTTCCATTATATTACTGAATTACCTTTCCTACGTTGAGTAAATTCATAGTAAATATGAACTGATTGTTCAATAATAAAATTGAATCATAAATGTAACTTTGGCTACTATTACGAAATCTACTTCAATATAAATGACAGCACTGTTATTTTTAAAATATTAACTGTTCTTATAGAAATAAGACTATCTGTATAAGGCAAATAAATCTTTACTGGCCAATAAGGCAGGTTCTTCGAACCTTAAAATGACCGGAGAAATAGAAACTACAAGACCAAGCAAATTCACCAATTCAAGAACAAGACCAGGCAAATTCACAAAGCCAGAAACAAGAACCAGCAGCACAAGGAACTTCACCAAGTGAGAAACAAGAACCCTCAGTTTAGACCACCTACCGGCCTTGTTGGCAAGTTTCAATTATTGGTGACTTTACATTTTTTAATCTGCTTCTGCTCGCTGTAGTGTGGTTTACCATTTTGGAAACTTACCGGTATGATGTTATGAACCTTGAATTTAAGTACCCTTAGTATTTTCATAGCATAAGACAGCTTTATTTTATCTGATTTTATACCAGGTTTGCAGTTAATTTTCCTCGCTAGAAATGCATTGATGCAACTTTGAAAACTACTTGCAAAAATCATTATTGTGATCGATGTTTTTTTAGAAAAAAATTATATGCACTGCATTGCGTTCTAAAGTAATCTTCCCCAACTTGAAACATTTTTAACTAAACCACTTTTAATAAGACCGGTTGGTTGGAGAAAGACCTAGCAAATTTAACACTTCCCTCTATTAACTTAATGTCGTGCATTTCACGTACTAAAAAAGTCCATTGTTAAAGGTCTTGCTTTGCAAGCTTCACTTTGGACCACGTAGTGGCGCCTCCTGTTGCAATACACTTGTCTAAGCAGGATAGGGCGATTGATGATTGATTAAAAATATATTAAAAAATATTATATTCTTGAAATATTTAGTAATGGACAGATACGTAAATTTCTTTAGATTATTCTGATTACTTTGTCCAATAGAAGAAACAGGTTTTAAAACGTTTCGTTATTTACGATTGTAGAATATGACTGAAATCTAAAATTTTGTTCGTTCAGGTGTGAATTATACAACAAAAAGGGAAGATGAGCGCAAAAAAGACACTAGGTCGTCGAGTAATGCCGAATATCTAGCTGCCGATTCGTTTCTGCACATCTAAGCACCTTTGATAACGAGTTCAAAATTAGTCAAAGTGATTAAATTTTGAGATTTCAATTTTCTTCATTATTAAAGTGACAGTAACCATGGTAAGTACGCATTGTTATGTATATAAAGAAAATAATCACGCCAAATACCCCTCGTGCAAATAAAATAGTCTGATTACTTTTTTTCTTGTCAAAAAGATTTGCTCTAAAGAAATATGTCTCGAAAATTTTTCCGCCCAAAATCCCTCGTGCTACGCACTCGAGATTTTTATCAATAAAGAGTTGATCAAGAATCAAATTTTGGCAGTTCAATTCTTAATGCAATTCATTGTATATTTGTAGAATAAAGTTGTTTTTGAATAAGGTTAGAAAATTTTATAGTATAGAGATCATTTTTTTGGGACATGTCATGAAAAAAATGTTGCGTCTAACACGATAGGAAAGCGCGTTTCACTCTCCCTTAAATGCCTCGAGAGGCGCACTTTGAGCTTGAGGACAACAATTATTACGGAGCACAGTTTTTATTAGCGCTTCAAAGTCGTAATAATTAATAAAACTGTATGTAAGAAAAATTAAAACCTGTGCTAACATAGGGGAAGTAGCGATATTCGTTGGTTTCAGAATGCATTATGTTAGCTACCTAATAATCCGTAACTGCATATGAAGCACTCCTCATGGTTATGACCTATGAACAGTGACGAGCAAAATAGCTGGGCTTGCAACGGAAACCCTCTTTTGATGTCAGTTTCATTGGCGTTACTTTAATACTGCTTGTGGATTTTGATAAGATTAAATTTAGTATGATAACGTAATCGTAACCACGCCACTGAATATTTATTTCTGTCAAGGCAGCTAGTCCTAAAAACCATCGATCTTTAAAAGCCATTAGAAAATATCGAATTACATTTAGTTTATACGTCACATTTTAAAGCGGTTTCAATTCGAAGTTCATATTATTAATAAGTAGTAATGAATAAAGCTTTACGCTCCATAGTGAATGTGGTTTTGTGCTTTACAATTTGGCTCGTCTCTGTTTATGAACTTCCTTTTGCCGGGCTGTTTTAATATTATATATAATTTAATATAAATATACCTACCTAAAATCTTTTACAATTAAATATTTGCTTTTAAACGCATAGTTATATGGATAATTTCACATTTAACTGCTAATATGATCTCCGCATTACTCCTTAACATATTTATATTATTTAAATGTTATTATGACTGGTTCTATATAATACAAAATGTTTATTGGCTTTAATTTCATTGAATGTATTCACGCTACATGAGTACATGTGTTATCAATGTGTTAATCAAAACATTATTAAATCAGAAATTCGATTAATTAAACGCAAGGAAACATACGAAATGTAAACACAGTTGCATGTCCTTTTGCACAAATATCGTTAAATCATGTACAAAACAGTATAATCTGCGAAATTGTCGATCTATAAAGTGGTGAAGCATTTGATTGAACAATTAAAATGTGTAATTTAAATTATTTAATAAGTTAATGTGTTTAAATGTTGTTTTTTTCCGTAATATTTAGTATAATCATCAGTTCTTCAAAGTGAGTATGTTTATAATTTAATATAAACACACGATACATAAATTACATCGATATATAACCAACAAAATTTGCTGTAATTAATTTTTCATCGAAGTTCTTAATAAAAGCATATTAGCTAAAAAAAGTTATACATATCTCATGTAAACACCGTACTACTGAAAGTTCCGCAATCTTTGAGTTATAATAAAATAGCTGAATAAGATTTGAAGCTGAACAATAATGAAAAATTAAAAATTACACAGTAAATTTCGTTTACCATTTTTAAGCTGACTCAGGTTTATATTAATAAAGCATGAGATAAAAATATTTAATTCAACCTTAATAATTCCTGTACCTGGAACGAGACTTACTACCAAAGCATTTGGACTTCTGCAGCTAGAGGACAGGAACATAAACTCTGTATGAAGATAAGAACAATGGATACTTGTATGAACATCAAATAAAGAAATTAATAAATTCAAACACAGATTTTTATTTTTATTGTGGTTAAAACGAAAATCAAAATTCAAAATAAACACACATCACAAGTGTTTAAACAAAAGAAATTCAAAATTAGGAAAATCTTCCTAGAGTTTGCTCAAGTGTTTTAGGTTTTAGTTACAACCTGACAATGGGGGTTGAAACTAGTACCCACTTCAACAAACTAACATAAAATAAATTTATCAGTCAATAAAATAATTATTTACAAATACTAAATGATTTTATTAAACTAAATAGAATTATCTTTGATAATAAACAAATTCAAAATTGTTTAATTGTTATATCTTTGTTATTTAAAAACAATCCAAAATGATCAAAATCAAATTCTAGATTTGAATAAAAATTGTCTTTATAACTTTATAGTTCTTTATGTGAACAAAAATCTTTCACTTTCGAAATAATTTTTTATTAAAATCTTTTATTAAATTACTCCAATTGCATTGTTGGTAATACAGACTGCTTCCAATAGTCAGCTGATCGATCTTTCAAATAAATCGATTCTTCAAACCAATAAATAAATATTGTTTATTTTGTTTATAATAATATTTACAATCCCAAATAATTATTTATATGTGGAAATATTTCTTCTTTATTTTATATAACAGGTAACTATTCCATAAATACTTTGTTTACATTCGACGTATGTTTATCAAAACATGTGGTTATGACTTAACCTTACTTTATTTTTTTAGAAAATCTTATACGAGTCGACGTGGACTTTTCAAATACGTTTTGTTGACTAAATTTGTTATTTTCCGTGTTTTTTATGTTTTCACAAAACAATTGACGACTATGGCAAAATTCCACAAACAAAATCTAATCGCTACATTCGTGACGTCACAGGATAAAAACACGTGTTCATAATTAGCACTAATCTTAAATCTAGAATAGAAATGTAGCTGGCAAAATAACAATTAAAACAACATAAGACACTTACTTATAGCCTAAAATCAACATTAACTGAGAAAATCAATAAAAACGTTCAACGATGAAAACTTCATTAACACTCAAATTACAATGGAAACTCATTATCTCCAGCTACACCTTTACAAGAAATGAACACATAGCTACACTGGGTAACTCATACATACAAAATTTACATAGGAAAATATTTACAATAAAAGAAAAACTCAAATCAAAAATCTGTTTACACGTTTTAGGAGTTCATCGATGCTATACAAGATCCTACACAAATATCAACATAAATGAAATCAAATCATACTCAAACTTGTCTAGCATACAGTCCTCCAAGTGCTTGTATTCAAACAAGGGTGAAAAATGTTCTATTAAAATCAAATTTGAAAAACCTCCAACATATCCAAAACAGCTGATTTTCCTTAATGAATAATACAAATCCTTTAATTACAGGAATTATTAAGTTAAATGTACTGTAATAGACATCATAATAATGACCTGTTTTACATATTTCTAGTGAAATATAATCCCGAAACTGGTTCAGCTTGCTAGAATAATGAGAATACTAACTGCGGTCCCATCATCGGCACATGAAATCTTCTAAAGAAATGGACAAGCTATCCTAAACATGTAACATGGGTTACATACATCATGTTTTTAAAAAACAATCAAATTAATTGATATTCCTTTTTATAAAATATCCTTTTTTTAATAAAATTAGGTTAAATATTATCGATACCTATCATGGTCCTATTTTTACTTGATAAAACTATCTATAATCAAGCATGTAGTCTTTAGCATGAATAAAATTACTGTCTTAACATGTACATCCTTTCATTTGTTGCATGAATAATTATAAGTGCTATCTGGCTATATCATCGCAATGATCCCCCAAATAAAATAAAATTTTCGAAATGGGAAATTTTGTAAAGTTTAATTTTTATTTTCAATCATTGAACATTTCTACTTCCTTGTAACATTGTATGGATAAATCATTGATATGTGAAATTTACCCTTAATATTATCACTAATTAGATAAGCTAATTCATACGTTGTGTCCCCAAATTTCCTAACTATTCTAAATCATATTTGAAAATATTTAAATATTTCTTTAACGAAGCGTTCTAAATTCACTTTTGAAAACGCATTCTTGTTACATACAATATTTAATGCAACATCCACATTCTGTGGACTTTCAAACGCGATACCTATCGTAGCCTATTGATTATTTTTAATATGTCGTAAACTCATGAAATTTTCCAATAGATGATCTATATCATTGCAATACAATTTAATTCTGGTAGAATA
Source organism: Agrypnus murinus (assembly GCA_929113105.1). Lineage (NCBI taxonomy): Eukaryota > Metazoa > Arthropoda > Insecta > Coleoptera > Elateridae > Agrypnus > Agrypnus murinus. The sequence goes on along the minus strand of OV816028.1, from coordinate 23,751,482 downwards.
ATGCAGTTTGATAAGCAATTTTTAATCCTACCACAAAAAGTAGCCTGTAAAAATATCACAATCGCGAAATTAAGTTAAAAGCTAATATTATTTGACTATTTAATTATTTTTAACTTTCATTTTTTTTCTGGGGCAAATTTGGTAGATAATTGTGAAATCCACCCATATAATACCCTTTTCTGATTCAGATGTAGCGTAATTTAATACTTTCTTGCATTTATATGTGCATTATCCTTTTTCCGTGGAGCACTTCTAGTGCCACCAACGTACTGTGGGGCGAGCCTTAACAAAAACCGCGCAATGAGGTAAAAATCCAATTTGAATATAAAACATACTGGCGTTTTATTACAAAATGTTCAGGGCATCTAGAACCCAGTGGCGTGTGGTCCATGGAAGCAATGGAAGCAATGCTTGCCTTGAGAATTTATTAAAAATAAAAACCATACTAACAAAAATACTTTTGTAAAATTATGATTATCGTTTATTTAAATTGAAATATTTATCAAATTAAAGCTCAATATCAACTCTGTACAGCAAAAAGTATAATTATTTAGAGTACTATTTTAATTTAGGCTCATTAAACTTGCACGGAAAGGTAATACCGATTCAAAAGCGATACATACACTTAATATAAGCACTGATTACAAATGCTCTTCTCTTAACCTTGGCGTGAATCAGCGAGCGCTGGGTGTTATAATAGACGGATGCTGTTTGGCTGGTTAACATTGTTTGGTCGTAATTTTTATTGTGCTTCGTTCCCAAATGTTTATTTATTATAATTTGGTTATTTGTTCGATTTAGTGTTACTTAAGTAATATAAATCTGCGAATGAGACTGTATTTTGTCGCATTTTATTATTTTAATTTATAAGTTGTATTTTTTTAAAGACAAATAGTTCTATTTAGTTTGCCTATATGCAAATTTAAAATTGCATTATCGTCACGACTGCAAATTCAACTGCTTCGGTGAAAGGTTCGAGTACCTTCGATATAGCCGAATCGGGACGATTTTTTGTTCAGTTTGTAAATTATTAATAAGGAATTTTTCGCATACAGTTTTGGAGAGAAATTACAAATTATTAAGAAAGGCAGATCAAAACCAGATCTTTCAAATTTAACAACAAAGATTAAAACCTGTACCGGTATTTTGCTAAGAAAGATCGGAAAATTGATACGTAGTAGTAGTTTTTTTTAAATAAAGAATGATAGTCGACCAATTCCATAAGTATAAAGTGTAAAAGTGCTTCTTTGAAAAACTTTTAAGCTTAATAATTATAACACTGTTTTTTATTGTACCTAGCAGGGGCGGATCCAGAGAAGTATTTTGAGGGGGAAATCTTTGGAAAAAATAATTGTTTTAATAAATAATAATTAAACAAACATTATTTGTTTCTATTCTATGTAAACTTATTTCTAAATTGGGGGGGGGGGATTATTCCGTCCCCGTTAATCCGCGCCTGTACCTAGGTGTATTATAATTAAAATCGTGGTTGCTTCCCTAGCCTAAATTCTCACTGCATGCCACTGCTAGAACCGGTGGCAAAATTTAAAAATCTTTGTTATTGTTAAAAATGTTGACGCTTAAAGTTGTCACTACTTTGAACTAATAATTTCTCGACATTTTTAGGCTGAGATTTAAAATTAAATTACTTTTGTTGTATAGAACTTATTGAAACCAAAATTAAGAAGGAAAAAGAGACATAGTATTTGTAGCTACACAACTTAAAAAAACATGAAAATGTGTATTTTAAAAAATCCTAAATTGTAAGAGCGTTTGTTTTGCTAAAATTCAAATTTTGCTGGAGTTATAAAAAAACGCCCGCATATGCCCGCTTTTAAATTTATGTCGATGAAAGGGCCAAAGCTTCCTGGTTATTTTCATACAAAAACCAAATCCAACTCGATCCAACTTAAAAAGTTAAAGGCCGTTACTGTAGGCACTACAAGAAATATTTACCGGTGTTATTTGTATTACTCCACGTATAGTTGTTGATGATGCAACATTGTGTTTTTGCACCTTATATCGCAACTGGGTCAATCCATCTGAAGTGGTCCAGAAAATAATAAATTGGTCGCTCGACTATTTCAAAAACGGGTAATATTTTTTGTGTTATCACCCCTAAGTATTGATAGTTTGAAACCTGTTATTTTATTTTTATTCCTTTTGATTAAAATATGGTAGCCATATTTGTTTCGTGGTGCACGAGGTTTTTTGCGTTTTTTGATGCAAACGTAAATCTTGATATCTCAATAATGGTTGGTCCTAAAGGCCTGTGGTAAAAACCATTGTACTGCTTACATGTCAAACTACATTTTGTAGATGAGGCATAATTTTCGTAGGATGCTTATTTGTTGTAGTAATTTAACCCTGAAGTTTAATAACGTTTTTGCAAAATTTCCACTTTGTAGGGGGCCATATTTCCAGATAAAGGTGAAGTCTTAGGGCTGATTTTTCTGTTAATGGTACACACTTAGGGGTAGTTTATGTATAAAATATTTCAAATCTAAAACTTTACTATTTTGGTATTTATGGGCTTTTGAAGTTCTCGTTTTTTCTATTTTTTGTCAATTTTGGCCCTAAATATCTCCCATGGGCACGGATGAATTTACGAATTTTTGATGAATTTTTATATTACGTGAGAATGAAGTACTATATGATGGCAAACTGTGGTAAAAATTTCAACATTGATATTAGCCTGAGAACAGAGTTATGCTCATTTGAAAACTGTAAATAAATTTTGTAAATAACCATAAAACTCATGTTACTGTCATTATTAAACCATGCATTTTCAATACATTACCATCTGCATTAGTATCGATGAGTAAATTTATTTTATGCTAGTGCTAATATTATTTTGAGTGATAATTATTAGATTATGACTATAATATAATCATATGCCATTTGTAAAAATTCTTGCAGTTATAACTAAAGCAATTAATAGAATACATATTTATATGTACTTTTTCCTTGTATTTTCTTCCCTGGTCGATTTTTCTATGAATCTATGTAAATGTAAATGACAGTTTACGAGGGTGGTCCCAGAAGTACCCGACCCAACAAAGAAAACAAAAAAATTTTGGAAAAAGATTTATTTATTTTTCAACGTAATCTCCTTTCAGCTCTATACACTTTTCCCAGCGGTGTTCAAAAAGTTCGATACCCTTTTTATAATAAGAACTGTCTTGCTCCTCAAAATAGCCATTAACTGCTGACATCACTTCTTCATCGTTGGAAAATCTTTGACCACTGAGCCATTTAAGTTTGGGAACAGAAAATAATCCGAGGGGGCTAAATCTGGCGAATATGGTGCATGAGGTAGCAATTCAAACTTTAATTGATTAATTTTGGCCATTGCAATAACGGATTTGTGAGCTGACGCGTTGTTGTGACGAAACAACACTTTCTTTTTAGCCAAATGCGGCCGTTTTTGCTTGATTTCTTGATTTTGGTATTTATGTGCTGTTGAAGTTCTGGTTTTTTCTATTTTTGGTCAACTTTGGCCCTAAATATCTCCGATGGGCACGGATGGATATTTTTTTATATTACGTGAGAATGAAGTACTATATGATGGCAAACTGTGGTAAAAATCTCAACATTGATATTAGCCTGAGAACAGAGTTATGCTCATTTGAAAACTGTAAATAAATTTTGTAAATAACCATAAAACTCTGTCATTATTAAACCATGTATTTTCAATATACAGGGTCGCTGAGATGTATGGAAACGGTCGATTATCTTCTAAAGTAAGATAGCTAGCGAAAAATGTTAAATACAAAAGTTTAAGAGTTTTTTAAGATCTATTACAATAAAGACAAGTAGTATACAGGATTAGTCAAAAAGTCATGACGAAACAAAGTTGCTTTTTTTAATGGAACACCCTTTATATTATTCCACATTTCAAATTATCTCGAAATTCTAAACAAAATTGTATAGCACATCAATATACCTAAACTTAACCATTTTCAAGATATCGAAATTTGAAAATCATTTTTTACTACCTTTAAATTTATTAAAGAAAAAGCCCGAAATGATGGATATTTATTATGAAAATTACACAAGGTGATATGGTGATATGGATTCATATCCATATCACCATAAAAATGCATGACACGAAAAACTGTATTTTTTAATTAATGTCCTGGATATTTTACATTTTATGAAAATAGTAGTAAAGCCAGAAAAAAAAGAGAAAACAAATATTTTCTTTGGAATTCTAGTTTATAAGGTGCTCAAAGTGTTCACCATTTACTTCCTGACAGTAGAGTCACTGCATCTAGTTACCTAGGCCAGCTGGTCGACTATTGTACCGCAAATCGGCGCCATATTGGGGCAAACAAAGCACGAAATTGTTAATTATTTGGTCTGTATTGAATTTAATCAAATCCACGTTTACTTTAAAAGGTTTTTCTTATTCTGAAAGATCAAACCTCTAATATGTCGAATACGTAAAACGTGGTTTTAATTTGCACATTATTAAAAATCACCCTTCTCTGCCCCAATATGGCGGCGGTTTGCGTTACTCTGATCGACCAGCTGGCCTCGGTGACTAGATGCAGTGACTCTACCTGACAGTAATGAATTCGCTGAACATAATTTTTGTAGTGATTTTAAAAGAGCATTGGAAGGAATATTGGAAATTTCTTGCCTTATCCTTTCTTCCAACTCTTCGATATTTTGCGGCTTATTTTTGTAGATTAGATTTTCTATTTGACCCCGCAGAGAAAAGTCAAGCGGGGTCATATCGGGAGACCTAGCAGGCCATTCAAGTGCCCCGCCCTACGTCCAATCAATTTTTCAGGAAAAATTTCATTTAGATATGCAGGTACCGCAAATCCAAAATGCGGAGGAACCCCATCTGGTTGAAACCATATTTGTTCTGCCGGTAAATCGGGATTGTTATTGTTCGGGAATAATCGTCTAAGCTTTGGAAAAATATGCATATCTCGCAAAAGTAATAAATATCGTTCAGCAGTCAGACTTTCGTTTATAAAATAGGGTCCTATGACGTGTCCACCCATAATGCCACAACAAACATTTACTTTTTGTGATCGTTGTGTGTGAACTTCATCCATCCAATGTGGATTTTGGTCTGACCAATACCTACAGTTATGTCGGTTTACGTGCCCGTTTAAACAAAATGTACCTTCGTCAGAAAATAATATGTGCGTGACAAAGTTGACATTTTGATTTAATTTATCCATAATAACTTCGCAGAACTCGATTCTACTATCAAAATCGTCTTCACTTAATTCTTGTAACAAATGCACTTTATATGGACGGAATTTTTCCAGTTTGCAAATTTTTGAATAGTCATGTTATGATTTAAAGCCCTCTATTGTGTCGAATTTATTGGATTTTCCACCACATCTAACATGACATTCAAAGAAGTTTCTTCATTTGTAACGCTTACTGGTCTTCCACTAGCATCGTATTGTTCATATAAGTATAGTTGTTTAATTAGAAGTATTATAATACCATAAATATTTAAATATCACCTCTTCCAACTGTAGCCAACATCTTGACAGATTAAACTGAAAGCCTCCGTAGGACTAACTGTAATGATACACGGTTTACATGTGCGTAATTTATTACATAAAGTAAAAGATGGGTGTACTAAAAATCATAAAAATAAATTTAGTTATTATTCCAGACGTATGCACCTTTTTTGCTTTCTCTTCGTTAAGATATTGAGTTATTGCATTCCCTTCATATTTATGGTTATTTGGGAATTTTTCTCGAAAAGCTCCAAAAGAAACAATAAAGTTACCGCAATTCTAATAATAAAAGGTTTTAAACAGTTTTATTTAAAAACGCAAATCTTTATGGTATTTTAATTCTTCTTAGTTCCAGGAGTATGTTTTTGCTGTTTTAAAATACTTCTAATTTTTTTTAATTAGTATTTCTGTAGACATTATAATGCTAATAAGTAATAATATTTATTTCGTTAGATAATCAACACAATGTAACGATTCTTTATTTACTGTAATTCCAGCAAATGTAAAAACGCTCATCAACCCTGTAGACAGTGGGGCTAATAGCCAGGTTGATAATGAGTTGGGCCTTTCAGATTTCGTGAATTAGTAAACTGTCATATAATTTACATAGATTCATAGGAAAATCGACCAGGGAAGAAAATACAAGGAAAAAGTACATATAAATATGTATTCTATTAATTGCTTTAGTTATAACTGCAAGAATTTTTACAAATGGCATATGATTATATTATAGTCATAATCTAATAATTATCACTCAAAACAATATTAGCACTAGAATAAAATAAATTTACTCATCGATACTAATGCAGATGGTAATGTACGTTTACATCCAAAAACGCAAAAAACCTCGTGCACCATGAAACAAATTTGGCTACCATATTTTAATCAAAAGGAATAAAAATAAAATAACAATGGTTTTGAACTGCCAATACTTAGGGGTGACAACATGCAAAAAATTATCGTTTTCTGAAATGGTCGAGCGACCAGTGCTGGACCACTTCATATGGATTGACCCAACTGTTAGAAACAACTAAATACCACCCCTTAAGAAGTTTGCTTTATTTAAGTTTTATTATGATCCTTACATCCGCAGAATGGGGTTTTCTAATAACTGCAATAAAAATGTAACAAAGTTGAAAGCATCATAACAAACAGCATGATTGAAACCTTTTAGTAAAATGTAGACTATTTATGAATGAAATGTTGACAATTATTGTAAAAAGTTACAAGTTCTGTTATTTCTTAAGGGATAGTAATGTTGTGTTCTTCCAGAAAGGGAAACAAGGAACTGATGATGTTAAATGTTTAATTTAATTATTAATACTAAAATTGTTACACGTTGTCTTTTTTAACTATAATTAATTTCGTACTTAGTTATATAGTATGATGTTTCTTCGATGAATCTACTTCTTGTACTGTCTGAATAACAAACTGCGTTCCATAAGGAAACTTACTATCAATTACTCATTAAAATAAAATGTTCCAAAGGGAAATTAACGACAACAACATGATTCACTTTGAACTTAAATATTTACGTCCAATGTAGCATTTAATTTAATATATTTTTGAAGGGAAAGTTTAGTTTAATGAGTTACTAATAAGTAACTAATGATAGTAGTTATTTCTGAATTATGGTAAACAAAGAAAATGAGATATGAATAACGTTGCTTACAATTTTATAATAAAATCTAACGATTAACAAGCTGTAATTAAGAATCACCTTAAAATATGATTATAATAAAAAAGGATGTATCTAACAGTAATTCCTATAAAAAATACAGACTTAAAAATATTTGCTAAGTTCTTTCTTAAATATTCAAATCTTTTATTGTAATATAAAATTCATGGCGAAGTGATTGAAAATTGAATTATGTACTACCTTGAAAAACACATGTCGCCCGTATTAATTTTAGAACGTCTTCTCATATACTTCTAAAAAGATTACATTAGAGATATTATAGAATACCTTTGCTGGAATAACATAAATCCTCTCACTTTTTCTAATAAGCTGCATGTATAATGAAGAAAATAGATAAACTTCCCCTAACTAATATGAAGCATAACGCCATAAACTATCAATTGCACTTAATAAATAATGCTCTAACATTGTTATATCAATTCCTATAACTTAAAAAGTACATATGAATAACAAAAATCGGTAAAAATTATTTATTTTACTTCATTATATCTTTCGCCCCACAGTGCAACTGCGAGACATATAGCTAGGCACAAATATTGTATATACTATAGAGGACGTTGTAACGGATTAAATGAGTATACGGTCAGTAAGATTTATATGTCTAACAGTTCGAATCTTGTGCATTACATTATCCTTGAAGTTCTATAGCATATCGCATCCTGTTTTAAGAAAGAATTTACCCTTTTGTTGTTCATAGACGACCGTAGTTATATTGTAACCTGCAATAATAAATTTCAGAAACTTAAACCTCACCAGCTGCTACCCAAGGTGCTGCACTATATACCAAGTATACTTAGTTTTTCCTATTTGTTCATGAAAAATTGGCTTAGGATTCTAGAAAAAATTTATAAAGTCCTTTAGTAGGACCCCATGGAAAATTTTTTGAATAAATACATAAGTATTTTCTATTTTGCATAGTTTAGATTTCTTCTTTTTCTTTGTATTCTAGATATTTTCGTTTTTATAAATGACAGTGCTTTTTTGTTTAAAAAATGAGATTTAGCACATTTCCCAAAGCAAGGCTTTTTCTTCTTAATTTAAAGAGACAGCACAAATTCTTGCGATGTTTAATTTTATAATTAGGTTAAAACAAAAACAAATGGTAATTACAGTGCGTAATAATAAATGTGATATCAATTTACTTAACAAGTTTAAACAATAAAATATCATTAAGTTAAGGAATGTACAAGTTACAGAGCACTCATACAATTAAAAGACTTGTATGAAACGCCTCTTGGCTTCCAGCCAATTGGCCTAATGTTCTTTGACGCTCTACAAGAAAATTACCGCAAGTGGGTGGAAATATATATTCTTGCAGCATTTTGCTTGTCATATATTTTTTAATTTGCGCAAAAATAATTCAGTCGTTTCAAGCTTAGTCGCTGTGAGCGTTTATTAATATTTCGCATGACACGAGATTTCAGAATTTAGGGTTATACTTGTAAGCCGTGGTTTTTTATGGGCCTGCTTTTAAATATTGAAAAAGTAATAGGGCAAACTTCTCCATTACTCACTTTTATATTTGTCTCCAAACGTAAATAAAGCGCAGCAGTGTTCGTCTCGCTCGCCGAAACGAAAACATCAAACTGAAAATAATACCTGTAAAAAAATACTACCGGCTGTGTCTTTGGAAACAAACACGAAAGAAAAAAATAAGCTACATACTCTGTGGAAAGCAGTCAGACTTGGAGTGTAGGTCGTGCCAAATCTTAGAATAAGTGGCGACGAACGAGTCTTTCATTTATATTCAGACTGAATCTGCCACATTTTAATTAAGATACATAAATCGCAACCTTTCCCTTTTCGTATTATAAAATTAAAATAAAAGGAAAATTTTATTTTAAATGCCGTTTTACTGTTGCGAGTTAAGTGCATTTCCCATTAAATTCTGCCTTGGAAAATTTAAATGATGTCACGCATTGCGGAACAAAAAGCTAAACGAATCGAAACGTTTCTTAAGTTAAATTTTCCCCTGCTAACGAAATAATGTAATAGAAACGAAATTACTGAATTTTCTGTTAGAAGCTCCTTAATTCTCGATTTAGTTGAAAATTCCCGAAACTTTTCCCGCTAGGTGTATTACTTTGTTTAAACGTCGTTACTCGACACAAAACCCTGTTTTGATATATGTTCAATTGCTGCGACATTAGCGAACGTCAGTCTCAGATAAACACACCTAAATATAAATTAGTGTTGAAGTGACACTTAAATAAATTAATTTAAGTAACTAAGAAACAATATATCACAGCTTACATTTAATTTGTATCACAAATTTTGCAAATCAGGTTGCATTTCGTCAGTGGTGTAATTAGGAGTTTTTGGCCCATTTCGGAAACTTCCGTTTATGCCCCCTCCCCAGACACTCTTTTTAGGTAAATCTATGTATAACATTTATGTAAATATTCATTTAATTGTTTAAAAAATTATGTAACTTTACTTGATGTTTCTTATTCGTACAGTATACCTTTTACGAACGTCAAATAGGTTTGTTTTGTAATCATAAGGGTTACCTATAAGACTTTAAAGATACGTAGATAATAGTTGATTAAACGTTAAAATTATATTTAAAGAAATTTTGCGAAATAAATCGTTTAAATCTTAGCATTGATTTGGTGATGTAAGGAACTCAGAGGTTTTTGTTTTCAAGATAGGATCTGATCTGGTTTAATTTTACTGATATTGAATTAAATATTTAATTATGTTTTGTGAAAAAGTTATTTCTATTAGAGACAAAATTACAATGCGGAATTTTATGAACAATAGAGTCAAGTGGGGTAAGTATGCAAAAAAATATTCAACTTTCGATATTTGGGATACTTAAACACACACAATATCAGATTTTACTACAACATGCAGTTGTATGCGATCGTCTTGATTATGCATATTTCTTGTAAAAATTTAGTAGCAAAAAATAAACATAGTTTCATTTTTAACCATGATTCTAGGAACAAATAAAACAGAATTGGGAAAATGCGAAACAAGCTAGTAATTCTTATACTATTCACAACATTGACATTTGCATGCCAAATATCAAACAAGCAGGAAAGACTGTATAGTAAACATGTACCGCATGTCGTATACAAAAGTACAAAATAAAAAAGACCCATTTGAAAGATTTCATAAAAATTCATTCAGGTCGAAAAGTGATTCCAAAGTATAAAGGAAATAAAAACTACAATAATAATCTAAAACTACAGTCCATAATTTAAACCAATAATTAATTTCTACTACAAACATTACATTAGTAACACCAAATTCGGCAATAATATGAAAAACGAGTATAACATTTTATTTAAAAATATAATGTCAAATGCAACATACTGTAATGAACGGGAAGACCCCTAGATGCTGGCGATGAAATCAAACCTTGAGAAATCTCGGCGCATCTAGAGCCTACTAGAGGTGGCAACACACAATACACACCAGTATCATGCACCCGTGAGAATACTCCAGCACGTTGTGGAATCTTTTATATGGGATATATAAACGCCACCGCGCAAGAAGGCGTATAATTGGACAATTAATTAAATATATGCAACTTGTAATAGTCTAGATAAATGTTAGAAACGAATAAATAAATAAATAAATAGCTTGTAAATAATTTAGTTTAAGTTCGGTAATACTTTAATAATTTTTGTTTGTAATTAGTTAAGAATTAATTAAATTAGTGTTAGTGTTAATATTTTTCTTATAATAAATAGTTAAAACAGCACCTTTAGTATTATTTAAAAAGAACGTTACAATACAAAGGGGGAAACAAAACCGTTACTTTAATAATTTAAAATGCAAGGTTGGTAACACTGACAGATTCAATAAACATTTTACATTTTACTCAGTCTGCACTTATTTGTGGAATTGGAAGAATTCCTAAAATTGTTCTGCGAACACCACAGAAATATCTTCTTTCACTAATTAATATCTACATTTATTACTGTTAAAACTTTTCAATTCCGTTACTTGAATGTCAGGTTTGTCTATTTTTGAAATGGTTTAAATATATTTGCATAAAAAGGCTTGCCACTTCCTCTTCTCACTTTAAATGATACTAAAATAAAGTATTAACTCCACTACATTTTCATTATTTACTATCGATTCACATTTTCTCACGCACTGTCTCACTTTTCCCTAAATGACGTTTTTTTTACTTTTTTTTTAATTTTTAATTACTATTTTAAAAAGAACTACTATCGAATGAAAATATTCTGACCCCTGAGTTTGAATGCGAATATCAAAAAAACTAACCGCTCAAATTAATTCAACCAGAAACAGTTAGATAATTTATTGTTGTATACATAGAAAGTTTTTAAAAGTATCTGATTTTAGTTTTCGAATTTTCGCGAATTATGTTTTGACGTAAAATGTGTTTTTAATAATTAATATTTCAATAACTACTCGACATAATTGATTGCACATCTATGTGCAAGTAGCTTATGTATGTGGAAATTTATAATTTGATATCTGTATTTATTATTTCTTAAGTTATTCTAGAAAATAGAGGGCAATGCATTTTGGTGTTCTGGTGCTTTAAACGAAATATTTTTTTTAAAAAAAAGATAGTATTTTTAATAAAACAACAAATACGTAAAGAAATCTAGAAAACATTCTCGAACTAATAAAAAAATAATTCTTTAAAAAATATTTTGAAATTTTCACAAATTATAATTAATAAATAATTCTTTACAGAATTATTTGTTAATTCCAACAACCAGAATGTATTACCCTCTATTTAATAGAATAGCTTGAGAAATAATAAGATATCAAATTATAAATATTTCTACTTACATACAACACTTATTAGCAACGTGCATACAAAATTACATTCAATTCTGTCGAGTAGTTATTGAAATATTAATTAATCACGACACGCTTTTCGTCAAAACTCCAAAAAACCGGACTTTTCGTAACATAATTCGCGAAAATTCAAAACCTAAAATTACATAATTTTACAAATTTATATTTCATACAAAAAAAGTGTCTAACTGTTTTGTTGGAATTAATTTGAGCGGTTAATTCTTTGTTATGCGCATTCACACTCATGGGCCAGAACGTTTGTATTCAATAGTAGTTGGTGAAGAAATAAAACGAAATGGACATTGCGGTCTGTGATACACTTGTTCTGAGCAAAATATATAAAGCTGAGACTATAATTTATATTTTTGTTACCGGGAGTTAAGTTATATAACAAAATTTAAAATTTAATTTACATACTGTTATCTATTTTACACATTTTATATATTTACAACTGTTTTATATTTTTATATTCTCTTCAATAAACTGCAAGTTAAATAATAGCACTTCCAGTTTTACAATAAATAAATTTATTAATTAATTACAGACTGTTTTACCCTAGTTTTTACGGGTTGTTGTGATATTAAACAATGTCTTATAAATGATTAAGTGATTTCATATAATTTTTCTAAAATAATGTATGGCATTTTTACATAAGGTATAATCTTTTTTGTAAAAAAACACTTTTTTAAAAAAAGGTTTTGTTTAAATGACATAATTATTGTGTAAATATGTATATAAGATGCCGATTTCTAGTTTATTAGGTCATTTTTGCTCAGATCTCTAAAGAGGTCAGTCTTAGTCATGTAGTCAAAAAAGATCGCTTATTGCAGACTGAAATTCAAATAGTAAAACTTATATTAACAACAAAAGTGTAAAGTATAGCAGTGACAATATAATGTAAAACTGCCTCGTAAATAATTTAGTTTATTATAATAAACGCGAATATATTATATTATAATGGTTTTATTAGAAATATGCATTCGTCGAGATAAAACTGTAAAATATAAAACACTCGCTGTAATTATAATGCAAGAGCATATTATATCATAATTTGAATAGTCTTTAACTACAACAAACAACAAGTTCGTAATCTTTTATGAATTTGGATTCATTACAATCCTGTCTGCTGTTAGAAACGAATTTAGGATATTTTTCGATCGATCTTTGTGCCGTATGATTTGAAAATAAACTTCTAACACAAAAAGCAAACAATAATTAAGTAGTGCTCGATAGATTTTCTAATAATACCATTAGACCGAAGAATTAGAAGTTTTTAGCTATAAGAGTTGTAAATATATCTGCCAAGGCCGCACTCTGCAACCACATTCAGAATGAAATCTAAAACAGTATGCAAGCTTAGAACTAAAAATAAGTAATGGTTGCAAAAGTACCTTATAGAAGAGTATAACCCATAAAATTAGTGTGAACGCCACTTCATACGCTTGAAGTATGATTGCGGAATCAGCTTCATCGATAGGCGTTAAATCGATTTACGAAGTGATACTAATGTCTGCAAAAGTATGACTTCGTCACGTACAAATAGCAGCTACAGAATTGCAAATTCAGCACACTATAAATACTTTAAATATAATATAATACTTTCTAAACCGGTTCGCCACAGTCTCCAATCATCACAGAGCTGTTCAAATCCGAAACTTATTAAAGATGGTACTGCGGCATATCTAATAGTTCTATAAACATGTTCTTTTTATTATTTATATATTGCTTATTTTGAACCTTAATTTTGTAATACATTTATCCTGCATGCCCCATTACAATATTGTAATACTACATGCATTTTCATAACTTATAAATAATTTTTTTTTACATTTTACCACTTAACTTATAAAGTTGATTAATAGTTAACAGTAAGACCCTCTTGGAACTACATATTTGAAAATATGTTTAAACAAAAATAAGTTCAGATATCTCAAGAACATACTTTGACAGATGTGTTTGTACCTTAATTTTATTGACATTGAAACCTTTCAAACTTCATACTTTATTATATATTTCTATCGAGATGGGTTAAAATATTAAAACCATGTAGGTATCGTCCATAGAGGTAGGGAATCATTGGTTTACAGAATAATACTTATATACCTCAAATCCTCAAGAGGTCACTGCCAAAATAAACCTTGAATTCTAAACCCGTATATCAATATTAATAAGTAGATGTTGGAAAGCGCTTTAGATATTAAAATATTGTATTTGGAACGAATGTACTTGTTGCTCCTTGCAGTAGTCGTTTTTAGTAAGACTTTGTATTAAGGTATTTGGTATTATTTGGCATAACTATGAAGCTATCTTTATCCTTCTGAAGTTCTGACTCTTTAGTTTGTCAATCATTTAGCTATTGATACGATAAGAACTATACTTTTTAATTAAAAAATGGCTATTTTTAGACTAGATCTTTTTAAACACAAGTGAGAGATTAAATTTGCATTATAAAATAATAGCAACAGCTGGAGAAAGACGCAGTTCTCCACAAAATTTAAAATGAAAAAGTTTTTTTTTTGTTACTTAAATACCGATTGATGATGATATGATGATGGTGTTGATGGTATGAATTAAATGAATAATAGTTAAACATGTTTAAGAACTACTTTTACGTTTTATAAATAAGAAAATAGCGGCCTTAATAATCGATAAACTAGAAACTTGGCTGAGTTGAAGTTAAATTATAGCAAAGTTTAAACAACTAATAAGACCAGTCTAACTATAAAGTCATTTTAATTATAAATACGCAGGTAATGGGTCAAAAGTAAAAATTGCTAAAATGCCAAATTTATAATTAATAATTAATGTCTAGTTACAGCTGGTGTAATACGCTTACAAGGTAGTTTTTTTAGAGTACTATTTAGTTATAACATTCAAGGATTTATCTAGAGTCCAGTGTGACACAGCAAATCTTGTAAATCTAAGTATCGAGAGTGTTTGGCATTTCCTCGTGCTACTTAGTGTCTCTACGGACTTATTCTTAAATTTATGGGACAGTGGCCACTGTAGACAATTTTGATTTAAAAATAAAACATGTTGTATGGACTTTCCAATACTTTTCCGAAAGGTACTTACGTTAAATGCTGCTGTAAGTAAAGAGGAGAAGTTGTACCTTAAGTACATAAATGTGCGGAAACTTTGAATACTTTAGAACTCTTTTTGCAACAGTATTTATGATTTTGAAAAGAACTTATTTTTTAAATGTCATTTGATGCATCTCTGATGTTGGGTCTACTGGTAGTTGTGGCTTCAAAAATTTGTTTAAGTTTTTATTATTTGTAAATACACTATACAGGGTGTTTTGAAAAAGATGCCTTTCCCGTTAAAGGGCAATAGAGAAACATGTGTAGAGTAACATCTTACTAACAATTTCCTGAAATGCCCCTTTGAAATGACAACCCCCCCTTATAAAAATAATAGGCACGACACTGCAACATAGTAGATAAAATGTATGAAAAGAGAATTGTGTCTACTAGTACATACTTTTAAAGGTCGTGGACAAAAGAACGATAAACCAACCCAAGCAGGTAGCGGGATAAATATATAAATTCTTCGAAAAGTAATCAACACCAAATAGCAGTACGTGGTTTTAAAACGTTTTTAACTAAATATAATAACACTCATTTTGAACATCTGTAATAACTGTTACTGACTCAGATCTTTGAGATAAGTAACTGCAGTATGCAGTTTATCGTCAACTTTTTTTGTGTTAGGTGGTGGTAAACTTGAGTTTCGATTAATACACGTTTTAAATTAATAACTTGCATTAGGTAGTGTTAAGTGTTTGTTTTAGTGATATGTAAGATAATTAGCCAGGTAAATCAAAAGCCGATAATCCAATCTTTATTGTTTAATATAAAAATGTATGAATACATGAACCGAATTCGACCAGTGTTAACTAATAACTAAAACTTCCCTTTCTTTTAATAATCGTCTTGCCGTTACATGGCAGACGTTCAGCATCATTAAGCATTTACGACCTTTAAAAGTTATGTATAAAATCAGAACGTTTCACATGTTTTACAGAAAAATATCCTATTACAATATAGGTTCATAATAACGAACCGGCAAGACCAAACATTAGTAAGCGTGAATTAAAAATAACCAATGGTAGAAATATAAAAGGCTTATTCATTCTCGTATCCCTACAGATAAGTAGTTTATTTAAGTGTATTTAGTTACTGTTTAAATTATGGCAGAACCAAACACGCCTGCTGAATGAACGTACCGCGAGTGCAATTTTGCCAATGGCTATTGGAACGCAAACAGGAAAATCCCCAGTTTGCACAAAATGTTTTACTCGTAAACGGTAAGTTTTACTCATGTTGTTAAAATGACATTCGTAAAATGAAAAACAGGCAATGTTTCCATCACAATTATGTCAACAAACGTATGTTACATTTTATTTACCGACTTTAATAAATGATCAAGTCATCAAGGTAGTGAGTCACTCGGCAACCGCTGCTGAAATTCAATTCTGTTGTTTCTGTAAATTGATACGTACGTAGCGGAGGTCAGTTATTAATTTAGTAGTTGCAGATGTGAGATCATTGTTTGCTTTATCAGTAATTCAGGGTCGAAATCTTACGAACAATCCATAGTCGACTCGTGACTTGTAAAAAAAACGGAAAATTCCGAAATTTCTTTTTTATTTTTTATTTTTATTTTATGAGTTTTGGGGTCTCTATATGGTCACCTTTCACCCCCTTAAAGCATTGCATATTTATCCGGAACACCCTGTATACGTAGAAAGTCACGCCAATTGCCAATGTTATTGAACTATACACAAATTCTTCAAAATAATTTATTAAGCTATTGAAATTCAGGAGTCATCGGTTAATGATCCAATTTCTTTTATGCATAGTAGATTATTAATATTGTTTATTGTTTACACCCTTACTCTGTGGAACTCCATTATCATGAAATAAATAAAGATTAGTAAAAGTTTCACAGTTTCATTAAAATACAACCTGACAATATTGTTTCGACAGCTATGCTGTCATTATCAAAGGTAATATAATTATAAACAAACACGTCGCTAAGGTAGATACAAAAATATTTTTGTATCTCGATCACTTTTTAAACTGTTTAAAATCCGTTAAACCCATTACCTGATTCATAACATTGTATGTTTATTTATTTTGTTTTGTTGTGGATTTAATAAGATTTATTTACAGTTTTATTTATTTAGTAAAGAAACCTGTAAGTGTATGTATATTCATAGTATCCATACAGCCGCACCAAAACTGTGGGAATTTATAAATATATTTTTCTGTAGATCGGTTCTTCGTTACTTGCGGCTTGGGGTTTTAATATTTTTTTGAACGGAGTGGCGCTTGTTTTATTGCCGCTTTGTTATCTGAACCAGCCGTTCTACCGAGAACTTCCGGCAAGATTAATTTAGGCATATTTATTTAGCCAAGCTTATACTTCAAAGCCACCTAGATTTTGGTGGCTTTAGATTTTAGCCCCTTACAGTTTTTCGGTTATAAATTGCCAAATACTACTTACATAAAACTATTCTTATCAATATTATTATTTATAACTGCAATTTGTCCTGTATCTTTAAAACCGTACAAGTTGTGCACCTTAGAAACCAAAACCAGAGAATATATTTAAAAAATCGCCATTTTCTTTGCATGTGGGCTCCTAAAGTTAGTAATTGGGCCAATCAAATGTTCAATGACACTTACGTTAAATATATTCAATTGCATTAAGTGTGTTATATACACTTAATAGTACACTCCAACGAAATGGTATAATGTTTATGCCTGCTTGTAGAAATGGAATTTAAAAGTAACTTTAAAAAACAGTTCTTAGCAGTTATTTCTCTTATACGTAGGTACCATGCAGACTGACATTACTTTATACTTAGTACTGGACTGTGTTGGATTTTTTAGATCTGAACATGTTGGTATGTGTTAAAGCATTTCCTAAGGAAACTTTAGAACCTATGAGTGTTTTACAGGAGCTGGATCTTTAGTTATTTTCTTTTATTTCGATGATTTACTTATCGATATTTATTAAAACACTTATTAATATACAGTACAACGGTCATTAAATGAAGCAGTCAAAAACATGTATAAGGCAGTTAGTTACAATCATTTAGTCATAACTTGATACTATGCACCATTGTTAAATCTAATATACACAAAAGTATATACTACATTAAAGGTGTAAAAGAATTCAAGGCTTTTAAATTCCCATCTGCATTAGCTTATGACCACGGTCCCCCTTTGGTGACTACGGATTGAGTTACGACCAATTAGCGCGTCAGTTGCATTTGTAAGAGCTACCAGTACTCACTGGTAGCAGCGAGGTTGCCTATCAACCCTCTACTAGCTCTCCAGGCTAGTGTCGAAGCTATTAACGTGCTCACCCGTCGGGGTGCGTCTCTGAGGGAGTCCCATCATCCCTAGTACAGCTTGCGGCTGTCACTGCCCGGACGAGTCCAACCTCAAGTGTGTCTGGGATTTGGAAACTGGGTCTGCCTAGAATAAAAATGAATTTAGCCACCCCACCATACAAGAATTAGACTTCGTGAGTCTTTTTTCGAGTACCAAACGTACTCGCAATATGTCAGTATGTCGCTAAAAAAAACGAAAAACCTGAAATGCACAAAACGTCATCAGAAAAATCCAAAACTAGAAAAATGATCTAATGTGGGATGTAGTTAGGAATGTACATTCATATATGTATACTGGATATTGAAAATCATAACAAACCTTCAATAAGACAACACTCTTAACATCGAGACTCCAATCATGTAAATATTATATTAGAGATTCTGTATAAATATCAAGAAAAGTTATACTGAAAAAACAAAACCCAGAAAGAACGTCTATAGTAATATACCATGTTGGAAAGGTTGAAGAATTTGCCAAACGACCTACGAATTTCCTGCGAAAATCTCGAAATATTTCATTAGGTCAGTGTTTCTCTTCCAGACTACCATGCGACCAAGCATTTCGATGACGTTGCCGTATTTCAGTATTACGTCGAATGTTGTAAGACCCAATTTCATCTTCAATAGTCCATTTCAAGAGCAAGTATCTTTTTCTATAGTTTCCTCCCATATGCATGGTAGGAATAAAACCTCCAAGACAGTAAGTTTAGAATCTGACTTTTTTTAGCTACAATTTCTACGTGTATTTTTACACATTTATACACAATAAATATACATCGTATATATTTCTATGGTTCTAATACAAGATTAAACCCTGTGCATATGCATTTTCAATTTATGTAATTAAATTTAAATTTTGTTTCCAAGTAATTACATTTTGTAGTCGTAAGTAACCCACTTCATGTTTGAGTTACACCAAAACTCACTTGTTTTATCAACAGTCCTTTTCTTGAAATAGAGCCAAGGGAAATTAATTTACTACAAAAAGGCAGCTATACAGAATTTAGTTCAATCCTATTTGACACAATATTTTTGTACTTAATTTAAGAATAAAACAATTTTGAATAAATGTTCGTTAATGATTTCTGTTTCTCTTAAATGATCACTTCGGCATGAGGATTATGAAAATATAACTAGCAGTACCAGCAAGTTGGGAGGAAATTTTCCTAGTTAAAATATTTACTAAGCCAAAAGGCAAATTCTCCTCTTAGTTTAAGGATAAAGGATTATAGAGCGCTACCCGAGACCTCTTTTAATCCCAAGGTTAATTTAATTTTTTAAATAACGTTTAATTAAGAATAGGAATAGGTGATTTTCAAACCCCTTGTAGAACACGGCTTATTTATTTAAAATAACCTTTTTTGTGATAGGTATACATAGAACTGGAAAGGTGTTTTTGAAACATTTAAGTGGCTTGAGTGATAAGAAAAGTTATGGACATATATTGCAGTTTATATAGTTTAGAATAAAATTAACTTACTGATCATTGACGATTATCCTCATAAGATAATGCGTCCTTCTAAGTATTAGTAGGTTATGACCTATTATATTATATTATATTACTTACATTAAGGAAACAGATTGGTTCTTCTTTTTATTTTTATTTTTTACGTATTTTTGAGAAGTGAATCCAACACACAAGCTTTGCTTAGGTTGGCTTCACTATCTCTTACAATTAGAAATTTTTTTCTTTTTTCTTTTCTTCTTTTTTTCTTTTCTTTTTTCTCTCTTATTGTTTTAAGATTTTTTCATATGTTATGTTTATCATATACATATACATTTAAATTAAGTTTTATTTTTGTGAAATTCGATTTTTGTAATTTTTAAATTTGGTTTCTTTGATTTCTTGAATAAATATTATTATTATTATTACATTTTGGTACACAATCATACAATATAAATTAATCACTTAATATTACTTGAAATATCATTTCCTTGATGTAAGCTTTACCCTCTTTTCAGAGTTTAACAACCCAAGCATAAACAACCCTAAATAATTATCTAAGTAATTACTTAACTTCCTAGACAATAAAGGTGTACCTAAACAGCTAGTTGTATGGAAAACGTTTTAAGTTCTAAGTAAACAACGGTTGTATTTAAATAGTTCAAGGATCCTACTTGACTCACCTAAGAAGTCTAACCGAAGCTATTCTAGAAACCTTATGACAGTTGCAACAAATTAAAAAAATTAATTAGAACGACATGTTTGATTCCAAAGCGGTTGTCTCAAGTCTTGTTAGAGAGCAAATAATACAAAAGTTAGTAATAATTAAGTATCCCCAACTCCCAACTAAGATGCCAGAAACCTTTAAAGGGAATGCACTCCGCGAAGCGAGGGAATATACGACCGCTCGGCGAGGCAATGAACTGTTGCACAAAAATATACCTATGACACCATTTCGTGTCAAAATGAATTTCGGATTAGTGTTACACAACAGAACATTGCAAAAATCTAAATATTGGTGTATGTTTGAAACTATACCTGTCATATGTAAGTGGGCGTAATAAAGTAAAAACTTTTTTAAATACACATTTTTCTACTAAAACCCAGTTTTGTATTTCATATCTTGGTCACCTCAGACCTCTTAGAAGCCCTAGAAGTGCCTAATCATGTTACTCAAGTTGGCAAAAAAGGTAAGATTTGGTAAACAGGAACATGTCACGCACCACAATCTGCAGATTCTGGCCTCCTACAACTGGGAAAAACAGTGACAGAGTTAATTGAATCAGAAGTCTGCAGGTGACACACCATCACTTGTTGCAATCCGACTTCTGCGATCTTTCACAAAGGGAAGGTTGTGGCCGTCAATTTCTTGCGGTCCAATTAGTTTTTGACTTTGACTTTTGATTTATTTTTAGGAAATATTTCTCTTCTATCAGCCTGATCAGATACCATAGCCGCTGCAAAGTTCCTTCTAGATCTACAACGTGTCAAACTGCAAGAACTTGGACGAGCTACGGGCAGTCATGTATGCATTCCGGCATAGTCAGAAGGTAGAAGCCGACAGCATCGACATCTTCCACCCACGTGACATGTGAACATATCGATGTGAACATTTTCGCCGTGTGTACCTTCAAATATAAGTCACTCATGGTATGAATATCGTAGCGTCGGCAATTCCGTTAAAACAAATTTAGATTTATTTATGACCCATTTGACAAATAAAACTCTATTTCATCCCATTTATCACTGCTATATAAATTTAATAACTTGAGAAACGAACATTTTAGCGAACGTACATTTTAGGTTGGGCACAAACATGTCAAAATACTAAGGCCAATCTTGTATATTTTACAACAGGCGCTTAATAAAATTCAAACCAGAGTGCCTGGATGAGAGCCCTATAGTGGATAACGTATCGATCTTAACGTGGCCAACACCCTGTTTTATTTTGGTGTGAATGGGGAGCGTGAGGTATGTCTTTGTACAGATCGTGTAGGTGTCGGGGGTACTCTCGCTAACTTGTACTCCTTAGACGAGCTGTCAGAGACCTTCATTATATCATGGGTTAACAACCCGTTTCACTGTCTAGACCGGAAGTGATATAGTTTTTATTACATAATGTTAATTCTCACAAAAAAATAAGACCGTGTGCAGCCCATGCTTAACCCGCGTCTAGCAAGAGTCCAAAAGGTGTCTGCCTGTCTACCTGCCTATACCGAACGTATACTTGAATACATATACAACCGAATAGTGAACCTGTTGAAGCAAATTGCTAAGAGATCTATACTGCGTATACAAACCGAGACGGAGTCTGTAATTAAAAAACATATGCAGTCTGAACCTATCATGCATACTGACGTTGCTATAGAGCTCGAGCTCCCCCAATGTACTCAGGATTGTAAGTCTTTCGGAAGTACAAGCACAGGAAGATGACGATGCTTTCATATTAGATACTGACGTAGGCGAATAGTTCTTGAATCAGTACTACCCTTTACCAAGTAAATATGTTGAAGACATGATAATCTACGTCATACTACTGCTGCTGTTATATCAATATCTCCTAACAGTATAGATATTTGCTTGGTAACGGATTTTGATGCTATGCTGATCATGAATAAAATGTTAAATCTGCTATACTATCAATGGGTTTGGTCTAGAGCGCCTGGATGAGAGCCGTATAGTGGAAAACGTATCGCTCTTTGTTATATAATGCGGTCATCAACCCATTTTATTTTGGTGTGAATGGATAGCGTGGGGTATGTCTTTGTACAGATCGTGGAGGTGTCGGGGGTACTCTCGCTAACTTGTACTCCTTAGACGAGGTGTCAGAGAACCTGTTTCATCGGCTAAACCGGAAGTGATAAGACTATCACTCATACAAATTACATGGGACAAAGAACACTCTTTGTCCCATGTAATTTGTATGAGAAAATGAGGCTGTGTAAAATCTGTATGTCTACCTGCCTGTCTAAAAGTTATACATAAAAAATCTACTAATGTGTGCTTCCCTAGCCTAAGCAGTTGTATAATAGTTAGACTGTTGAGCTATAAGTGGAAAGCTACCTTTGATATGCAGGACATTTCATAAAACTAGTTTTAATAATAAATTATAAACCGAATTAATTTAAACGATCTTTTCTCTCATTTATATGAAATTATACTGTATTACATAGAAAACCGCAAGCTGATAACACTCATACACTTTGATTTTTAAATTCTTCCGGTATACTTACCTGATAGTTTTATCGATATAATTTATATCATATTGCAATCCCTATCTGTATGAATTAAGGTGAATCTATCTATCTTAAATGGTCTATCTAGGTGATACCTCAGATGAAATAAGAAAGTTAGTCCGATAACTTATCGTTAGAGAAAGCGAATGCGATCTGCGGAAATAATCTTACTTAAAAGAGAGCTAATGTACTAACGCGCATACACTTTGATTTTTCGGTATATTCATGTGATAGCTTTATCGATATAAATTTATATCATATTGCAATCCCTATCTGTATAAATGATGGGGAATCTATCTATCTTAAGTGGTCTATCTAGGTGATACCTCAGGTGAACTAAGAAAGTTAGTCTGATAACTTATCGCTAGAGAAAGTAAATATGATATGCCGAAATAATCATACTTAAAAAGAGCTCACGTACGATAATCATGATCCTAATCATACGTATGATGTATAGATATTGCTTACATACCTTTAATTCTGTAAATCAACAAAAGAGTATATCCTTTATGAATTTAATAAATTGGTTTATTTTCCTAAAATTAGTATTGTTAAGAAACAGCTTGGGGTTTAGTTTTAATAATGTTCGTCTTATCTATTTTTTAATAGCTTATCTTAATAATTTGTATTAATAATTTTAATATGGTTTTTCTTTTGTTCTATAAATGGGCTTGAATATACTTTTTAAAACTTACTAATGTTTTATTTATAATGTAGTGAAATCGATAGAATATGATGACATCTTTACAACTCGAATGATAAAACCGCAGACTTCCTTAAGATAAGTCTTGTGGCATTTAAAAAATTACTTCATGAATTATAGATTAACATTTTTAATAATAAAAAATATAATTACATTTAATCTTAATCTATAATAGTACCGGTAAATATTTAGTAAAAATTGCTTTAGCGTAAAAAATAATACTACTTATACATGAGTAATGTGATACAATTCACTCCTAAACGTCTATTTATCGATTATACGCACTGAACATATGTTCTACGCTGTCACTTCTCTGTATTTGAACCGATGCCGTTGTGTATTGTCTTGATTCTAATAATACTTCCCCATAAGGTAGTAATAGTTCCTGCTCATAGCATAGAAGCGCTGCTACTGAAATCGGCGTGTCGCCTACATTTAAGATACAACGCCGAAATTGCTGATGTAATTCTAACTCATTTAGACTGTATTCAACATCGTTGAATATGAATTCATCGTCGATCTCGTTTAATGATGATAATGACATGGTGTGAAATATTGATGATGCTCTGTTAGTTTTTTTTCTCTTAAACACATATACTAATCAAGTAACTATTAAATATCTGTACTATGCGCCGCCTTTTTATTCTAAATTGTCACCACCAGCGACCAGCTCCAGGACGCCAGCAGCCTGCAATTGGAGAATCCGGCCGACCAACCACGATGCAGCACCAGCCTGGAGGAGGGACCGACATCCTAACATATTTAAGCGCTTCACGCGAGACACTCGTTCTCATTATTATTCCTAACCTACCTTAACCATTATCATACTTTGTTATCGTATATATTTGGATTAATATATGACTTTATTTTGTGTTATAATACTGCTGTATTATTTCTTTAACCTCTCTTTCCTTTTAATAGCTTTATTTGGTAACTCTGAATATCTACGAGCCGTTCAACGGTAACAATTGGCGCCCAACTACAGTGTGTGTTTGGATAAACACAACAACCGACGACCCAGCCTATGGTGAACACCCGATCGACAACACGAGAGATGGCAGAGGACAACAAACCGACAGCAGCATCCATTGACCCGTCTTCGGCGTTCTTCGCAGCCCTGCTGGACCGGCTCACCGCTCTGACACCGACGGCAGTCAACCCAGCCCTACCGACCTACGGCGGCCACGACGATGAATACCTGGAGGACTTCATAGCCCAGATGACTGCCAACATCGCGACATCTCCGGACCAGCTGAGGCTCATCATGGTCCAACTGCGGGAACCAGCACACGCCGTGGTCCAGAAACAGCAGCTGAGGAACCCGGAACAGCTGTTCGAACTTCTACGCAGGACCTACGACTCCTCCGTGCAGCGCGTCCAGCTGTACCAGGAGTTATTCGCGAAGACCCAGGCCGACCGTCAACCAACCGCGGAATTTTTATCACGGAAGATGTCTTTGTTGCAGAAGCTGGCACCAGGAATGCGGGAAGCAGACAAGGTGCACCTACTGCGGAAGCTGCTCCGGCCCGACATAGCAGTCTACCTCAGCGGCCACTACGACAAGCTGCAGGACCTAGCTGACGCGGCCATCGCCACAGCGGACACCCTCCAGTCCACCAAGAAGGCGACCAACCCCTTCATCAGCGCGGATCAACTTCCGAAATGCCGCTTTTGCCCGGAAAGACACTTCCACCGCGACTGCCCCGTTAGGAATTCGGGAAACGACGCAAGGGGGGATTAGGCCGGCATAAACTCTCCTTAACCGCCATGCCCGGCATACAAGTACCCAGGATTCAGGTGAGTATGAATAATGGCATTTATTTCAGAGCGCTAGTGGACACCGGATCCTCCCTCAATGTCATCAACGCGAAGTTCGCCCCGGGAGCCCGTAAAATCGCCACCAAACTCCCACTGGATAGCGGTAGCCAGAAGATGTCCTGCAGCGGGGAAGCGGAACTCGCCATCATCATTTCCGGATACGAACACGCCGCCAAGTTCATCGTTAGCCGCGACCTCCGAAAGGACTGCATTCTGGGGATGCCATGGTTACAAGAGCAGCAAGCGACGGTGGACATCGTCAGAGGCTGCCTGTACCTGGGAATCGGGGAACGGAGACCGTCTTCTGGACCAAACCACCCCCTAAGACGGAATTAATAAGTATCGGGGAAATTGATCACAGTTTCCCAACGGACGCGCAAACCCGGTTTAAAAATTTAATTTCAGATTTCCCCGCGCTATTCAACACCACCCAGGGGATGACGACAACGAGCAGCACCAGGCATAAGATCGACGTGACGGAACGGAAGCCAGTCTGCCAACGCCCCTATCGCGTGTCGGATGAAAAAAAGCGGATCATCCAAGAACAGGTGGAAGAAATGCTGTCCCAAGGCATCATCGAGGCTTCCACATCGCCGTACTCCAGCCCGGTGGTCCTGGTGAAGAAATCCGACGGCACACCCCGGTTCTGCGTGGACTACCGCAAGCTGAACGCAATCACCACCAGCGAGCCATCACCGATGCCCATCATCCAAGAGACCCTGCGTGACCTGGGGGATGCAGCAGTGTTCACCCGTCTGGACTTGAAGAGCGGCTACTGGCAGATCCCTATGAACGAGGGATCCAAGCAGCTCACCGCCTTCAGCACCCCGGATGGAAGCCACTACCACTTCAAGGTCATGTCCTTCGGACCCCGCATCGCCCCGGCGACGTTTCAACGCCTGATGAGCCAGGAAGTACTCGCAGGATACCTCCGCAAGTTCTGCATGGTCTACCTGGACGACATCATCGTGTACAGCCCCGACTACGGTTAGTTCTGGAGAGACTATCGCAACACCGCTTTCGTTTGTCCATCAAGAACTGCGCCTTTGGAAAGGCGTCCCTCGACTTCCTCGGTCACACCATCCACCCGGGAATCATCACGCCCCAGCGGAAGCACGTAGAGCAGATACGGCAGCTGCCCGTACCGACCAACAAGGACAAACTCCGGAGTTTCCTTGGCGTTTGTGGATGGATACGCCAATACATCCCGGACTTCGCGACCATCGCGGCACCACTAACCGATTTGTTACAGGCAAAGAAAACGTGGGAGATCACACCGGAAGTCATGGGGGCATTCAACCGACTGAAAACCGCATGCAGCCAACCGCTCCAGCTACACCATTCTCGCCCCAACCAGACCCTGGTGGTCCAGACCGACGCGAACTCCATCGGCATCAGGGCCATAGTCTACCAGGAGGACGACGACGGGACCAAGAGGATCATCTGCTTCGACATCGCGCGCCTTTCACCAATGGAGCAGCGGTACCACATCAACGACCAAGAATGCCTGGCCCTGACATGGGCCCTCCGACGCTACCGACCGCTACTAGAGGGGAAACGTTTTAAAGTCCGGACGGACAGTAAAGCCCTTACCTGGCTACAATCGTTCAAGGAGGAAAAGGCAAAATTACTCAGATGGGCTTTGTTTTTACAGAAATTCGACCTGGAGCATTGTCGCGGTACCCAGAACGAACTCGCGGACGTTCTATCGCGAGACCCCGAGAACGAGACCACCCACGACGCCCTAACCGACGCGCGACCAGCAACGCCGGAGCTCCAGGCCCTACCGACAGCGGAGACAGAGGTGGCCAACGCCTTGACCACCATCGTCGACGAGATCAAGCGGGCCCAAGACCAGGACGAGGAGACGCAGGAGTTCCTGAGACGCTGGCGAAACCCCTTCACCCCCGAAGATGAATGCATCCGATCCGCGTACGAGCAATTCGAGGGATATCTTTACCGCGCCGCCACCGACACCGACCCGCAGACGCTCTACGTATCACCCGCAGCCCGAGAAAAGGTGCTCAAGCAATACCACGACGACAGTGGACACCCCGGCTGGGACGAGACCAACACCGCCATCCGCCGGAGATACTGCTGGCCGCAACTAGCCCACAACGTCGCCCTCCACGTCCAACAATGCGTGACCTGCGCCGCCGTGAAAAGAGGTAAGTTACAGACTAACGCTCCTTTACAGCCACGACAACCAACCCGACCCTGGCACACCGTCAACATCGACATCATGGGGCCCTATCCACCAACAGCTTCTGGAAGAAGATACATTCTGGTGATCGAAGACGCCTTCACGAGATGGGTCGAGGCATTCGCGATGCGGGACGCCACCAGCCAGTTCATGTGTCGACTAGCGGAAGAGGAAGTCTTTCATCGGTTCGGCTACCCGAAAGTCATCCTCACGGACAACGGTACCCAGTTTACCAGCGACCTCTGGAGAACCACGTGCAGAAGATGGGGCGCGACTCACCACACGACGGCGATCTACCACCCCCGAGCGAACCCGGTCGACCGACGCAACCAGGAGATCAAGAAGGCCCTCCGCACGCGACTTCAGGGACAACCCCACGAGGATGTCATGGTACGCGCCCACATCCAATCCAACGAGCAGCGGAAGATCCACGCCGGTTTCGCGCCGAAATGGTTGGGACCCTACAACATCCGGAACATCTTCGACGGGAGGGTCTACACGGTCGACAAAGGGGGACAGCAGGTGAAGTACCACGCAGACTACATCCGGCCAGCACCACGTCGCCCAGCGCTTCGCACACCGCCTCCGGCATCGCCACCACCGCACCCGGAAGAAGACGCTTTGCAGGCCATGCCGTCGTCTCCGAGGGGGTGCGAATTGTCACCACCAGCGACCAGCTCCAGGACGCCAGCAGCCTGCAATTGGAGAATCCGGCCGACCAACCACGATGCAGCACCAGCCTGGAGGAGGGACCGACATCCTAACATATTTAAGCGCTTCACGCGAGACACTCGTTCTCATTATTATTCCTAACCTACCTTAACCATTATCATACTTTGTTATCGTATATATTTGGATTAATATATGACTTTATTTTGTGTTATAATACTGCTGTATTATTTCTTTAACCTCTCTTTCCTTTTAATAGCTTTATTTGGTAACTCTGAATATCTACGAGCCGTTCAACGTTAACAAAATCTACCTGAGTTCTCTCGGCGGTGCGTGTGTTAACCGCTACAAATCTTCACCTGGAAGTAAAATAGCTCTTGCCCTACTATTAACAATTGTAACACCTTAGTCCTCACGAGACATTGTTTAAGCGTCTGTTTGAGAGTCCTATAGCGGATGACGTATGCTCTTTGTTGTACAATGCGATCATCAACTCCTTTTCTTTGAGCCTGGAGCGGTGATGTAAGTGGACAGCGGGGTTATGTCTTTGTGCAAATTGTGGAGGTGATGGGGTATTCAATGTTTATCTATATCAGGTGCTCCTTAGACGAGGTGTCAGAGACCTCACGGCTATTGACCGTCTAGACCGGAAGTGATATAGTTTTTTCGGAACTGAAACATCTGCACTATGCGTCACCTTTTTATTCTGAATTTACCTATGTTCTCTCAGCGGGGCGTGTGTTAACCTCTACAAATCTTCATCTGAAAGTAAAATAGCTCTTGCCCTACTATTAACAATTGTAATACCTTAGTCAGTACGAGACCTTGTTTAAGCGGCTGTTTGAGAGTCCTATAGTGGATGACGTATCGCTCTTTGTTGTACAATACGATCATCAACTCCTTTTCTTTTGAGTCGGGCAGCGGGGATATGTCTTTGTGCAAATTGTGGAGGTGTTGGGGTACTCAATGTTTATCTGTAATAGGTGCTCCTTAGACGAGGTGTCAGAGAACCTGTTTCATTGGCTAGACCGGAAGTGATATAGTTTTTTTCGGAACTGAAACATCTGTACTATGCGTCACCATTTTATTCTTAATTTACCTATGTTTTCTCAGCGGGGCGTGTGTTAACCTCTACAAATCTTCATCTAGAACTCAATGTTTATCTGTAATAGGTGCTCCTTAGACGAGGTGTCAGAGAACCTGTTTCATTGGCTAGACCGGAAGTGATATAGTTTTTTCAACCTAAGTTAATTTGCATAAGAAAATGAAGCCGTACCTGCCTAAAAGCTGTCTAGTCCGTGTATCGCCTGTCTACCTGTCTGTCTAAAAGCTGTATAGGAGCTGTATAAAGCAGTCTGTCCACCTGTCTGTCCAAAAAGGAGTGTAGGTGTATGAAAGTAGTGTACCTATCAGCATGGATAAAAAGTCTAAGATAATCAAGCAGCATCTCATTAAAGTCCGCAAAGACATTAAGAGAAAGTATAAGGAACTTAAACAGGGTAAGCAGGATACCGAGCGCCTTCTTGAGGACCTTTACAAACCGATAGTGACCCCGCTGAAGCAAATCACTGAGAAGCGATCTGTACGGCATATGCATATCGAAACGGTGCCTGTACTTAAAAAACATATGCAGATTGAACCTATCAAGCATGCTGATGTTGCTACAGAGACCGATCTTCCTCAATATACTCAGGAATGGGAGAGTCTTCCGGAAATACAAGAAGAAGAAGATGACGATGCATTCATATTAGATACTGATGTAAGCGAAGAGTTCTTGAATCAGTACGATCCTTTACCTACGAAATATGTTGAAGTCATGATAATCTACGGCATACTACAGGCTGCTGCTTATGATAAGCATGCTATGCTGATCATAAATAAAAAGGTAAATCTGCTAGGAAATATGTTGAAGTCCTGATAATCGGATGCATACTACAGCTGCTATTATAGCAATATCTCCTAACCCTAGAGATATTTGCTTGGTAAAGGATTTAGATGCTATGCTGATCATAAATAAAAAGGTAAATCCGCTATACTATCAATAAGTTTGGTCTATACCTTTAGGAAAAAGAAAATATGGATATCCTATGTATATTCCTAAATAAGTTGAAGTCATGATAATCTGCGGCATACTACAGCTGCTATTATAACAATATCTCCTAACCCTATAGATGTTTGTTTGGTATAGGATTTTGATGCTATGCTGATCATGAATAAAAGGCTGTATCTGCTGTACATTTATATTAGTATATTAGTATATATAATCTTTAAATAATGATGATATTTATGTAACTTTGAGGTAAATGTATAGGTGTGTGTTTTATATTCATTTCTATTAGCACTAAGCGGTCTTCCGGATCCTCAACGAACATAGTAGGACTGTGTGGCGTCAACATAAGGCTGTGTGGCTGTGTGGCGGTAATATGTGGCTGTAATATGTAGCTGTGTGGCTGTAATATATGGCTGTGTGGCTGTAATGTGTGACTGTGTGGCTGTGTGGCGGTAATATGTGGCTGTAATATGGGGTTGTGTGGCTGTAATATAAGGCTGTGTGGCTGTAATGTGTGAATGTGTGGCGCTATATAGATGTAGGTATAAATAGAGGTTGTAGTATCACCTCATTTATTTCTTTCAAGATGAAGAGTCGTGTCTGTAATGTATGCAGTAAGAGTATTCGACAATCTGATTTTAGACGTCATATAAAAATTCATGATGGGTATAAAGTTCAATGTTTTAAATGTTCTATGAGATTCTCTCGTCTTGATAGCTATAAAAGGCATATGAAACTGAAGCATGACAAAGAAATCAATAAACATACTGTGAATTCCCCTATAGAATATGAGGTCAATGAGGTTGTAGCCCCTTCTTATGACGATGATGATGATGATTGGAGAACGTTTAGCGACTATTTAAGTGATGAAGAGCCTGAAATAAATTGGATGATTGTGCACAGCCTAATCGACCGGCTTCGGCTTTATTATAGTATTTTGAAGGATAGCCTGTATACATACCCTATAGCTATTGAAATAATAAACGAATTGAAACACTCAGGATTATTTCCGTCCTTAGCTTCACCTCGTGAAATAATAAATAATCTTAAAGATGTTTTGAATATAAAGTGTATTGAATTGAAATAAAGAGGTTTTAACATATATTGTTTAACTAAGCTTACTTGAAAACTAGTGTTGTCATTAAAACCTTTTAATATCTAGCTTTTGTCTGAAGTTATACATAAAAAATCTACTAATGTATGCTTCCTTAGGCTAAGAAGTTGTATAATAGTTAGACTGTTGAGCTATGAGTGGAAAGCATGATCTTTAGGACATTTTACAAAACTGGATTTAATAATAAATTATAAACTGATTTAATTCAAACGACCTTTTCTCTCATTTATATGAAATTATACTACATAAGAAACCTCAAGTTGATAACACTCATTGATTTTTAAATTCTTTCGGTATATTTACATGATAGTCTTATCGTTATAAATTTATATCATATCGCAAACCCTATCTGTATGAGTAAATGCGAATCTGTCTAGCTATCTAGGCGATACCTCAGGCGATTTCTTAGAAAGCAAACTTCCTAAGTAATAAGAAGTATGAAAAATCAAATGTGATATATAGAAATAATTTTCGACTTTCGTCAAACTTATGCTGGTAAATTATACGATGCTTTACAGGTGTAAAATGTAGAAAATTGATAAACGGCTTTATTCGATTATGTAATAACTATAGTGACCGTCTTCCCTTAATAATTCGTATTAATAATTTGTTTCTGAATAAATTATTCAATTTGCCTATCTTGTGTTTTATTTCCTATAAATTATAAATTTCTGCGTTAATGATGATAAGAGCTTCCGGCTTCATGAATTTCTAATGATATAAAACGACCATTTAAGACCTATAACCGCAGGCTACCTTTTCATTAATTGAAATTTACCTTTTTTAATATAAACGATTTATTGAATCAATATTAATTATTTACTTATCGTAAGACAGAGGAAGTTGATAACCGATTTGAATAAAGTTTTATTTCATCTCTCAAAACCGCAATCTTCCTTTTTAGTCAAAAGTTAATTGTCTTTCCATATTAAAAGCTTTTTTCTGAATGAGATAAAACATTCTTCTATAGGAAGTTGATATCCTCAGTGAGATAATAATAAAATGTGTTTAGATTATTTTTTTTATTGATATAAAAGATTAACATACATTATTTCATGCACATATCTTGCATTAATTTTATAATCTGTTGGTTTCCCTTGTACATTTTGATATCATGTTTTAAGCGATTTAATTCTATCAGAAAAGCATTTAATCTAATTTGATAAATACATTGAATGCATATTCCTAAATGTTTAAAGTAGTTTTGAATGTATATAAATGTGAGACATCAATTAAACTGCTTGTATTGAGGGTTTTCGCTGTATCTATAAGGTCCTTTGTTTGTGTAGAAGATTGTAGTGTTGATATGATTGCGGTCATACAGTAGGTTGAAAATCCTGATGTTTTCAGCAGCTCTAAATCACCTGAGATTATATCCTGGACCTCCGAAAATTATTCGAAAGAGCGTTCACCTAATGTAACACTCCTCTCGCCTTTAGTAATTTTGATTACTGGCACTGAATTGAATGTCGTGAATGGGATATCGCACCCGTTAAAGTATGCAGGCTCTGAATCTTGAGGCTTCACGAAATATTTTGATATCTGCCGTTTGTGTGTGATGAATCCCCCAAACTCTTCAGGTAGATAGATGATGGATTGTTTATCGCCTGTAATTTTCACTACTGGACTGGATGACTCTGCTGAGCTGTATCCTGTAGCAATGTACTTGGTCCTCGATATGTTTAGCCAAAAACTTCTTTGGGAGTTCAGTTGCGGATTCTCGTATTTAACTTCTTTCGACTCCTTGTATTTACTCTTTTTTTGCTGTTGGGAATTTATCTAAAGCGTTATCGCTGTGTTGGTCCTTGGTTCCTGGTGTCAGGGACTCACTCATATCAAGTTGACTCACTGAAAATCGAAATAAAGATTAATATTATAATAAAAAAATATTAAAACATATATTAGAAATTTTAAACATATTTGAAATCATACTTACTTATTATGGTGCTTCGCTGAACTTTGAGATATTGCTTTTATGATTCTGGACTGTTTCTGGACCGGATGCATCTGAAAATGTTTCGGGCCGGATGCTGCATCCTGTTTCAAATTTTGGAGCGGATGCAAAAGTTCGTTACAAAGTTCATGACGTCATCGGTCGGGCTCAGACCGGAAGTGAAATCGATTTTTTGGGCCCATGTTAAATCCCATAAGAAAATGCCGCCGTAGTGGCTTAGTTTTACTACTGAAGCAGTTCTGCGTTCTCTTCCTCCTATTTTGTTTTGTGGTAAGAAAACAGGAATCTTTGTTATAGCATTTTCACAGTGTAAGTTGTAATGTGAATCGGATCAAAAATAATGTCAACTTTTATTAGTTATTCAAACTTGTTAATTTAGTCATATAGTGTACTGTGTAAATGATATCAACAAGGACTAAAGTTTAATAAAACGTTTTTAAAAGATAAAATTGTGACGTTTGAGAGCAGGAAACTTGTTTAATGAAACACTTTTATAATAACCTTTTTTGCACATCATTTTAATTATGATCATTTACATACAGTTTAGTAGCGTTCAATACATTTTTTTGAAATAAATCCTATTCCTTCTTAAATCTAAAATCAGTAAGGTTTTCAATTAACATCTACAACCTGAAAGCGATTTGTTCAACTAAAAGACGAGTCTGCGTTCTTTTTTGGAAGCATAAGACGATTCGGGTGATTTTACACCTCATGCAAAGTAGTATTACAGTTTTTATGTGTTACATATCTTAGCGAGTCCAATAGTGGGGCTTTTGCTTTTTCTTCGTACGTTACATCGTTTTAGCTTAATTGAACAGAAAAACAATGTGTCTTATTCTGTCATTCTTTCTAATCCTGAAACATGAAAACGCTCTATCTGTAAACATACCATATAGAAGAATTATTTAGCAACATGGTTTTCTGTTATTTCTTTTCGCTTTAAGTTTCTCCTAATACTTTTTCGTTATTCACATAGTGACAGCTGAATTTAAAACACGCCGTTAGAATTCAGGGTTTATTTAAAAACACATTCTGTTTCTTGTGTATATTGACCCTCTGAGTCCATTTTATATTGCAAATTGATGCAGCAATACTCATGCAGCACGTATATTCTTCTTTTTTCGAAAATAACATCCGAAAAGGGAAACATGTTAAACAAGCCATCGTTTCTAATGGTTTATGTAAATAGGTTAATAACTTTATCGATGTGGATAATGCAAATATGGTAAGAAGACCGAACAACTAGTAGGTCAATAACTGTTTAGTGCTACAATTAGTATGTCTTTGTGCATATAAGGTGGTCGTATGCACTTATATGTAAAACAAGCCTATTAGGTGTCGATAAAGAAATCGTACAGGCTGCTTATGGACTAAATTATACACAGTTTCTTTTATTACAGTGATTTTATATTTCTGCTGTAGCACACGTTGCACACATAACGTTTAATTAATAGAAACAAGAAAAAGACATTAAACGCTT
Source organism: Agrypnus murinus (assembly GCA_929113105.1). Taxonomy (NCBI): domain Eukaryota; kingdom Metazoa; phylum Arthropoda; class Insecta; order Coleoptera; family Elateridae; genus Agrypnus; species Agrypnus murinus. The sequence goes on along the minus strand of OV816028.1, from coordinate 23,716,420 downwards.
ATTATATCAGTCTAATTATTTTTAACTTTCAGAATTAAATTATTATGTTAATTAGTGCCATAAACAAGTAAAAACGAAATAATAGCCGTATACATCAATACAACTTTGTAGACATTGCCGTCCGTTTCATGTTTATTGCTTTGTAGAAGCCGCCATATAGAGAAACGACTTGGAGTTTTCTCCCACTTGATTAGTTGAAGTACAGAATAGGTACTTACGGCATACAATAAAATAAACCGAGACAAAAATGAAACACGAAATAATACAGTAAAAAGTGGTAAAGTCCTTCAGAATGATGAACGGTGTTCGGTTGTATACGATATGTGAACGTGAAGTTATAAAGTAATCATAATTCCGTCTCTTTCTTACCTTGTATAACAATTAAAGTGTAAATACAGGAGGCGCAGCGGTTGTAGAATATTTTTGTTTGAATTTAGTCAGACACGACTTGCTCCTCCGCTACTGAAATATTGCAAGGACTAAATGTTTTATGAACAAATTTGGAGCCTCAAAGAACGGACAGTAAATTTTTAAATTATAGCCCAAGATTTGCAGGTTCTCTCGGTTTATTTTTTTTTGTTCATATACCTACGGAATACACGTTTTTATAGCATCGTCCTGTTTAAATATGCATAATACCTGAATACCATCTCAAGATAAGTAATTACAAATTTTAATGATTTTTCTACGCGTCATTTGAACTGAACAGGCTAATGACTACTGCGATATGTCTTAAGCTACAAGTTTCTTCTTTATTTAAGTCTCCGAACAAAAATTAAGCATATTTACAAATTGTAGATATTAAAAGGTAAATAGACCAGAATTTTTTGTATGGTAAATACTACGAAAAACTTAACTACTACGTGTACAGCTGAATATTAAAGTAGGAATATAGAGTTGATTTATGTCTTCATGCTCGATATCCCTTATCAAGTATCTGAATTGAATATTTTATTGATGGATGTTAAAAACATACAAATGCATCCCATTTCTTGTAAAAAGAATTTTCATTTGAATTTGATAAATGGATTCTGTTCATACGCTAGATAAATTGGAAAGCTCTAATAGTTTCATATTTTTGTTGCTAGATTTGTAAAGCTTTTCATGAACTCGGACGGGTGGGGAAAGTCGTACATTAACGTTCATATATTTTAGAATCTTAATTATATGTTTCTGATTTTGTGAATTATATGAACTATGTATGTCTGTAAGTTAATTTTCAGTTTCAGAACTAATCATAATGTTTCAGATCATGGTTAACTATTAAATTAACACTGATCCAAATACAGAAAAAATCTTCATTTACCTTTTTTACTAGTATTCTCATTTTGGCTAGAGTTTTAGTTAAAATATCTCATTTGCATTCAGTTAGGGAGCTTTAAATGTTCTGGAATCTATTTTACATTTATCTAAATATCTACATTAGATTACTTTTGAACTGCTACGCTACTAAATCTACCTGTTATACTGAATATATTAAAATTCTTCCATTGGTATCTAAAAAATAATTTAGATTAATAGATAATTACCTACACGAATTTATTTCAAATCTAGTGTATTGAATTTAGTTGGACAGAGATAAACTTATCTAAACTTTTTCATTTTCATTCTCGACGATGTAGTAACATGATTCGGTACATTTTTCAACAATTCTAGTTGGCTTCCATGTTTCATTTGTTTTGTTCTACTACATCTTGTCCAACTTTGAAGACTTTTATTATTATTGCAAAAGAGATGGAACAGAGGCCTCGGGCCTATTACAGCTCCACTTAGTAGACATAATTAAAACATAATTAATTCAGTCTTATGTTTTTAACAAAATTATATATGACACATACTATCTTAAATCAACCGGTAATGCTGTAAATCAACGTCTATGACAACTGTCAAATTCATAACTAAAATATCGATTTCATTTTAAATACTGGATCCCAAGCCACCTCACATAGTACAGCTGCCATTCATCATACAATTTCTGAACTTTTCTGAATAAAATTACGCCATGTACACCTGAATACATAAAAGAAACTTTACAACTTGCTTTGCCGTACTGTTCTGATGTATGATTTTGGATAGTGTTTTGTTTGTCTTTAAACAACTTAAACTAGGAAAATCCTAAACAGTTCTTGTGCTTTATGCAAAATTCCAAAAGACGACTTCAATAAAAGGTTGAACAAAATACATAAAATAAATCATAAATTCAGTTCGAATATAACGATGATCTCGTTTATTGGAAAAAGGAAAACCGAATTTCACTGTACAATAGTTAGCTACACAAATTAATAAAAATGAGATATATTTTTATTGCAATAAAAACCTAAATAAAAATAGATTAACATTTTTAAAACAAACATGGCATCCGTCTTTGATAGGAAGCTTTGAAAGACCAGATGAAAGAAGGGTAACCAAATTTTTAATCATCAATATGCAATAAAGAGAGAAGTATGTTTTTCAGCAAGTGCAAACCACGTATTATTATAATATTGCAATTTACTGACAGTTTAACATTTGCTGGTCTGGTCTTGCCCTTGTTATCCCCAACTGACAAGAGCTTATGTGCTCAAGATCCTATTTACCAGTAAAATAATCGGTGCTTGCTTATTAATATTAATTTAGTAAGTTAACTTAACCATGAAAACTTAATAATTTACCTAAGTATAATTTGTCATAAAGAATTAATTAATCACAGAATGATGCTTAAAAAAGCCATTCATAAAAAGCTTTCCAGGTAGTTGTAGGAAAAGGAATAGAACAAAATACCATGGTATGCTTTACACACAACTTTTGTTTCAAACGGTCTTATATAGGAACTACTTTTCGCAGTATCAGTTTTGAAACATACCATTATAAATTACTTACAGCTAATATTTGCAATAATTCAGCAAGGAAAATTAATTTAATGATCGCAATTTGGTGGTACTAATTCGAGTTCAATAAATAATAACTTGTATAACGTACAGATTGTTCGAGCACGTTTTACGTATTCTGTGGTTGCCTAGTAATGTAGCCTTAAGTATAATATACGTGCAATATGTCCTCCTACAAAGGAGTTTGAATAATCGTTCATTGTGTTCCTTATAAGATGACGTGACGATCTCATTATAAGATACTCGGGTATGGGAGGCGAATAATTGCTCTTTATTGGAATCATAAATCTACATTACACTGTTCAGAATATGAAGAGGATTAAATTTAAAGTCGTCGAAAATTTCCTTCAGCGAGGATAAACTTTGGTATGTGTTGTACGTCTCTTCGAGAAGAATGTAGCGCCCTTTTTCTTGTTGTCGAGTGGATTTTTACCTTCTCGAACATAATCGTAGAGCATTCTTTCTACTAAACTCTATTAGATTTTATCGACTCCTGGGAGGGATTATATGAAATGCAATAAAATTACACGGGCGACCGTGATTCCTCGATATCAAAAGCACTCTCTTTGTGCACTTAACGTAAATGTCGATGTAATAATAACTGTACGACGTTATTGGTTTCATTGTCGATTGAATTTATTTTCCAACTCGTTACGGAAAATTCTGCACAATCTCTACTATAAAGCAACATCTACAGCCCGATCGTTAAATTCGAAATAATCTAAATAAAATTCATAACAACGCATTTTCATAAAGTTACTCAGAGTTAAACCTAGTAGCTAGTTTCAGAACTTTCTAGACACTTTAGAATACTTGATGATCTCATATAGTATACTGTAACATTCAGTATTAATGAATGTTATACACATTATAATGTGTATGTCCAGAAGAGTCCTGCTTACTCTAATCACGTATTTTACTGCTTTTAAGATTTATATTCACTATTTATAAATCGTTTAATTTTCCAATTACTTCTACAACCCATGTTTGACTAGTCACTATCTAGGCTTAACATCGGAGTTTGACAGCTAATAGTTCTGATCACCACAGACAGTCTAGTCAACAAGTGAGTTCTGACACAATCAAAATCAAAGGGCGCTAAATATTCCATCACAGATTGTATAACGATTCATAGAAGTTAAACAAGCTACCTTTAACTCGGAATGGGACATTTCGGCGCGACTGTTTCGGCGCAGACGGTTCGGCGCAAGGACGTTTCGGCGCGGGACGATTCGGCGCGAGGACGTTTCGGCGCGAAATACCCAATCATAAATTTGACGTTGCTCTAACATACACCCTTGGGAAGAAACTGTAACTTTTTAAATTTTATAGATTATTTTGTCCGGACGAAAGAGCATTATTTAATTTATGCATGAACGGATTTCGAATAACACTGTAATTAGGTTTATGATATGTGAAAATACGGAGTTAGAAAGTGGTTAAGGCAACAATTAGAATTGTTTCAATGTTTTTCTGCAAATTATAATCTTGTTTTCATTAACTCAAATCCGTTTAGAAATACATAGCCACTAAAACAAAAATTTACGAAGATTTTACTAAGGATTTTATTGCCCGGTCGTAATCTGACAGATAATTGATTTGATCACACAAATAGACGTCTTTGGAAATTTGAACAATTCTGTATATTTTTGTGCATGATAAGATACCAGAAAAAAATTAAATCAACTCCTACTTATAAGAGGCATCCAAACAAATAAACAATTATGCCTTGTGGGAAGGGATTACTGATTTACAGATAAATATTCCAATAGATTTTCTAGTAAACACCTGTGTGAATGCAATTATTATTTTCGCATTTTTTTACTAATATTAATTAACCTTCCGATATTTTTAGTCGTAATAAAATTTCTGTTTACAAGCTAAAATACCCCAAATTTTACTGTTATGTTCTGAGGCACAGGTTAAAGTTTTCTAATAACTTCATCAATATGTATAATCGCGCCGAAAAGTCCTCGCGCCGAAACGTCTCCGCACTGAAAGGGCTGCGCCGAATCGGTCGCGCCGAGCCGGCTGCGCCGAAATGTCCTAGACCGCTTTAACTTGGCAAGGTTAAATATAAAGCACAGTAATTAAATCCTTGAGCTTGGAATAAGACCTTTTATATCTTAAACATTGAAACAAAGAATTTAATAATAATAGCAAGCCATCTTGGACTAATAGCAGCAGTAAGGTACAAGGTAAGGTAACCTTAATTTTAATTTGAAGTTGAATGTGAAAACTTACCACTGACCCAATTTCAAATCCGCAACTTTGGGCAAAAGGTGGGTCTGAAGTCTCTATGTCACTCAGGTTGCGATAAAGATTTTTACATTTCTAAATGCGGTAACATGTAACAATTCAGACACCGTGTTTAGTTTAGTATTAACAAATAAAACTGAAATAATTAAGAATTAATGTTTCTTCAAGTGTAATAATATTGGCATTGTGAGTCACCAACCATTGCAGGTTTCCAGTCAGATTTCGTTAAATTCTCGAAATTCAATTATCATAAATAAGTACTTTTTTCTAATTAACGTATACAGGTTTTTGTACTAGGCTTCAGATGAATTCAGTACATAAAGCAGAGTAAAGGAGGCTATTTTCAACTGCATAATAGTTTGTTCCTACATCCTTGAATTGATATTGGTAATTCTTCTTTAAGGAAAAAGATGATTATAATTTGATTACAAATCACTCATGTTTTGATAATTTGTATTTAAAATATTTAAAGAGCTAAGCTACCTAGCTTTAGAGTTATTTAAATTCTTAGATCAAGATTATGACTTATTAAAACAAAGTGACATTAAGATGTCTGAGCAGTATTTCATTTCTATTGATGATGCAATTGGTTTTGTTTGATTAGTGTTTAATTGCGAGACTTTTAAAAGAAAAGCTCTTTTATAAATATTATCACGAATGGTATGGAACAATTAATGCACTAAACGGTATAAAAAGCTTTAGTGAGAAAGATTCTGTATATATTTTTAATAGTTTTCTATTTAAGCCGTTTCGTATATTATGAGAATATTTAAAATTGCAAACACCTCTAAATAATTGTTTCGGTCTACCCTTGCATTCATCAGTAGGGGTGATTTAGTTTGAAATTTTGTACCTTTTGTCTGCAATTCTAGTCATATATAAATCACGATATAACATTAATGTCAAAAGCATAGCCCGTTAAAATTAATGTGGTCAAGACTACACACAACCGTCGCAATCATCGTTTCTGTCCTTGCTAATTGCTATATACGATAATTTACGTCATTTATTGACTATAGTTTTGTTTTAATTCTCTAGCAAGTGCGTGACATATTTCAAATTTTAAAATTAAGATCACCGAATATACGTCCTTAATCATTTCTATAATTTTCTCCAGAAATAGATTAAGAATTTTTCAAAAAGTTTTGAGATGTTTGACGCTCCGAGAGTTCATAATTTCAACAACAGATGGCAAAGGCTAGCATATACAAAAAAATGAATCATTGCATGATTTGATTTTAACAAAAGGCATCATAGGGAAGTTAGCGTACTGCACCTTAAACATATAATTCATAATCTTGAAGAGCCAGAAATCAAAAGAAATACCATCGACTCAAATTCATTGCAGAAACTTAACGACAGCTTCCTACTTCTTGATTTGACATGTCATGTAACTATACTATATACCTATGATCTATTATTATTAGAAATATGTTCGTACTATTTGTAACATGTTAAAAATTTGAGATCCATTTTAATACATTTGAAAATAAATGTATTTATTGTAAATAATCTTAGTACGGCCCTGTATATATAAATACATTTTTGTTAGTTTAAAATTGCAGACTTTATTCCGAACCTAATAATGTTTTTCGTTAACAGAAAAGGCTGTCTAGGCTTTCTCACGTAAAAAAATGTGTTTTTTGTAATAAAAATACTAAGATAAGAATTATTTTCCAAATAACATGACACGTATAAATAAATGCATTAAAGCTAAACTTATGTATGCTCTACGCGCTTATTTTCGTTTCTGTTGAATTGATCCTTCGAAAATATACATACAAAAAAGATAGTCCGCAATTATTCTATTAAATATCAAATTTCAATTATTCTGGTTGTTGTCAATACCCGTCAAATGTTCCAGAAGAATTTCTTGTGATTGGCGTGAAATGTGTCATCTTGGTGCCTGATAGGGTGTTTATATATTTCCCTCGCTTAGTTTAAAGTAAGTGGAGATAGTTCTGCATCCCCAAGTAGTCAGTTAGTCTCAGTGAGTCTCAGACAAGGGTCTGTAAAAGACAGTAAACAACCACTAGAGGTTGAAATTTTCGAGCTACCGGGATTTCGAATTTCAAACTGTTCGACATTCAATTGCTGACAAGAGAAATGTCACTTTATGTATAATTTTTCCTCAAGTGCATTAATTTACTAAAAATCCGGAGAAAAAATAGTATATGCAACGCGTGGCTGATAAAATTTCAACGTCTCGAGTTACTTTTTTCAACGAGCGACAGCGAGTTGAAAAAACCACACTCAACATTGAAATTTTACTTCAACCACTTGTCTCATAATATACTTGTAATATATAAAACTTGTACACGAGTGACGTTACTATTTGAATTATATGAGTTTAAAACTTTTATTATTGAAAGGCAATGGTCAAGTTATTAGACAGTATTTCAGCAAACTTCAATTCCTGAATTCAGTTACTATCCTTAGCATAGTCACCAGGGTTCACAATTCTACTTTCAGTGAAAAGTGTGAGGTACTTTATACCTAAAGTTAAGTGAAAACAACAAAAAAAAGCAATATAGTGTTGTGAATTTCATGTGTTTAAAAAGGTTTTACAATCTATTTCGGATTAGGTGATGAACATTATTTCTTAAGTAAGTTGTTTTTAGTTACTAAGATGTTTATACTTATCTATTACATTAAAACTGTTGTTATGACCGATATTTTCTATTTATAAATAAATGAGAATTAAAACTAATTATGGTTGTGATAATGTTGGCTCAAGCACTTGTTGAAGAGATTAAATTACAATAATTTGCTTAACGTTAACCTGTCTAATCACAAGTAGCGATTGAATTCAATAAATTTAATCATAATCCTTTTTCACTTGTGGATCCTGATCAAGTATTGTAATGACTTTATATCAAGTATTGTAATGACTTTATATCAAGTGAATGGCGCCCATATTGCTTATTATTTCTAAAACCTTATTTCTTCTTTACAATCTATAAGCTTAAGAAACCAGTACCTACCCCCTGAATGACAATTAATTTGTCGATTAAAAGAGATCTTTCGCCGATGCATCATTACAGTAAGTATCGTTCTTGGTTTTAAGTAAAAAATTCAGTAAGTATTCAGTATTTTGAATTTAGTGTAATTTTAGTTTGTTACATGTTTCAAGCTTATTTTTTGCAAAAATTATACTCATAATTTGATGTATTCTACACGATTTTCGAATTTATTATGGGAGTGACAACTTTTGAAATGTCCAATGGCATAATCAAAAGACATAATGTTGGTTCGAGCTCTACTAGCTGCATCGTCCATTTCGGTTAAAAGATGTTTGACGGATAAAAGATGTAAAATACTAAAGAGCTGTATGATATGGAAATGTAGGTTACTAGTCAGTCTTCTTTGAGCCTGCCTATATAAGACAAAAGGTAAATGTTTCCCTCGTGAAGCTGTCGCGATAGGATATTTACCTGCTTCCACTTCCTTTCTAGAGTAACTCAGAACATTTAAATGGCCACTGCTGGTCATTTGAGTCGACGTGAGGTGTGGAAGTAACGTTCTTATTAACCATTTTTCTTGGTCATGTAGGGACCGATTTCGAAGTATTTTGCTTGATTGATCGGATCGATTTAATGATATGACTTTGTTCTGAACTATAGCATAGTGCATCAACATTTGGATTCACGCCTCACGCATGCTGGAATTTAACAAATTCCTAAGATTATTTAACTAAGGTGTTCCCAATGCAAAATATTCATGTATACTCTCAAGTTATACCTAGTCGATGAACATTTATTTTAATTATGTAACTGCTAAATAACAGTCTATTTCTGGTTTTAGTTCATCTATCCGCTTTGTCGGTAGGATATGTTGATAAGATGGATGTTCGAGTTCCGGTGTCTTGGAATCTTTCCAGGATTCTCTCTTTCAACTCTTCTAGTTCATTTTGTATGGTGTATGGATGCTTCTAAAGTAGTGAGTAATACGCTTCTGTATGTCTAGTACCCTGTATAACTATTTTATTGATTAAGTTCTATTTCATCTTGAACTGTGTCTGCTGTTTCTTGCCTTGTTTCAGTTGATTTGGTGTCTTGTATTCTACTTCATAAGATATACAGCTTTCTTTTTTTCAAACATAAGCCTACAAATAATACTCAGCTAATACCCTAGCGGAAACTTTTCTATTCAATATTGATTGTACATGATGATACATAAGCTTTGGGAAAATATGACTCAAACGTATTGCCATAATTCGCTCACTAAATCCCCATAACAACATAATATTTCAAGACCAACTCCACTGGTGAAGATCAGTATGAGCTGTCCATACATTCTGAGTAAGTAATTTACTGTACTATCTTAGAAGTTCATTACGATACAATCCTAGCTGATTTTTTGAGCAAGTATTCTCTCTTTAATAACTTTTTTTTCCAATTTTAATTAAATTATTTCAGATTTTGATTTTCTAACGACTAAGATCCCGGTATGCATGCCCTTGCATTTTACCAAAAATTATTATTGCTACATAATTATATTTAAATTGATTCAAATTTTACGACCGCACTGTGTTTCAGCTGCGTTGTATAAGGCGACTATTCTAAATTAAACTTTCGAAACTTATTTATCAAAAATCTTGATGCTCACGAACACGAAGAAAAAATCTGAAAGACAAAGTAAAACTGTCAAAAGAAATTATGTTGTATTTAAAGTGGGTTAATTTTATATTACCCTGAAGAAAATCTAGTGAGTAATTTAGTTCTTCTTCAACGTCGGAAAGAACAGACTTTGCATCCCATTTGGATATTGTAAACAGGTAATCTGCATTTTGTAATAACAGCGAACGTCGACGTGCTGATTTACACGGCAGTGAAATTATATTAATGGGCTGATATAAGATGCAATCGTATTTTAAACTTAATTAATGTGCCTTCCTTTTATAAAGTAAACTTCGTTTTAGTTACAGTTGAATTTACTGTTATTACATTCACGACGAATGCTTTTAAAAGATGTTAGCTCTAGAAACAATGCCTAATAAAATTCAAATTTGTTGTAAATAATATTTCCCGCAGCTGCAGTTGCATACATACATATATGCTATAAATATTCTAATACTTATGTAAATGATTTATCTACAGGATGCACAGTGTAAATATCTCATTCCTTAGAGGCTGTTTTACTTTGGCATGATCTGTACACGAAGAAAGTAACTTCATAATATTTCATAGCAGAACGCAATAGAACGATGATTTGATAGATATCCTTTTAACGGTGCAAGGTTACATCTGCTCAAGAAATTTGTAAAGCTCTTTATGAAAATTAAAAACATACCTTAAAGGGTTAAACGTAACTTTCTTGGTTGGCCTAGTTTTTCACAAGAGGCGGAACAGCTGTATGGTAATGTATTAATCAATTCCGATGATTCGGAATTCGGCAAAGCAATAACAAACTTCTTCATTAAAAGCCGGTTCTTAAAAAAGCAGTAGATTAGTAACCATACACGTAATTCATTATATCCCGCCAGAAGATGCAACACCAACCATGTATTAATCTCGTTAGAAAAATTCATCAGTGAAAACGGGAAAATGGAAACACTACTGGTCGACAATGCGACATATTTTACTAGTCCTAGATTCACAAATGCGATAGAAGATATGAGAATTAAAATTACATTTTCAAGTATACGACATCCAGAAGGCAACCCTTGTGAACGTCATATAAAAGAAGTACTAAAATATCTACGTATTTTAACTCATGCCCAACACAATCAGTGGGTAAGATATGTGCAAGGGATAGAACAGTTTATGAATTGTATTCCAAATGTTACAACTGAATTATGCCCAATAATTCTTTTAAAAGGGGTAAAACCACAGAGACCATGGAAGTAGCAGGAGGAAGAAAGAAATATAGAAAAGTTATTATTAGAAGCAAGGGAGAAATTAAAAAAAGCACAACAGAGGTATATCCAGAAGCAAAATAAAAAAATAAAGAAGATGCAATTTAAAATGGGTGATTTAGTCATTGTCAGAAGATTATTAAGAGCAAATAGAGAAAAGAAAGTATGCAAGAAATTGTTAGCAAGATTCGAAGGACCCTATATAGTAATAAGAGTTTTATCCAATAATAACACATACGAGATTTCAGATAGGAACGGGGAGGTAAGAGGTCGTTTCCATATTTCTATGTTATATCCGTATAATGTACAGGTAGAAACAGAATCATAGAAAAAGTTGATATCAATTTACAAGTTGAATTTTATGATTTTCTTTGTTTAAAATATGAAAGAAAGTATTTTTCAAAATTCACAATTATTTTTCGAACAACAATTATTTGATAATTATAAAATTTATTATTTTTGATCAAATGGATAATATTTAATTATGTTTACTAATATAAATTTTAATATTTTAGGAACGTTAAGAATTTTGAAATTGTAAAATGTAAAAATGTAAACGATGTTTGAAAAGGTAACCTAGAAAAAATATTAAGTTATAACCTACAAAGATGTTAATTTTGACATAATTCAAGTTAATAGTTTCAAATATTTTGAAAACTAACCTATGAAATTTTATGACAGGTCAATGATGACAGAATAACCTAAAAATGTGATTGTGTAAATATGTAAATATGCCTACTTATAAAATTTTGAGAAAAAAAATAATTTAAATATTGATTACGATTTAGAAAGATAAATCGGAAGAAAATAAAATAAATCGAAAAAAAAATGAATTTATGTTATATAAAGTTAATAATTGATGCAAATGAAAATAAAATGATGATTAATAATTATAATTAATAAAGATGATGAAAAGATTATAATACAATGGTATGAAACCAAAATAATTAAATATAAATGAGAATATAATGATATAATAAAATAATAATATGATATATGATTATTGATAAAATAAAATGATAATAGAATAAATAAACTAATGAATTATAAATAAAAGATTAAACATTAAAATTTCATTAATCTTTAAAGTTTTATAATATTGTTAATAGTAAAAAGTTTTGTAAATAATTGTTTATGTTTTCGATTCCAAAAAAATAATCGATCGCATAAATGTTGTATTAAAGTTTGTTTAGTTTATAATTATTTTATTTTGAATCGAAACTGGGGCTTAATTATGTAATGATATTTTGACCAAGTTCAAGTTAATAAAAGTATAGTATTATTGTTTTAAAATTGCTTGATGAACAAAGATGAGGTAGTTGTGATGTTGAACATTCATAACATTGACTTTCATATAAAATCATTAATGAAAACAGAGTTCAAGTTTAAATTTATTTATTTAGTTTATTGTTGTTACATAAAAGAAGTATTTGGGCTATATAGGTTATCACATCTGAAGCTCAAACCTGAAAAGAAAATTGTTAATTAGAATTAAGGAAAAGTTGTAAAATAGCTTTTAGTACATTTAAAAAATAATACAAACATAGCATTCTATTTTAAATATCAATCAAAATTTATCCATAACAACCATTCTTCAATAATAATGCATGGTTGCAATGGAAATATACAAATAATGAGAAACTAAATAATCATCTAAGAAAAGTTAATTTTGTATTTTAAATTATGAAACAAAGAAAGAAAAATATGAAGGTAATAAGAATGGTTGTTTCTAGGGAGGTTGTTAGAAAAAACATTTTGTTTAATTGATATAATAATTCTTGTAAAGGAAAGATGTAATAATTTTTGTTAATGAAAAATAAAGATTAAAAACCAGTTTAAAATATAGTAAAGGTGTTATTTATTTAACCAACGAATACCAGAAGCAGTTTATAGAAAAAGAAGTTTTAAAACATGGAAAAATACTTACTACCAAAAGATGTCCGAACTGAATACAGGCGCAAGACCTTCAAAGTTTTACTTTGATCCTAGAAGAAGAGAATAGTGATTTCAATTATAAAGGTAACGACAAACAGGTACTCTTGACCTACAACATTTCTAGCTGTCTGGAAATTCTTCATATCCCGAGAGTTACGCAAGTTCCTGAATCCAGGGCAGTTCGAGAGAGCAAGCGGCGTACCGGTTCCTGATAAAGGGCTACAAGAAGGGAGAAGCATTATTAACTACATAACAAAAAAAAGGTTTGTGAAAGTGTGATTATAAAGCAGAGCATTAGTGACAAGAGGTTTGAAGTGCGATTTTATAAGTTAATTCGGAGGTAAAATCAACGTACCATTATTATTGTAAAAAGGCTTCAAGCAGAGGATGCACATAACCTAAAAAGCAATAGTTTAATTAATTTATTTAACTAAAATATTGATCAAACTTACCTCATTTCATAAAGTTGCAGTTCATCATAAGTGTGGTTATGACGAAACGTCAGAATATTAATTTTTCAAGGTTAAGCAAAGTTTCCCATTAAATAAATTTCTCAATAGTTAAAGGTTATTTAAAATTCCATTGTTCTATAATATTTTTAGTTAAAGTTTTAAGATTTTCAAGGAAATGAACCTATACTTGAAAATTCAATTATAAGTATTTTAGTCTCATTGTGTAGATAAAATATATTAAAGGAAAATAAAAAAATTAGTAAAGGCGACCCTGAGAGATAACAATCTAGCGAGTGCAGTTCATAATTAAATTAAAACATAAAGGCATTCTATTTGCATAGCTGCATAACATCGCAGTATGTATTATTCGCTACATGTTTTCTAATTGATTTTATGGTCTCTTCGTATAAACGAGGTACATAATTTTTCCTGAGTGTAGACTCGTCGGGTATTGGCATTTTTAAAATTTCTTCCAGAAAATTACGAAATGCTGAGTGATTAATTTTACTTAACGGGATATCTGCAGCCACTAATGCACTTCATAGTTTTTTATTAAATTCGATCGATTTGCTGGACTCACCGCGCGAATTATTAAGGTACCCCGGTAACAATGTTTGTTTTTTTTTATTTCAGGGCAACACTCTTTTGATGTCGAACCGAGTTCAGATGTTGTGTAACTTGAAAGCGTTTCGTTGCAGTCACTTTATCGTCGCACACTGCACAATACAACACCTTATCGTCAGTTGTAAGAACACTGAATTCCTTAACATAACTTCGAAGTGTAACAGACGCAGACCGTTTTTCTTTACCCATCTTTACACTCTTAAATTTCAAACTGAAATGCAGCTTGCAATTTCTGAACTGTTTTAATTGAAAGATTTAATTGATTTTATGGCCTCTTCGTATAAACGAGGTAAATAATTTTTCCTGAGTGTAGACTCGTCGGGTATTGGCATTTTTGAAATTTCTTCCAGAAAATTACGAAATGCTGAGTGATTAATTTTAGTTAACAGGATATCTGCAGCCACTAATGCACTACATAGTTTTTTATTAAATTCGATCGATTTGCTGGACTCACCGTTCGAATTATTAAGGTACCCCGGTAACAATGTTTGTTTTTTTGATTTCAGGGCACCACACTTTTGTTGTCGAACCGTGTTCAGTTGTTGTGTAACTTGAAAGCGTTTTGTTGCAGTTAAGAACACAGAATTCCTTAACATAACTTCGAAGTGTAACAGACACAGACCGTTTTTCTTTACCCATCTTTACACTCTAAAATTTCAAACTGAAATGCAGTTTAGAATTTCTGAATTGTCTTAATTGAAAGATTACAAGATTAGTAAACAAAAGTACAGGCAAATTTTTCTATGAACAGGAAGTTGTCAAAGGGTCTTTCGAATTTCCTAATACCTATTTATCACAATACCGCAGGATGTAAGTATTTAAATTTTAGTTGAAACTTTTTCTTTCTTAGAAAATATTAACAAGCACACAGATGGTTAAGGCAGTAAAATATTTTAAAGCCTAGTATTTAACAATAAGCTTAAATTATGGGTTCCCCTAGACTCAACTAAGCCGCCCTGGATTGGTTGTCTAAAATGCTAAAATTATTTAAAAAATAATAGACATTTCATAATTAAAGCATGTAAAACGCTCAAAAAGTGGTAAAATATGCACACTCGTTCAAAAATGGTAAATATGCATGCATTAATAAAAAA
This sequence comes from Agrypnus murinus, assembly GCA_929113105.1. NCBI lineage: Eukaryota > Metazoa > Arthropoda > Insecta > Coleoptera > Elateridae > Agrypnus > Agrypnus murinus. The sequence goes on along the minus strand of OV816028.1, from coordinate 23,701,332 downwards.
ACACCTAAATATGCATTTATACGCACTTTCAAATTTACATATGTGATTCATATGTGGCTTAAACATGTAGAAATATAACTCTGCATATGTTTGCTATAAGCGGAAAAAACATGCAAATGCATAGAAATCCTATACCTAATAATAATAATTGCTACAACCCATAGCCTGGAAACCAGGCCCCAGTAGCTATAACCTTGTGCGGTTGGGAGGGGGCGATTATTATTATTACGTAGGCCCTAAGTGCGGCTGCAGCCGACTTACAGATACAACAGCGCAAATCCCACATTTGTGTCACAGCTAAGGAAAACTGCAGAAAACCTTAACCAGATCTGCCGGCACCGGGAATCGACCTCGGACCGCTTGGGTGAAAGTCCAGCACTCTAGACATTACACTACCAAGGCTGTTTATTGGTATTATATTATATAAATAAAATTGGTAAACTATTAAAACACAAAATTAATAAAAACAACAGCCTACAAATAATAAAATTACAAAAAAATTTTGTTAATTAATAAATAAAATTTAACTAGAATGTTTGAATGTTTCTGGAGTTGTTACTAGTAAGTCCTCCTAAAAAGTAGGATGCATCATATTTTTGCATACATGCACTTTTTAATGCCCATGGTGAATTGCTTTAACTAATTCTTTAAACCGCTACTATGATCAAATGGAATAGCCAAAACACTAGGCTCTATTTTCGATAACTTATACCGGAATAAAATACTGAACGAGAACAAAACAGTAAAACACAAATTTGCAAATGATGTCAAACGTAATTCCACGTAATACCAAATTCAGTATTCCCGTCTCTGAAATGATTCGGTATCAACATATTCAACAATACGGAACACTCAAAATGGTTCATACCAATTTGTATACTAATTGTAAGTCAATAAGAACAGACAACTATGCTGGCTTAGCAGCCGACGCGGGGCGTCGAGGTAAAAAGCCCCTAGCTCTGTCTCGAAGAGCCACTGGTAGACTGGCCTACAGGGATGCAAAAACTATATGAACTTTATTAATTTAAGATAGGGATTTTTAAACGGTCCAAACAAACCAAACTTGACGACATCCTTAACCAATGAGAAAAATAACCGAAATTCGAATAATATTAAATATTTTAGAAAGGCTTATCAGCTCTGCAGAAGTACCAAGCTACAAAATCTGACACCTAGACACACGAAACTGAATTTATTATTTGTTGATTACTAAAAATTTTTATTCGTAACTTCCAATACAAAATAATGTATTACTATTTCAGTTGCTGTAGTCCCACAAATTCTGTACATGTTTTTCAACTAGAAGAAGCTCCACAGCTTTATTAATTAACCGAATTATTAAGAAATCTCGTCTGCAAAAAGAAATTTTTTATGCAGCTGTCCGTAACTATTCGACAAGAATGCATATTGAACGTGGCAATTACATTTTAACTTAACCCAAACGAAATATCTCACTATACACAGGGCCATAGTAGGATTATTTTTTTTAAATTGAATATTAAAATCTTCTGCACGCTACAAAAGTAATGTTCTAGAAATATGACGACGGAAGGTTGGCTTGCGAGAGCTTACCAATCTGCATGGAGGTCTTGAAGTTCCGAGTTGGTATGAAACTGAAGCTATATTCGCATGTAGCCTGTTATATAGGGTAATGCTTAAATAGGTATTGGTTAAGTAGGTTTCCACATAAATGCATGATTTTACATAAATGTATCAAAAATATGGCGGGTGTAGCTAAAAGAGCCAAGAGGGCATTATAAAACCAGAATGTAACCTTTAATGTGCTTATAAGTACTTCTAAACCTCAGTATAAAATTAAGGAACAATACGGGGCTAAAGTGTTTTTATATAACTTTTTACGGTGTTTACAGTTATCAAAAGTGATGTTATATAACTTATGTTAACGCTTTTCCCTGTGAATGGTGGTAAGTATGAGCCGTAACTGCAATTATATAACTTACAAGTTCCCGTCAGTCGTTGCATTTTCAACATTCCCAACCTAGCTAAAGCATTTCACATTCTGTATTGTTTGTGGTGCGTATTAGTGCTGAATTGTAGTGTAAAAATGTCTTTTAAAATAGTATTTTATTGACGTCTCTGTGTGTTACCAAAAGCTTCGTAAGAGAAACTGTGGTTACAAGTTTGAAAACTAACCCAGAAATAATAGGAGTTTTGGTTTTATTACAGTGTTTTTCATTGGTATGGGTTTCACATTGGTTATATAAATTGGTAACTACAACTATTACAAAAACTCATATAATCTTTGGTAACCGTTACTATAAGTAATATAAGTTAGTGATGTAAACGTTTCTGTTACCGCTTTATAAAACCTAAAGCTCTTGGGCCTTTTAGTAATTTTATATACTCACTGTATAACATTGCAACCAATATAGTAATCTTATAAACCTCCAATATAAGCTCACAACTTAATAAAACCCTTATAAAAACTGACTTAAGGTTATGAAAATTGTTTATTGTGGCTCCATGTTTCTCTCTTTGCTCTTAAGAGTACTTTGTTGTAAGCGGTCAGAGCGCTTAGTACTTAACTAAATAGTGTCACTTTTACCCTACTCGACTTCGGAGGATTTTACACATTGCCAAAATGCTTAACCGATTCCGTCCTTAGCCTGCGGACTGTGACATTGAGTTTTACTTTGTTTTCCCAAAAATTAAGGCTCAAAAATGACACTCGTGTTCTTTGCCCATTGTTTCTACTATCAATCTCACAATAGCCCCAACCCCCCACCCCTAGAGAAATAATATAAAATGTTAAACTAATACAAATCCCTAATATAAATAGGTTCAAGATGCTTTTTGTTACGTTTACGGTTTCACTCAATAACAAATTTTTGCTTTATTTTTCTAACTTCTCGGTTCTATAATGTTTCAAGGCCAAAATAAGTTGAAAAACATTGATACAAAAAAGTGTTGATTACAAGTGATTCCATCGGATATATAAAACCAATCATTGTTTAGAAAGTACAGTATCGATTTTAATTCTGGTGGGACTACTGTCGTTTTCGATAAAATTCTTAATTATCTTCTTTTAGAACTCACTTGAAGAACTATATACTAGAGGATAACAAATTTACCCGTGTACTAAATATATGTTAATTTGCGTCACACCCAACCCTTAGAATATAAGTTAAGGAAATTTTCAAATAGTCATACATCAATATTTTATTTTAGTGGTTATATTTCAGAAATAAAACAATATTGAATAAAAAGCAAGAGCCCAACAGAAATCTAATATTTACTTCTAAACTACTCGACAGCAAATGCATCCTATATCCTACGTTTACAAATGGTTTAGAGAAATTAAAAATTCAGTATTGAGTACAACATCACGAAGCGTTTTGAAATGTTTAATTTATAAAAAAGGTAAAGTATAAATTTTGAAATGTAACTAAGTGCAGCGCGTTTGGCAGCGTTTCCATAATTTGTTTTAAAATTGGGTTATGCAGCTTTTATGTCGGCCGTACAAAATGTTGCATGTTACAGCAATATTTGGCTCCGGTTCATATAAATTGTCTGGACTATTTGGAGCTGTTTTCTGGTTTTAACTTGGACACGAACTTTATAATAACTGTTCATCCTGATTATCTCCAGCATCATTCGTTCGATGACTGCGGTGACAACTTCATTCTCATCGAATACATCATATAGATCTACTGATTAACTCTACATCGCTGTCGCCGTCAGAGTCGCTTTTAATCAAATATCGGGTCGTTAACAGAACCTTGAAAAGTAACCCTCGAAAATACGCAGTATGATTTCGGATATTTAAACCTTCAAGCTCATCCATATTGAATGTCGTTTCTACGTAGTATATATCGGTGTTTGAATGGTTTTCTGCCTTCTCTATATCACTTTCCTCAAATACTGATCGCATTGCGTGGTTTCTGGTCATCGAGAAAAGTCGATCGATCCAAATTTAATCGGATGTAAGTGAATACCACAATGGCCTTCCTGGAATCCTGTTGCACTTCGGACTCCGAGCATGGACATCGGCCGTTGATAATATTACATCCATTCTCGGCCGGCGTCCTGACAGTATTATATTAAGAGACTATTAGATAGACATGTCTAATGAAAGACCCTTTGGCATTAGAGACCGCAACGGAACTAAAAGGATAACCTTGACCCTCCTACTGATGGTCAAGTGCAAAATCTAATAAAAATTTCATATTATGTCTATCAAAGCTCCATCTAGTTCAATTTATTCAGTAAGGTTTATAAATACAAATGTCATAAAATCGAAGCTGTGATTTATGTACAAAAAGAATAAAAAATAGTGAAGTCAAAACGTGCGAAATAAATTTAATTGAAACCATTAAACTCGCTCTTTTATACAAAGTAAACAAGTTTTGATTTTTATTTTTAGATTGTAAAAGCACAAAATAGTTTTTAAAAATTTATTCAAAGACCGTTGTAATTGCTTTTGTACATTTTGTTTAAACTATTTACAATCCTTTTAATGCACTGTTTCTGTTTATGATAAATAATAATACCTATACCTACATAATACCTTTACCTAGTACATATTGACTTACTCGTAATTAAAAAATGGATAAAAATCGCAGTGTTTGATTAAATATACGTCAAAGTGTGAAAATGTTATTTGTACAAGTTAAAAAATGTAAGTGTTTTTCTAGTAGCAAAAACTGTCTGTCCAACCAGGTTTGCCGAGTTGAATAATTATGACCAGTTAAAGATACTTGGTAGAATATTTTTATTTGCCGTAATAAGTTCCGTACGCTTTCCTAAAATTACCATAGCTCCTAAACTATAAATGCAAATTACTAGTATACAAGACAAGTTTTATCTACAGTAGATAATTAAGCTAAATAAACAATTTATTTAAATAAGAATAAAAAATGGATCGCAAGTTTAACATTGATTATTTACTGCAAACTGTAACATAAAAACGGTTATTGTGGGCAGCACAAGTCAAGAAAGCACTCGTACGACTGTTTTTTATATACTTGCTTTACTAAAATCGCCACTAGTCGACTCTTTTATCAAAATTAATATTTTACACTCCTAAACTTCCCAAGAAAATGATCTATTGCAAAAACAGCATATTCCCAACGAACAGACAGACCGACACCTAGCAGAGGTAGAAATTGACTTAGTAATATTCTTAACCTGCTTAATTGTTTTATATTAAAGTATTCTGATAGCCTTGCAGCTAAGTATTTTATTAATACCAAATTTATAGTGTTTGTAGTGTTCTCCAATGTTGTCAAGCGATCTAGTTACTTCGTAATATTCTTTTAAAAGCTAATTGAATTCTACTAAAAGAGAGAAAACGTATTTAAGGGTTTGAACAGAGTTTTTAACAAAAAATGTAAATAAGGGCATTTCAAAATGACAACTGTAACGTTGACAGTTTAATTGAAAATTGCTAAAACCTTCAACCCAATCCCGATCCCTAAAGTTTGGACAACTTTTCGTGTCTTCTTTCTTATCCAAAAATCAAGCATGATACTCCATAGCGTCCCTAAAAACAGGACCGGTGTAAACTTTTGCGGGGCCGGGTAAAAAAAGGCGCTTGGCCTAAAAAACTTCTGAATAAATTATTAATTATACACACATTATTACATATTACAATAGGATCATAGAGTATCATTATAGTTATTTACGAAGTACGTGACGTCTTATAGCGCATGAACACATTTTTCTAAAGCACGAGCGTCGAAGGAGCGATTTATTCATTAGCGTGAATGCGTCAAAGATGACTTTGCACAATATTTTTTAATTAACCAAAATCTGTAATACTGTTTTGAATGCAAAGTAAACATAAATCCAAGTAGGCAATGTCATTCTCTTGTTGGCAATAGATGACGTTCGCACATTTATCAGTGGAATTATTAGCGATTACTAATAGAGAGATGAGTGCAAAAATTAATAAAAGTGTTGAATAGCGCTGGAGGGCGTCAGAAAATAAAATTAAAAAAAAAAGAAACTATGTCTGACATAACAGAAAATAGTAAGATAACATTTGGGGGCGGGGGGCTAAAAGTGACCAAAAACCAATTTTCTGCCAATTTGGTCCTCCGGGCAATTTTTAACAGAATTTCAAAAATAAAACAAAATTTACAAAAATTAAAAAAAATTGGAATCGTAAGGCGAAAATTGGCAAAATGATCAGTTACATGTCCAAGAGTAACGTACAAATAATTTTGTGTCTCCAAGGTCACCCATTTTGTTATTACCGTTTTTTCAAAATGCAAAACAAAAAATTTCAAAACAAGTCAGCGACTTGGCACAAAATTGTACCGCTGTCTCCGTGGAGTCTCACAGGTCATGAAAAAACAATTTTCTGCCAAATTGATCGACCGTAGCGCTAGATCTGCCAATCTCAAATTCGAAAATTGGCAGAATTTTTAATAATTATTTTCGACAATGGCAGTTTCGTTGTTTTTAAGGGAACATACTTTGGCACCGAAATTCTCCCCTCCACCTATACCACCCTGTACAATTTAGTGAATTAATAATGACTTACCAGTTTCTGAAGTATTTTTGTGTTGTTTTTAAAGGAAAATGGTAGTACATTGGGTAACTGTTTTCAATAAATCTAAAATAAAATACTGTCGCTTCAAATTAAAAATTATGTTGGTATACTTATTTTATAATCAAATTGAAACTTTAATAAATTATTTTAATTATTCATCAATATAAAAATAATTTAGGCTTCCTGGAACCCGAGGTCTCAAGCTGTAGCTTATTTAACTTAATGGTAAATCCGCCCCTGTAGAAAGGAGAGGGAGAGACGAATGTACTGCAGAATACATAACAAAATACCCAAAATATTCTAGAAGCACGTGAAATATAATCACTAGTACTCCAATGGAGGGCCACGTTGACATTTAGACACCGGGACTCTCCATCTACAAACAGTAGCTTCATACCTCCACCATCAGGACACATGGTTTTCGGAGTCGTAAGATTTGAGCCGTCATTAACAGTCATGATATGACGCGCTTAAGGAGGCTGGGGGGCGCGTTTGTAGGTCGATTTCACTTCTTCCCGTAGATCGATTTTGGCAAAAAACTAGATTACCACATTCTCCATATCGAGACAAATGATTTGAGCCCAAAATCATCCATTACGCTTACTTTAAGTGCAATTTTTTTGTTTTATTATTAAATTCTGTCAAAAATTTCCCGGAGGACCAAATTGGCAGAAAATTGGTTTTTGGTCACTTTTAGGCCCCCGAAATGTTATCTTACCAATTTCTGCTATGTCAGACATATTTTTTTCTTTTTTCCAAATTTTATTTTCTGCCGCCCTTCAGCGCCCTTCCTGATGATCAGGACTCTTTCACTTACAAGAATAATTTGTAGAGAAGGATGTAAGCGTTCCAAAAATCATCATTCACCAGTATAACTATAATCTTTCTTGTTTTCTAATACCTAAATGGGAAAATTGCTTTTTCTAAATTTTAGGTATAATTAAATAATTTCTCTAACCAACATTTTTTGACCAAACTGGTGTCATTTTAACGAAAATTGTATGCTGATTCTGAATATGTAACTCATTTTTGGGGCTAACGTCCAAAGCCCTCGAATTTGGTAATCAAAAGTAAATAAATGCTTAATCTCCATGGCAATGATAATAATAATTATATTAAGTTTCTATCATTGCCAAATTGTGTAATTGTAAATTACACAATTTAGTTAGATTAGGTTTAGGTTAGGTTAAGTTAGGTTAGGCTGAAAAAATTCGAATTTGCTTTGCATAGTGTTTTGGTTAGGTAGTGGCGTTTTTGTAGAAGTTATTGTAGAGGTTGGAAGCCATAAATTTTGGAGGCTTAGGGTCATTTGCTTCAAAAATGATTTACATATTCGGAATCAGCATAAAATCTCCGTTAAAATGACACCAATTTGGTCAAAAGAATTTTTGGTGAGGGAATTCTTTAATTGTTCCAAATTTTATTATTAAGACAAATTATTTTTAGAGAGCCTAAAAGGGCCAGTGCTATTTGCATCTTTTTGAAGCACGAGTGTGCTTATACTACGGTTGCGTTATTTATATTCGCAAAATGCCATTTTGAAAGTGGTGAGTTTGGAAAATTACTTCTCTGGTCTTTTTCGTTGCAAAGTTGTTAATTACGTCAAGGTAACATCGGTGTGACTACAGCAGCAGAGAAAGCGTGCGTATTTGTAAATTATAACGCGGCGCGGCGCCTTATAAAGCGCGAGGCCGTCAAAAACGCGGGGCCGGGTTCCCGGAAACGTGCTGAACCCGCCTCGCTCCGGCCCTGCCTAAAAATCTTTACAGCAGAACCAAGAACTTTTACAGCAGATTTTTGAATTCGAAACTTCCTATGCCTTGAAAACCAGAGAGTTTTCATTCCGTCGATTGCTGCTTTTTTTCTGGGTCGTAGAAATGTACCGAAGTTTCATCCATAGTAACAACACGGCTTAAGAAGTTAGCATCTTTTTCAAACCGAGCACATTCAGACATTTGGGGATCCATTTTGCAGAAATTCTTTCATGTCCAAATTGACGTGAACTATATATTATGGAAGCGTCCTTATGAAATGTTCAGTGCCTCAGACATTTGACACCCGGATGAGTCCAATTCGACCGGCTGATAATATGCCATAAACTGCATCGATATTTTCGGGAACGGACACATAAATTGGCCTTCCCGGTCGCTATTCATTTTCAATGGAAAATTTACTTTTTTTTAAATAATGCAATCCAATTTTTCACTGTAGCATACGATGGATATTGATCGTCAAGTGTATTAAACATATTTTCGTAAATCTGCTTACCTCTTAATCCCTTCAAATACAGGTACTTGATGATGGCTCGATACTCTAATCTTTCAGTTATACATGGAAACTGCCTAGGCTAACTAGATATCAATACATTTTGTACAACAGTTTTTAAACTTAAGTTTTATATTCCTACAGTAAAGTGAGATCGGCAGAAGCTTTCACTGTGTGTCCCTTTTGTATGTAGCTTTTCCGATCGAGCCCGGTAAAGATTAATTTTCTAGTCTGAATTGATCAGTCCAGTCATAATCAGAAGCAACTGATTTTCTGGTCTAGCACAGGAAAATGCATTTTCGCGAGGGTTTAATGAACAGCATTTTTATTTCTAACGGGAAAAGTTCCAATGTCAACTGCTGGTGCAGTGTAAAGCTTTGGTAGATTGGCCTCAGCTTATCGGTTAGTTTTAGAAAAAAAATAATTTGTCAATAATCGTTTAGTTATCGAAAATGTTGCCGAAATTTGTTACATCTTTATTATGTCTCAATATTCCAAAAACTAAAACACCCATTTTCATAAAACTTTAACATTTTTTATTACATAAACAGTGCATGTGGTACGTGCAGTGAAACAGTATACGTCGCCTAGTCTTTTTCCGTAGGCGTTCAATATGACGGCTCAATGCGTTTAAAAAAGATAAACTATGCTGGGGCAGCGGAAAGGGGACGAGAGTAGAACCTCTCGAACTAGGCTCCCACAACACATTATTTTTGGAGAGGGGTATATTGAGAGAAACTTTGAGATTTTTGATACCAAAAACAGCGTGCGTAAATCAATTACTAGTAATTGTTGATTACTTAATACTAACCAATTATTAAGTGAATGAACAGTAATTAGTAATGTAAAACAAACAAAAACGTATAATAAATGACATTCATTAAAGAAACAAACAATGGCAACAGATTACATGGCCGCATGGAAAGAATGGCTGGATTTCTGACTAGAAAACCACGGTTCAAATACCACGCAGTTCATTTAATCTTTTTAAATAAAGTATTTAATATATTTCGTAAATAAACATTTTCAAAAAAAACAGGTTAGACATTTAATAATGCATCGAAAACAATAAGTGAGAAAATTATATGTTAGGTTGTTACTATTTGATGAAAATGTAGGTGTATGTAGCTAACAAACCATAATAAACATACCAACTAATAATAAAGATATCAGATATCGAAAATGGCCGATATGCTTACAACAGCTGTTTAGCGGCTTCGTGTCAGTGAGAAATACCCGTGCATGTCAGTCTATGAATGGAATGTACCGCTATCCAGATTTTGCAGCATTGTGAAAATTCACAGATTGCAGAGGTGGCAGGGCAGTACCGATCTCAATCAGTGATATGCTTTATTCAATTACCGTCACGGATTACACAGTGTGCATTAATTGTTTTCGAAAGGTTATTCTAATAGTAACTTGTAAGTTACTTCCAGCGATGATATTAAAAGCCTAACATAAATTTTGTAGTCTCTTTTTAGCTGTCCGTTATATACTTGAGGCTAGAATTAAATTACTAAAACTGTATCCTAGAAAGGATGGTACATAAGTAAGCATTTAGGGCACTTTTTTCTTACTTTATGGTTAAAATGTTCCGTCCAGGAAAACACAAATCTATCTTAACGAAAATTCCTTATTCTCTTTAAAAACGTTTTTGTTATAAAAACAAATTTACGATATTTTTGCGAGAAGGAGAAAAAACCATAGCAAAATGTTAGTATAAAAGCTAGATTTATTTTTACTAGTTCTTCAAGAGTGATAAACGGCAAAATATCATCGTAAAGAATCCAATGACAATATTTCTCCGGCCATATCACAAAGCTAATTCCTATTGCATCTTTTTCCAGATTTTATATGAATCAGACTTGACGTTTATGTACTTCTTTCTGCGACTTTAGTTTCAGTTTTGTAACGCATGACATGATGTTTCGTGACAAACGTATTCTAACTTTTCAGATAAAACATTCAAGTCGTATATTATTGTAGATTTATAATCTTGTAAGTATAGATGTATATGTATGTACTTTTGGTATATTGTACTATATGTAAGTGTATATATAAAATAGAATAACCATTTTAATTTGCAAAGCCCACGAGTTACACACTGATGGACCAAAACGAAAGTCTAATTACAGTTATTTATGCTTCCTGCTTAATAGTAGAGTAATTTAGAAAATTCGAAACGGAATTCAGAGTTAATTTTGAAAGTTTTAACCACGCAGGGAATCCATTATTGGCGATTAGTTAGAATAAGAAAAATTTTTAATTCAGCAAATTAAAGTGCAAGAATCTGTTTTTAATGGTTGGGAATGAGAAATGAACCCATAGGTAAAGATAGCATGCAACTTGCTTGACTGCTCTGTAAATATTTAGAGAGAAAATATTGTAAAAAAAAAGGTTTATAGTTATAGTCTGTAGGATTTTTAATAAAAACTACAAAATAATGTACCGTTAGATTTTTTCTAATTAATGTATTTTGTATGTCATTTTTTTTCAAAAAGATGTTAGATGGGTTGCATAACTTCAAGAAGAAAAATGTTTAATTTTAATAATTTTTTTATGAAGCCAAAGAAAAGGTTTTAATTTAATAAATATGCACTCTAGAACACACTAGGCAGTAAAAGAATAAATTTTAAAGTAGAATTTTTTACAATCTTGGCAATTTCTCGTTGTTCAGCCAACGATGTGAAATCGTTACCTAAATAAGTGAGTAAAATGGGGTTGAGGGCATTTGAACGCAAGCCTTGACTTAAAACAGACAAGGTGCATGGTAATGATGATGTATGCAAGTAATTGCTACCTTACCTGAGTTATTTTATATAAAATTTTTTTTGTTACAGTTCGTGGGTAATATGCTTTATTGCTATTTTGTCAAGCAGTTTCTTAAGCACAGTTTTCAAACAAATTTGAACATTGAGGTTGTTTTTTGTAGAAGACATGATCGAAATAAAATGCAAGTTTGTACGTTTTACCATAGCAATCTGAAATTAGGTAATGTAGTTACTATTTTGATATTATTAATATCAAAAAGCAAGTAAATAATGTTTGTTAGGATGTAAGGTTAGATTTTGTCAAGATAGGAAGATGTAATTAGGTAATTAAGTTATTTTTAGTATTCTGATAGTTGTGTAGGAAATGTGTTTTGGTTGATTTTTCCTAGTGACCTTATTTCTTGATGTCAATACAAATGTCATATATCATTGAAAAGGTAATTTTTTAGCTATCTATTTATTGAATTTATTTAAAGAATAATTAATAGTTATAAACAATTACGTGGTTATGTTGTATTTAGTTTTAAAAATTCTTTTGTTTTACACCAACAATATCACTATAGCCTTCTTTTGTTTCAAAAAAGGTATAAAAAGAGCGACCAATTAAGTAATAAAATTCAAGTGAAAGTGTTTAATAATCATAGAGGATCTTTGAATTTGACTTTTATTTTTAATAATAATTACATTTAATTATTATAATAATCAGTGTTGTGAATTTATTTGTGGAATAATATTCAATTACGAGAAGAAAAAGGATAATGGAACTTTTAGCCTTTGTTATAATTTGGATGTTGGAAGGGAATTTAAAAAATTTAATCATCAAATGAACTTACCATATCTCAAACAAGCAGCTGGATATTAATTTTATTTATTAATACCATTTATTTGGACAGTATTTAAAAGAGAAGTAAATGGTTGTTATTCCACCATTATAGTATTTAAACCATATGAAAAATAGAGGTTTGGTATTTTGTAACAATGATAGTTGGCAAACTATTGGCGCCAAATATTGGTTTGATTTAAAAATGTAAGGTATTTATTTAATTTTACATAAAGTGTAGTAATCAAGATTATGATGATGTCAGAAATATTACTTCCCGGATAAAAGGCATTTTGCTTTCTTGGGATTGATTTTTCATTTGTTCATGGTATCGAAATTTCAGTATCTTTTATATTTTAGTTTTTTTAGTATGTTGTTTGTGTTGAATGCTAAATAAATTTTTCGCATTTCAAATTTAAAGAGAATTTGGTTTATATTTCTTTTGTGTACTTTAATTGTTTCCTAGGTCTATATTTATTTAGTGCCTTATTCAAAGGACCCGCCTGAAACTCTCAGTTTGGTGGAGATTTTGATGCTTCCATGCTGGTGAGTCACGTTGGAGTGCCCGCCATCTTCGCTTTATCTCTTATTACTCATCACCTCGTTGGTTTAACCCCCAAGAACCATCACTTTTATGAAATCTAATAAGACAAGGCATAACTTTTATTTGAACAAAAACTTGATTTAATCATTATTTTCTTAAATATGACTTCTTGAAAGTAATTATTTAATAAAAAACTTGAATAGTCTTCATATTTTCGAAAATAAGTAAAAGACTATTCGAAATATCCGAAGAATGATTCTGACTAACGTTAAAAATGATAAAATTTGTGACCAAACTACAAAGAAATGACCTTTCTACAACAAGAGGTTGGCAAGTTACGCCTCGTTGAAAAATGACCAGTTTTCAGAAGTTTTTCCACTTTTCTGGGAAAAGCCGCTGAGTCATTTTTTGGTACTTTTGGGACAGCGCAATAAAAATGTGTGAGTAACGAATTTGTGCATTGTAAAACCGTAACTTGACTGGATTATATTTGCAACGGTGCTGTAAGGGCGGTTCTGGGTTCCCCTGGGTTGTCTCGGTATTTGTAAGGGGCCCGCTTACGTAGTGTGCTTTCGATGATCTCGGTATCGGCGGTAATTCTCGGGCGCCAGTTATTTTAACATGGTATGCTCCACGGAACCGGGTAACTGCCAGTGGAGAAAAGATAATCCAGGGAACTGCTGGGGTTGTTGAGGTCGGCCTTATCTGGATCACTCCACGGTCTCCATCTATTTCTACTAAGACACTGAGAAAAGGTAAACGAGTGATTAGCAAATAAAAGACACAATCAGCATACCAAACAGCAAGCAATTTATTCTTATTACTAATTCCTACAAACCTTACTACTACCCTAATAAACTTAAGGTTAATAACGGAATTTCAGGCAAGCAAAAGCGAACCAAGCGTGCGGGTACGGTGCTAGAATACAGGGCCGGATAAAGGGGTGTCGGATGGTAACGGACGTACCGGGTAAGGGATGATACAAGGAACGGGGCCCCCCGGAATACTCGCAGTGAGACCTCGGAAAGATCGGACAGGGTGCGTGGATTGAGACCTCCCGGAATACTCGCAGTGAGGTCTCGGACAGGGTGCAAGGGATGAGACTTCCCGGAATACTCGCAGTGAAGTCTCGGACAGCGCGGACCGGATTGCGGAATGAGACTCCCCGGAATACGCGCAGTGAAGTCTCGGACAGGGTGGACAGGATTGCGGAATGAGACTCCCCGGAATACTCGCAGTGAAGTCTCGGACAGGGTGTAAGGGCTGAACGGACAAGAGCAGGCGGAAAGGGAATCGGAAAGTCGGTAAAAGAACTTACTCTTATATTCTCCGGGAACGTTCCGGTCTGCTGGGCTGGCAGGTCGTGCTGGGAGTCCTGGCCGCGGACTGAATAAATCGTCGCTCCGCACCTGTTTATATAGGCGCTCTCGGAGCGTGGGGGGGAAATGGTAGGAATAATACGGAGCGGCGCACGCTAAATATCGATTAGGGAAGGGATGCGTGCTCTCGCTTGAGTCGGCCGCTTATCCGAACGGTATGAGATTGCAAGGGAAGATACGGATTTTAATTCTTACACCCAAAATAAATAACCAAATTTAGGTAACTTCGTTACAGTGCACTGGAAAATGCAAATGATCTTTATTCACGTAGAATTGGCGTCACTACCCATTCTACTTATTTACATCAGAACAAGATAGAACCAATTACTATAATAGTGTCATACGCAAAAAGGAAATTACTCGATACATAGGAATACAAATATGCTTTGTCAGCTCTATGAATACTGTATTTGCTGCTACTGTAACCGGGCAGCGTGGGCTTCAGACCCAATTCGAGTCTGGAAGATAAACCATATTGATTTTTGAATAATTTTTAGTATGTTATTTATAATTGCTTGGCTTTGTTCTGTTTTGTTCTGTATTTCGCAATCCCGTAAGTCACGTGTTGCTTTGACTGTGTATGTAATAACAGCAATCGGAAATCTTTGATGCACTTTTGAAGACATTTCGAGGTTTTATGCTTTTAAAATTCAATTCCAGATTTTCCAGTTCAAAGTTTCATTCTTTGTCGAGAATTTCTATTTGTTATAAACTCCAGCCCTTTGTTGATGTTCTTTTTCCAGTGAGAAAATTAATGGAAACCGAACCATTCTTCACCTGTTCGCAAGGGAACAAGCATTCTTAATTATAAAAATGATGCAACGCTAGATGTGTCAATACCATTAAGTGAGTCAATTGTCACTTGTAGTAGTTTGCTTGCTGTCATAGATCTGCTCAAGAGATGGTATTATTAATTAGTTGCTATGAAGTAATTTGCACTTTTGTAGCCGAACCAGGCTCCAGAAGCTATGAGTGTTGTGCGAAGAGGAGTGGCGATTATTGTTATTACGCAGGGCCATCGTGCGGCTGCATTTGACTTACAGATGGTATAGAATAAATCCCACAACTATGTTACAGCTAAGGAAAACTACAGAAAACCATATTTAGGTGTTTTTTTTATAAATGCATGCATATTTTAGCATTTTTGAACGAGTGTGCATATTTTACCACTTTTTGAACGTTTTACATGCTTTAATTATGAAATTTCTAATATTTTTGAAATAATTTTAGCATTTTAGACAACCAACCAAGGGCGGCTTAGTTGAATCTAGGGGAAACCCATAATTTAAGCTTATTGTTGAATACTAGGCTTTAAATATTTTACTGCCTTAACCATCTGTATACTTGTTAATATTTTCTAAGAAAGAAAAAGTTTCAATTAAAATTTAAATACTTACATCCTGCGGTATTGTGATAAATAGGTATTAGGAAATTCCAAAGACCCTTTGACAGCTTCCTGTTCATAGAAAAATTTGTCTGTACTTTTGTTTACTAATCTTGTAATCTTTCAATTAAGACAATTCAGAAATTCTAAACTGCATTTCAGTTTGAAATTTTAGAGTGTAAAGATGGGTAAAGAAAAACGGTCTGTGTCTGTTACACTTCGAAGTTATGTTAAGGAATTCAGTGTTCTTACAACTGACGATAAGGTGTTGTATTGTACAGTGTGCGACGATAAAGTGACTGCAACGAAACGCTTTCAAGTTACACAACATCTGAACACGGTTCGACATACAAAAGTGTGGTTCCCTGAAATCAAAAAAACAAACATTGTTACCGGGGTACCTTAATAATTCGAACGGTGAGTCCAGCAAATCGATCGAATTTAATAAAAAACTATGTAGTGCATTAGTGGCTGCAGATATCCCGTTAAGTAAAATTAATCACTCAGCATTTCGTAATTTTCTGGAAGAAATTTCAAAAATGCCAATACCCGACGAGTCTACACTCAGGAAAAATTATTTACCTCGTTTATACGAAGAGGCCATAAAATCAATTAGAAAACATCTAGCGAATAACTACTACATATGGGTTTCCATTGACGAATCTACAGACACTACTTGAAGGTGCGTAGAAACTTCATTTCCTTCGTTTTGTTAGTAAAATTTAACTAATTAAAGACAGCAGAGCAATTTACGGATGTTTTATTTTCTATTTTGTTAGTTACATATTTAATCACAACAATATTTTTGCTTGATTAAAATATAATTTTTTTAAATAACTGTTTTGCGCTAATTGTTTGTAACCGACTAATTATGTAGTTCGATAAAATAAAAATCAAATTTTTGTTTTCAGATACGTGGCTAACGTTATAATTGGCGTTTTGAATTCGGAGAACAATCTCAAATCCTATCTATTAGCAATGGACGTTTTCAAGAGCACCAATCATTGTTCTGTGGCAAAATTGTTTAATGATTCGATGGCAATTTTGTGGCCGGACGGCATACGGTACAACAAAGTACTCCTGTTCGTCACCGACGCGGCACCGTACATGTTCAAGGCTGGAGCAGGCTTACAAGTTCTGTACGAAAAAATGATCCACTTAACTTGTCTTGCCCATGCAATGCAGAGTTGCGGAGAAAGTGCGGGAAATATATCCTAACGTAAACTCTATAATTTCAGATGTAAAAAAAATTGTTTGTTAAGCTCCATATCGCATACAAATATTTAGGGAAACTGCTCAAGAAGTGCCTCTCCCACCTGAGCCTGTAATAACAAGGTGGGGTACTTTCTGCAGCAGAATATTATGCAACTTATTTTGATATTATTAAAGTATTTGTAAATAAACTTAATAAACACGATGCACTATGCATACAAAGCGCATAGGATGCTTTTAATACTAAAGAGGTGAGGGTAGAATTATTGTTTGTTTTGACAAATTTTGTGCGTTTAGCTAAAGTAATTCAGAAATTAGAAAGTCAGAGAGATTCATTAGATGAATCTCTTGAGCATGTAAAATTGTTAGGTGTTTCTTTGAATAAAGTAAAAGGGCCAAAGGGTTTGACTATAAAACAAAAATTTAAATCCGTTATAGACAAAAATCCTGGTTTTCACTTAATTAAAAGCATAAACGATGCATTATCTGGCCAAGACATTTTAGACGAGCTGAAACATTATTCGCTTGCAGAATTAAACAATTTTAAGTATGCCCCAATTACGTCTTGCGATGTGGAACGGAGTTTCTCAAAATATTAAACAACATTTAGGGATAATAGGCATATGTTTACTTTTGAAAATTTAAAAATGTACGTCATTGTGAACTGTAACGCTCTATGTTTAGAAAATATAATTAATTAAATTATTGCATAGGATGTCTAATTAAAATAATTTCTGTAAATAAAATGTAAATAACGCTAAACAGGTGTTTTTTAAATAATGAAAGTGCATATATTTATTAAAAATTTCTAATAAACGCATATTTCATGATGTTTAAGTGCATATTTAAGTGCATATTTCACGTTTTTATAGTGCATAAGTGCATGCATATTTCAGCATTTTTAAGTGCATACAAATCCTATACCTAGTTATATGTTATAGTGGATATTTATTTGGGTAAATAGGTGTTTCTGCTTAAATGCAGTTCCGTTTCAACAGTAGAAGCTGTACCAACATTAACAATGTAAGACAACTAAGTACTTTGTAAAGCTATCACCCAACGAAACGTATGTAACAGAAAATGAAAATCGCTCAAGAGCGATCAAAAAACTACTGCTACTGTATAGTTGATCCATTTCTTTTTATTTTCTACAATTTTAAGTTAGGCATTCTACTGTCTATTTGTTATTATCTGCACAAAAACTCGGTAAACTTCTAGTTTTCCTTTAATACGTTTTTATTAAATACGTGGTGGTAAAAGAATAGCGAAGGATGCACCTAAGCGCAAATGTAAGACTCGAAAACAAGACTAAAAAATTCAGCTTAGTTATTGGGCTTTAGTATGTTGAAATACTGGTAAATAATACGGCAGGTTGAATTCCTATAAAAATCTATAAAAATTGAGCAAAAACGCAAGTTTTAAATTCTACGAAGCTTCAGGAAAATAGTAAGATAAAACGTAAAACGTAGATGTTTACATCTTCCATAATGGAATTTTATTTTTGTTCTTTTTAGGTAATTAACCTCTGTTAGTTCCTATTTGGTTACTGTAGCAACAATAAATTATACCTTCTTTTATTAATTTGTGAAGAGAGTTAGACTTTCTTTATTACAAAATAAGGTTATTTTGTAGCGAAATCCTCAACTACGGAGTGGTCTATTTTATTCCATTAATTATTTTGTAGGAATCGAAAATACATTTGCGACAGCTTATGTCCTAAAAGTGGAGTGGAGGAAAATCTTGGAAGCTGTTCCAATCCAAAACAACTAACATAAAATGCTACCATACTGAGAGAAAGTGATCTGGTGTCTTTTGAAACCACATTTGTCAAATATCTTCTTTCTAAGTACTACACTGGAAAATAATTGGACAACACAGACAAATATTTCCAAGACATACAAAATTGTGAACCAGCGGTCTTCCATAGTCTGCTTGCTCATTGGATCGATCTCGTTGTGAACTAGTTTGGAGCAGAACGTGGAAAGTAATTGAAGACATCTTTTATAGACGTCATCTTTTAATTGACAAATAAAAAGATAAGTGTTTTTGCTCATGTACTCGAAAAATCATTAGATTCGTAAGGTAGTATTGTTCCACGGAGCCCCGGTTAAGAACCATTAAACTAATTTATGATAGCAAATTATGGATGCTTTTGGACGAACTAGAGTGCTGATGCTAGAAAGCTTGGGCAAATACTATTTTCCAAAATAATTTTATTTGGAATACACCAGAAACTACTTAGTTCGTTTTGTGTACCACATTAATTTTATACTAGAAGTATAAGCACAAGTTTTATTCAAGAACTTAGTATTTCAAGTTGTTTAGAATTTGTTGTTAAAATAAGGGATTATTGTATTCTGATAATTATTCTTTCTCTAATAAAAATACTTAAGTGCTTAGATAGGATCTTGATAACTGCTAAACGATTTATATAACTGTTGCATTTTGGGCGTGTTTTGTGTAACTAATTACAACACTGTAAACATCCTTAAGAAACTTTTATCCTCTCTCAAAGTCTAACTACCGTTTAAATCTTTTTCATGCAAAACAAGAAACGTAAACTATTTTCCTGAAAGTGTCAAAACAAAAAATGACGGCAATTTAATGGCGCATATAAATTCTAACCTTAATTTAGGAAAGCGCAGATGATATTGGGGATTTCCAATGAAACTGTAGTTAATTCAAAGGAACGTGATGTAAGGACTAGGATAATGGCAAATTGAAGTGGCGTATGGTGTAAGAGTGTGAATTTATAGATCACAAATCGGAACATAATACGCCACTGTTGATTTCAGCGGAACTCATACATCATTCGGCATATGCAAATGTTGGGTACATTCATCATTCTCGGCCCGATACAGCACTGCCGTTTGGAGCCTGTTGGCTGAACCTGGATTAACTATGAAAACGATATTTTATTGTCATTAGTTTAATTTGTTTTTGATGGAGTTTACAATGTCCGATATATTTAACACTAGTTAGTTTGTAATAAATGTATAAATTAGACTGTTTTAATGCTTCAAAGTTTTGTTTCTTTCTTGCTGTAAAAAGGGCTTATGCATTTTATATTCGGTATGTATAAGAAACTACGAGAGTCGTAGACTAACATTTTTGAAATAGTTAACCAGTAAAAAATTCAAATATATATCAATATTTGTGTATTTTAATCAAAATATCACAAAAAAATTAAAGTAGTCAGAAAAAACATGTAAGCCTTTGATGATGATATTATTATGATGATATTAATTACAGATGAATATTTATAATAACTAACGTCTAAAACTAATTAACACACAAGAAAACTAATTACTAAACGAACGTAGAATTATTTATTATTTATTTGCACTGTCTATTCATATTTTATTATGCCGCTTCTAATTGTCGATTCGTATTCTGCTGTCGCAACATTTATATGCCGCTGTGTAGAATTCTCGAAATATCTGGAACGCCGCTCTTTGGATTGGTTGATATACACGGCGCGTCTTGATTCATTACATTATATCACTTAACAAAAGTAATTTCAATCTATTGTTGATTATCTAGCGACTTCGCTGGTTTGAAATTTTGTTTGTGTAGTTGAATAGATTGCTTATTTGTTTTAAAATGTATTTGGGACTAATTTATGTAACAGTAAATTAGAACATGTTTTCGTGTTTTGTAAATAGGGTATTGCCGATCGTAGGCCGACCTGCCAATTACATCAAATTAAAATATTCAGTAGTTGGCTTAATTTCTAGTGCAAAGAGTATTTTATAAAACTAAGTAAATAAAAAAGGGAGGAGAGAGAAGGGAGACAGGAGAAGGGATACAGGAGAAGGGCTAGAAGGGAATTGGAGGAAGCTCGAAGAAAGAAGCTAGAAGAGATAAGAAAAGGTTCCATTGCTAAAGCGAGTTCAGAAAAAAAACATTTTAGAGAATTTGTTTTAGCAATGAGAATAATCGAATTTTCACACATTTAAGATTTCAGGGTGACAGGTTCAGCTTTTAAAGCTTAAGTTTAAGTTACTAAAATGTGATGATCAAAAGCCAGAAAACCGTAGTTACGATACTCAACACAGACCAGAAGTGCTTGTACGACACGTACACAGAAATGAGAAATTTAAAATTCAGGTTTTAGTGTTAAAGGTGTACACTTTTAGAAATTTTGATCTAGTAGTCTAAAGTGCTGGATAGTGAAGTTCCATTTTCAAAGTGTTCAAGTTTCAATAATTCGTATATTATGATCATGATTTGAAAGAATACTCAATAATCCTTAAATTTTAATGTTATTCAATTGTTTCATACATTCAATATCATCATACATTCTACAGTTTTGAAGTCTCTGAGTTCCATAGAAGCATCTTCGAGTCTTAAAAGTGAAAAGTATTTAGAATGTTAAATTTGCGGATTCAGATCAAAAACTTCAATATTTCAGTATTTTTTGAGTATTATTCTTCGATTTTGCTAATTCTGGAAACTTGGTTGGATTAGGTATAATAATTGTGGTTGAAAACTTGTACGTATTCAGAGGTACTTCATATCATCTGTGTACTATATCTAGAACTTCTGAATTTGCTTCATCCAACTCTACTTGTTTCAATCTTCTAAGTCAACATTTTATATCTTAATTTTTGATTCGTTTAGATACTTCAGAAATTCACAACTACATATAAAATTTATAAATTTTCAAAACTTTTCAAAACCTTGAATTGTGAGTGTGCCGATGTCAAAATAGAAGTTCAGATATAAAAAATGAGAAAATTGAAGCTTCAAAATTTGTTATTTTACAGATTCAAAGTTCAAGGTTGCAGAGATTTACGATTACGTCTTTAAAAATTCAAGATTTGAAAGTGATAAAGTGTCAAACCAATCACCACGCAAAATTTGTTAGTCTTAAGGTTTCCACACTTTGATAGTTAATAATTCCAGAGATTAAGAAATAGGGTTAGGTTTTTAGAAATATTATTTCACGGGTCCAGGAATTGAGAGTCTATAATACATTTCAAACTTTCAGCAAGTTTTACTTTGCAAAAGATCTTATTTTTAGAATTATTATAATTGCGTTCTAAACTTCACGGGTTTTGATTACTGGAGAGAGGAATAACTACACCTATGACATCCTCTGCAATGCAAGGAGGGGGGTTAATGCAAATGGGGCTTACAAAGAGTCAATTGCTCGTAAACAGTTTGAAGAAATAAATAAGTCGTCGGCCACTGGGTGCGTTCTCGAAGTAACAGCACTATAGGGAATTGCTCCGTTAGCCGAATAAGTGATAATATGGCGAGTTGTTATAGAAAAGCGACATTTCCTTCAGTACAAATGGCAGCGATTTAACTGCCTTTGTTAACTACCTTGTTTACAGTAAAAGTGGTAAGTGATGACGTAACTACACTTTTGCCAGCTCTAGAATTCGGGGGGGGGACACGCAAAGGGACTTACAGAAGTTCTAAACTTTACATATTTTAACTACTTGACAGGAGAGTGACTACATCCCTGCATAAAAACGTCGGTATAAAAACATCTACCAAGAAAACTAGCTCATGCTAAGAACACCTTTGACTATTAAAATTATTACTATTTATTGACTATTGACTATTAAAAATCAAAAGGTACTTAGGTGACGAGTCGGTAGGGGTAGCCAATAATTACACCAATTCTCTTTGTCGGCGGCCGCCGGGCGCGTTCTAAAAGGAACAGCACTATGTCGGCAATGTTATTCAAATCAAAATATGCAACCTTATCAAATTAATGTATAGGCTATTTTTTGTATTAAAAATAGCATCATGTTAGCCTTGCTGTCTTAGATTATGATTATGAAACCAATGGTACCTAGATAAGTACTTCAAGAAAAATACCGCTTGTGGCGATTTGTTTTTAAGTCATTGAATTCGTACTTCGAAATAACTGTCAATTATTTTCTAAAGATTTACCTAAAATGGGGGTCAAGGGAGGGACGAACAATTTCTAGTTACGCCACTGCTACTGGTATATCAAAGTATTAAATTGTTCCCCTTGCAGAGTCCGAGAACCAGAAGTAGGACCTTTTATTAACCGAATTGTAAAGTTCCTATTTATTTTTTAAACATAACTGATAAGACATATAATTTGCAACGTGGAGTTAGTTGGAATAATAAAAGTTGTGGGGCCACCTTTTTTTAATTTTTAGATATTACGATGTGCAGTTTAATTACAGTCATGTTAATTTTCCCTTCAGTGTATTTTTTAACATAAAATTCGTTTCTTAACATTTTTCAAATCATTTTCAATAGAACAACCACGCGATATCCTTTTAGGAATAGCAGGAAGGAAGATTAAAATGAAACTGCAGTCAGCGGTTGGATTTAGAAATGGTAGTGATTCATTACATGCTCTGAAAGAGCAACTCGTGGTAAAGTGGTTAACCTTACTGGGTGTGTTGGACCATAACCTACATGTATAATTTTCATTTGTTTATATAAACCCTTAATAATTGAAGTAATTTATTAGTAGCTTCGGAATTATTTTATTAAATTTACATTTGTAATTTATCGTATAAGGCTGGCAAACCATGCCAAAATAATACAAAAACTGAAAATAGAATAACTAAAGCTTCTCTAATTTGCATTTATATTGATTTTGCATCGAATTTATTGTAAAAAAGGTAACATCAATTAGCGTATAAATCAGTATTTTATTTATTAAAGGCAGGACAACTTTTGGTTCCTATTAAAGTAATATTAATCAATTGCATGATGTGTCTTTGTTTCTTTTTTTGTTTCTAATGTTTTAATATTTGCCAATCAGAGCGTGACAAGTTTGTGGTTACCATTTTTATACGTAGAGTAGAATAAGGCTGTAACATCGGAACTTTTGCTATAAAGGGGCGGTCTAATATAGAAAAGAGAGTACTAATCAAGGTTGTCAGATTATTAAAAACAACATGCTAACTTATTTATTTTAAGGCACCAAATGGATCTAAAAACCAGTGAAACACTTGTTTGCTGTATATGAAAATGTTACTTTCTATCTCTAGAAATAAGAGTTGTGTGTTGCTATGGAAATGATTAAATAATTAATAGTTTGCACATAGTAGGTTTCGCTTAGGTTTAATAATGACTAAAAATAAATAAACATTTGTATTTTCTAACTTAACACTTTTATAACTGTAAGACAGAAAGCCTTATTTCAGAAAGCAGCAGACGTGTTTAATAAAGAGCGATTGTGGTTCAGTTAGTTTCGTGCGGAACTATCAATCAAGGAACCCGAGTTTAAACCCTAGCCAACATATCACCAAATTTTTAAAAATTAATGAAAAACCCAAGTACATACTATGTATTGGTTTGGGGTCCACCTTAAACTAAACCTATACTTGTGATCACAGGACACGCACAACACAAGTACAGAAAGGAAAGGTTTTTTAAGACTTAATAAAATTTTGGCGGTTTTTTTCTTTCAAAATTTTCTGAAACAGACACCACATGTTGTATTCAAGACGTATGAAAGTGTATAACCACTCGCCTTATTAAAATGAAATTATTACAAAAATTTGTGTTTGATTTTAAGGAAGTATTTTCTTCGTGTAGTACCATTGAGTAACATTCAAGTTTGATATTTTTAAAGCTTTTTAATGAGATATTTTATTGGAAATGAGTAAAGTAGCATTTTAACCACATAATTGATATAAATCATCATATAAAGATTGGTTCATTCTGATATAATATGGTTGCATAATGTTTTGTGGCATTTAGAAAAATATTCAAAGATCATAAAAGGTGTACTGTATTGTGTTATAAACAAGGAGCATTGGAAAATTGTGCTTTTCTAAATTCATCTCCTATATAATAATAGCTAGTTCCGATGTCCGGTGTCCGATATCCGATGTCTGATGTCCGATGTCCACCGAAAAATATCTCGAAAACTAGAAGACTTAGAAAGCTGGAATTTTACAGGCAGGTAAAGCCTTGCCCCAAAGGGGTGCATAGTATATTAATAAGAATATAATATACTAGGGAGGGAGGCATTTTTAAAAAAATCATTATGGCTATATATCTCTTGAATGGCGTAAGCTGCAAACTTCAAATTTCCACAGCAATTCTGAAGATAAAAAAATACAAAAATTACCGGTATTTTATCCAGGGGCGGAGTAAGGCAACATTCCAGGGGGAGAAGAGTTTTCCGCAAAAATAAGTATTATAAAAATCTGGTTTGTGAGTAATTTGTAAGAGATACGCCATCCCGGACTTTTTTGTAGATCTTTTTGAGGGCTACAATTCGCTTGTTGGTGTAGTTTGGCTTTATCTGTTACCATTTTCGCAGCGTAATGCGTTTTGTCCCTGTTAGAGCCATTTATCTTAAGTATGTATTTCATACTTTGCTTATTACTGAACTCTCCAAAAATCCTCTCATTAATCTGTGTATATAAAAACCTTTGCTAAGAAATAGGCTATCATATAGTGAAAACGGCTTTAAGATCTATTCAGTGGTTCTCGAGATTCACCGGTTTTGACAAAAACTGGGCTTACAAAAACTACAAAGTTAATAATAATAATTGCTACAACCCATCACCTAAACCAAGGCCCCAGAAGCTATAAGCTTGTGCGGGAGGGAGGGGGCGATTATTATTATTACGTAGGCCCTAATTGCGGCTGCACCCGACTTATAGATGGAACAGCGCAAATCCCACATTTGTGTCACAGCTAAGGAAAACTGCAGAAAGCCTTAACCAGATCTGCCGGCGCCGGGAGTCGATCGCGGGCCGCTTGGGTGAAAGTCCGGCACGCCAGACATTAACTACCAAGGCTGTGGGCACGCACGCACTGATTGCCAGCAACTAGCGCGTTTCCACCTGCGGTGCCTCCACATGCCGTTGATTTTCAAACGAATATTATGCTATATAAAGTACATAATATATTAATAAACTACATAGGTATATAATTAAAATAACTATATTATGTATTCTCTTTGAACCTGTATTCTCCTTACCATTTGTTTAAATTTATTTTGAAAAAACGGCAACTTACGTGTTTTTATAGCATTTAATTCAGCAAAAAAAGTGTGGGACTTATTAGAAATTACGAAGAAAGGCATCGCTAATTATGAATTAAACGTGATTATATTAAATTATAGTTAAATGTTATGATCCGATTGACATTATTATTAAGGAAAATGAAAACTCCACTGCAGTAGCACATCCTGAGGAAGGGATCCCAAAAAAATAACTTATATAAGTAGATCTGTTTTCTTACTTCGTGGATAGCTGACATGATCAGCAAGGTACCGTTGATTTTTCAACCGGTATTATGCTAGTGTTAGTAATAAAGTTTAACACAATGTTGTTCCGTCCGCAACTCTTTTATGCCAAATGTTATATATCGACAAATTCACAATTTTGTGATCTACAAGATGGAATAGTTTTTCTTTAAATAAGAATTTGTGAACTGAAATAGAAAAAGTGGAAATTTGAAAAGTCATAGTTCATTGTTTCATGTTGAAAATTTAATTGTTTCTTGAGATAGTATATAAAGAAAGCTATTTTTAAATAAATTAGTAGCTCTAAATTGTTGAAGAAACAATATGCTTTCCTAGAGCGCTCCAAAACCAATTTTTATAAGGTTAGGTTCAATAAAAACAAACAAATGCAAAAGACGTCAGGTAATATTTTGAGGTTATAATTTAAACTGCAAATATAAAAAGTGATTTAATATTTAAACAAAGTGGTTAATCTAATTGTAAAAGTGTATAAATGAAATTTGATAATAACAACGAATGCATCTCTCAACAACAAAAGGAAATATTTTTAATGAGATCAGGATGTATGAAGTTAAATGGAATTAATGAAAAACTAGGACTTTTGGTTTAAAAATATTTAATTAATATTGCAATACAAGCAAATGATTATATTCAGTATGTATTCTTTATTAATTAACGAACGAATCTTTGTGTTCAGATTGTATGAAGATATAATAAATGGAAGTCAACAGCTGTTATTAGAAATTGAAGAAGGTGTGTATAGAGATGGAGTCACTTTTTAAAGTTCGAGATTTAATTCAATTAAATAATAAATTAGTTTTTTTATATATAAATAAAAAATTGTATTATTATTAAGAGCAAGACACCAACATAAAAGAATAATCATAAATAAATTATAATTGAAAAATTTTTTATAGCTAAAAATTATAATCTCCAAATAAAAAAATTATTAAATAGTTTTGGAATTGATTGATTTAAATAAGAAGCCAAAAGACAGATTTATGATTCTTGTTATTAAATACATTTCACAAATTAATAATTCAATTTCATTCGTAAGAAAGATCAGTCTTTTTGAATCTAAATAAAAAGATTTCAGTTTAGTACCAATTTTTATTTGTGTTTATGAAAATAAAGAATTTTATTGTAATTTTTATACGAACATTTATTTGTGTGTTGGTATTTTATTATTTGTCTGTAAAAATAAGAACTGAGAGGCCTTCAAAGCGACCCAACCTGAGAGTTTCAATTTTGTGTCTCAAAAATCGAATATTGTGCACTAATTACGTAAAAAGTGGGCAACTGAATTTAAACGTGGGAAAGACAGCAACTGCTACCGCTAACAAAAGCATTGATTTCATCCCCGATATGGTCATGACAGATTGAAGAATCAGGGTATGAGAAATACTAGTACTCCCATCAACATCTTCAAAATATAATTTGGAACAGAACCACACAATGACATCTCTCAAAACAACACCAAATTCTTATACTTTTGCAACAAACACATAAATTAGACATTTTAAAAGCCTTTGAGATAAGCAAACACAAACATACGCTTCCGTTAGTGAATGAACAAATTGGAAGTATCCGTGATTGGAAGTGTTATATATTTAATTTTATTTTTATGTGTTGTATCTAGTTACTTATTTCTTATATATAACGTTGGCAAGGTGTTTGTTTATCTTTCTAATAGATTTCTTTGATAATGATACATAGTGTTAAAACAATTGCAGGTATAGAGATCTCAATAAATCTTGTGAAACTTTTGTTAATCATTTATTTCATTTTACCTTAACGTACTTATTGATTCTGAAGATGTAAATTATGGAGAACACTGTTATTATATTCGAAGTGTTGGTGCGCACGATTGACTTTAGTTTATGCACAAGCAACTTGTCTAAACATTAATTTATGTGTATCCATAATTTTATCGTGTTCTGCTGTCAACTAAACAGTTAGGCGGGCTATGGAACTGAATGCAGGCATTATGCGAAAGAATTGCTACGTTGTAAGAACAGAATTCCCATTTTTGACAATAACAATAAAGCACGGCCACTAAAATGATATAACCTCAGCTACTTCAATGCAAATGCAAAGATATAAGAATTTTTTAAGTTTAGTGAAGATTAAACTTAAAAATTTCTTATATCTTTGCATTTGCGCCAGATATTTTTACGGAATTCCAAAAGAGTAGTCGCAGATCACAGTATTGTTCTTCTTATGTTAGAAGTACTTAGTTAACGTGGCCTTTATTTATTTATCATATTAGTGAAATAACAATAATAGTACCTTTACTTGTAATGCTCATAATTGTGCTGGTCATACGATCGATCACATGGTGGCCCACATAGGGTTCCGCAAGGATCAATTATAAAAATTGATGGCATGGAAGATCTTCACGAAGGTCATAGGCAACTCAATAGCAGCCGGTAGCCGTGTCATCTTAAAAACAAAATGAACTAAAGATCGCGTGCAACTCTATTCAAAAAAATATGTAAGTTATATGTAGGGGAAAGTTGCCTATATTGGACCGACTCCTAAAATGGACCAGCAATGTTTAACGTATATAAACCTGCATTAGTGCTGCTATTCTGGTGTGAAATTGTGGTACTACTCTAAATATTCATGATAAACAGGTTCCACGTGGTCAGTCATCCTCAAGTGTTCTGTCAGAGAGGATAGTTGAATTTTACATCCCCTGTAGTAAGAGTTCGCACATCTCAAATAAGCAATTGTTAGAAAGTGACAAAGGTAGGGATAAATTCAATTATTTTGCGATATAGATAAACTTGTTAGCAACATTTTTATGCATGCATGGCATAGTTATCTCTACCGGTTTTTTCACAAAAAGCTTTTTCTTACAAAATGGCGTTGTTTCCTAAATTGGACCGTTAGTGGGAGCCGATGTTGGACCGGTCCAATTTGGGAGACGATCGCAATTTAATTATTTTTCCTCACTATTTCCGTACGTATGTCAAGAAAGGCTTTTTTTTTAGATATCAGTATGTCACGCAAATACAGTGAGTGGTCCAAAGAAGATTTGGTTTTAGCTGTCAACGCAGTTCGCCAAGAAAATATTGGAGTAAACAAAGCTGCTCAAAGATATGGTGTACCACAAACCACGCTGAAACGATATCTTAAGTACCAAAAAGAAGGGCCCATAGTCACTAAACGTTCCGGCCGGCGGCCTGTATTTACCGAAGAAATGGAAAAAGAGTTAGTGGCACATATACTTCAATTTGAAGAAAGATTTTTCGGCCTTACTATAAAAAATGTTAGGAAACTCGCCTTTGATATTGCAAAAATGTACGGAATTCCACATTGTTTCAATGTTGAAAATGGATTAGCATGAAAAAATGGTTCTATAAGTTTATGAAAAGAAATTCCAAATTATCACTGAGACAGCCAGAAGCCACATCTCTTGCCAGAATGAGAGGTTTCAGTAAAGAGAGGGTGGACGCATTTTTTAAGATGTTAGAAGAACTAGTAGATAAGCATAAAATCACTGGCACAAAAATTTATAATGTAAGTGGCTTCACTACTGTCCAGAAAAAACCACAAAAGATAGTTGGCCTGAAAGGCAAACATCAGATTGGAGCAGCAAGCAGTGGTGAGCGGGGAGTAAATACCACTATTGTATGTTGTGTAAGCGCTTCGGGCTCGTTTATACCGCCTACTTTTATTTTCAAGCGGAAACGGTTAGCTCCAAAATTGACGAAGGGAGCTCCAATAAGAAGCGAAGTGGCTATTTCTGATTCGGGATACATCACAAGTGAACTCTTTGCACAATGACTGCGCCATTTCAAAAAGAATGTAGTATGTTCAAAAGAAGAGCCAGTTATTTTACTCTTAGATGGTCATTCCACCCACAGCCAAAATTTAGAAGCATTGTTATTTGCAAGGGATAATGGCATTATTATGTTACAATTGCCTAGCCATACAACACACCGTATGCAACCACTTGATGTTGCCTTTTTCCGGCCTCTCGGAATTTACTACGTCCAGGCACAAGAAACATATCTAAGGCAACATGTAGGAAAACAAATAACTCAATACGACGTAGTTGCATTACTTGCAGAAGCTTACGGTAGAGCAGCAACCGTCGGCGTTGCTGAAAATGCCTTCAAAGCTTCTGGCATCTGGCCTGTCAATCGGCATGTATTCAAAGATCACCATTTTGCTGCTTCAGAAGCGCTGAAAGAAAAATCTGGGGGTAATGCTGCACCAACCCCAACATGTGATAATGTTTTACCTACACCAGCAGAAGGTTTCGCAGAGTCGTTGAATATTGTTTCCCCATTGCCGCAGGCAATCGATGGTACCTCGAGGCAAAGAAAACAACAAGATGCTGAAATTCTAACAAGTACCCGTTACAAAGAAAATTTGGAGCAGCAGAAAAGAAAAACACAAGAAAAGGCAGAGGCAAAATTGAAAAGAAATGTGTTTGCTGATAACAGTAACCAGGAGAAGCCAAAGAAAAAAAGAACAAAATTGGAAAGCGATAAAAGAGAAGCGGAAGTAAAGCAACAGAAGATAGAAGAAGAGGCAGCAGCGAAATTGAAACGAAAAGAGTTTTTAGATAACAGTAAAATAAAAAGACCCCAGAAAAATATAAATTTGTCGGAGAGCGATGACACATCTGAGGAATTTGAAGCAAGTGGATGATCGTCTGGTGGTGAAGGTTTCGAAGATGATTTGATTGGAACCAATGATTTTAAGGATTTTGATCGTAATGAATTGAAAGTCAATGACTACGTCATCGTGTGTTTACAAGACGAGAAAAAGAATGATGTCTATTATGCTGGACAAATTGTGCAGGAGAAATCATCGAAAGGTGCAATTGAAGTTTCTTTTTTGCGAAAGTCTGCTAAACTAAACACAGCATTTTTCTTTCCGGCTGTACCTGATGTTTCTGTAGTTGATGATTGTGACGTGAAGATGAATCTACCAATCCCACAGAAACACGGCCAAACAAAACGTCAACAAGCCAGTATTACATTTGGTATTGAGTTTAACTTCCCAGTTCGTTAACATTTTCATTTCACGTTCTGTTTTTTGGTGACAAGATATGAGATATATAATTGTTTCTAGAATATTTTTTATTTTTGTACTTGGCTTTGTACCTATAAATAATAAACATATTCCTTTTGTTAAGCGATTATTTCTTGTAAGGTCCAATTTAGGAATCATACGGTCCAAATTGAGAAACTAGTTGCCTATATTGGACTGATTCCATTGTCTAGTGACCAAGTAAGTTTTCAAGATTTTGAAGATTTTTTGCACATTCAAATCGTAAAAAAGATAGTCAAAACCATGGATGAAATTTGGTTGCGATTACACTAATTACACTGCCTACAAAAAATTTAATTTTAATTTCGGTCCAATATGGGCAACTTTCCCCTAAGTGTTTACATAGTAACTCCACGCTTCTGGGATCAGACAGGTTACGTAGATTCACAACAATAGCAATAATTTACAACAATATTTATAATCAAAAGCTTATTTTAATTAAACGAGACTTGATTTATCTTCGTTTAATCAGAGACATATTAACATGACATGGGGAATACAATGCTAATACATACATACATACATAATCGGTCCTCTTCTACCTTACAGTGTAGAGGTAATATTTCATTTAAATGACAATACAATAAGGTCAGAAAACATTGTCACAGCTTAATTTAATATAGGGTAATTCCACATCAAGTGATCCAATTTTTTGGAAGTTTTGACCATCACCCTCTTTGATTTTTTCTAAATTTGGCACAACTGTTATACTCCTAAAGATAAGTAAAAATCTAAAATATTATATTTTTAACTCAAGTGGTTCTTGAGTTGTGCCCTTCTGAAGTGTACAAAAATGAGTAATTTTGAGCATGTTGGCGTTTACGCTTTACTTTATAACTGTTGATAGAAATAAAATAAAGGAATGAAACAAAGACTGTTTTAAAGTCCATCATTTGGGCTTTAAGATGATGGAATACTTTAATATGAAAAAATAATTCATATTGCGCCCCTGAAGTCTATGACCTTGAATTTCTCAGAAAACATATGATTAAAAATTCTGGTAAAAATTGGACACAGTTGCATATCCTTCAAATATGTGTGCCAGATTTGAACTTGGGATCTCAATGGGATCGTTACTACATTATTTTGTCCCGGCTTCGCACTGGTGGACATTTATTTTTAAACATTTTGGGATAAACATAGAGTAAATGTATCTTTATGCAGGATATAAGTAGTTTTTTTTTTAAATTACTATTTATATTTTCTTATGAAGTCGAAATACCTATCTCATATATGTACACGGCCCTCTCCCGCACTTTGGTGCCCCCTCCCTCACCGTGTTGGCCGCTGCTCTGCATGGGGCCAGTATTTGTACACCTTGGGTTACATTATTTAAGTTTTAGTAGAGATCCCTAATTTCTTCTAGTAATAAATATACCCTATGTTACTCAGGGATAATGTAGGATTCTAATGGTGAAAGAATTTTTGAAATCGGTCTAGTAGTTTTTGAGTTTATTCGTTACAAACATACAAATCTTTCCTCTTTATAATATTAAAATAGAAGTATAGATTATTTTCTGTTTGGTAATTACTTACAAAGAATCTGGGTTAGATAAAACATTAATTAACAAATTCCTGTATGGGTTTATAAAATTTTTTTAAATCACATTTGAAACCATACCTAAATAAAATATCCTGGGTACACTTGTCAAGAAAATTTTCAGTATTATCAAAACACGTACAAATTGTTATCAACTATAATAAATTAAAATCACTGTAACACACAATAAAGAAAATTTTAATCTGATACACAGTATTAATGTAAAATATGCATGCTAATTACATTTCCTGATAACTTATACTTTATGTACGACCTGTCGCTGTATTTGGATCTACTTTAAAAACATTGGACGTAGAGTTGCATATTTTCTAAATATGTGTGCCAGATTTTAACTTGGGATCTGAATGGGATCATTACTAAATTATTTTAACAAAATAGCAATGCTCAACATTTGAATCTACTTTCCTTAAAATCTGCTTGGGATATCTGGTATTTACGAAAATGTTGGTACAGGACCAGCAAAATGTAGAAATGACGCGGTGACTTCACATTCTTTACTATCTGAAGATATCACATGGGCTAACCACCTCTTGCAGTTGTATTCACATATAACAAAACCTGTAATTACATATATTTCTAATGTAGGTCTAATTAGTTCATCAGATGTGTTAACGAATCCAGATTCTTTGTAAGTAATTACTCAGAACAAAGAGTAATCATTCATAAAACAAAACGCTAATACCAATAATATAGTTACGAATATTGAAAAATATATTTATGTTAAAATGTTGAACATTGCTATTTTGTTAAAATAATTTAGTAATGATCCCATTGAGATCTCAAGTTGAAACCTGACACACATATTTAGAAAATATGCAACTCTACGTCCAATTTTTTTAAAATAGATCCAAATACAGCGACAGGTCGTACATACAGTTTAAGTTATCAGGAAATGGAATTAGTATGCAGTATTTTACATTAATACTGTGCATCAGATTAAAATTTTCGTTATTGTGTGTTATAGTGATTTTAATTTATTATAGTTGACAACAATTTGTACGTGTTTTGATAATACTGAAAAATTTTCTTGATATTGGTGTACCCAGGATATTTTATTTAGGTAAGGTTTCACAAATAATTTAAAAAAAAATTAAAAAACCCATTCAGGAATTTGTTAATTAATGTTTTATTTAACCTAGATTCTTTGTAAGTAATTACCAAACAGAAATTAATCATTTAAAAACAAAATTCCCAATGTTCCCAATATTGAAAACATAATTAATGGTAAAATGTTGAACATTGCTATTTTGTTAAAATAATTTAGTAACGATCCCATTGAGATCCCAAGTTCAAATCTGGCACACATATTTAAAGGATATGCAACTCTGTGTCCAATTTTTACCAGAATTTTTAATCATATGTTTTCTGAGAAATTCAAGGTCACAGACTTCAGGGGCGCAATATAAATTATTTTTTCATATTAAAGTATGTCATGCAACCCATCATCTTAAAGCCCAAATGATGGACTTTAAACAATTTTTGTTTCATTCCTTTATCTTATTTCTATCAAAAGTTATAAAGGAAAACGTAAACGCCAACATGCTCAAAATCACTCATTTTTGTACACTTTAGAAGGGCACAACTCAAGAACCACTTGAGTTAACAGTATAATATTCTAGATTTTTACTTATCTTTAGGAGTATAACAGTTGTGCCAAATTTGAAATAAATCAGGAAGGGTGAGTTACAACTCATTGGATCACTTGACATGGAATTACCCTATAAGCATTTTAATGGTATTCACGTATCACCGAAGTGATGCGTTAACACCATATGCATAAAATAATTGGGTAACAGCCATAAGACAATATTTTTAGTTCTTTAAATTATTTGATTTTTTGTATTGAATATTCTAAATAGATTCTTATTAGGAAAATTTATTAAATGTCGTGATTAAATCAGTCCTTTCTATCTTAATCTAAATTTTTGATACATTTGTTTTCAAAAGTATTATAATACGTTCATATTCGCATACTTTAAAGTATTGTACAATAAACTTCTAATGTTTCAATATCTATAGATTTAGTATTTGAAACTATGAACGATTTTGAAATATGACTATCATACTATTAAGCTGTACAGGATACACATTTTATGCGTAGCAGGTCAACACGCCAAGAGCAAGTTACCGAAAACAAAACCGCCGAATGGCCGAAAATTCAAAATATTGAAGACAATCTGCCCGAAATATTCAAATACTAAATAAAATTAAAGTTATAAATGTAGTTTTAATGCTATACCATCCAGAATTGACTCACAACAAAGTGCTTTGTGGCACTCTTTTTCTCTGTAACATGAAAGGTTTCTTTACTCTACATTATTCTAAATACACAAAAAAATACGCCACGCCATGGACGTCACTGAAATCTCTATAAAACTCAGATTACTCAATACCAGCAGCGTGCTGTGCATACGAGACAGTCGAAGCAGTCCCGATATGACGTATGCGCTATCACGCTCGTACACATTGTGTACGATCGTAATAGCGCATTCGTCGTATCGCGACTGCTTCCACTGTTTCGTATGCACTGCACGCTGCTGCTCAATACTTACTATAAAGCTCATTGAAACGATACTTACGTTACTTTCTAATACTCCGGCTGAGAACATCTTATTTACAAATTATAATTCAGGTGTAGGTCTGATTTCCACAGCTTACTAATTATAAAGAGGGAGGCAAAAGGGTGCTATAGACATAATAAAACAAAAGTTGGGCGCCATTTGATTGCAAATCATTAGTTGTATCTTCAGCATTTGCAACCAAAAAGAAATGCCAAATGTATTGATATAATTCAATAATTAATCGGTATTAGTTATTGAATTATTGTTAGGCAGGATTACGAATTTCATTAACTTTTGCAAGTAAATGGTCGCACCTCATCACAGTATGGTTTGATTCAAATGTCAGTTTATTTGTAAATAAAATATTCTTTGGTCTCCCATGACAATAATAATAGTTTTGTTAAAAATACCCTAATAAAAATTCTTATTGAAGGAAAAAATACATACATGCATACATACATTTACAGGTAATAAACATTAAAAAGAAAAATGGTACAGGTAATTTTACGTAAACTTACTCTAATCAAACAAGGTATCCGACAGTCCCTGATACATTGTTCAAAATTCTTTTGACTTTCGAAGGGAAACGCTTACATAACGATGGTTTCACTTAATCACAATATACAAAACACTTCACATGATCATAGCTGTAAAACAGATAGAACTCTGGATTGTGGTAAAGATGCTGCAACAACGAACTGAACGTTCTTAATAGATATCACGACAAGTATTTCCGTATTGATTCGGCACTAATCCGCAATACTAAAGCTCTTAAACTGCAATAATTCCAGTAATTCATTTAATAGTTACAAGATTTATTCTTTAACCAAATTTCGTTATTGAAAGTTTGTATCATTTTGACGTAATAATTTTTGTAGAGCTAACACAAATTCTGCTAAACCACTATATTAGTATTAAAACCAAAACCCCCAAAGGTAAGGATGATTAACGTTAAAATTCCGAATGATGTAACCTATCTTCTTAAATGTGTAACTAATATCATTCTGAATTAAACATAAGTTCTTTAATGACAAACTTAAAAATTAAATTCAAGATTGAATTTTCTTCACAACTTTTTTAAAATCCGATAAACTGAATTATTTGTGTTAATTTATTAACACCGAAAATTTAACTGAAGCAGGTAAGCATCCTGTACTATACGATACTAAACAAAACGGTAATTAATGCTTTTCAAACTATAACTTTGTTCCATACATAAAACTTATAATTTTAGGAATGCGAACTATCCAAAAAAACTTCTTCACGTGGGGCTTCTCCGAGGAGCAGCCCCTGTACTCGACTCTCTAAGTGAAGCTTCAATCTAGACTGTCTGAGGCTCTATTCAAAACTGCTTCGAAGATGAAGAATTTTTATATGCTTTGTAAATAAACTTGAGGGGGAAGCTTTAAACTATCCTCTTGTGAAATAGCCTGACTTTTATAAACCAATGGAAATTGAACGCGCCAAACCTTCTAGACTTTTCCATCCAACGTCACGGTAATTCCCGCATTTGAAATCTGCCTTGTAAAGAGTAAATCGATATTTTTGCACGTGGCCTTCAGACAATTTCGTTCTAGAAGGAATTTTTATTTGACTACACTTCAAAAAAATATATATTCAACCCAACATTAAAATAGCAGGTACGGGAAATAATAAATTTAACTAAATGTCATTTAATACTTTTGTTAGAAGAGCGACAACACTTTTGCATATTTGTAAATTATATTCTTCAATTTTATTCTAGAAGAAATGTCATTTATATGAAAACATTTTAGGGTGACCGCGGATATTTTGATTTTGATAAAAAGTAAAAATTAAATTAAAGATTTCGTTGGCATAATGGACCGAAGGTTTCTTTGCTGTAGCACTAGTTCATCTTCCTCTTGGGTATTGCTCTATCCCATGGTCCAAGTTTCATAGTATATTGGGTTTGAAAATTAAAAGAGCCCAATCTTAAGATTTTACGTTATAAGCTCAGTATCAGATTTAAACAGTACGGGTTTAACTATGATTTAATTGAATCTATTTTGAACACGTTATTGAAAAAGTTATCCACTCGCAGAACAAACACTAATTTAAAATTCCTTTTTTAGATGTTAAATGGTGGTATAAATTTTCCAAACCCAATAATACAAATCTTATTGTTTAAACTGTCCATTTAATCCAACTCAGTTTACAAATAAAGTCCATTTGTGAACTAGTTATATTAGTAGAATACATGTAACATTTTTCTTATTCAAGTGCATACAGTTCGCTTCCGTATTTCTGTACGTGCAATGTATTTTTAAATAAAATTTGTATGTAAGGCTGTATTACATACGAAATTTCACTTGTATTTCAAAAAATAAATATTTGATATTTGCATAAATTACAGAATTAAAGTTTATAATAAAAATAAATAATGTCACAAATTGATAATAAAACTAACGGTCTATAGATCTTTAGTTTTTACATTAAATGCCTTTGATTTAAAGTTTTATAAGAAAATAATAAATTTTATGTTTTACATCAATTACTGTAGTGTTAGTACAATATGTTTAAATCAATCTACTTGGCATAAGCACACTTCTGTAATAGTCTGTTAATAGTTTATTATTCTTAATAAAATTAATTATAATTTCCAAAATAGGCTCTGAAAGCAACTAATGTTATAAAATTTAAAGTTAATGTATTTAATTGTTAGGTCAACTGTAAGTGTAATTTTATTTAGTAAACTATTTTGCAGCATTTAAATA
Organism: Agrypnus murinus; assembly: GCA_929113105.1. Lineage (NCBI taxonomy): Eukaryota > Metazoa > Arthropoda > Insecta > Coleoptera > Elateridae > Agrypnus > Agrypnus murinus. Next base: position 23,663,305 of record OV816028.1, on the reverse strand, counting down.
ATTTAGCTTAATCTTTGTAATACACGCAGTAAAGTAAAAATCAATTTGTTTAAATTTCAGTTCTGAAACGGCTTAGAATTTAACAGTAGTAAACCAAAGGCCTTCGTAACATTTTTCATTAGTTTATATGAGCTATTTGTTTGAGAAATAATACTTTTATTTTGTTTATTCCGTCAACAACATTTAAACAAACGATTTTTTATTAATGTGTGTATGTGCTACTGAGGGTTGCATTGTGAAGATTTCTTTTGGTATCAACTGTTTGAAGTGGTGTTCCCTTTGTTGGGAAACTTAACTATTGAATTTAAAGAATTGTCAATATGAATTTCAAACGAGGTGTTGCTAGTTCATTTCATGCTGGATAGTTCATTTAGAATCAGCCAAACTTTCAATTTTTCCATGTCCAGAAATAATAGTACTTATTGTATTAGTACTTGTCTCTTGTCGACTTTGACTAGCTCAGCAGTGTTAAACGTCGTGTTTACTATTAGATAAAGCTACCTTATCCTTTAGGGAAGCTAAATTGACATGAGTGATATTTGTGTATTGGTGATCTGATCGCGAAACAAACTCTACAACCCAAATGGTAAAGGTATTATTGCAAATCTAATAATAACTATATGTTAATACCTTTTATAATTTTTTTGTTTCTTCGGTCTTGATATTACTGCAAAAGCACAGCGTGAAATATGATTTGAGGTTGGTTTACAGTTATTATTTCTTAGAATTTATTATTTGTAAAAAATAGATATCACAATAGAAATACAACTGTTGTTGCTGCTCGTTAGTACGAATGATGGCAAAGAAGTTATTAATAAGAGAGAAAAGTTTATTAAATAAAGGATTTTAAGAATCAGTAACATTCAATAGCTACACGTCTCGTTACAACAAAATTTATGTATCATATTTCCAATAGGTTACTTTGCAGCGAAGAAAAGAAATTCTGTAAAATTTCTTGGAAGAATCTAACGAAAACATTAAATTCTGAAACTATTTACTCAGTATGTTATTATAAAGTTCTTCATGCAACAGAATGACTTTACGAACTAATTTTAGAAAGGTTTTAAATAATTAATGGGTTGACATTATACTGCAGAAAAGTGACTAAGGATATGCATTGCTTTCAGCTTTCGATCTGCATAATGAATCGATTGCATTTCGTGCAGAAATGTTATCGTTGCCGAGGTGGACGGTCTTTTATTACGGAACCGGTTGCAGATTATCTCTTCGACTATTTGCGAATTTCGCAGCGGTCATGGGAGCGGTTAGGCAATATATAGCAGCCATTTACGGTATGAAGCGACTCTACAAATAAAAATGTTATCCTCTTGTGCGCGATAAATTATTATGAAAAGGCTTGTTACATTCATGAGGCTCTCGAGTAGAGAGGCGAGAATCCAAATCTAGTTGAGTTCGATTTAAAGTTACCATAATGTCAGCAGCGAATGCATCTTACATGAGAATTAGATAAGTTCAAGAAATTTTCCACTCGTTCTCATATACACTAATTTCACACACCATTACACCATTCACCTAAAGGTGATATAGAATTTAAGAGATGGAGAGAGAATTTAACGAAAAAGGCCCGTTCTAATTCACTAAACAGAGCACCCCAAAAACTGTCAAAACTTGTTAACTTTGAGTTTTCTTTTAGTATTTCACACTTTTTGTATATGCGTGACATGAAAGCAGCGGACGGGGGACATCAAAGGGAACGTCGGAGAAATTTACTACCACCGAGGTTTTTTTTTGAAGATCGATTTTTACATTTAAGCGTCAATGACTTTGTAATCCAAAACCATCCGACATTTAACACGACATTTCAATACTATAGTTCTTGATTGGTGAGTAATAAATGCTCCCTGTAATAATTGCAAGAACTTTTAAGAACATAAATTGTGCAGATGGGGCATTTATTTTCCAGCTATCTTACAGTTCATGTCAGTTGTGTATTTTGTAAACGCTTTAAAGCTTGATAATGTTGAGTTTTCTGAATGTGCTTTAAAAACACTTTTAAGTTTTGTTCATTTTTACTTTTAATTTTCTTTTCTAGTTAACACTGACGATAAGTGGATGTTCTTTTACTTGCATTTTTTTATACAAAGTTGAGATAAACATTTTTACTGGTAATAAAGAAATATTTTAACTTTGACTATTAATTTTTAATTTTGATGTTTTTTGAACTGTTTACTCTCATCAATAAACTTTAAAATGTTCCTTAAAGGATTGCATTGCTAACAAATCTTGAGATATTAGTAGATATACTGCAACAGTTCTAGCCCAAAATCCCATGTTATTTCTTATGGTGGTCCAAGATAGAATTTTTGGTCAATTTCAAGGTCATTCGCGGTCTAGCGCGTGACCTCACCGCGCTCGCGTTATACACAGTACAGCGTGCGATATTACCACGTATACGGATCAAATCTACATATTACATTATGATTGATGCAGTCGTCCGAGATCGTAGTGATTTTATAACGAAGACATTGCGGCATCCTAGAAATGATTATACTTCTACGCTCACATCTGACTAACCATGTGATCATAATATTCGAATCAAACTTTATACGTTTATTCATCTGCTAGCCAACGAGATCCAAGAAATTTAAAGAAACCTACAATAATCAATTTATCTGCGAGGGTTGCAAGCTCGACTAACGGATAAATCTATGTCGGTTACTACCCTTTCGTAAAGGGCTTTCGGATCTCAAGCTTAAGAAAATATCATTATTGTAATATTATATAATTATTTTAATGAATACTAATCGTATGCTGACGGCACCAACTACACGACTGTGCTCACAATCTATTCTAACGCGACATCTAATACTCATATGTCTATACATATAGGTATTATTTAATAAAGAGCTGTAAATAAAACACACAAATATGGTTTATACACTTTTATTTTATTTAACTATTGTACATTTCAAACTAAATATATACTTATTCATAATTAAAATGTTAGCTTGTATGATCATCATTAGTTTAAACTAAACTACCTATTAAGAAATATTAATTAACAAGACAGAGTCAGGACTTTTAGCAACATCTTACAGGAAAAGAATATTATAGACAATCATTAACATAGAAACAACAAACTAAACATATTTGCATAATCATAATTAAAATGTTAGCTTATATGATCATCATTAGTTTAAACTAAACTACCTATTAAGAAATATTAATTAACAAGACAGTCAGGACTTTTAGCAACATCTTACAGGAAAAGAATATTATAGACAATCATTAACATAGAAACAACAAACTAAACATATTTGCATAATCATAATTAAAGTACTGAGTTATATGATTATCATAATGAATATATTAAATATTAAAACATACATACAATATACAACAAACATACACACAGATTACATTAATATCTAACCTTACAGAATTTTACATTACATATAGGATTTTTCAGTGAGAACACACATCAGTCTACATTCATTAGTTCTAATATTGAATAATGTCCTAAAGGTAGAGTTTCATAGGAGCCGGGTATGAGGTATCGTTTATCATCATATGGGCTAAGCGCAATCTTTTGCTGAGTGATCGTATGTACATGATGCCTCTCGGATCTGATTATATTTTGATGTACACGTTTTTCTATATAGTTTTCAAGACATTCTACATAGTCTTCGAAGGTAATTTTCGTATAAACAACTGATTTTTTCACACCTTTAGCCTTTTTCGTTACATCATAATTAGATATAACATCGGTGATTTCATCTTCTTCATATTCTTCGTTTAGTAAGCGATCTCTTAATACTTCGACTTCATTTTGCGAAATGCTAGTTTTTATTGTGTATAATTTTGATCGGAGTCCAACGTAATGAGTCATCGGTACTCCATTACATTCATCCTTCATTAGCCCAAGAACTTTTTTATTAACGCGCGGAATACCGTATACATTATTCACTGGGTAATCGCTCGTATCAAAATACTGTAGGCAATCACTCTTCATAGCTTCATAAGGATCCTGATTACGTATTTCATATATAAGAGAATCAGTATCTGAATATAACACAGAACACCTATCACCGAATGTACTCTTCATATACCCATAATGGAAATCGTAGATGGTAGTCTTAGCAAGATCCAGAATGCTCATACCGACATAAATAGGTTTGTTCAGGTAGATTTCGGATTTTCTTAACTCGATTGCTACTAGATTCTCATTAAATATACTACAAGTTTTAAATTCAGGCTTAGAGATGTAAGATTCAGCTCCATATCTACCAGCCCATTTAGTTAGAAGACGTATATTTACCCGCTTCCGTAAATTTTCCATAGTCTTACCAAAGACCGCGTTATTCATAAGCTTATAGAGATTCTTCTCAAACTCATTTCTTGCGTTTTGACGTAACTTTGTGTTTAAGTCGATATATGACTTTAGCCACGCCGATTGTTTAAATTTAAGCACTCTATGAACTCGGGTAAGCTTCAACCCATGCTGCAACACCTGTTTTAGAGCTCTATAATGGATAATATACTTTTCTTTATGATGAAGAGTAGCCATCAACTTAGCTTCCTGAGAAGAAGATGCGCAAGGTTTTTCAGTCTTCGGATTAACATGCTGCGGACAGAAAGGTAGATCTTTATGAGTATCATGTAGTTCCCTAGGGTATTCCAGATCAATCTCTAATATATAACCTTCAGGAGCATTATCAGCAATGGATAGCACATCAATACTATCTGATTTGACCCATTCGAAACCTCCATAGGGTAGGTACTGCGACATCGCCCAACCATACTGATTATTGACATCATAGTACATTAAATAATTTTCAGGACTAGTCGGATCATATGTCGGAATGTATTTATTGTTAGCTGTCGATCTCCTTTTAGAGCAAACTTGACTAAGACCACCTCGGATTCCGCGTTCAACAAAGAGAAATTGATCGAGATCGGTTAGGAGCTCTAACTCTTGTTTTGTATGCTTTAACATACAATCCCAAGTGAAACCAGGAAGTGTAAAGTAATGAGCAGGGTCTAACACATATGTTTTCAAACAACTGTTTCGGAATTGCTCAAAAACGTCTGCTAGTAACAGAATATCTGTTTTCATATATAGATCGATGTACTCTCCCAAACTGCTACAATTGAATTTAGACCATACATCTTTAGCTCTCCTATACAATTTTCTTGAACACTTTTTATTTTCTAGTTTATTATAGAAAGCTTCAATAGGCGGTAAACAAGTTTCACTAAACTTGTCAATGCAATCGATATAATCATAGGGCATTACACCCTTTTTTGTTAACATACTGAAGAGATCGTGAGATATATCAGAAAATTGAGATTTCAAATTTGGAAAACTATGTAGATATGAAGCTAACTTTTCTAGGGAGGACGCCATAAATCGGAATGAATCGATAAACCGGAACTGAACCAGAGAACCGTTTATATGTTTAGTAAAAGAGATATACTTTTCTTTAGTTATAGGAAGTAAATCAACAGCACCTTGCATTCTAGACGCTATATCGGCAATTATAAAATGAGCATCATAACCGCTTAGATTATGAAAGACAACAGGAATAACCCTTACATCTTTGTAGTTAATATTGCATTCTTCATGGGCAGGCCCCCTGTAATTATTTTCAGAAATTAGATGCGTATGATCACGTACTTTTTTATCACCCGGTCCAAAAGGTTTTTCACAAATATGACAATGAGTAGATTTTCTAAATTCTTCTTCCTGTTCAGGTGTTATATCAATATCGTAAGGACAAAGAAATACTGTTTCCAAATCCTCTGCCAACTGCTGAATCTCATCGGCAAACCATTCCATACAATCCAAACCTCGATGGGACCGGTAAAAAGATAATGAGTCATCATATGAACATTTGACATAATAACCTACAGCAGCGGGAATGTGTTCTTGATACATATTTTTATTATTACACGGTTTCAGGATACTCTCCAAATCGGCATATACAACAAAAGGAGCCTTCTCTTTATTTTTAAAATTCTTAAATTTTAACAAGTTCTCGCCTACTTTAGGCATTTTGATAGCACAATCGTTGACCTGCTGACAATCTTCAATATGCTTATTTAACTTTTCTTGTGATCTAAAGTAATGCAAGCATCGATCGCAGAAATATTTTCTACCATCTTCTTTGCTAAGTTGAGAGGACAGCAGTCGGCTTAGATTCTTTATCCAAACGAAATGATAACGAATAGGTGTAGTGTAGTTTTCTGTATTTTCATCGTCATCAAAGTACTTATCTTGAACGAGAAGCAAATTCACATGTCGTTCTACTTTGTTTTTAGCAAGATATGTCGGTAATGTCACATAATGCCGGTTTTTCTTCTTCAGGGAATAAACATTAATGGATATATTATTCTGTTTTTCAAATCTAGGGATCTGCTTGATTGTCATCGGAAACTGGATACCCGCCAAATTTAAAACCTTAGAGTAGTGCGGATATTTCGAGATACGCTGAGGATGTTTAACAACAGGATGTAATGCACTGACTACAGCCCATGCAAAGCACGCCTCATCGTCATTCTTGACATTGATGCATGCTTTCTTCATATTTATTTGCTCGGGCAGATCGATGTAAGATGACCCAAGCTGAGGTGTATATTTATTGATATTAACTTGAAGGTTAATAATCGATTTCAGCGTCCAACCACTCTCGCGCTCTTGGAATTCCTCCAGCTCAGTTAAAATCGGCTTTGTTACCTTATCACCAAACCATGAGTGTAGATCTGTATCTCTATATATCGGAGAGTTCGAGGTTGTAAAATGTTTGTTTTCATTTAGAAGCAGATCACCTCTCTTACATTCAAATTCTCCCATGAAAATGACATTAACTTTTACTGCTTCATACTCTTTCAGGATATTAGGAATCCTTCGTTTGAAAAGAGTCTTACAATCCGTGAAGAACTCTTTAGGATCCTTATGTTTAAGGTTACTGATCACCCCACTTCGAATTCTATTATCAAAAGCTGATATGGAATCATCCCAGTGAACTCGATGTTTAGCGGTTTCTATAGTTTCCTTCTTCGATCCAGCACCACTTTTCTGAAGCGTTTTGAATTGAGATTTAAAAGTTTTTACTTGAGCCAATTGAGTCATGAGATGCTGCTTTTCACCAACAGACTTAGCACACTTCAGCTCACGATAGATTTTTCTAATAGTTCGCGTACATTCCTTAAGCCCTTCTACGATACGATTATTAGTCGGAACAATCGACAGAATACCGGCCAAGGTTTGAATATTACTGACTGCAGCATTAACTAAAGACATCTTAGATATTATGATAAGTGAACTAATAAACCGATAATGAATGTAGCAACTGATGTTGTCAACACGAAGGTTGTATTAACAATGAACTAGCGTAGATGTTGACGTTTCTTATATACTCTCTACACGTACCGCCGAGAAGATGATGCAAAGATGCGTCGATAAATTCAAGAACCTGCGAGAAATATTGAATATTATAGTATGCAAGATAGTTAAAGAAATGATGCTTTTTAGCTAGACAATAAAGGTTTGCTGAGATTATATATAATTTACTTCTATTAACAAGTATAAGCTATCAAATACTATTAGAAGGCTGATGCTATCATCCTCATTCATAACGCTATCAGCCACATTTACTACACTATCAGCCTTTAGATTATCAGAATAAATGAAATAATAGAGTATGTTTTATAGCCTATCTATTATTTATCAGTAATATTTAATTTATAATATTATAATGAAATAATAGAGTATGTTTATAGCCTATCTATTATTTATCAGTAATATTTAATTTATAATATTAATTAAATTTAAAAATTAATTACACGTAAGTTAACCTTCAACCAACACATTATGCTTAGACATGTTAATTTATTCACATTCTTTCAGAGTCAATTCAATGGAAGGTTTATATGAAGTATTAGCATCGACAATATAGCGTTTAAGTTTTCAGGAAGATTAGTATTTTTTTGTATTTGCTTTACTCTTAAGATCGAATATTTATTTATGATATCATTTTCACATCAACCAAGATGACAACCTAGAAATCTTTTTTTAATTATCAACATAATTTATAAAATTAGTAAATAAGAATATTAATTCATAAGATTGAAAGTTGTGTATACGTCAACTTAGAAAACCGCAAATAAACCTCGAATTTCGCGGATAACCTTGAAATGCAAAACATGCTGAGAATGAAAAAATTTTAACTTCATAAATTCAGACAATCGAAACATAATTTATATAATACAAAAATAATTACATAATCGAATCCTACCTTTTTTTTTATGTACAGGATAGCGCAGACGACGTCTTTAACGTTATTATGATGAGTGAACTAATAACTGATGATGAACGCTGCAACTGATGATGTCAACACGAAGGTTGAATTAATAATGAGCTAACATAGATGTTGATCTTTCTTATATACTCTCTGCACATACAGCTGAGGCACAGGCTTCTAGCACCACACGAAAAAGATTGAAATATTCAATATAAGAAGCGTAAAGAGAAATAAAGCATTACATGGGGTTTTCATCTGGCGCTTAACGTTAATAATCGAAAAAAATTACAACGCTACAGAGTACACAATAAAAATTAAATAATAAATTTTATAAAATTATTTATTAACATCGGTTAAAGCACGGTTGAAAGTTAATTAGAAAATCTATTATTACGGAGATATCGTTTATTTAATTTTATTTAATTCCCACAACCAGTTTTGATTGATATATCAGTGTGTTAACATTAACTTTATGAAAATCAACTAAGAAGATTATAATAATTGAAATATTAACATATTCTATAAATAAACAAATCTATTAGAGTCTAAAAAATAAAAAGGGGAGAACGATCATATTAAAATTAACTTGTATTACAAATTTATATTTGAAAGGTAAAATGTAACATAGATTAAGGCAGATAAGAAAAGTTGAAACTGAATACAATTTTACAAAACGTCAGTAAAAGTTTAATTAATGAAAGTCTTAGGCATTGAGATTTAAATATTATAATTATAATGCAATAATAAAAGTGCGTACAACATTGAAAACTAAATTATGGGAATTAAAAATGTACGAGATGTGTTAACCCCTTTGACTGTACTTACACCTACTTGTTCTATCGGATTATTAAATCTAACTGATATATTGAAGTTTTAGACAAAAAAAAAAGAATTATGTAATAAGCTTAATACATTATTAAAAAATTAGATCAGAAACCATTCCGAATATATTTAAGTTTTACAGTAAATAATGATTAACATAAGACCTACCTTAATATTAACAGCGAAGAGATACAATAACACAGCTCACTTTTCCTATCCAAGGATGCTGACAACAGTAAATCACTTTAACTATCAAAGGCGCTAACAACACTAAATCACTATAATAATCAGCTGTGAACTCCAGATGGTACGGTGCAATCTAAAACAAAGTTCACAGTCATTAGTTTTCATAATATCATTAAAATCGGAAGAGTAACTTACCAAATTGGATTTCAGAATAAAACAAGAAAAAATATATTAACCGATGATGAGAGCCTCATATAGACGGATGAACTAAACAGATCTAAAAGCACTGTAATAATGATTTGTGTTGAAGGATACCGTCTGATTCATATTGGGTTTTTTTTTTCATGTCATAACAAGAACTCGCTTCCAGGAAAAGATAATTCTTTTGTTATATATTTAACATTCACTAAAACTTCGACATATAACAATATATTTTAAAATTATGATGCGTTAGTCATCCTGAGCTACTAATTTAAAAAACATTTTCGTATTATGCTATTTCTTTTTTGTTATGATAAGAAATTCCAATCATTCTGTTATTGTTGCTCTCTCGCTCTCGCTTGGTTCAGGCCCGCTCTCTCGCTCTCGTTGGCTTTCCAATTCGTCTTTTACCGCAATTGGGTGTAATTAATTCTTACACGAGTGGTGTCTGTAAAGTAATATTTCCTATGCCTATTGTGAGGTTCTTTGAGTAATTAACAAATTTTGCAGATCTACGAGTCGTGATCTATCAAAATTTTCAGACCTGGAATCTGCTTTAGCAAGAAGCCATAAAGTTACCTTAATGATAATTTATACCTATTTTATATGTTGAAAGTTTAAAAATAACAAAATCAATCTAGTTGATTCATTGTTTAGTTATAAAATATTAAAAATTGTTATATCTAGGAATAATAATTTAAAAATTCGATAAAAGAATCATTAGGGTTTTTCTGAACAAGATAATTAAAAAGTTTGTTATTTCTAATAATCAACTAGATTGATTTTGTTATTTTTAAACTTTCAACATATAAAATAGGTATAAATTATCATTAAGGTAACTTTATGGCTTCTTGCTAAAGCAGATTCCAGGTCTGAAAATTTTGATAGATCACGACTCGTAGATCTGCAAAATTTGTTAATTACTCAAAGAACCTCACAATAGGCATAGGAAATATTACTTTACAGACACCACTCGTGTAAGAATTAATTACACCCAATTGCGGTAAAAGACGAATTGGAAAGCCAACGAGAGCGAGAGAGCAACAATAACAGAATGATTGGAATTTCTTATCATAACAAAAAAGAAATAGCATAATACGAAAATGTTTTTTAAATTAGTAGCTCAGGATGACTAACGCATCATAATTTTAAAATATATTGTTATATGTCGAAGTTTTAGTGAATGTTAAATATATAACAAAAGAATTATCTTTTCCTGGAAGCGAGTTCTTGTTATGACATGAAAAAAAAACCCCAATATGAATCAGACGGTATCCTTCAACACAAATCATTATTACAGTGCTTTTAGATCTGTTTAGTTCATCCGTCTATATGAGGCTCTCATCATCGGTTAATATATTTTTTCTTGTTTTATTCTGAAATCCAATTTGGTAAGTTACTCTTCCGATTTTAATGATATTATGAAAACTAATGACTGTGAACTTTGTTTTAGATTGCACCGTACCATCTGGAGTTCACAGCTGATTATTATAGTGATTTAGTGTTGTTAGCGCCTTTGATAGTTAAAGTGATTTACTGTTGTCAGCATCCTTGGATAGGAAAAGTGAGCTGTGTTATTGTATCTCTTCGCTGTTAATATTAAGGTAGGTCTTATGTTAATCATTATTTACTGTAAAACTTAAATATATTCGGAATGGTTTCTGATCTAATTTTTTAATAATGTATTAAGCTTATTACATAATTCTTTTTTTTTTTGTCTAAAACTTCAATATATCAGTTAGATTTAATAATCCGATAGAACAAGTAGGTGTAAGTACAGTCAAAGGGGTTAACACATCTCGTACATTTTTAATTCCCATAATTTAGTTTTCAATGTTGTACGCACTTTTATTATTGCATTATAATTATAATATTTAAATCTCAATGCCTAAGACTTTCATTAATTAAACTTTTACTGACGTTTTGTAAAATTGTATTCAGTTTCAACTTTTCTTATCTGCCTTAATCTATGTTACATTTTACCTTTCAAATATAAATTTGTAATACAAGTTAATTTTAATATGATCGTTCTCCCCTTTTTATTTTTTAGACTCTAATAGATTTGTTTATTTATAGAATATGTTAATATTTCAATTATTATAATCTTCTTAGTTGATTTTCATAAAGTTAATGTTAACACACTGATATATCAATCAAAACTGGTTGTGGGAATTAAATAAAATTAAATAAACGATATCTCCGTAATAATAGATTTTCTAATTAACTTTCAACCGTGCTTTAACCGATGTTAATAAATAATTTTATAAAATTTATTATTTAATTTTTATTGTGTACTCTGTAGCGTTGTAATTTTTTTCGATTATTAACGTTAAGCGCCAGATGAAAACCCCATGTAATGCTTTATTTCTCTTTACGCTTCTTATATTGAATATTTCAATCTTTTTCGTGTGGTGCTAGAAGCCTGTGCCTCAGCTGTATGTGTAGAGAGTATATAAGAAAGATCAACATCTATGTTAGCTCATTATTAATTCAACCTTCGTGTTGACATCATCAGTTGCAGCGTTCATCATCAGTTATTAGTTCACTCATCATAATAACGTTAAAGACGTCGTCTGCGCTATCCTGTACATCAAAAAAAAGGTAGGATTCGATTATGTAATTATTTTTGTATTATATAAATTATGTTTCGATTGTCTGAATTTATGAAGTTAAAATTTTTTCATTCTCAGCATGTTTTGCATTTCAAGGTTATCCGCGAAATTCGAGGTTTATTTGCGGTTTTCTAAGTTGACGTATACACAACTTTCAATCTTATGAATTAATATTCTTATTTACTAATTTTATAAATTATGTTGATAATTAAAAAAAGATTTCTAGGTTGTCATCTTGGTTGATGTGAAAATGATATCATAAATAAATATTCGATCTTAAGAGTAAAGCAAATACAAAAAAATACTAATCTTCCTGAAAACTTAAACGCTATATTGTCGATGCTAATACTTCATATAAACCTTCCATTGAATTGACTCTGAAAGAATGTGAATAAATTAACATGTCTAAGCATAATGTGTTGGTTGAAGGTTAACTTACGTGTAATTAATTTTTAAATTTAATTAATATTATAAATTAAATATTACTGATAAATAATAGATAGGCTATAAACATACTCTATTATTTCATTATAATATTATAAATTAAATATTACTGATAAATAATAGATAGGCTATAAAACATACTCTATTATTTCATTTATTCTGATAATCTAAAGGCTGATAGTGTAGTAAATGTGGCTGATAGCGTTATGAATGAGGATGATAGCATCAGCCTTCTAATAGTATTTGATAGCTTATACTTGTTAATAGAAGTAAATTATATATAATCTCAGCAAACCTTTATTGTCTAGCTAAAAAGCATCATTTCTTTAACTATCTTGCATACTATAATATTCAATATTTCTCGCAGGTTCTTGAATTTATCGACGCATCTTTGCATCATCTTCTCGGCGGTACGTGTAGAGAGTATATAAGAAACGTCAACATCTACGCTAGTTCATTGTTAATACAACCTTCGTGTTGACAACATCAGTTGCTACATTCATTATCGGTTTATTAGTTCACTTATCATAATATCTAAGATGTCTTTAGTTAATGCTGCAGTCAGTAATATTCAAACCTTGGCCGGTATTCTGTCGATTGTTCCGACTAATAATCGTATCGTAGAAGGGCTTAAGGAATGTACGCGAACTATTAGAAAAATCTATCGTGAGCTGAAGTGTGCTAAGTCTGTTGGTGAAAAGCAGCATCTCATGACTCAATTGGCTCAAGTAAAAACTTTTAAATCTCAATTCAAAACGCTTCAGAAAAGTGGTGCTGGATCGAAGAAGGAAACTATAGAAACCGCTAAACATCGAGTTCACTGGGATGATTCCATATCAGCTTTTGATAATAGAATTCGAAGTGGGGTGATCAGTAACCTTAAACATAAGGATCCTAAAGAGTTCTTCACGGATTGTAAGACTCTTTTCAAACGAAGGATTCCTAATATCCTGAAAGAGTATGAAGCAGTAAAAGTTAATGTCATTTTCATGGGAGAATTTGAATGTAAGAGAGGTGATCTGCTTCTAAATGAAAACAAACATTTTACAACCTCGAACTCTCCGATATATAGAGATACAGATCTACACTCATGGTTTGGTGATAAGGTAACAAAGCCGATTTTAACTGAGCTGGAGGAATTCCAAGAGCGCGAGAGTGGTTGGACGCTGAAATCGATTATTAACCTTCAAGTTAATATCAATAAATATACACCTCAGCTTGGGTCATCTTACATCGATCTGCCCGAGCAAATAAATATGAAGAAAGCATGCATCAATGTCAAGAATGACGATGAGGCGTGCTTTGCATGGGCTGTAGTCAGTGCATTACATCCTGTTGTTAAACATCCTCAGCGTATCTCGAAATATCCGCACTACTCTAAGGTTTTAAATTTGGCGGGTATCCAGTTTCCGATGACAATCAAGCAGATCCCTAGATTTGAAAAACAGAATAATATATCCATTAATGTTTATTCCCTGAAGAAGAAAAACCGGCATTATGTGACATTACCGACATATCTTGCTAAAAACAAAGTAGAACGACATGTGAATTTGCTTCTCGTTCAAGATAAGTACTTTGATGACGATGAAAATACAGAAAACTACACTACACCTATTCGTTATCATTTCGTTTGGATAAAGAATCTAAGCCGACTGCTGTCCTCTCAACTTAGCAAAGAAGATGGTAGAAAATATTTCTGCGATCGATGCTTGCATTACTTTAGATCACAAGAAAAGTTAAATAAGCATATTGAAGATTGTCAGCAGGTCAACGATTGTGCTATCAAAATGCCTAAAGTAGGCGAGAACTTGTTAAAATTTAAGAATTTTAAAAATAAAGAGAAGGCTCCTTTTGTTGTATATGCCGATTTGGAGAGTATCCTGAAACCGTGTAATAATAAAAATATGTATCAAGAACACATTCCCGCTGCTGTAGGTTATTATGTCAAATGTTCATATGATGACTCATTATCTTTTTACCGGTCCCATCGAGGTTTGGATTGTATGGAATGGTTTGCCGATGAGATTCAGCAGTTGGCAGAGGATTTGGAAACAGTATTTCTTTGTCCTTACGATATTGATATAACACCTGAACAGGAAGAAGAATTTAGAAAATCTACTCATTGTCATATTTGTGAAAAACCTTTTGGACCGGGTGATAAAAAAGTACGTGATCATACGCATCTAATTTCTGAAAATAATTACAGGGGGCCTGCCCATGAAGAATGCAATATTAACTACAAAGATGTAAGGGTTATTCCTGTTGTCTTTCATAATCTAAGCGGTTATGATGCTCATTTTATAATTGCCGATATAGCGTCTAGAATGCAAGGTGCTGTTGATTTACTTCCTATAACTAAAGAAAAGTATATCTCTTTTACTAAACATATAAACGGTTCTCTGGTTCAGTTCCGGTTTATCGATTCATTCCGATTTATGGCGTCCTCCCTAGAAAAGTTAGCTTCATATCTACATAGTTTTCCAAATTTGAAATCTCAATTTTCTGATATATCTCACGATCTCTTCAGTATGTTAACAAAAAAGGGTGTAATGCCCTATGATTATATCGATTGCATTGACAAGTTTAGTGAAACTTGTTTACCGCCTATTGAAGCTTTCTATAATAAACTAGAAAATAAAAAGTGTTCAAGAAAATTGTATAGGAGAGCTAAAGATGTATGGTCTAAATTCAATTGTAGCAGTTTGGGAGAGTACATCGATCTATATATGAAAACAGATATTCTGTTACTAGCAGACGTTTTTGAGCAATTCCGAAACAGTTGTTTGAAAACATATGTGTTAGACCCTGCTCATTACTTTACACTTCCTGGTTTCACTTGGGATTGTATGTTAAAGCATACAAAACAAGAGTTAGAGCTCCTAACCGATCTCGATCAATTTCTCTTTGTTGAACGCGGAATCCGAGGTGGTCTTAGTCAAGTTTGCTCTAAAAGGAGATCGACAGCTAACAATAAATACATTCCGACATATGATCCGACTAGTCCTGAAAATTATTTAATGTACTATGATGTCAATAATCAGTATGGTTGGGCGATGTCGCAGTACCTACCCTATGGAGGTTTCGAATGGGTCAAATCAGATAGTATTGATGTGCTATCCATTGCTGATAATGCTCCTGAAGGTTATATATTAGAGATTGATCTGGAATACCCTAGGGAACTACATGATACTCATAAAGATCTACCTTTCTGTCCGCAGCATGTTAATCCGAAGACTGAAAAACCTTGCGCATCTTCTTCTCAGGAAGCTAAGTTGATGGCTACTCTTCATCATAAAGAAAAGTATATTATCCATTATAGAGCTCTAAAACAGGTGTTGCAGCATGGGTTGAAGCTTACCCGAGTTCATAGAGTGCTTAAATTTAAACAATCGGCGTGGCTAAAGTCATATATCGACTTAAACACAAAGTTACGTCAAAACGCAAGAAATGAGTTTGAGAAGAATCTCTATAAGCTTATGAATAACGCGGTCTTTGGTAAGACTATGGAAAATTTACGGAAGCGGGTAAATATACGTCTTCTAACTAAATGGGCTGGTAGATATGGAGCTGAATCTTACATCTCTAAGCCTGAATTTAAAACTTGTAGTATATTTAATGAGAATCTAGTAGCAATCGAGTTAAGAAAATCCGAAATCTACCTGAACAAACCTATTTATGTCGGTATGAGCATTCTGGATCTTGCTAAGACTACCATCTACGATTTCCATTATGGGTATATGAAGAGTACATTCGGTGATAGGTGTTCTGTGTTATATTCAGATACTGATTCTCTTATATATGAAATACGTAATCAGGATCCTTATGAAGCTATGAAGAGTGATTGCCTACAGTATTTTGATACGAGCGATTACCCAGTGAATAATGTATACGGTATTCCGCGCGTTAATAAAAAAGTTCTTGGGCTAATGAAGGATGAATGTAATGGAGTACCGATGACTCATTACGTTGGACTCCGATCAAAATTATACACAATAAAAACTAGCATTTCGCAAAATGAAGTCGAAGTATTAAGAGATCGCTTACTAAACGAAGAATATGAAGAAGATGAAATCACCGATGTTATATCTAATTATGATGTAACGAAAAAGGCTAAAGGTGTGAAAAAATCAGTTGTTTATACGAAAATTACCTTCGAAGACTATGTAGAATGTCTTGAAAACTATATAGAAAAACGTGTACATCAAAATATAATCAGATCCGAGAGGCATCATGTACATACGATCACTCAGCAAAAGATTGCGCTTAGCCCATATGATGATAAACGATACCTCATACCCGGCTCCTATGAAACTCTACCTTTAGGACATTATTCAATATTAGAACTAATGAATGTAGACTGATGTGTGTTCTCACTGAAAAATCCTATATGTAATGTAAAATTCTGTAAGGTTAGATATTAATGTAATCTGTGTGTATGTTTGTTGTATATTGTATGTATGTTTTAATATTTAATATATTCATTATGATAATCATATAACTCAGTACTTTAATTATGATTATGCAAATATGTTTAGTTTGTTGTTTCTATGTTAATGATTGTCTATAATATTCTTTTCCTGTAAGATGTTGCTAAAAGTCCTGACTGTCTTGTTAATTAATATTTCTTAATAGGTAGTTTAGTTTAAACTAATGATGATCATATAAGCTAACATTTTAATTATGATTATGCAAATATGTTTAGTTTGTTGTTTCTATGTTAATGATTGTCTATAATATTCTTTTCCTGTAAGATGTTGCTAAAAGTCCTGACTCTGTCTTGTTAATTAATATTTCTTAATAGGTAGTTTAGTTTAAACTAATGATGATCATACAAGCTAACATTTTAATTATGAATAAGTATATATTTAGTTTGAAATGTACAATAGTTAAATAAAATAAAAGTGTATAAACCATATTTGTGTGTTTTATTTACAGCTCTTTATTAAATAATACCTATATGTATAGACATATGAGTATTAGATGTCGCGTTAGAATAGATTGTGAGCACAGTCGTGTAGTTGGTGCCGTCAGCATACGATTAGTATTCATTAAAATAATTATATAATATTACAATAATGATATTTTCTTAAGCTTGAGATCCGAAAGCCCTTTACGAAAGGGTAGTAACCGACATAGATTTATCCGTTAGTCGAGCTTGCAACCCTCGCAGATAAATTGATTATTGTAGGTTTCTTTAAATTTCTTGGATCTCGTTGGCTAGCAGATGAATAAACGTATAAAGTTTGATTCGAATATTATGATCACATGGTTAGTCAGATGTGAGCGTAGAAGTATAATCATTTCTAGGATGCCGCAATGTCTTCGTTATAAAATCACTACGATCTCGGACGACTGCATCAATCATAATGTAATATGTAGATTTGATCCGTATACGTGGTAATATCGCACGCTGTACTGTGTATAACGCGAGCGCGGTGAGGTCACGCGCTAGACCGCGAATGACCTTGAAATTGACCAAAAATTCTATCTTGGACCACCATAAGAAATAACATGGGATTTTGGGCTAGAACTGTTGCAGTATATCTACTGATATTTAACTAATTTATTTATCGATATTCAAATTAAGTGTTGAAAAAAAAAGAAACTATTACTACACTATTTATTACTAATATTATTTTGTTCTTATTTATATCAATGAAGTCTAAACATCGAGTTGAGATTACACAGATGGTTTCTAGTTGTGATGGTGATAATCATTCACCCAATTTTTAATAACTTTTTCGATTTCTTAAACTTACTTAAAAATTGAATTTATTCTCTCTACAATTAAAAAAAATAGTTGTAGTAACAAAACTCAAAATTAATGTTTCAAGAATTTACAGCAGATAAAAGTACTGTTTCGATAGTTTATATAGTAGGCAAACAGCTATGCAATGCGCCCGACTGATTATTTTATATAAAAGGGTTACACTAGGATTCGTTAACTTCATTAGCTTAGGTGCTTTAACCTCCTACGTGATGGATTTTTCATAAGGTTCTATTAATCGTGGATCTTTTGTTGTGCTCCCTTTTAGGACGAATGTATTTATAAGGATCCATTTCGCAAGGATCGAATATTTTATACCGCGATCCTATGCGGTGAGTTAATCATAATATTTTATTATTTGGATATTTTATTATCTGATCTTTCAGATGCTTCGTCTCTTTTGTGATGGATGTATTCGCAAGAATTCTATTATCCTGGTGGTTATCCGCTAGGCACTGAATGCATATTATTGTATACCTGTTGTCTCTGAATCTTATACTACAACTTCTTCCTTTAATATGTATGATGCTATTGAAACTTTGAAGCAAATAAAATTCAATTTAACATTATAATAAACCAGATTAATACAAAATTTAAGTATAAGCACGGCGGTGCGCCTATTTAAATATGGTTTCTATATTTATAATATGCTGACGTAAGTAATTCGTAGATATGCGGCAAGGATGCTTAAGTAAGCAACTTGTGTACCGAGTATGCGCTTGTGAAGTTGTAAAGTTACGATTCAAATACAGGAAGCAGAGGCGCGCATGCGCAATAAATGCAGTACCATGCATCGCTCACATAGAGTCAAAGCTAATACTGCAAGGGTATCAGTGCGAACTGGATTGATTCTTAGAGGCGTACTAGTATGTGACGCAATCACCTTCACAGCAGCATCCGGCGGATGTTTGTTTGCTGATGCGGAAATGTTTAAGTAGCAGACTTGCTTAATACTTGTGGAGTTCCTCCTCTGACTTAATCTTTGAATAGATCAATAGGTAATGGGATCATTCGTCTTGTCTAAGTAATCTAATAATTCTTGCATCGAGCAGTTTACAGTTTGGATTAAGTAATAAACCCATTAATCACTAGTGAGGTGCTGTGTCTACCTCGCCCAGTAGGTTGTGTGTGTGTTCATTAGGCCTATATTAATTTAGAAAAGGGCGTTACGATCCCCTAGTAAAACCAACAGTTTAATATTAATAATAATAATAAAAAATACATAAAAACAGTTTGATCTGACTCTTATTCAAACTGTTTACCACAGTCACTCATTTAAGTCCATTAATAACTCATAATATAACTATCAAGTCGTAGTTTGAAATAAAAGTAGCCACACAAATGACAAAGTAACCAGGAAATAAAAAGTCAATCACCCGCGAACGAACAGCAACGTACTAAAACGTAACAAACGTTGTATTCGTCTAAGTAACTGCGAAGCCACCAGTTAATAAGCTTGCCGTTCGCTAACAGAACATCCAAAAATACATACTAACTGCCTATGAAAGCAACATTTATAGAATTGTGACGAAGGGGGTACAAATAACAAGAAACCAAGCCTAGTGAGAAATTGTTAACTACCGCATAAAATTGTGCTTAGGCCGAAAGCGCAGATAAGCCAGCCTTCTAATTAATAAATTAGTTCCTTGAAGAACTTACTCAAACAGGATCTTTCAGAATTTTGGTAACTTTCTGAACAATTTGCTTGCTTACTTAGATAATATATAAGTATAACAAAGACTTAGACAGAATCGGAATCGGAACTAGAAAGGTCTTTTCAAAGCAAGTGTCAGAATCAGAATCGGAATCGAAAAAATACCGGTTTTATCCCGTTTTTTAGGGATTCCTGGTACAGATTTCTAAGGAGACATCGTTTACAGTGTAGTCTTGTACTCCTTTTAAGTCCATTTTGTAAAAATGGTTAAACTTTGAGATTTATCGATCTAAATTAAGTGGGGACTCCGCTAAGGTTACCGTATCGTTCGGATGCCGTACTGTGGTGCGCTTTGAGATTTTTAAATTTACTTTGCGGTGTTTGTTAAAATCTATTTGAAGCTTAAAATAATAGTTAAAAATATTATAAGAATTCTTGCGTACTATTTGAAAGTTATTAGTTTAATTCAGTTGTGGTTTTCTATAGCATTTCTAAAGCTTAAATTGTTTGGATTTAGGGGTACTTATCAAAATTAGGTGTATGAACCATGTTTTATAGAGTTTCAAGTCACCCACTGCAATTGAGAAAGATACCGCTCATTCAGTAAAGGACATAGAATAAGGCAAACAACATTTGCGGGGATTTTATGAGTCAAGAGTGCAAAGCTTCTACAGGTGAAACGAATTCGTGCTACTCAGAAATATGGCTACAACAGTAAGGAATTCAGCGTTTTATTGGTCGGAAAACATGAACTCAGTCTTCATTTCTGTACGCCGATCCGCCAGACATGAGAAAAGTAGCAAGTGCTCAGAGAAACCATTCATAATAGTAAGATACAGGAGAACAATACAGCTGAATATAATTAGAAATTGCATTGAACGAAGATCAACTGAACCAGTCCGGCACTATGATGATAATGAGGTGACGCCGATAATGAGATGATCAAGAAACCGATAAAAGATCACATTCATCAAAGGTTGCAGCATACTCCGACTGGGTATACAACTACAGGGTATACAATATATACATTCTCATTTTCTTAAGTGGTAAAACTGTTCACATTCGTAATGATGGTAGGCAGAAATCCCCGTGGCCTATTCTACTGACGTTTTGGAAATGACAATGCAATTTGAAGTATTTGAAGACTTCAATGCTACCACCGCAGGTACTGAAGCACGATGATCATATAAGAACTACGCGAGCATGTGCTTGCAGGATCTGAGCTGTGCCGGTTGCTTCTTGCGGTCCTCACAAATTACAGACTGCGATCGGAGAAATCTATTTAATTACGGCATATATTTTTATTAATATGTTACAAAAATATATTGACAGTTTGTAGGTGATAGTTGGGAAATGGTTAAACAGATGTGTACAGTAACTTCGCTTCCATCAGTAAGAACTAGCAGCACTTACATGAGTAAGTGACGCGCTAATTGAGCGTATCTTAGTTTCTGTCCAATTTGAACTTTGTACATGATTCATCAAAATGTCTTCTTATCACTTTTATTCACTCTTTAATTTTGAAGTAGGCTTCAATTCCATATAAAGTAGGTAGTCAACTTTACCGCTTTGCCATGAGTGTCTTTATAACCATTACGCAATGCAGTAATTCCAGTTGCTGTCGTTTTCAACAGATTATAGGCTTTGAAAGTGTCACAGTTTTCTGTTTGTGATAATTTGGGTATAGTATGATGGAGCTTAGTTGCAACAGTAAAATAAATTCAAACGTTTATGTTTTTATTTTTTTTAATATTTATAATCGATTTTGATCGCTTCAGTATAGTTTAATTCAAGACATTCAGCTTTATCGTATTCCACACCAATACTATTAATAATTAGAAAGAAACAAAATTAAATAATACGTCTAGCTACATACCCCCTTTAATACGTTATAACGTACAGTTGCTAGAATACGTTTTTACATTGCCTCGGCAGCTTTACTTTAGTCGGTGAGAGGGATTCTTGGGTTCCAAAATTCTCATGAGGTCTTTTTATATAATTGTACAAATTTAATGAGCGCCAGGTATTCTTTATTATTTCCCAAAAATACCAAAAAAGGCTGCAAACAGGAAAACAAAAATAAAGAAATGAAATTAATATCATAAATAACAATTTAATTAATAAAGTATGCAAAATTATTATAAAAACTGATCTAGTAAATAGTTAATGAATAAATAATTATAAGGAATTAATAGCATATATTAGATCATAGATAATAAATAAATAATACTATACGAAAATCTGTAGCATAGAGGAAAGTGCAACCATCAGTAAATGACTCTTTTTTATATATAAGATAAACAAATTGATGGTTTTCAATAAAGAAATATAGAAACTAAATAAATAGCCAGAATTAAAGAAATCTAGTTATAAAACAGTAAGTACTTGTATACCAAAACAGTACCTTGACATAGAGCAATAAGATAAAGCAATCCTCCCATAGATAACAACTATATCTATCAATAAAGTGGTACCATCCCAATTGAGTTACATTTAATTCAGACAACATATTGCATATAACCATCTAACATCATGCAACAAACAATCCAGTAGATTCTTATCTGGAGATCCTTTTCACGTATTCGAAAGTCTTCTAAGAAAGAGTTAAATAAATTATACGAGTACTGACCTTTATGACTCAAAATGCATAATTATATTTACTGTCACATTCTTGAATGATTTGGTATCAGCAGTTTCTCTATGGGTCCATCTACAAGATAACTGGATGATCTTTCTTATGGCAGATAGAGTTTTTAACATCTCCTTAACTCCACATTCTTTTAAGATTGGCTTCAAAATTGCAAACCAGATTAATAAAAAAACCTAAATAAAATCAGGAAATAATAATATTGAATATTAACATATTTTAGCACATACCTAGATGTTATAGGTTTTTTTCCTTAATAAAATTAATTATATAAAGAAGGCAAATAGGTGTTTAACAATGAAAGACCTCCATCTTTCTAGCAATTTTACCAAAAATTCTTATCACACCTTTTGTGTTTCTGTTTGCCCTCAACATATAATGATAAAAATTTCCCTCTAAATCTTTTCAAATTTAAACAAGTTGTAAAGCAGAGAATTGATTTTATAAATAAATTAATAGATATTAAAGATTTGAGTAGCGTAACTATTAAAGTTTGTTAATAATATAGGAATATCTACATTTAAATAACGTAACCGTTACAACGTGGTTTTGTTTTTATAACATATTTTGTGTTATACTAACAAATACAGAGAAGGATAGCCAATTTTAAAATAATAATATCTATTAAATTTATTCTCTACTTTTCTTATTACATCGATTTTACGCTTAATGTAAAGCAAATGTGTACAGAGGGCTGTAGTCCATTAATTAATTAATATAAATTCTTTGCAATAGAAATATAGTGTTGATTATTGCAGTTGAAATGCCTTTTAGTATCGTACGTTTCTGTAAAGATTCAATAAACATTTTTAATAATCTTTTAGGAATATACGGTTAATTATATTATATGAAATTAGGTGCCAAATATGACAGATTTCCGGTCACAAAGGCGCCAGCTAGCTCTAAACCGTTCAGCTGCTATATTATTGAAATTAAAGAAAAATCTAAATCTACGCAAAATGGCTACTTTAAATTAGTTTTGCTAAAACAAAGTAGGTTTTCCTCAAAAAAAGATATTCATCTAAGGAAAAGTACCAAATAACACCAGCACCAACTGGGAAACCTAGAGGTGCAAGAAAACTTGCTTCAGTCCGAGATACTAGCTAGAGATGCGAGAGATCGTAGTAAAGTGTAGCGGAAACGCAGAAACTACTACTACGTAAAAGTTCAAATGGACAGGAATAGTACGGAAATTGTACACCAAATGCTTAATTAAAAAAAATTGAAAATGCATATGAGGTGCGATCGAAATAAAAATGTGACAGATTAGTTAGGTTTTACAATACTAGCAAACTGGGTGTCATAAGGAATCTATAATGTCGTTTGTAGTAGTAAATCTAATTGTCGAGATATATTACAAAGGTGTATTGTGGTTACGGATTGTCAAAACCTATATGAGGATCTACCTTCGAATTAGACAATTGATTGTCCTTTCCTGAAAATTTACTTTCGGATAATCGGAATAGAGACTTAATAGATTACCTGATTGTCATTGTGGGAGTTGTAGATTGCAGAACATTTTTTTATTTTCAAAAGAAGATGGACGATAAGAACAAATATGTCAATGCAAAGTTCTGGATGATGAGGATGAGTATGGGAATGTATATGTTGAGAACATATCATGTTTGTTGAAACTTTTTCAGGAGGTTTCAAGATATAGATAGGTATGTATTTAGCCCTGCAATGTAGTATGTATTACAACAAAATGTTGAATTCTGTTTCCGGCAGTTGTTGATACTTTTTTATAGCACTTATGATATACTTTCAATGCCAAGTATAACTGTTTTCTTGTAATATAAAATTTCACTTAAACGATACCTTTAACATATTACATATTTTATTACCCACAAAGAATTCCTTTATATCAAGAGGATACGTCCTTTTTTATAACCTAGAAGATTACTTGCATAAAATAAATATCTTTTAGTTCAGGAACATATAATTTAGATTCCTAAAAGGTATATTACGGTACTAGGAGAGTGCAAATTAATTCGTATCACTTGCTCCAACAAGATCAGATAAGCTAAGCATATTTGCTCCTTTGAGTATGAAATTAATTTATTATTTATCCACTGGAATTCACCGATTAAGCCAGCATTAAACAGTTTCATGAACGAACTTAATTCTTAACCCCTTTAGGTTATTTCCTTAAAATAAACCAATTTATTTATTAAAGCATCTCCCTATTGAGTCGTTTAGGTGTAGCAATAGGTCGGTCCAAGTACCCAACAATTCCTTATTAAAGTATTGTTTAACCTTACAGCTACTCGTTTAAAACCGTTTCAGGAAAACCATCGAAAACTTCAAAGTATTCGTTATTGTGTTTTAATTACTTATTTAACATTTTATTGCTTGTGTAATGAACCAGTATTTGCTCTTGGCGTATTTAATCGCGTGATCTTCGAGTCAATGGATTACACTTTTATGCTGCTTGCTGCGTTTTTTATCGACTTCATTCTTATCCTCGACGTCCTGCTGCTTACTTTTTGGTTTAAATCGTGACATGTTAAACAAAGGAGTCACTTAATTTTTATTTAAATATTTCTTCAAGGAAATGTGCACAGCTTGAGTAAAGATTTACATGTTTAATTAATCATAAAAGACTTTTTTATTTCGGTCGTTAAAAATGAGGATTTTTAATTTTTAAATTCGCAATTTTTCCGACGCTTTTAAATCAAGCTGGCACTTTCGTTTTCCTCCTCAAACTCCGTTAGATCGCCTTTAAATCATATATGCAGCTAAATTACAAATTCTGTGCGTTCGCTCGTTTATCTTCTAGTACTAAATCACATTTAGTGTACGTACGTAAAATTGGATTTTGTTTTTGCCATCACCTTGAGACCTGCTAAAAGGTTCGAATCAGAAGAAAAAAATTAACGGGCACTCAAAATAAGAGATTAATTCTTTGTTGGAATGACTCTGGCTGATTTGTAAAAAAATGGTAAGGTATATCGTATTAGAACAATGTCGTAAATGTTTTTTTTACTATACACTGAAAAACAAACTATTTGGAATAAAACTGAATACTATTTTTTAAAAGAAAGTACCAGGTTTTCATATTACGCAACGCAACAATGCAAACAACTTGTAAAGTATTACTGATTGGTATTGTAACGAATGGGAAAACTACGCGGGCGGCGGACAAGTTAGAAGGATCTACAATGTTCGCGACTGGCCGTATATATGACGTATCGGCGGCTAGACGAGGCACGATACATCAGTCTAAGCTGGCGTTTTCTAGAAAGATTATATGGGATATATAAATTGACCATCGCGCACAGAAGAAAATTATTGTTCAACCGGTGAATTGAATATGTGTATTGTGTAATTAGTGGTCAAATATCAGTGAATATAAATAAATGTTATAAATAAATGTTGTATCAAAAATAAATAGTCCTTAAATAAACTATTTTAAGTTTATAAATATCTAGTTTAAGTTCGTTAACAGTTTATAATTATAGTGTGTGTAATTAGTGTATGTGAATAATATTTCTCTTGTTAATAGACTATTAAACAGCATTTCTGGTATTATTTAAAAAGAACGTTACAGTATCAAAAATGTTTCTGTAAAAATCAAAGCAGAATGATTTGCTAAAGTACTTAAATGTTACTAACAATGGTTAATTATTGATGCTATGACGTTCCTTTGTTAATATTCTGTGCTTTAATGTTTTGTTGTGATTTTTGCTATTAAGATCATGTAACTGATGAAATTCTGTTACATTAATAGTAGAATAATATATAATATAAAAATACACTAAATCTTGTAAATAACCGCCTTCTAGTAATATAGACTGAAATTTGCATAAAACCTAACTCATTCTAGCACTATTACATTTCTTAACGGAATTGTACACTTCACTTGGTTATTTTATTGTGGGAGTATATACGAGGATGGTCTGAAAAGTTTCCGACCTTAACGTGAAGATGGCAGCACTCGTCAATAAAAGCTACGGAATGTAGTTGTGCATCTTTTGACAGGTACTCACCAAAATTTTAGCCATTTCGGACGCGCAGTTGTTATTTGACAATCGTTTGAGTGAGTCGATGTGAGTGTTTTTGTTAAAATGGAAAAAATCGAGTATCTAGAAGTCATTAAATATTTGTTTTTGAAAGGCAATACGCCTACGCAAATCAAAGATGAGTTGGACTCTGTGTATGGGGACTCTGCGCCATCATTTACCACAGTCAAATTTTGGGCAGCTGAATTTAAACGTGGCCGTACCAGCTTGGGAGACGATGAACGTTCGGAACGTCCAAAAACTGCAACCACTGACGATAACATCGCTTAAGTTCACCAAATGGTGCGAAACGACAGTCGAATTAAAGTGAGAGAGATAGCAGAGACTATGAATATGTCCAAAGAACGTGTTTGTCACATATTGAATCAAGATTTAGGAATGAGAAAGCTGTCCGCGAGTTGGGTGCCGCGTTTGCTCACGTTAGACCAAAAACGTGTTCGAATGAACATTTCCAACGCTCTGTTGGCGCAGTTTAGGCGCAATAAATCAGAGTTTTGCCGCCGATTAATTATTGTAGGTGAAACTTGGATACACCATTATACGCCAGAAACAAAAATACAGTCAAAACAGTGGACTGCGAAGGGGGAATCGGCTCCAAAAAAAGCAAAAAACTGTTATGTCGACTGGGAAAGTGATGGCGACTGTTTTGTGGGATAGTCATGGAGTTATCTTAATCGATTATCTTCAAACAGGAAAAATCATTACAGGAGCATACTACGCATCATTACTTGACAAGCTGAAGGCAGAAATTGCGGAAAAACGGCCACATTTGCAAAAAAAGGAAATCCTGTTTCACCAAGACAATACGCCGTCTCACACCTCCGCGGTTGCCATGGCGAAAATCCACGAATTACGTTTGAACTGCTTGACCATCCTCCTTACTCACCAGATCTTGCCCCAAGCGACTTCTTTTTGTTCCCTCATCTAAAAATTGCGCTCGGAGGACAGATATTTTCGTCAAATGAGGAGGCAATCACCTTCGTGAACAATTATTTTGCAGAGAAAAACGCCGAGTACTATTTGGAAGGGTTAACGAGATGGGAGCATCGCTGGGAGAAGTGTGTAGACTTACAAGGAGATTATGTAGAAAAATAAAAATAAATTTAAAGAAAAAATGTCTTGTATCTTTGTTAGGTGGGAAACTTTTCAGACCATCCTCGTACAGACGTATTATACTGTAAATGAGCGAGGAATACGAATTGTACTATACCCAGTCGCATGAACACGTTATATAGTAAGAGTAAATTTGTGCATTAAATTATTATTTTTTATTATCTAAAGACAGAGGCCTGAACTTTTTGGTAATGCTTTCAGAACTGGACCTACATATATAAAATGTAATATCTCAAACAGCATATAATTAGCAGTAACTGAGATCGGAACTTTGACGGAGTAGTTGTTACGTAACTACAACTAAATTTATGACTTTGTAGGTTTAATTACTTCAATAGTTGTTTATAGTATGTATTGGAACTGTATAGTTCCATTACTTCTAAGTAACTTTTAAAGTATATGGAACGGTATTGCCACTTAGTATAATTGATCTAAAGTTGTTGCAACTTCAAAGTGATATTTTGATTGTAGCAGTAACTTGTCCGAAGCTACTTCAAAGTATTTAAAACTTTAAAGTAGTACTGAAAGTTCCAGCCGCCTGCCTGGAACCATTGTTTAATCCTTTAAAGTAACGGAACCGTACAGTAGCATTGGAAGTAAAACTTACGTTTTTGCTACCCAGGAGAATCACTTTAAAGTAATTTTTCGTTTTTCGTCTATTTCCATATTTACTTGTAAAATGTTGGAGGCCATTAATCAATTTGCAATTTGTTATTATTGTTATTAGATGTTGTACTACATAACCTTCAATAAAAATAATAAATTGTTGCCAACGTGTTTCCTTAGGAATTGTCATGTATGTAACTTGAAGTTGGCAACATTTATTTGTAGTATATGTAACTAACCTATCTTGGTCGGTTCGTCAGTACCACTTGCGACGGCTTGGAGGACACACATTTTGTATGGTGTATGCATTGTGTATGTAATGTTCCCTGCTCACTCAATATTAATAACGTTAATTAATGACAAATATTGAGTATCTTTTATTTAAACACATAAAAGAATATAACAGGAATAATATAAAAATGGGTTTCCATCATGTGTATCAACTTATAAGTATTTTTGTCATATTTTATTAAAAACTATATTTAAAGAAGGCGCGTTGTTATTTTTCGACCTATCATCATCACATTCAACAGCAAAGTTACAATGGTTTATAATTTTGGTTTACTGGAAAGGCAAGATAATCAAACTTGTATTATTAAGTACGTATTACAAATAAAATAGTAATCCATTTTGTGACACGATCGCAGCATTAGTATAGAAAATGATAGAATAGTTGTCAAGTTGCAAGAGTAAGAGAGAGTAACCACGCGAAACTATGTATCAAAGAGAAAAGAGAAGAGAAAAGAGAAGAGAAAAGAAGTTCCAAGAAAGTACCAATTACTACGCGCCGCCACGTATCTGCTACCAAAAAATTGTTCCCCATTTTAGTTCCAGGCACGTAATGAAACCGTAGCAATTACGTGTTTGTGACTATTGGCAGAAACTTAATAGTTTCACTGGTAGTTGCTGGTACGTAGCGATGACTAAAAATACTGCTGGGATGTTTAAAATGGCGGCACGCTTTTACATCCCCAATTTAATAACTAAGTTTTCAACCAAATTAAGCGAAATTCATGTTAGTGTTTTGGCGTCGCTGATTATGAATCCAATGAGAAAATTGGCAAATTCAAAGAAATCAAAAAGTGTTTAGAATTCATTTTTGTCTATAAACTATTGTGGTTACCTGATTACATAACTTCTTCGCTCTCGCCTAGTGGGAAACCTACTATGTCAGAACCCCATTAAGGTAAAAATGGCAATTGTAACATTGTTTTATACAGAAAGAGTTGAGTTAAATTAATAAAAAATAACTTATTATTGATCAATACTTAACATTTTCTGTTTAAATTGACTATAAATTTTTCTATTCATATTTAAGAATATTAGGAGAGGTATATAAAGATTAAATTAGAGAGATTTTTTTATTAAAATTAAATTCTTCTTAATATATAAAAAATATATACATAGATAATTAATAATAATATTATTATGAAATAAATAAAGATTATTAAAAGTTTCACAGTTTTATTAAAATATACCTGACAATATTGTTTCGACAGCTATGCTGTCATTATCAAAGGTAATATAATTATAAACAAACACGTCGCTAAAGTAGATACAAAATTTGTAGATACTTTGTAGGTTTAATTACTTCAATAGTTGTTTATAGTATGTATTGGAACTGTATAGTTCCATTACTTCTAAGTAACTTTTAATAATCTTTATTTATTTCATGATTATGGAGTTCCACAAAATAAGGCTGGAAACAATAAACAATAATATTATTATTGGTTTTCATTATCTACAAGAGTAGTTTCGGCGTTATTTGTATCTTCATCTGGTAACTCATGTATGGGAACTATACTGTTCGAACAATTATTACCATAACAATTTGAACAGGCTGGTGTGCACAGCATCCACAGGAGGACCCATCACATCGAAATCGTCTTTTTGACGAAATTTTCGTCAACAATATTATCATCATAAATGTGTTTCGATTTCAATACAACCAAAATTGCGTTTGTAAATATATCCTTTTTAGGTGTTTGAAAAGCCATTACAAGTTGATACCAAAGTTGACAATGTTACTGTAGCTTTATCTTTTGTAGTGGCTTTACAAAACGAATTAGGTATACTTGAACTCTTCTAATATTTAACATTCTTCAAAGTTTGTATCTTTTTTTGTTTACTGTATCTCTCACTCCACCATATGTATAAAATGTAGCAAATGCTTCTACTACAAGTTGATCTCACTCTTACTAATTAAAAATCATATATTTTTCCTTCTACTACTACAAGTAAAAAAGCATTTACTTCAGTTTACGCATTTAGTCCATTTTCTGTGGCGCACCATATTATAGCAATAAGAGTTTAATGCCTGATAAAAAGAGGTTTCCAATATTTTGACCAGGTTCTACAAATCAAGAAACACGTTCCCAAATATCTGGATTTTGTTCACATGCTTTTATGGTTGCTTGATTGCCTTTTAGGAAAAAATGACGATGTAGTATCACGCTGAGAAAATGGGTGCAAAAAAGGATATGGTTGAATTTGAAAAGTAATTAACTTGATTTTTGCCTTCGAATGTAATATATTTTTTGAGGAAAAACACTTTTCTGATTGCTCGCCACTGGGTGAAGAAATCCTTCTTCTTTTGGTGTACTGTACTGTACTGTAACCAGGACCATCACATCTGTATCGTCTGACACTACAACTTATTTTTTACTGTCTGATTTAAATTAAAATTCATTTTAATGGAACATCTGACAATCTTTCTATCTGTATCGCTTTTACTCCGATTTTATGGTGATAATACTGATGACGATGATGTGGAAGACGATATCGATTGCGATTTTAACAAAACCACTATCGCCTTTCAAATGCGGATGAAAAATGAAGCTGATTTACTAGTTCCAGTTAAAATGGCCAAAAATGCAGATCCTGACACTTTAAAAATTTTATTTTGCTCGTGTAAAACTGAATGTGCGACTTCCTCATGTGGATGCAGAAAAGGTGGCCTTCAGTGCACACCTGCCTGTTCAAATTGTTATGGGAATAATTGCTCACAGTATTAGCTCCCATACATGAAGATGAATTACAGGATGAACGCCGAAACTACTATTGTAGATAATGAGAATGAATATTAATATAGTATTAATTATCTATCTATATATTTATTATGTTAAGTAGAATTTATCCATTTTAAAAAATAATTTTTTTCTCATTTAACCTACCTTTTCCTAATATTCTGAAATACTACAAAAATTTATAATCAATTTAAGTATTCATCGATCAATAAGTAATTTTTTTATTAATTTAACTTATTCTTTATTTTCTGTATAAAACAGTGTTACAATTGTCATGTGTTGCAATGTATTGCGGAGGGTATTACTGAAAAAAATATACTAGCAAAAAACAAGGGGTTCCACTTAAGAAAACGTCGATGACGTCATAGGTCATAGTAGTATAAGCTAAAAAATTAAAATTGATGCCTATAAAATCCGCAGGAAAAAATAAAATTGACGTGTCCGAACTCTTCTTTCAAACGGAGATAATACAAAAAATATTAATTTTATTCCTTACTTTATTTACACACTGTATTAGGGCCGTAGCCAGAAATTTATTTCTGGGAGGGTTCTGGGGGAATTTATTTTCGGGCGGAAGCAGAATAGAAAAATAATTTTATTCTGCTTATTTTTTATTAGTATTTATTTTTATAAATTTATTTTTATATTTTATAGTTTATTAGTATTATTAGTATTAAGTTTAGTTTCGGGTGGGGGAGGTTCAGACACCCCTAAACACCCCCTTGAATACGACCTTGCACTGTATAATAAATAAATACACATAGTGTAATTAAATGAAATATTTCAAATTAAAAGTCTTCTCAGAAATTTATGAAATGTCAGTTGGATGTTGAAAAATTTCAGAATTTTTTTAATTTTTAATTAATTAATGTAAATAGTTTATAAAATGAAATATTACAAGATTTATTAAATTGAAAATTTCCAATTATTGGTCCGGTTATTGCGTCTGGTATTTTAACTATAGCCTGCCATTATGTCTACCTCGACATCATTTTGCGCATACTTCGCTAAGAGCGAGCTACGAGGTAAGCACAAGTGGACCCCAAAGTCACCGTTCGCTATATATCCATTTCTTCTGTTGTATTTGTTCATTTGTTAGCTGTTTAGTGTTTACTTTGCTTAATTGTTAGCTGACCTATTGCCAGTTGTTTAACTTGTCCGTACTTTTCATTAAACAAAAAGTAATCATTGTAACACTTAAGGTTAATATACCATTACAGTACTTCTAAACTTTTTGAGGTTATGTTCATTTTCTGTTGTGATATTTTAAACTATTTTAATTCACAATGACTCCTAGACAGTCTACATGCTTTCTAGTTATTTGTTTCTAAATGTTGCAAAAAGTGTTAGATGCATTTATGTTTTTTGAATAAAGATTTTATTTTTATTTTATCCTCATCAAAAATACGTCAAAGCAGCTAATTAAAAAACATCATTTTTTGTGAGTTCTCGTATCTGTAAGAATATAACGTCTCTGGGCATGTACATTAATACGTGACTTTCTCGTCATTACGACGTCGAATCTACAATAACGTTGATGTTCTAACTGACCAAATAAAGCCGTCATTCTAACGTGATCATGCTGGATGGGTAGTAAAGAAACTAAAATGAGTACATTAGGTAAATACATTAAAACGTGCAAGTCTATTTTAATCACGTATTAAAATAATAACAACAAAAATGCAATGTATTATTATTTTATCATCTGGAAATACCGACAAACAAGATATTATTGGTTAATTTATGTAAAGTACATAGAATTAATTCAAATGTACTATTAATGCACCGGTAATCGGAAATCAATGATATCTGCATTAAATCTACTGTGAAAATATGCTTTGTATGCCTTTTTACCGTAATGTATATCTAATTTCACTATAAATATCACAAACAGCCAATGTAATATTTACTGTAAATATATTCACTCAAAGTATTCTTATTAAAGTGCTAGATTGATAATCTTAATCTTTATTACGAGGTAGTTTTTAATATTAATTAAATCGTAGTCATGGTTACCGTCATATGTTTTATGTAAATTAAACATTCTTAAATATGTTACGCAAACCTAATATTAGAGTTAAACATCTCTTTTTTACCTACACCTGCAGACTTTGTAAAAACATTTTTGAAGATACCTTTCCAAGATTGTTTAAATACATTTCTTATGTCACTGAGGGTTTTACTAGATTCTAAAAAATTATTTGCTTAAATTCTTTTGTAAAGAACCCTCGAGGTAACAAAGAATAAAATTAATTAAGACAATGGCCTTAACATCTGATGATAACTTCTCAAAATAAGTGACAGAAATCGATGACATAATGACGTTCAGTAAATGACATTAAAATGACGTGACGCATATAACGTCAGATTGTCGTATTCTTTAGGTGATTTATGTACTACCAGCATTCAAAGTAAAAAACTGATGTTACGAAACTGTATTTTGTTATTGTAATTTACATTGGAGTTATTATTTAGAGGATTATCTTTTTCAGTATTTGTTACAATTTCCATAAAAGTATATGTTCGAATGAGGCTCATTGTGGGTAGAAGGTACTATTGCAGCAAAAACAAACATTTACATATAGTGTTAGTAAAATTTGGCTTTGGGTTTAAATTCTCATGCGTGCCAAACTCTACATGTCTAAATGAAAAACGACAGTAAATTGGTTTTAAAAATCTGTATCTAGCAAAAACGTTGCTATTGCAACTATGCGATAATTATCTATCTTGCTTCGATATGTTGCTATTCGCTATTTTCTCTTTGCTCACACATCAACATTTAAACCCAAAGCCAAGTTTTCCAACTCTACATTGCTTTCGTATAAACATTTTATTATTTTTAGTATTTTACACATCACGGCAATTTATATATTATTTATTAGATTTTTAAGTAATATATTAAATTTCGTTCGGACTCCCGACCTTATGACGGCGCCACCTATTCCAAGATATCAACTAATCCTGTAGGTGTCGCTTATGTAAATATTCGCGCGCAGTTCTTTTTGGTTACCGGTCACGCTCGCTCTGTGTTTGCTCTAGCGTACTTTTTGTAGTTCCGATTCTATTAAAGATTGAAATTCACAAAACCATAATAAAAGTTTTTCGCACAAGTTTATTTTTGCAGTGATTGCGCTGATTGTTAACGATTATTATCTCCTCGTTATTTCAATTTATATTCATATCCATCCCTTTCTAGCGAATTAAATCTTTTTGAGATTGAAATAATCTGGCAAAAGACGTCAAATTAAAGTGTCGTATTACAAATTACGCGAAAAACTGGCCACCGAGTGATCTAGATGTCGTTGGATAACCTAAATATGACATGGTGATGACTTTCTGATGTCTCAGACCAATGACGTCATATACTAGACGTTAGTTTCACGTCTTACAAACATGTTTTTTAAGAATTTTTAAGAGTTTTAGGAATACATAGGAAACTATTAGTCCTTTTTAAGGTTATTTATTGAAAGAATTTATAGAAACTGAAAAAGTATCTCTAAACTAAAATGCTAATATTACGAACGATACAAAATGCGGTATCGCAGCATTTAGTTTTTGACTTAGAATACTGGTAAAATATATAAATATATTACCCAAAAAATACGACAATATAAAGTGATAAGTATGTGGCGTATATACGTCATTTACTAGACGTCAGTATGGCGTCGACTTATGATCCACTGCGGTATTATGACGAGTTATCACCAGATGTGACTAATTTTCCTTGCCATTTTCACGTACTCCGGGTTTATATTGATACATCATAAGTCTAATTAAATTTAAGCCAAAACATTATCTGCATTAGGGATATTTATCGTTGCGTTCTAGAATGTTCTTTTAATCATAAGTAAAACAAAGATCTTCCTTTTTAAGACACTCTTAAGCTATGTCTGCCTCGAAAATTACTATAGTAAGATTTTAGTTGTCACTCTAGAAAAGGAAACCTCTGTATCTGATACCAAAAAGAGTACAATTAGATTTCATCCATCCCTCTCGAAAATGCTTTAACCGCTTTAAATGGTTTTATCAAATTGATAAAATTTAATAAAAAAACTTTGTGGTATTTGTGAAAATTACTCTCAAAGCTAAAATATTCGAGCAATCTTTACTTTTTTTTAAAGCCATACAACAATTCAGTCATACAAAAACGACTTTTCACTGCAAAAACAGAAAGGATGAAGTCAAGCACTTCCAAAAACTAAGACATGCTACATAAATATTCAAGGCACTTAATCAGGCTGATCGCAGAAGAGTCGTTGCTTAAATCAGAATATGTAGGTCGATTAAACCTACACAACCTATCTATATCCAAAAGTTACTGTTAGAAAGACATAGACTTTGTTAAAACAAATGAAATATTTATGTTCATGTTTTACTATAACTCAAAAACTAATCATTCGATGAAGATGAAATGTGGTATCTAGGGCAAGCTGACATACTGGTCCTACATAGATAACGCATTTTTCGGAAAAATCTGAACAATGAAGATTTCTTAATCGGAGATCTAGCATGATAAGAGCACGAACGACTTCCATACTTGTTTTTTAACAGTATTTAAATTTTTTGTGATGACGTCATAACTTAGAAACAAATCAAAGTCGGGAGGTGAATCGCACATATTAATGTGTATTTTTAAAAAACAAAATCGACGTGTTTCAGCGTTTTTAAAAAAACCGATTGAGTTCGCTTTTTTTTAATATTCCATACTTTAATCCCGCACTGTAAACACAGCTTCTTTGCGTCTCGAGATTGGCAAAAGTTGACAAAACTTTGCAAGAAGCGGTGTCAGGAAACCCCCCTGATAGAATTTCATGAAACATCGCATGGTGTAGATGCAGATGCCGTAATTCACTCCTGGCAACAAGAAAGAGTCAGTTTCTAGACCAGAATAGAATTTCACAGTCAAGATTGCTGGGCGACTTTTAACAAAACTGGAGCCACATTGAGGTTGGATTCAGCCGGACAGTAGTTCCACTACATGTGGGGAGAGTCTAAAGTTGGACTAGGGGCCCATTTCTCAGGAAAAGAAACCCGACGGGTAAGCATGATCATAGCTCCGGCACCAGTCTAGATAGCTAGTAGAGGACGGATAGTAACCTCGCTCCCACCAGTGTGTACTAGTAGCAGTTGCAATAGCAATTGTGCATTGACTGAACGTATCTCAATTCGTGTCCCCGAAACGGGGACGGCAAATAAAATTATTTTTTTCACTACTAGCTTTAAAACATACTATTATCTAGTCTGTTGTCACCTTGTGAAGTTAGCCTTCTTGCCTAGTGGTAAATAATTTTTTATTATTGACTACTAGTCAATAATCCAGATTTTAGTGTAACACGGGGCAAAAATTCATCCCATTATACACTGGCATCCAGGAAAAAATCCGTGATCGCGATAGTACGTTTTTTATGTGAGAAGAATAAAAGGAATAAAAGTACTAGTAGTGAAAAAAATAATATATACACCACGGTTGTGAAGTGTTTTCTAGAGCCTCTCATCTTATATCCCTCGATGCTGCGCATCTCGGGATCTAATAATGCTCGGCTCTAGAAAAAACTCTTCACAACCTTGGTATATAATATACTATTATGCACAGATACATTATAATTAGACTATTACTGCTATACTCATCTAAACATAAATAACCGTCTCTTTATGACCAACGGGCCTCTTTATGGTCTGACGAGCAATAAAGTAACGTCAATTAAATGTCAGAGCTGTTTTGGAGAACTTGATTGGTTCTTAATATAATTTGTAAACTTATCGCCAATGAGAATAAGCTGAAATGAAATATCTTGGAATAGTAACTATAGTAACATACTTCGTATAAGCACATAGGTATAAGCACAGCGGCTTGATGTACCTACGTACTCATTTAATTATATTTTTTAGACAATAATAGATTTGAGATAAAAACTTAATCTGTGCATAAAATAGTGTATGTATAGCTGGCATAACTTGCTTTTATGGTCCTACAGCCTTTTCCTAGCCCTCGGCTAACGCCTCGGGCAAGAAATAACGCTTCTGGCCATAAAAGCTTCTTTATGCCCTTAATACATAAATAACTATTATTTTTCTAAAAACAGACTTATCCGTCAAAAACGTAATGTCAAAAGTCAGAAAAGTGACATTTACATAGCAAAAACTAGATAAAAACTCGGGGAACTAGATTCTTAAAGTGTATGCGATAACACTAAACTTTATAGTTCTAGGGTTCAAATTTCCTAAATCCTTAATTTTCTTTATTAATGCGTCCAAGAAAAGTTTTTCGATATTGTTTTAATTTTTTTCTTGCATATATACTTTATAGAAAGTGTATGTAGTTTGATTTATTTACTTATTGTAATAATAGTTTCAAAGTTTACATTGTATAAAGTATAAAGCTATGTAATATATTATAAATAGTTGACGAAAATTGCATAAAAAATGTTAATTCTAATCCAAAACTGTTTATTATAAAAACAATTAGTATGTATCTACTGTGTAAATACTGGGTCTATTTTAAACTTTAAATTTCAAATCAGTTTCCAGCAGCGTGCCCTATATACAAAACAGTATAAATATTTTCATAGTGCTTGCATAGTAACATTTATAATATGTAAACAAACTATATGTACCTGCATACTCTACATAACTTTCCTTCCTTTTGCTTTTTTAAACAATTTCAAGAAAATTATGAAGGTTGGTGCATTAATTCTGGCTTATTTTATTTTTAAGCTCGCGATACCAATGAATATAAAAAGTTTAACTAAGGAAGAATTAAATAAATTGTTATCATCCCACAATAACGGAACTGACATTCAACTAACCACAAATAAGGAATTTTCAAAAGATGTTTATGCCACAATACCGTCCGATAATGGTGGCAATTATGGGGATTTGCTACATGCTAGGAGGGAAAATGGAGATGTTTTACTTATAAGGGAGACGATTATCAACGAATTTACGAGTTCTCAAGAGTTAGACATGTACTGGTATGGAAATCTTCCCGCAAGATTATCGCACGTTAGTGCTTTAAATTTTGGACGAGAACGTGGATTTACTTTACAAATTGCTACAAGAAAAAATGACGGATATGTTGAGGTTTTTATCAGGATTCCGGCGTATAAAATTATAAGGATGTTTATTGAAGTTTATGGTTTCCCTTTGTAAGATCCACATAAAAGATTTTTCCTTTTACCTTAACAAGATTTAATAGATTTAGTTCTGTAGTTGTGTCACATACACGTAACTGCTGTATAATTTCTACATCAATGTTAATAAATTTTCAAGAACATATAATAGGTAAGAAGTTATAGTTTCATAAAATAAATTTAATGTTCATAAATTTAGCACAAGAATAAACTCATGTTTGTATATAGTATGTTGTTACAATTGTTTTATAAGTGGGTTTTTGTAGGTTTCCATTTTTATAAAAGCAAAATTTACAGCTCTTTTAAAATAGCCAAGCAGTTAAAAGATATAACATGATATAAAAGAATAACATGAACGCGTTTTTAAATAACTTAAATATATAAAATTGTTCTTGTATTCTTTAGTAAATAAAAGCTTTCTTGTTCAATACACTTAACTTATCCTTTTGTTGTTCCTTGGCTTGTGTTACTTCGTTTTTCTTATTTATCTGTGTTTAAAGAAAAAGCGCAATAACTTTCATAAAACATAAGCTCTTTTAGAAATTGATATTGATTTTCTTAGCTGCGAGTAAGTATTAGCAATAGCAATGTGTGGTACAAATGTGGAAACAATGTGCACTGGGCTTCGTGGTAAAGATTATTGGTATGTAGATTAAAAGCAAAACTAATACACGGTTGATATGCACCAAATTATTTTAAATTATAAGTTCTGGATAAATCTTCACTGTAATAGTGATGTGATAAACAAGTGGGTAAAAATTGGTCTCATGCTAATAAGCAGCACCTATTTTTGCTGCAGTATGGAGTCAATTGTATAACTAATTGTGGTTGAGTGGATAGTGTGTAAGACTAGCCAAAAACCCTGTTGTCTTCTCCTAGTAGCGACTATACATGGGGTAAACTAATAACTTAGCCATACTTACTATAGTCAAACCATACTTGCAATACTAAAATTCCAACAATATTTCAAACACTAGAAAAGATATGCCTAAACTCCTAGAGTACATATTTTCCAGAATACTAACTTACCGGTTATATACTCGTAGAAGTCTCATCCGATCATCATGGGCTACAGCTTGGGGAACTGTCATTACAAATCAATCCTCTCCAAGAATTGTTTGGTATAATACCTCTAGATATACTAAAATCAGAAATTTGTTTATTGATACTCGTATATTTGTTCCTTATTAAGGTCCTGGGTACGAATCCCAGTCGGGGTGATATAATTTTCTCTATGAATTTGCATTCTAAACATAATTTAATGTAAAACATTAATCAACAAATATAATTTGTAAATAAAACCTGTGAATAATAGTTATTTACTTTCATTAATAGATAATCCTCATCGGGAGCACTTGTAATAAATTTTTCAATGTCTTCAATCTCTAAACATTTAGATATTTTCGGCAAGTAACCATCTTTTTTTCTTTTCAAAAAAGCAATTAGTTTTGAATAAGTTTCAATGTTGATATTGTCTTTAATATTGAGCGTTGACTTCAACATGGAAAATATGGACCATAGAGTTGCAGAATTGTTTTTTTTATTTCTCATCAAAATAAGCAAGTAGAACATACTCATTGTAAACATTATTCGTATTATTGCTAGCACACCATTTCTTAAATTCGTCATAAGCCTTCCAATATCGAGTTGCAGATTTTGCAGGTAATAAATTCTTTATGGCTGCTTCAGCTGCTTCTTTTATATGAGCTGGCGTTTCCATAATTCGTTTACTATTAGCAAATTAATTATTTTCAGAAGAAATGTCAATTTAATTCGAAATTTAAAAATCAAATGTGCAGTGAAAGGTAGGTACCAACCACAAAAAATTAAATCCCCAGTTATTTACTTTCGCTACTTTTTTACTTTTAAAAAATGATTTAAATTTGTTGGCATGAAAAATTTTGTGGATTACACGTCCAGAAAATGTTTTGCGAGTGCTCGTGTTGCTCCGCCTCGGCTAGACGCCTCGGCTACGCAATACCACTCACACTCGCAAAATATCATTTTCTGGACTAGTGATCCAAATAACTAATACAGTTGGATTCAGCATTAACTAGAAGAGTGCAATAGATGAGTTTGGTGATGGGAGTGACTTTATATTAGTGAGCGCAGTAAGTTAGTTTGGCAGTATATATGTCCCTTTATATACTTGGCTTATGCAGATATCACCTCCAAACTATATATTTGGTTATACTAAGCGTGAGTCCGAGGGGTGTAATGGATAGGTAAGATAAGGCGAGCATGGTTTCATGTTATCCCACATAAGCGTGATAAATCAACTAGATTTTGTATGGGAGTGAATAATAAGCAAAAGTCGATAACAAATGCGTTTAACCTGTCATAGAGTTTCTTATCTTCGTTTAGGAATTTGTTTTTGATACAAATTCATAACACCTGAAGAAATAACCCAAGGCACCCGACATTATATTCAATTAAAATTCTTAAAATTAAGATTGCCAGTAAACGCTAGATTTAAATGCATTTGAATGTCGTTTTATTAGATATTTCTATATATGGTTTGTTGGACTTTTTTCGCATGTAACTGTGATTTCCTATTTTGTGATAACTTTTTATTGAAAATTACTTTTCGTAATGCGATTTCTTTATATCTTGCAAAATTAAGTTTTCGTATTTCCTGTAGATATAAAGATTTTTCAAAATTTTACGGGCGGTATTATGTATACTAGTTTGAGAACATGCAGAACTTTTCCACGAAGAGAAATTTCACCTAAGTATTGTCACGTGGGGTTTTCGTGACTGAGGGACGTAGTCAGAGGTAGAAAACACAAGGCATAAAAACAACTATATACTAACAACAAAGTATTGATCTACAACTAAGCACATAGGGAGCCTTGGCACAATTCCCTAATAACTAAGCAGAACTAAGCAGTAAGGGGTCCGGTAATCAACGTACCTGGACGTCAGATTCCGACCTCTTACAATAAAGAATAAAAAGGTTGCTTACCCGCTTGCTTCTGGACGTGGCTTCTTCGAGTCATAGCACTGACTGAATTCGGGGTTTTATACTGTTCAACGCGGAAGAGATTAGCATAGTAGTGGGAAGCCGTAGGTTGGTGTTCCGGGTATGGTAGGTGTTTTCTGCAGAAGCGAGTTAGCCGTGGGTTAGTGTGGGCTAAAGCGGAATGGGGAAGCGTTTCTTCGAATGAGTGCGCAGCTGGCCGTGAATCGTAAGCGACTTGACTGCACGTGGGTTGTAGACGAGAGCAACCTTGCAGTTAACATATTGAGATTAACATATAAATGGTCAGTCGTGGCTAGTGTGGTTGCAGCTGGTCGAATAACGTGGGTCGTTGCTGCAGTTGTTGGAATGGCGTAGGCAACCATGCGTAATATTGTACGAACGGAATATGAGTTGAATTTTGTATGCATTATTAAATTGCGAATAATTCCGTTTGTCACAGTATAATAGCAAGCAATTCCTCCATCTTTCTGGGACCCGTGGTATAAAGGAACAAACATACTGAAGCATCAACTGAGCTCACTACAATACATAAAAGGCTGCCTTCAAGGCCGTATTCAAGGGGGGGGTTAGGGGGTCTGAACCTTCCCCAGAAACTAAACTTAATACTAATAAATGCCAACAAAATAAAATTATTTTTCTCTTCTGCTTCACCCCGAAAATAAATTCCCTCAGAACCCCCCCGGAAATAAATTTCTGGCTACAGCCCTGGCTGCCATTAATATTTTAATTAATAGAATGTTTGAAGTTCCAGTGTATAAATAAGTCAATTATATTTCGGTAAGAAATTTAGCAATAATCTCATTACCTTAACAAACGACAATAACAATTGTCTTTGCTTCCATAATAAAACATTCAGATGTATTTAATTTACAGGGAACATAGATAAACATATGAAGTTTCATAATATATCACCCATACCTCATCTCATTTTAAGTACACTGGCGACCTTCTTTGAAAGGGTGACTTTTCAGTACCTTTCCTCCGTCATCGAACGTCCAAATTTTTTTGTCCTGTCCTGTAAACAAAAATAACGGTCGACCTGAGACCATTATTGGAAATGGGTCGGCGATCTGGTTTTTTATGACCATCGTGACCTTTTTATGACCTCTTCTGCCAAAACGATTGC
The DNA here is from genome assembly GCA_929113105.1 of Agrypnus murinus. Lineage (NCBI taxonomy): Eukaryota > Metazoa > Arthropoda > Insecta > Coleoptera > Elateridae > Agrypnus > Agrypnus murinus. The sequence goes on along the minus strand of OV816028.1, from coordinate 23,620,702 downwards.
TTTCGCAACTCCTTTTCATTTATATTTTTTTGTGTATGAAGTGTATGAAAATAAATATACTATATCTATCTATTGCAGAGAAAATATTTAAGTAAGTGAATTTTTATTTTGGTAACAGCTAAACCTGCTAAAGTATTTGCAGATTGTCTGACGGTACTAGGTACAAACGGAAACTAGTACAGAGACGGTTTAAAATCTTAACTGGTTGTTAAGCAACACACCCTTAATATTCTGTTTATTTAATTTGTTTTTTGGAAGGGCTGTTTATTGCACCGAGAATACTAAATACCATAAAATAGTTCCAAGAATTATTTCACCCTTTTTAAATTTTTACGAATTCATTTTAATATTCTAGGACAATGAATGAAGGTTAGTAAATAAAAATGTGGGTTAAATTCTTTCGATAGAATACTAAGTACTATAAAATAGTTCCAAGAATTGTTTCCAAATTGCTAAATGGCACGTATTATTACGACATTCCTTGCGACAAATTGCAGGTATGTTTGTAGCTCTTTTTTTTTGAAAATCGATTTTCACTAAAGACAATGGATATAAATGTTTTAAAATTAAAAATACTTTGGAAATATTTCCTACAGACCGATTTTCAAGGGTGCAATTTTACGAAACCATTATAGAACGATGTAATCAATATCCAAATCTTATTAAAAACATTTTATTCACTGACGAAAGTACTTTTGGCACATTAGATGGAAACAAATATTTAGATTATAAGAATCTCTGCCCTTCAGGAGCAGAATATTAGAATAGAATATGAAAGACATTTGGAACATATTGTAAAAAAAGGGTTGCGTTTAACACGAGAGGAAAGTGCTTTTCACTCTCGCTCAAATGCCTCACTCGCTGATGCTCGAGAGGCACACTTTGAGCTCGAGTGAAAACAACCGCTTTCTTCTCTATACCTTTTCAACTTCAAATTGAGAATAAATAATTTCAAAATGAGAATAAATTGTATTAAATGATTGAAATAAAACAAATTTATTGTTAAATGTCAAGACATTTATCATGCCTTACCTTAAATGACATAATATTCGTACATATCACAGTGTACCATTCTAGGCAGTAGTGATACTCATCAAGTTCGCCGTTATAAGAATTTAAATTCCCTCCCTTATAACTCCGCCTTTTGGATGTATGCGCAAACATAACTTTTCGTATATCAGTACTTAAGTAACAGGGATACTAAAAGTTTTTGCAAAATCCATAGATAGCCCCCTTCTCCTTCACAAGTAATTAAGTGCATAAGATTCTTTGCGAATCAAGTAATTGGTTTTTATCAAAATTCAAAACGAAAAGACCTTTTTGTAGTAAGAATCAAGATATATAATTAAAAGTAAGCAATACACACATACAAATCTACACACGTACATAGGTCGTGTCGGGTTAGAAGCAGGTGGTAGACGCAGTCAGAACTGCTGCAATTTTAAGTAGGGGCTATATATAATACTTAGTATCAACCTGTATAATCACTGCATGTATTTTGCAGGTTATACGCAAACAGTTAGTAATCTTACTTTGATTGACATATACGAAATTAAATGTGAGTCCACAAATCCTTTTTATTTTATGACACTTTATGTACGCGAATCAAATGTTAAATTAGTGAAAAGATAATTAAAGTGAGATATAAAGAACACTTTTTTTGTACACTTTTCAGAATTAAATATAAATGCAATATTTCGAAAATAATGAATAATTATTTATCACAGAGCTAATATAGCCAAACCCCGCGGGGGTTTTGTTATTCTGTTGGTCTACTTTCATTTCCCGTTGTAGCCACTCAGGCTGGAAACGATGACCCGAAAATTGTTCCACAGTGATTATTTATTGTCATCCAATTTACATAATTCTTAAAATTAACAGCACCGATGCTACGAAGGAATTAAATCCCGGTGCTGGCTGATCTGGCTAAAGTTTTCTACAGTTTTCCTTAGCTGTAACACAAATGTGGGCTGTGTCCTATACCATTTGTAAGTCGGCCACAGACGCATTATGGGCCTAGGTAATAATAATAATAATCGCTCCACCTCTCGCACAAGCTTCATAGCTTTTGGGGCCTGGTTCTCCAAGTAATGGTTACTAGTCATTATTATTATATTATTAAAGTAATTTTTGGTCATCTTAAAAACCATTAATGTGACTTGACATTTTTATATTTACTATTATTCCATAAAAATAGTTGACGGTTGGCAAATGTAACACTAATATTTTTATAATACATTGTCGTTAAATATTAAAATTTTATTTTATATTGGGTTGCACATAAAAAGCTGCAGTTGTTTTAATTTTAGTTGCCTGTAAAGTACTATGGCCACAATCGCTAAAACTGCCGGTACAGAAACAGTTTAACACATAGCACGCTTTGTGTCTGCGTCGATTAGTGCCCGATATCTCACTCTTGAAAATATTGTGTGCTACGAAAATCTCAAGAGCATTTCTTATTTTAGTTATTTACTTTGATAAGAATTAATAAAATTATGAAATTTCAAATAAAAAGAGAAAATCTAAATATTACATTAGAAACCCATCACGAAAAGCAAAAATGACCCATTTATAGTACATCAAATTTTAAATTGTCCCGCCTCGAATTTCAACAATTTGAATTTTGCCAAGTTTTTGCCAATTCAGTTAAAAAAGTCATTATGAATAAAAAACGTAAAAGGCTTTACTAGATGAAAACCTAGTTTTTAATAGGAACATTACATATGTAATGTTCCTATTAAAAAACATATTCTCTTGTTCATAAGGTTGTCGTTTAGATGTCTTTAAAAAAAAAAATGCAATTTTTAATCGAATCCATCACTTTTTCTATTTCTTTTAGATTGTTATACCCAGAGAATTATTTTGTAGTAAAATCTGCATTCGGGTTTGTTTTCATAAATCAGAAGTGGAAAAGACTCCAGCTCCGTTTATAATAATACATACAATTTGATAATACGATTGCATCTGTATGTTTTTTTAATTAAGAGCAATTTATTACCCAGTTGTAGTGTTTTGAAAAAATACAATTATGAGTACTTTAACTTACCAATCTCCTATTATAGCATCTCGAATGATTATACCTGTATATTGATGAAAATATATAGGGTGTATTATATTTAAAGAAGTAATCTTTTATGTTTTTCACTTACAGTACACCCTGTATAATTAACGACGTAGTTTCTGCAAAAAGTCATTTAATAATAAGTTACCAAATTTCCTCCATTCCAAATTTATACTCTGGGATGCAATTTGTCTATCATTAGCCCAAAAGAAAATCATACTGCTACGCGTACTCAAAGCAGTGATTAGTTTAGTTTTTAAGCAGATCTGTTTATTTGAACTATCAAAAACTGAATTCGTCTTCTTGTCCAGGCAAAGTGGTCCTTTAAGTTACATATTTAATAGCGTTTACTGTCTCCAGCCTTACTTTGTGGAACTCCATAATCATGAAATATATTCAAATTAAAAGATTAACTCAAAGTTTCACAAGTTTTATTAGTATCTTAACCTGGCAATATTGTTTCGACATTAAATGTCATTATCAAAGGTAGATAAGATTAATAAACAAACACGTTGCTAACGATAAATACGTACAGAAAATAGGTAACTAGATACAATACATACAAAAACTAAATGTCTAACACTTCTAATAAAAGAGAATTACTAAGCTCAGTTTGTTCATTCATTAAAGGTACTGTGCGTTTATGTTTGTATATTTCAACAGCTTCTAAAATGTCTAATTTGTGTTTGTTGTTGCAAAAATGTAAGAATTTAATGTTGTTTTGAGGTGTCATTGTGTGGTTCTGTTCCAAAAAGTGTTTGGCATAATTCGATTTGTCTGGATGTTTAAGTCTATAGAGCGTACGTGTTCTTTGTATCTTATGTCGAAATTTCTAAGTGTTTGTCCATGATATCTTGCCAAAGTATGGTATTAATATGTAGTTTGTGTCTTGTATTTGAGTGTCAATTGGAAATATTCTTTTGATAGCTAATCTATAATCTTTTTGTTAAATTAAAGTGTTAATCATGTTATGGTTATAATGGTTTGCATGTGCTAATTGTTTGATGATTGAAATTTCTTTATCAAAATGTGATCGTTTCATTGGAGTAGTTAAAGCTCGGTGTACTAAAGATCTATAAGCCGCTAGTTTATGCATTTTAGGATGACATGAATCGTTAGGAATAGTGACGTCTGTGCTTGTGGGTTTTCTGTATATGGAAAAATCAAATTCATTGTTTGTATTAATTGTAATAGTTAAATCCAAAAGCTTAATAGCTCTATTTTGTTCTGTTTCTAGTGTAAACATGATGTTTGTGTGAAGACTGTTAATAAGAATTAAAAATTTATTGATAACCTCAAAAGAACTGTCAAAACAAGCTAAAATGCCATCAACATAACGAAACCAAAAAATATGTGTTTAGAAAGATCTAATTCAAATATCTGATCTTCGAAATTATCCATAAATATGTTAGCTAATAGAGGAATTTTTTAGCAGATTTTTCAGTTTTTTACAGTGTAAATGTAAGTTGGTAGTCAAGAATATTTCACTTTTCAACATGATAATTGCCCAGTCCATAAATTAGGTCGAATTTCATCATACATTGTATAAAAGAAATTAAAAACCTACTGTCACGATTTTGTCATCGTTCCTTAGCGAACGATAGTAGCTGTATATTCTGAAGACCTGACGAGGATTGATAATGTTTTGTTTTTTAATTAATACAAGAATCTTATGCATCCAATACATAATATTCTTGGTATATTAATTATTTTCCAAATAAAAATCACTTATCTTGTTAAAAGATTCAGTTGGGTGGAAAAACAGTATATAAGTCCGTATCAGTTATTTGTTTATAACGTTTATCCAAGTGGAAACGTTACTTTTCTTCACCTACCATCTCATAGACAATCAATGCCTCCACAACTTTACAATGCACCAAAATGGTGTAAAATCAATTGTAATTGAAGTAGAAAGTTTTCTCTAATTATCTCCAAATGACAATTCTGGAGTTATACTGTTTTTCCACTCGCCAATTCAATTAAGGTAGTACCGTCGTTTTAGAACTGCCGTTCAGATATTAATGAAATTGAATATATCGATTCATTTTGGTCTAAAAGTGACCCAAAATAATTTTTGTAAGCTCAGGGTACGTGAGAGAAAAGTTATAAGCATTTGAAATATGACTCATTTAACACGTAGTCTTATGGGAATATCGTTTTTCAGCACATTTATGCTCAAATTGTATATAAAAACTACCGTTCAGATTTATAAAAAACGGAAATATAAATTGGTTATCCGCCGAGAATTTTGGGCCCTTGAATGCATTGATTAGGTACATGTGAGAAAAGAATTGAGCGATTAAATGTAAAAAATTAACGTTTAGCAGCGGTAATCGGCCATGGCTTCGTAGATGTGTCAACGCCGCAAAAGAGGTTAGGCGCGCGCTTTATTTGAAATTCCATGTGCTGCGTAATGAAGGTTTTGCGTAATTAGAGAAAAGCAAAGAAATAGTTTATACTTAATGATAAATAGTGTTAATTATTTATATATATATAATAACAATTTCAAAGATTAACATATATTTTGCAGTTTGCTATATGAGACGGCGGAGTCAAGCGAGCCTCCCGATACACACTATCGCGAGCCGCGACGAGACGTTGCGAAGTCTACCGAATCAAACAAGAGATTGTACATGCTTGACTAGCGTGGTAGCTATGGTACTACCTTAATGTTACATTTTTAACACTTTATAATTACGAAAATGTTAATATTTTTATAAATTGACTATCACAAAAAAATTATAATTTATTTTTTCTAATCTAAATTTTGTTTATAATTCTTTCTGGGAGACGTTTATTGTCAAAACTTACCTTTCAAGACTACACCTTAATAGTATATTAAAGTATTAGTTTCATAAGACGCGTTTTTAGCGCACACGCGTCCGAGTTTAGAAAACGACCCGCTTAGCGGGGAGTTTTCTAAAGGACAAGTGCGCTAAAACGTCTTATGAAACGAATAATTTATACTATTTTTTCTATTTGCCTTATTTTTAATCATTTTAAAAAAGAAATAATTTAATTTTAAATAAAATTTGTTAGGGCGACTCCCTTAACTTTTTTAACAGTTGGCAACACTGAAAACTCAGGTTCCGCATTTGTTTTTCTTTACGGCAAATAATAAGTTTGACATTTTAAAAACAGCTCTTCAATACAAATATTAACTTTAAAACATAAAATGTTACTGTTTTCCGTATTCTAATAAATCTCATTAGGACACACAAAATGCGTGTCCTAATGGCTTCATTAGGACACGCAAATATAAAAAATTTATTAATCGTCTTGAAAGATAGAGTAGTAGCAAAATGTGAAGAACCTGTTGACGTCATAAAATATGCGCGTTGTGTTCCCGCTAACACCGCAGTAGTGGCGTAACAAACATTGTTTTTAATTACTACTATACGAAAAACAAAGGTTAATGTAAGACGAACGCTCTAGAATAACTTGACAAGTAGAACATCCACTTATTAAAAGAATAAACTACTCCGTAAACGTAGTACAAACGTACTTTCGTATAGTACGGATGTGACGTCAACAGGCTTTTCTCATTTTGCGATTGCTTTACTTGGATTCTCTCACGTGTAAAAAGTGTTAATTATTATACAAATTTTACTTACATGAGATGAAGTCTCATTAAAAACTAAAATTGTTTCGAATCCTACATTTAAAACATTACACAAGATTTAAAGGTACTAGTAAGTGCTATGTAACTGCATTCTCTCTTCGTAGAATACCATCACATTGCATTGGTTTAAATATCTAGCGATTTATAGCGTTCTAAGATGTTTCTGTTTAATGAACCTTCTATTAATTTTAAGAAAAGTTAAAGCATTAAGTATGCATATGTATTTTTTCCATGCGGAATTCATAGCAACAATACTATCAAAATTCTGTGTTTCTAAGACATAACAATAGTTATAATTAAGGATACTTCTGAGGTCGAAGATGCATAACCAAACAAGCAGTCGTTGTTAATAAGTTAAAATATAGAAGTACAAAATGTAAAAGTAACGAGGCCTTTCAAGTTTTCCACCGATTCAACGTATCCAACTAAACATTTCAATATGAGTAGATTTTCAGATGTCTCTGAAACTTACTAAAACTGTTTTTAAAAGAAAAGTATGTATCTTTAGTAAGATAGTGATACATGTTGGGTGTATTGATAATGAATAGCCCATTTATCTATATTCATAAAGACTTATACTTAAGTTAATTCTTAAAATATATAAAATAAGAAAAAAAAGACAACGATGTGAAGCTCTCTGGTTTTAAGGCTGCATTATAGGCAGTTTGTTTTACTAAAAACGCAGCCTTGCTATGCCAAAGTTATACTATTAGTAGAGATGTGCATTTTAATCAAGCATAAAACCACTATGACAATGAAGCGAAGCAATTTAATCTGCAATACGACAATGTAACACAGGTAGGCGCTTGACATTGGCTGGTTTGGACTAACCATGTCGAAAAAAATATAAAGTGAAAAGGGGTCTATTTAAAATAAACAACGTGATTTAAAGAACTTGTCAGTAGAGTGGTAAGTTTTATATAACAGCTTTTGTAATAGTCGACTATATGTCCTATAACTTGTAGCGACGGCGCTTATGAAAGATGAGCTAATCAAGGGTTTTTCATTTTTTGATGGAATTTCTGGGATTTCCAGATTTCTTGAAAAATTTGAAGTATATTCTTGAAAAAGGAAACAGAACCTCCTAAGATCTTCCAAAACGTCACCAAGTGTTTCAAACAAAATTTTGAAATATAACTAAACTTGAGTGTAAGGAAAACACAAAGTTTTCGTTTGTAGTATCTATCCTTTTTATATATTTCTATTATTTATAGGTCATTAAAATTAATCTAGGAAATAACTTTTCCAATTAAATTATAATTAATATAGATAATATTCTAGAAACCGAGCATTACAAAATTCCTGTTGATAAGGTCATGAGAACATGCGAACTATGTGCGTCTTTAATAATATATAATATTAGTAGTAATAAAATTAAATAATTACAGAGTAAAAAACATTACATGGAGTAGTTACATGTATCTATTTTTCATATTTTCCAGTGATTAGGCATAATTTTCAATTTATCGCATTTAGCGTAACGTATACTTCCAGATTATAAATAAAGTAGTAATGCCTACGTGTGTATGTATCGATTTAAAAAATACAAACAAGGAAATGGAAACGAAAAGATATATATTATAGATATTGGTAAGATACATTAGCTACTGGTACATACCAACATTGACTTTTTGTTTCTCCCCTTTAATTATAAACCAAAAATTCTTGTTTTGCGGTTCTGGTATTCAGACAGTATTCAGTATTTAATAAAGCGGTATTTTTGTCTGAAAAACAAAACCGCTCTTTTTGGTCGCTTTAACGGTGAATTTTAGATTTAATAAGCCGCCCGACTGTTGTTTTATCTATATTCCAAAAAGGGCAACCCTAATAAGTTAAAAATGATTCTTTGGATATATAAACCTTTTATTTACTTCAATATGTAAACTGAAAGACAAATTAAATGAGACTCGTATAGATACTTAGAAAATCAGCTGCAGGCACAGGTGATTGTTAGGTTGCCTAAATATGTCAGGACCGAACTTAAACTTAAACTGAAATATTTTTAATGCAATTTATTTTCAAATTTCATCAAATTCGCCGGTGTAATATAATTCTACGTTTTAAAAAATATCTACTAAATATGTAACTTTTGCAGTAGAACTAAATGAGTCAATAGCCCTGATTTTGCTATAAGATTTTCATCTTTTTTTTATCTATTGATTTACTAAATATAATAATCCTCACCATCAGTTCGAATCTTAAATTGAAGGTTATAGGTCATTTATATATGTATATTTGAAAAGTAATTGTTACGACCAATACAGCCGTAATAATATTTTGGGTAGTTGTTCACCACCCTAATTTTCACAATACGTGATACGTCGGTTAGTAGAGGATCTAGCTTGAATAAAATATTATTAAACACACAAAAAAGACATGTTTATTAGTACACAAACAAAACAAAAAACACAAAACAGACAAAAAATATACGTTTGGTCACCCGTAAGCCCTTTACTCAGACTCAAGTAAAGGTTAAAGCGATAGGAGGCTATGTCACTTACGGTCAATTTGACAAGTTTAAATTTAATTACAATTGTATTTATATGAATTGGATGTGATGATCATAGCAAAAATAGTGTGCTCCTTTATGACGTCAAACCAGGTAGTCGCTACAAATTTTACCTGACGCGAGTTTTATATTGCACCAATTTTGGTTAACAAATGCTTATTACTAACATACTTTGCAGTTCAGCGAACGATATTTCGTATTACATTTTAGTTAATTAAACAAAATTATTTCTTAATAGAAACTTACAAAATATTCCTTTTTTTAATATTACAATAAAAAATTTTAAATTAAATCTAATTAAAATAAATGTTCAAGGAGATTGAACAGTAATGGTTGGTTTCTTGTTTCCCTAATCATTACAAGAAGTTTTTATTATTAAGCACCCGTCTGCTGAAAAAAAAACCAGAAAGTGTTTTTTTTTTTAAAACACTTTTCGTTTTTTTACATCACTAGCCGTGTGAGAACACCCCAAATTCTTCAGGAATTATATAGTTTGAGTTTTTTTATGATATTAGGATTTCGAAAACTGTAACATGTTAATAGAAAGAGACCAGACGAGGCATCCGGCTATGAAAGCTTGTGAAATAAACTTGTATTATGCGTAGAAGGGAATTTGTTTAAATTTACCCAGTAGAAAGCTTACAGGTAAATAGTATAAAATAGCGTAGTTTATAACTGGTTGTCTATGTGTGCATAATGCTTTTACTTGATTATTTTTAAATTTAACATAGACAGTATTGCACATGTTGCATTTTAATTTTATAGCACTGTATTTCATCTTACATGAGGTAGAGTTTTAGCCGCGTTCGGTATTTCAGATCTGTTTACTCGAAGAGCTCGGTTTCTATGGAATCCATTGTTGTAAAAAGTGGATAGCGAATCCAGCATTTGTCTACAAGTTTTGTGCGAAAAGGTAAGTAAATAACCACTCTAAGCAACTAAAAAAAAGGGAAGCTAGAGAAAGGAATAATCATAAAACCAAAACAAAAGTTAAGTTATGTAAAATTGAGGTTCTATAAAAAATAAACAATTAATAATACAGATAGTAATAATAATAATAATAATAATAATGTTTATTTTCCAATCATAGAAAAATATTTTACAAATACAAATACAACAATGAAAATAAACATATAAATCACTGAAGCATCGATGCTTGTGCGTGATATAGTAAATTTAATATTAATAATATACATATCTGTAAAAAAACTATCAAGACGTTCACAACAATATAAAAATAAAAATATCAACTTGATAATCGTATTATTATTTTCTAAATGTGTTTAAATGTGTCAAAATCGGTAAGCAGTCTATATCGTATAATCAGGTATATTATCATTATCAGGTAAGTAATCCTTTTTTTTGTAAGTATTTATTAGAATAATTATTAGAAAAAGTTATCACAATCAAAAAACAAATGCGTAAAAATCCAGTATATATGTATATATTTTTTAATATTCTGTGTTTATTGTAAAAATCTTAAATCAACAAGATCATTAAAAATTTGTCTGTTAGTAGTATGCATCCAGACTTTTATGAGATGCTTAAAAGAATTATATGATTTTGTTGTTTTTAGATTAATTGGTAATAGATTGTACAATCGAGGTGCTAAAAATTGCGTGGATCGTTGTCCAATTGTTTTTTCATATATTGGCTCATTCATGTAGTTTTTTTTAGTCCGAGTGTCATATGAATGTTTAATAGGTTGTAGCTTGATTTTACTTCTGTGTATATTCATTAGGATTTTCTGGCAGAAGATTTGTCTAATATCAAGGATTCTATTTTCAGAAAAAAGCAAATCGCTTGAAAATCGTATTGGTCTTTTAAAAATAATTCTTAATATCCATTTTTGTACGACATTCAGACTTTGAAGATTACTTTCTGCTACTCCTCCCCATCCTAAGATGCCATAAGATAATTGGGACTGTACTAGTGCAAAGTAGAGTGATTTAATATTTTTGACACTTAAAAAGTCAACAAGGTATTTGAATTTACTTAGTAAACCCCTTAATTTATTTTTAACATTCTGAATATGCAGGTCCCATTTTAGATGCCTGTCAATAATAATTCCCAGATACTTTACATGATCTTTTTCTAATATTTGTGTTTCATTGTCAACTACTAGCGGCCCTATATTAGGAAGGTTATTAGCATAGGATGTGAATGGTAAGTAGTTTGTTTTCTGACTATTTAGTGTTAATTTGTTAAATTTAAACCAGTTACATATATTTTTAAAATCTTGTTCTGCTTTTAATTTTAGGCATGTCCAGGTATCTCCTTCATACATTATGGCCATATCATCCGCAAAACTAGTAAGTGTTCCTATAGTTTTAATTGTCATTAAGCTATTTACATATATAGTAAATAAGAGAGGTCCAAGGACTGTTCCCTGCGGAACTCCGTATGTAACGGACCTTGGACTACTGAAACTGCTATCAATATTAACAACTTGTTTTCTTTCAGACAAATAATCTTTTAGTAAGGAATATGTGGGTCCTCTTATTCCGTAATTGTATAATTTTTGAAGAAGACGTTTATGGCACACAGTATCGAAGGCCTTTGACAGATCTACAAAAATACATATTAGAGGTTTTTTTTTTATCTAAAGCATTATAAATTTTCGAAGTTAATGCAAAAATAGCATCTTCAGTAGATCGGCCTTCTCTGAACCCAAATTGATTATTAGAGAGAATCTTAAACTTGTCCATAAATTTTGAAATTCTTACTTTTATAAGCTTTTCAAATATTTTAGAAAACACTGACAACAGAGAAATAGGACGATAATTTTCAATATTTTGCCTACTTCCATTTTTGTACAGAGGTTTAATAACTCCAAGTTTTAGACACTTTGGAAATTTTCCACTCTCAAAGCATGTATTTATAATATATGTTAAAGGCTGAACGACTTGATGACTCAACTTTTTTAGCGTTTCAGATCTAATGTTGTCCCATCCGGGAGACTTCTTTGTCTTCAAATTATTAATAATTTTGATAACTTCCATTTCAGAAGTAGGATTTAGGTATATACTACTTCTTATGTTTTCAGTGTTTTCTGTAAAATTGTTTGGAGTTTTAACTTTGTTTGCATAATTTCTACCTAAATTACTATAATATTCATTAAAACTGTCAGCTATTTTATTTTTTGTTATAATTTCATTATTTAATTCTATAAAGTCTAGTTGTGTTGTAGCTTTTTGTTTGGGACAGAGTTTATTTACTGCGTTCCACAGACCACTAGAAGAATTCGGACTTTTTTGTATAAGTTTATTCATGTAACTTTTTTTTGAAATGTCAATAATTTTTCTAAGTTTATTTTTAAGTAGCCTATACTTTTCACTTAATGTAGTATTTTCAGGATTTGTTTGTAATTTTATATAAATCTCATTTTTTTCATTAATTAAATTTACTATACTTGGTGTTATCCATGCTTTTCTGATTTTAAAACTGTTGATTTTTATAGTGTTTGTGTGTTTTTCAATGTATTGTTTCAATGTAGTAATAAATCTTTCCATAATTATATTTGCATTTTGAGAGTTATAAATATCCACCCACTGTTCATGTAAAATATCATCTTGTAATGTGTTGTAATTTATATATTTTTTATATCTGTTTGGATGCGAACTAATCAAAGAATTTACGTTATGGTTAAATTCAAGGCAAATAGGAAAATGGTCTGTTATTTCATAATTAAATACGTATGAATCTAAACTACTATGACTATGAGTATTTTTTACAAAAATGTGATCTAAACATGTTTTACTACTAGGTCTTGTTATTCTATTTATATAGGAATTAAAACCAAATGAATTTAATATATTTTTGTATTCTTCTGCTTCCTCACTGCCATCTTTTATTAGATCGATGTTTATGTCCCCAACAATAATATGGCAACTACTACTTTTCTTTAATGCTAGATAATTATAAGTAAAAACTTTTATTAAAATTTATAACATGCATTTTAAATATTATAAAAAACAGTCAAGCAAATGATACATCAATGTCGAAAATAAATTACAACAGATAAATCTCATCCATAGGTGGAGACTCGGGAAGGGCACCGCGAATACTGGCTGCGTTACCTCGCTGAAGTGCAAGAGATATTCGCTGATGAAGATAGTGCTTAGCCTTCAAATTGCCGCTTTCTTCTATTAATTTCGAACCAATTAAGTCAATAAACGATCTTGCTTCTTGGCACCAGGGTCCTAATGTTTCAAATGCAAGTGCTTTGAAGATAAAGTTCGATGATTTCAAATTTTTATATTTGTTATGTTTTCTATTGCAAGCAATTTCTGCTGCAGCTCCAGAAGAAATAGAAGTCTGGCTTAAGTATGTAGTGGCTAAGGTGTCTACACATGTTACGTCCCAAATTAGACGTTGTCCCTTTGACCAAGGTATAACAGTTACTCCATCGGGTCTCTTGCCATCATCACGAGATAAGCCATTGGGTTCAAGAATACTAGGAATATGTACTGAAGATAGAGCACGTTGAATGATTGAATTGAGTTCACTGTGTCTTGGGAATCTCCCAATGCTTTTGACGCAGCTAAGTCCATGGAAACCAGTTTCGTTTGTGACAAAGCAGCGACTGCAGGGGTGGTTAGCAAAAAGACGGCAGCCAAGTCGTAGGCTAATGGAGATTTGGAAATCTTGTTTGTCTAAACAGGTGCCAATATTTTTTGACGGAAATGTGTGTAGCCAAGCTCCTGATTCTTGATTTTGAAGTGCTTTGAAGCGAGCGATATCAAAATTGGAGTCGAATTGAAGTTCATTCTCTATCGTTCTATTTATGTTTATAGTATCCCAGCACTTTTGTGTTTCTAAACGAGAAGGTACTGCACTATTGAGTGACATCCACTTGTCGAGAGCTTCATCATGATGGTGTACTGGAATCTGAATGTCCTTAGAATGGAGTAAAGAAGACAAAAGAGACTGAACACCATAAAGTGAGCTCAAAAATCCAGGAAGGCAAATATCGGAAATTCGACGGATGCCCAAACCGCCGAAAGAAACAGGAAGGGTAGCTTGAAGCCATTGTTTGTCAGTAAGAGAAATATTTAAAAGCGATTCAAGACTGTCTTTAAGACAGGAATCCATTTGGTTTAGAAGATTTGGAAATTTCCAGATAGCGCAGGTTCGTAGAAAATAAGTCATTTTTGGAATATAAAGGCAATTTTTCAAAAGAAAGTATGCTACATGAGTATTAATATGTTCGAAACGAGAGATAAGAAGATTTAAGGTATGTTGTTTAATATTGAAATGATGGACATATGCTTCCTCAAAAATTGGGGATCCTAATAATTGTAGGTCTGCCTTTGAATTTATTCGGATACCTGGACAAATTGTATTAAATTGACGGATGATATTTGAGTCGTTTAGTTGAGAGCAGAAGAAAAGTTCACATTTATTGAAATTTACTTTAAGACCAATTTCAGCTGCTGATTCGATAATATAACGGAAATCAATCAGAACAGTTTCGGGTGAGTCAGCGAGGGTGGCATCGTCGAGATACCAAATATTTAGCTTTGAAAGCATTTTCTCAACCAAAGGTTGAATTGTAATGCTAAATAACATTGGGCCACAGGGATCGCCTTGCTGAGCACCAACTTCAGACAAAATTGTTTTATTGCCAAAAACAAGAAAAGATGAAGAACGATAACTTTGGTTTAAGAATGGGTAAAGAAGAGGAAAATGAGTTTTAATTGGAAGAAGCATACTGTCTCTTTCGATTGAATTAAATGCGTTCGCAAAATCTATTTTAAGTAAAATCTTATCCCTATTGGCAGGAAGATTGACGAAAGTACGAACTGTATGGATTGCGGATTCACAACCTCTTTTTGTCGCCACTCCCAGTTGATGAGGGGCTAAGTATGAATGGATTTGTTCGTTGTGGTTAACACAAATAAGACGGGCGACAAGTCTTCGGAAAGTGCAGCCAATAGCTATGGGTCTAATGCCTCCATCTTTCTTGGATAAGGCACAAAGTGATGCTCCGAAGAAAATAGGTTGGATCTCATCGGGAATCTTGGCAGCAAGGATAAGATTACAGAGGCTTGTAATTGCAGTCAGAGCCTTTTTTCCAGCTTCTCCAGCAGAAAAAGAAGTCATGTCCTTCAAAAACTGTGGTCGCATGCCGTCAATTCCAGGCGCTGAACCATTTGGGAAGGAGTTGATGCCTTTCAAAACTTCTGCTTCATTAACAGACAGGTATTGGTGGTTAATATCAGGTGGATCGGGAAAGGAAAGATGACGAGACGGTTTTGGGTGTTTCATTTTCAAGGCTTCGAAGACTGAATCATCAAAAGAGGCCAGTGAATCTTCAGAACTTAAAACTTTAATTGCACCTTTGATATCAAAGTCGTTAACTTTTGCCTCAATTCGTTTTGAAAAACTTTGAGAAAATTTTTTCTTTGTTTTCGTTGGTGATGATGGTAGGTTAAAACAAGAAATGTTATTCTTGATTTTGGTGGTTAAGTTTTTGGTTTTAGAGTCATTGATATTGAATGCTTTGTAAGAAAATAGTAGCAGATTTTCCCATGCAGAAACTGAGTTCATATTGATGCAGGAAGTAATGACACTAGACAATTTATCCGCTGACGTAAAACGAGCTCCCTTCGGAATTCTTCTTAAAGTGTGAACATTTTGTTTACAAGCTATTAATGCATCTCGAATAGAGTTTGTGGATGAAAAATCATTAGTAACAGCAGCATATGTTTGATCTGGATGAAATTTTCCAATGTGAGTCTTAAGTCGAGTCTCATTTGTAAAAAGATGTAAAGGGGAAAATGGACAAGCTATCTTAGAAGCAACGTCTTGAATGGTATTTGATTCCTGTGACTTTGTGGAGAAAGGCGCAGAATTGGCATCTGTATATAAATGATTAAGAGCTTCAGCACTATCTTGTTTTAAATTGTCAGAAGTGTCAGAATTTACAACTCTATGCGAATTATCAAAATCTTCATCTTCTACGTCACTTACATCTTCAGCTAGTGTATATATGGGCCTAAAGTATCTGCCATAATTTGTTTTAAGACCAGTAATTCCCTTCGAAGTAGAAGCTATTTCCGGATCGGTTTGAGGCAATGAATCAGCTTGAGAGTGGCTTCTGCTGTTGTGAATTTTTAAACCTTTGTTGTTCTTGAGTGTTTTGTTACAAATCTTACATGTTTGTTTAACATTGTCTTGCGAAGAAATTAACTTTTCTTGAGAGAAAGAACATTGAGATTGTGACATTTATGTCAAAATTATTAAAAAAAAAAAAAAAAAAAAATTATAGAGCTCAGTATTAAACAATTTTTTGTCTGTATTTGGTGATCTATAAATTGCAGTCAATAATAGCTTAATCTTATCTATATTAATTTGTATTTCTATACCAGTGCTCAGGGCAATCCGAACAATATTATAATTATAGTTAATATTGGATTTAATGAATATAAGTACCCCATCATTCCTATTTAAAGTTCCTTCACTGTATAAATTCTCATAGCCTGGTATTCTATAAGTATTTTTATCAGAGATATTAAAAGTTTCTGTTAGAACTATTAATTCGAATTGCTCTGAAAACTGATTTAAAAATATTAGAAGTTCATCATAATTTTTAGTGATGCTACGAATATTTACATGCAAAATTCTAAAGCTACATTTTTTATTATTTAAACAATTTTTATTAAAATCATTTATTACATTTATTAGTTTGCCCGTGATTTTTTCGTTTTCATAATACTTAACATAAGCATCCATTTTAGTTTTTTATATATGGATCCATATTTAATTGTATTAAATTTAATCTAATCTAGTTTTTAGACTTAGTAGAACTGAAACCATAGCGGGTTCGTATTCTATTAGGAATCGGTCTAGTTAGTACATTCTTTTTGGAATTTATTAAAGGGGTTTTAGGTTGATTTTTTTCCTCACTGTCTAACTCTTCTGGCTGAGTAATTACCTTAAACAAATCCTCGTCTTCACTTTCCTGATAGATCACTTGGGATGATGGGGTTGTTGGGGCGCTAGAATGTCGTTCCTCGTGAGAATCTGCCTCGCCTTCAAGATCCTCTATTGTAAAGGCAGTATTGTTAACATATAGCTTTTTTCCCCTGATGTAGCTCTTTACAGTTGGGTTACTCTCTCTGGCCAAACCAAGATGTTTTCTCAGGATCTTGTTTTCCTCTTGCTGTTGTTTGGTATAGTCGTGGTTAATGAAAATACCAGTGCCTTTAAGTTTACTCCTGTTTTTTAGAATCTCGATTTTCTTTAGCTGCGATATTAGCTCAACCTTCAGTGGACTATTTTCAGATTTCCCAAGATAATATAGATTGCTAATATCAGATGGTGAAAATTGAATCTCTAAGTGTTTGACAATCTCAGTGCATACAGATGTAGTAGGTGATATTCCCTCTGGTGGTTTAGGTATGCCAAAAACTATAATATTATTTTTCTTACTTTCTTTTTCCAAAAGTTCCACACAGTTTTTCAGTTCTTGGTTTTCCTTTTCTAGTTGATTTATCTTCGCCGTTAAATTCTGTACTTTCATTAATACTCTTGATTCACTCGCTTTTATGCTGTTCTTTAATTCCGTTCTATTTTTGATTATTTCTTCTAACAGTTTATTATAATTTAATTTTTCATCAGTTGTCATACTTTGTAATGTGTAGTTTCCTTTAGATAATAAAATAACTAAATAACACCTGCTTCTATATCTCAGCTGATATTAATTTTTGGTTATTTTGTAAGTTTTAATAGATTTTTGAGTTTAAATGAGTTTATTTTATTTTGTTTTTCTTTTTATAATGAGCTATCTATTTTTATAATACGAGTAGATGCAATTCCTTGTATTTTTTTTCTTTTTAAACTATTCTTTTACACGTTTTCTTACAGATCACTTAACTAACAACACTTCAATACAGATATCAATTCAAATCAAATAAAAATAAAATCAAATTCAAATAAAAACATTCATTTAAAACAACTACATAATAGTAGATATGCTAGGACAGTTCTAGCCCAATCCTTATGGAAATTAACATGGGAAATCGCTAAGGTCCCAAGTAGTAATTTTTGGGCAATTTCAAGGTCATCCGCGGTCTAACGTGTGACCTCAGCGCGTGACATCACAACGTATACAAATCAAATCTACATATTACATTATGATTGATGCAGTCATCCGAGTGATTTTATATCTCATATGCATGCGCGAATTAAATTAATTGATCTAATTTAATTAAATTAAATTAATTCACGATATCATTTACATACCTCATCTCTCATTTACATATATCATCTCTCACATGCATACGCGAATTAAATTAATTCACGCATGCATATGAGATATAAAATCACTCGGATGACTGCATCAATCATAATGTAATATGTAGATTTGATTTGTATACGTTGTGATGTCACGCGCTGAGGTCACACGTTAGACCGCGGATGACCTTGAAATTGACCAAAAATTACTACTTGGGACCTTAGCGATTTCCCATGTTAATTTCCATGAGGATTGGGCTAGAACTGTCTTAGCATATCTACTCATAATACATTTACGTGCAATCATAAATAGACAATTTCTTGAAATATCTTTATCTAAGGTTTTTAACTATAAAATTTGTTAACAATCGAATGTGATACAATATTTGCATGAAACAAAAGAAATTTTGACAAGTCAATTTAACATAACCAATTTGCTCATAAACTTTAATTGACAAAAAAACTAATTAGATAATCTTACAGAGAAAATAATTCTCAATCTAATGGAAACCAATTTTCAAACAATTATATATTAACTTAATTATTTAAAAATACCTTTTTACACATTTCTACCTTCACAAATTTAAACATTGTATCCCAACAAGCATTATGTGCACAATTTTAGGCATCAATAACAATCAACAACAATGAAAATTCAAGCCAATTACTGCATTTCAATGTAGGATCTAAAGCGCAACATACTTGTATGTTGTTAAGCTGATATAATTGATAAAAAGCATCCCCTACATTTAAGATACTACCTTGTCTGTTTTAGGTTAAATCTTATACTAAATTTGGTCTAAACTTCATTTAAATTGAAAAATTAGAAAATCGTCTCCCACTTCGTTAATGGACAAGGAAGATTAATTCAGTTTTTAAAAAAGCATCCCCTACATTTAAGATACTACCTTGTCTGTTTTAGGTTAAATCTTATACTAAATTTGGTCTAAACTTCATTTAAATTGAAAAATTAGAAAATCGTCTCCCACTTCGTTAATGGACAAGGAAGATTAATTCAGTTTTATGGAAAAATCAGTTTTCCAGATTAGTTTTATCTGACTATAGTGAAGTAGTGTGCATGTTAAAATTATAATTAACCATATTTAACTTCATAAAAGACAAGTCACTCAAAATTGTAATTTTAAAATTGAGGTTATGCAACCCATCTAACGTGTCGCTTTGATTTCATAAATAAGCTTATAAAAAATTATAGAGTGAGTTAATTCCTTTTATCGTATATCAAATATAATGACGTATAACTGAACGTTTAATCTAAGTATGCTATTTAATTAATTTAATAAACGGTTTGTGCAATACACAGTGCGTTTTACTAATTTAATTGAACTAAATAATTATATTCTTAAATAATACAATTAATTTGATATTTTTTTGTGTATATGATAACTTGAATGGTGAATGCAAATATGATTTTAACAATAATATGTCGATTAGTCGTGTTTTGAAAACAAATCCATTAGTTATTACATTAGAAATTAAATAAACTATGTATCCCAGTTTTTTTAAACTGTTACATTTTAACCTTTCTGCCAGTAATGTATGTATTTGCAATTGAGTCTAGTCTATTAAAATTATCAGACATATCCATCACGACCGGGATGGTAATACACCTATATTTCAAATTTAACATCGGTATACGCGATGAATGCAACTAATAGCTATTAGCAGCTGGAGGGTGAAGGAAATGCAATTACAAATTTAATGTACATGAGAGAGATGTCCGCTGTTTCATCTCAGCAGGGCAAAATCGGATTTACTACCCGTACGAGGCCAGTAAATACACTAGATTAGCTTGATTAGTTCTGGAGTTCGCGGGGAATAACGCGCGGCTCGTCTGGACGCCGCCAGCGAAAACACAATTTGAATGTCGACGCATCCAGAGAAATAGTAAAACATGGAAACAGTTTAAAGACGATAACGAAACAGTATGAAAGCTCATTAAAGCTGTAGACGACGTTATGTTAGTCTCGGCTTTTACAACACAAAAAAACTCTCTTTATAAAAGCATTTTAAACGATTAAGGAGCACTAAAAAACTTACAACGGCAGCATTATTATGTTTCTACGTATTTTATAAGAAGATTATTTTATTGTTTAATAGAAAAATACATAACTAATACCCTTACATGAATATAAAAATAAAGCAGGAGCTTATAAAAGATATTTCTGTCTCTAACTAAGATATAATCTATAAAAAGATGCATCAGTTGACAATGAGCCATTACTGGGAGGAAAACGACTTTCTAATGAATTTGTTAAATTGGTCTTAAAAGTGTTATCTGTTATTGCGATCGGATCATATTTTTTTGGTGTTAAAGATAACAGCGGTCGTTCTACAATTTTTAATTTCAGTAGGCAAACGCAAAAGGTCTTATCTTTATTACACCGTGCGAACTGAAAAGTGGCTAGCACACCGAAAACGGTAATTTCGAGTTTAGATATGGGAATATTATGCGGTCATGTACTTAGTACGGAAACATTCTAACCGTATTTGTTTTGCTAAACTTGAATTTCGAAGCGTTCTTAGTCGGAAACGCTATTCAATTTGTGAAAGTGAAGCTTTCATTGTTATAGCATTCTCCTGAAGCGATGAAAACTGAAAGTTTTCAACCGCTGCAGATGAGTTTACTTAAAGTTATGGAAATCTTCACTAGTTAATGTACGTTTCTTCCTCCTTTAAACATATTTTACTTCTAATGTTTTGATAAGAACTCGATTCTAAAGTACTGAAAGTGCGAAACAGATAAGCGTGAGCGAAAAGACTGAGTTTATATTCTTAAGAACTAATGCGAAAGTTGATTTAATACAGTATTATATAATCTGTTCTCAAAAATAAATTACGTAAAAACGATTCCATCCATTTCATAAAATTTTATCAGATAAGATCAGTTTCTGTGATTTGCTTTAAGCTGCAAGCGATGTCTTAGAAAAAAAGAGTTACTAATAATCCCAATTAGGTATTATTATTTGTATCACTTTAGGATTTTCTCAAATCGTTTTGCCGACGTATTATAGTTATTTTCGGTCTAATAGCTGCTATTATGGAATAAATTAAGTCGGTATACAGTATGTTAGGCAGTTCAAGGATAAATAAGTTTCTTGTTTTAATTACCTGTTGTGATTTTTATTTGTAGCTACAGATTTTCTGCCAAGCACTTTAAAATAGATTTTAGTAATAAAGTACTTTTAAATTAATGCACTTTTATTTTTATTATAAAAACTTAATGTGTTTCTTTCAAATCAATAGCTTAAACAAAAACCAGTCACAAATATTGGGTTTCTTGTAATAATGTTATACGAGTTTTGTAACTGTTTGTACATGTCTTCCCTTTTAGTGAAAATCCCCCAGTGATTATCGTTTCAATGTTCTATTGGTATTAAAGCTTTATGATAAGTATTACTGCCTGTTTTATATTTCTCAAATTTTGTTTTTTAGAATATGAAACATGACCAGTCACCACCATGAAACCTGCATTCTGTACTTTCGCTAAAATATTACTTCACCCAATTTTGCGGATAGAAAAACCAACCAGTATTCTCCTCTTAGTACTTTCTATAAATAACTTGTCCAGACCTTTTCAATAAACTCAATTTTATTAAGCGTTTAACATAATTTTACATTCTTCTTCAAGAATTATTTGTTTATATTAATTACCATTATTTTATTATTCTCTCTATTTACCCATTGTATCATAAATCGTCTAGTTACAAGGTTTATTTACATTATATTATCTATCTTAAAACAATATCTGATTATTTATCAATGCATCCTAATGCATGTACTCTTTCTTATATTTTTTAAACATTTTCTTTTTAATTAGTGCTTTTCAATATTTTCTATTTACTATAATTATGCAACAAACAGATAATAATACCTTTTTATTAAAATTTAATAAATAAATTACTTTATAAGTACGAACGAAACTGAACAACAACAACAACTGGACCTAACTAAGAATCATTACAATATCATACATATTTGAACAAATACATAAAAATTTAACATATTGCTATGATTTTTAATCTTGTTAAGAAGAAACCCGCAATAAAATATTTAGTAGGCAGATTTCATGCAAATTTTAGAAATACCGTTCTATGCCATAACCTCACGTTTTAAAATAAATGGGGAAAACATGTATGTAAAACTTAATATAAATAAAACAATTTAAACGTAAAAAGGATATAGTAAAAACCTGCATTTCTTTGTAAAAATTAGTTTTCACTGATAAATTTAACGATGTGGGGATCGTTCACACTTTTTAAGACTTCATGAAGATGTATAAAAGTGTATAACTACTCACCTGTAAAATTAATTTTTAAAATTTGTGTTTCATTTTAAGGAGGTATTTTATTTGTATACTACTTTTGAGTAACATTCAAGTTTGATATTTTTAAAGCTTTTTGATAAGATGTTTTATTGGAAACGAGAAGAATAGAGGTTTAACCACATAATTGATACTAATTAATTATCATGTAAAGATTGATTCGTTTTGATATAATCAGGTGTATTCTGTAAGCAAATTGTTGAGATTGTTACGCTTGTTATACTTGATATGCAACAAGCATAACAATTCATGTGTCAAAAACGGTATTCTGTAAGGATTTATTTTGTTCAAGTAATTGATATGGCCTAACAATTTATTGAAATCTATAGCAATTGTTGGATAACAATTGATATGGATAACAATTCAACACTTCGAGATTTTGATGTTAGTTTTTACTTTTAAAACGTATCGTATATGAACGAAAATACTTGGAAATAATAAGTAATTTTAAAATAAAACGCCCTAGCAATTGTTGTGGAAGAAATAATTTTCCTCTTCTAAAAACGTTCAGTGCATTTCGACTTCGTAGGTTGCGGTCAGCGGAACTGTTTGTTGTTAGTAGTATTGCTACTAAACGTAAGTAAATTTTTAAATGATTGCCGTTGATTCTTATTACAATAATAATGGATTTAGAAGGAAACGTGTTCCTGGGTAGAGTAGAAGAAGTGGAAGCAGCAAATGAACGGTAAAAATAAATAAATAGTATAGTATAAAAACTTAACCTAACATTATACACAGAAATCGTATTTGTATATCGCAAGGCAAGTATGGGATAGTAATGACCCTTTCGCTTTGCCTGAACTTTGTCAGATGCATCCGAGGTAGCAAGGAATGATTTATCAAGCGATGTTGATTGTAGAAGACAAATAAGAAACAACATATAAATTACTTCTTATAGAACGAGGTAATATTTATTTTATGTGATAAAGTATCGAAATTGTTACTACATTATTTCCTATTATTGTTCTTTAGAAATTGTAGCAAATTGGCTACAACATCAATAACAGTAGCCCTTTAATCTCTTTATGACAGTAGTATTCTTGCATATGCAGTTGTAGTCCTCTTTGAGCAGAGAGTAGTGCATCAATACGAGGAACGGTTCGTCGTCGCTTGGAAAGTGCTTCAGTGTCATCGTTTGCACCCTTGGATATTTTGGCACCATAGAGAGTCTAACTGGTTACTTGAATATCCTCTAGTATGACTTTCATCGTGGGATATTGTACAAGTATGATTTCATTACCTTCCAAAACATCTTGTAAATTGTAACGTCTGTTGCAGTAATCACTTCTGCTGATATGTTGACGGAATTGGTGGTCCTAAGAAAAATGGCAAGTTCCACCCTTAAGAGTTCGAGCTCTGTTTCTAGTGTTGCAATTATATACATTTTGTAAATTATTATAAATAAATGTAGATTTTTTAAATGAAGTGTTGAAGTATTTTTTATCTTTAAGTTTAATTTTAATATCTTGGAAGTATAATTTGCTGTCGTCGCTTGATATGTGTATTTTTAAAAATTGTTGCTAGACAATATTTTCTCTAGATTATAAATTCGGTAAATGTAAGTTTTACCCCCAATTTATTAATGCATAGTAATACTTAGGCATCTATATTTCAAAGTCAGTGTTTTAGATAAAAACAAATCATTTATGCAACTTACGACCTAAGGAATTGATTGTGACCTCAGATTCCCAAGAAATTGCATTATATTTTTATATTCATTGGGGTTCTTTCACACAATTTTGTAAAATTTAAGTATGGATGATAATAGGATTTCTTTCATTATAAAACTGTAGGTAATATTGTTTATTACTTTAAAAAGAAAACACTGTTGCGACACACACACACTAATTTTTTAACGTTCATTCAGTCATCACCAGTTGTTGCTCTTGCTGGTCCATTTGCGACAATTTAGTATACTAGTAAGCTCTTTCCACAGTTTTTGTAAACATTCAGCCCCTTTTCCCAGGCTCAATCTTTCCGTAAGCAATATTTGGTGGAAATAAACTCCAACATTACATAAAATTGCTTTTCGGCGTGTCGGGTATTCTTCTCCAAGTTTCAAATTCGGGCGTCTAACTATTCGAAACTGTCAAATGCAAATTTCACTGCTCGAACGCGCATGCACAGTCGGTAATATAGTTCATAATTAGTTTGCATTTCAGTTGTTGTGATTCATTTCAATTGGATCATAACAAGTGCAGTTACAGAATGCCAAATATTGCACGAATTGTTAAGATTTCCTAGCAATCGGGTTCATAACAATTATTGTTATACTTAACAATTGATATGAACCAGTGCTTACACAATACATGGCAATATGTGAAAAACATATTTGCAGGCTACGCTTTTGTAACGTGCAGTAGTTTTGTATAATTTGGGTTGCATAGTGTTTTGTAGTATCTAGAAAAAATAAATAATACAAAAGTTTAATCTTTATATAATATTCAAACAAAATTCTACATCTATAATATATTTGATGCTACCTGGGTAGAAATAGTATACCTACTGAGTCAGTATTTGCTCAAAAGAAGGATTAGGGATAATTAGTAAGGATATTACTAGTTTTAATTATAAAAAAATTAGATAGAAAACGTGCAGATATATGATTACCAATATCTATATATAAAAGTCTTACGGATTAGAAGTACAACTTAAGAGTCAGAGAAAGAATTTGCTTTAAAGTTAGAAAACTAATACTTTCTAAGACTTTGATGACTCCTTGAGAGCAAAACAGTCAATTATTTCAAACAGTTTAATAGAACTCCATTTTTAGAATTGTTGACAGCCTTGCAAGTTCGCTACAGTATTAAAACAACAACGTGGAGTTAAACTAATTAACTAATTAATTATCGACGAGAAACTTTAGAAGACTTTTCAAATTGCCAAATCCAGAGATGATACTAAAACAAAAACGACTACTAAATTATGATGAGAAACTCTTTCTTATCTTGAAATAAATAAAGATTATTAAAAAGTTTCACAGTATTTATTAAAGTATAACCTGACAATATTGTTTCGACAGCTAAGCTGTCATTATCAAAGGTAGTATAAATATAAAAAACACGTCGCTAAGGTAGATACAAAAATAGGTAACTAGATAAAAATAATTATAATAATCAGAATTAAATATCTAACACTTGCAGTAACGTAGAATTACTGAGCTCAAGTTGTTCAGCTTTGAGCTTGAGTTTGTGTTTGTATATCAATGAATTTTTAATTCTTATTAATAGTATCCACCAAAACATAAATTTTATACTAGAAACAGAACAAAACAGGGCTATAAACTTTCTAGACTTAACTATTAAGTTTATTGTTTCCAGCCTTATTTTGTGGAACTCCATAATCATGAAATAAATAAAGATTATTAAAAGTTTCACAGTTTTATTAAAATATACCTGACAATATTGTTTCGACAGCTATGCTGTCATTATCAAAGGTAATATAATTATAAACAAACACGTCGCTAAGGTAGATACAAAATAGGTAACTAGATAAAATAATAATAATGTTCTTTTTGTAGTTCGGTATATATTGGACAAACACTTCGAAATTTTGACATAAGATATAAAGAACACGTACGTCATTACAAAAATAAACATCCTGAAAAATCGAATTACGCCAAACACCTTTTAGAACAAAATCACACAATGACTCCTCAAAATAATATTAAATTTCTACATTTTTGTAATAACAAACGCAAATTAGACATTTTAGAAGCCTTTGAGATATACAAACACAAACTCAGGGTACCTTTAATGAATGAACAACTTGAGCTCAGTAATTCTCCGTTACTGGAAGTATTAGATGTTTAATTATGATTTTTATTATTTTTTTTTTTTTTTTTTTTTTTTAATTATTATTTTATCTAGTTACCTATTTTGTATCTACCTTAGCGACGTGTTTGTTTATAATTATATTACCTTTGATAATGACAGCATAGCTGTCGAAACAATATTGTCAGGTACATTTTAATAAAACTGTGAAACTTTTAATAATCTTTATTTATTTCATTAACTATTAAGATTAACGCAGACAATCTATTTGAATTTTCCATATAGAGAAAACCAACACAAACGAACATAACAATACCAAATGAATCTTGTCACCATAAAGCACATAAAATAGCAGCCTACAGATCATTAGTACACAGAGCTTTAACTTTTCCACTAACAAAGCCAGATTTTAGAAAAGAGATATCAACCATTAAACAACTAGCACATGCAAATCATTACAATCCGAACATGATTGACACTTTAATTAAACAAAAATATTATAAGTTAGCTATCAAAAGAATCTATCCCATTGACAATCAAACAGAAGACACAAATTACATATCTATCCATATTTTGGTAAAATATCAGAAAGAATTGCACATATACTAAGAAAAACCAACAATTATAAAATAACATTTAAAACCAACAATAACACTTTTTCATTTTTATTTAATGCTCGGGCATTTACCGTTTAAATTGTTCTTTTTGTAGTTCGGTATATATTGGGCAAACACTTAGAAATTTTGACATAAGATATAAAGAACACGTACGTCATTACAAAAATAAACATCCTGAAAAATCTAATTACGCCACACCTTTTGGAACAAAATCACGCAATAACTCCTCAAAATAATATTAAATTCCTACATTTTTGTAATAACAAACGCAAATTAGACATTTTAGAAGCCTTTGAGATATATAAACACAAACTCAGGGTACCTTTAATGAATGAACAACTTGAACTCAGTAATTCTCCGTTACTGGAAGTGTTAGATATTTAATTCTGATTATTATAATTATTTTTATCTAGTTAGCTATTTTTGTATCTACCTTAGCGACGTGTTTGTTTATATTTATATTACCTTTGATAATGACAGCTTAGCTGTCGAAACAATATTGGCAAGTTATATTTTAAAAAATAATGTGAAATTTTTCAATAATCTTTATTTATTTGATGATTATGGAGTTCCACAAAGTAAGGCTGGAAACAATAAACAATCTTTCTTATTTTGTTTATCAAAAAACTAATAAAAATTACACTTAAAGATTTACTGACTTTGATGTCAAAAAGAGTGGTGGGTAAACGAAAAATTTGTTTCTCAACCTCCTAATGAAACATATTTTCTCTATTGCTCTATTTTTACTCCGCTTATAGTTAGTAGTAGTTGAGTAAGTGCAAAGTGAAGCTAATAGACTCATTATCTTCAAAAGTAATAGATATCTGTTTCCGTATTGTGCAAAGTTAAGTAGACAAGTCACTATGTGTTGGGCGGTGAGTCACGCTGAGAGCAGAGTTGACATGCGCGGCTGAAAACCGGGTTGATGGTTAGTAATAACCTAATAACGCACGGTTTACATTTGCTGTAATTCATTGCAGTAAATGAAAGGTAATATCAATAAATTGTTTATGTGATATAATGAAATAAATTATTAGAGTCATAATATCTTTACAAATCTATTTGTTTGATTAAAGGTACCTATTCTAGAATAGTGAAAAAATACGTAAGCAATTAAGAAAAGTTAAATGCCATTCATAAAATGGATTTGTTATAAGGGAATCAAAATCATAAAAATAAATGTAGTTATTCTTCCAGATACACGCATTCTTTTCGCTTTCGCTTTGTTAAGAAATTGAGTTATTACAACTTCTAAGCTCTTCATTTTCATGGTTGCATTGGGTATTTTTGAAGGAAAGCCCCAAACAAACAATAAAGTTACTAAAATTCCTCTAACAATAAAAGATTTCAAGCAGTTCTATTTAAGATGAATTTAATTGTGCTTATTGTACAATGAAATAAATATTATTATCGTCATAACCTCTATACAAGTCTATTTGTTTAATTAGAAGTATTCTAATAAATGGTAAAAACATATTTATGCAATTAAGTAGAATTAAAATCCGATAAATAAAATGTGTTTTAGGTATAACTGCTTTAAATCTTCTACTATTAGAAGAATTGCACAAGACAAAAATGAAATGTTTATAAATTGTAATAATTCAATTTCTTAACAAAGCTAAAGCAAAAAGATGCGTCCACCTGCTTAGTATATTAAACCCACCATACATCCCGCATCCCGGACATAATCACGGATGGTATCCTCCTGATAACAACCGGAATGTAGTCCAGATATTGACGCAATGTAATTTATTACAGAAACAAGTTGCGCCTCGCGATGGTTTGTATAATATAATTAATTTAAGTATTTCTTTAAAATGTGTTTATCAAAATGTTTACTCAAATATCTTATTTTAATTAGAAGTATATATTTCGAAATAGCTGACGAATCGAATATTACTTTCGGAATTATTGTCATCTTGGACCAAGCTCGCCCTCTTGGGATGTGGGTATAAATACCTAGGTGTTACAGAACTGTCAGAGTTGTAAATGGCTCACTAAATAGTAAGTATTAATAACTTTATATTGCAAACGAATGCATTAAAGACATTACACTTTTCTAATTCTCTGCTTTAGAATGCTGTTCCTTATGTTGTAAGTTTCAAACGTTACGTCTTTTTCACTTTTACTTCAGCATAGGTACTTATTTTAGCTCACTGATGGTCACATTGTATACGTAAGCATAATCCACGTACGTCAGCAACAAAACAAAGCGGCATGTGTCCGTGCTAATAGATGATTATTGAAGATTTACTCCTATTACAACTAACTACCTTACTACATCCATCTTAGATGCTATGGTTATACATTAAGTTTTTGTCTACTGCGAAATTAGTTCCTGGTTTTTCTTCTTGCTAGCTTTCCGTTATTATTGTACAGTGCAAGGTTTACCAATATACACTATACTCTCTATATTAGATTTAGGAAAGTATTTCATTTTCTTTAGAATCTGAGGTATAAAAATATCTTCTTCTGTAAATTTTTATTATTTTGAGAAACTTGTTACCCACAAAATGCGGACTGCTTATTGGGAAACGGTAACAATCTTTAACCGCAGTTAAATCTGTCGGCGGCCAGCTAACTAGAGTGAGGTCGTGGGTCTCACTAAAGGTCACTAAAGGTAGTTCTGTAATGGGCGCCAAGAATCGTCTAAAATAGCTACAGTATTGGCCGACAAAATCTGAAAAGAACTACTACTACTACCAATGTGGTTGACTTTTCCCAATAATGGCTCCTCGATAACTGAAAGTATAAACCCCAAATACCAAACATATAAATAATAAGTCTTCAAGTAAGAGATTTACAGTGCTTTATTATTAATTAAACAAATTATCAGGCAAATCAATTAAAATAAATCAGGCAAGTATGGTTATATCTTAATCAAGGACATATAGCCTTGGCAGAAATTAAACGCAAGTTATTGATTTCTATTTACAAATTTGATCTGGGTGGGGACTGATGAGAGCGATTTATTTACTCTAAATTTGTCTTGACTTCCAGACTCAAAAAGGTAATTGGCACGGTAAATTAACGCGAATACCTGTGATGTAGATTGTGCAATCATTAATCGTCAGATTTTTAATTGTTTAACCAATTCATTACGGAGCACAGTCATACGTATTCACTCGCAAATATTTCTAACAAAGTAATAAAATAAGTAACATGCGATAAAATTATATATATATGAAACAGATACTAGATATAAGTGCTACACGCACACTGGGGAAAAACCATTTAACACATAAAATTATAATATACAAATATATAGAAATGTTTTATATACAATAAAGGTTGTCGAACGTTATTGATGTTGTAAATAGTTGCTACAATATAACTTACTCACGATACAGATGTAAGTTCTTCGAACTGAAGACGAACGTCACCAACCAGGTCGAACGTAGCGTGATCCAACGAGACAACAGCGACCAAGTCATTGTAATGGTCTTTTAACAACCCAAATATACAACGTAGTGTATGTAATTATTGTAAGACAACCAGGAAGTTATAAAATGAGTAGAGGTAAACCCAAAAGAAAAAAAAGATCTGTAACAAACAGAATCAAATTACCAGAATGCACTACACAAACACTTTATAAATACATTCGGTGTAATGTGACCTTAAGAGATAATTATATCGTCTCCATATAACGACAATTATACATCGAAACCTATCAAAAGAATTAAGTATAAGAGACTGAATGATAGAAACGTTAACCTATAAACTTACGAGAATCTTCATATAACCTCCAAAAGAACAAGTGGAAAAATACATCTACACAGGAAATTAGTTCCACAACAAAATGACAACTAGAAGGAGATAAAGAGCAAAAATCCCTAAACGCTATACAACTTAACACAAAAGCATAGCTATACAGGGTGCTACGAAATTAGCACGTAACAGACTTTTATTATGACAATAAAACTGACATCTCAGAGCAATAGACAACTTGGGATTACACATCAGATTTAAATACAGAATAGGTTTTTGACTAAATCCAATTTTAAACAGTATTGTTGTGCAGCAATTGTTTTATAATTATTTTTGTTTAAAACTATGTTTTTATTAATTCTACACAAAACATAATATAAGAAAAATATCTCGGACCGAATAACAGACTGTCAACTGAATTGTAATCTTTAATTTATAACTTAACCTTTTAAGAGACTATAAAAAGAAACTACTGAACTTCCAACTGGGTTCTTCATTGGAGATCCACTTTAAATATTTAAAAGAAATATCAACTAATGTTAATATATTGAGTGACCTAATGATACTTTGACTCAATGGAAAATTATTATGGTGAAACCTCAAGCTTTTACATGTTTTATTATAACCTCACTATTGTGCATCAGAACCTTACAGAATTCAAGTAAGTTCTGATTTAGACTAAATTGAAGGATATTTATTACTGACTTAATTAATTATTTTAGGTGATGTAATGTCTTTCGTTGCAGCTTTCCAATCGAAGACCATTTTGATAACTTAAGGTGAGTTATTTAATGTTAAACATATCCACTCTTGAAGAAATGTTTTCACTTTTGTAAAATAAAACACAAGCTCTGCTTTTTATTACACACTTTAATTATGCAAAAACCTGGGATCTTGAACAAATGATGTTTTACTTCTGCACAGCCTGTTTCATGAAGGCATTACAGAAACTGTTCTTGTATGGTATTTCTGGAATCCTGCTCAGCATACGATGAACTCCATACACCAACTATTATTAATACTATTAAGGTAAGTTATTTGCTTTTATTTTTCAGTTGAACTTTCTGGATCACCTTCTTGATTCATGAGCTCTCTCGTACCACCTTGTCGCAGAACATCCCCATCATCTCAGATCATCTCTCTTCTTCAGATGAAATATTATTTTTAATAATTTTTTCTCTACTTATTTTCTCTTCCTAAATTTGTTTTATAAATAATGTAGAACTTTTCAAACAATGGTTTACCACATTTAAACATTTATTTTCTTTGTATTTCATTAAATTCTACAGTTTGAAAAATTACATGTTATACTCTTTACTCTTACTGATACTCTTTTCTGGTAACCGTTATTTTCATTTTCTGAATGTAAAGGCTGGTTTGGATTATTATTTTAACCTTACAATAATTTAATTGCATTATTAGTAAGATGTTTAAATATTTCACATTATTATTGTTATTCTGTTTACAATTTCTTTTTCGGGGATAGTTGCAACGTTGCAAGGGGAAACCTTTGCCTCTTAAATAATTTTTCTAACTAAATCATAACTATGTACAATGAATAAATCTATAAAAATCAACTCAAACTTGAATCATGTTGTGATAATTTATTTTTAACTATTCAAATAGCAATTAGTAAATAACAAATAGCTAATATCACATAACAAACAGCCAATGGTTCTTTATTTATGCATCTATAAGAATTCATGAAAATTCATAATTCAAACAACTTTTAACTTCAACAACTGTGGTAGATGCTATTTATAAGTGCGCTGATAGAAATATCATCACAATTTATTATGTTATAAAAATGATCCCAGGTTTAATTACTTGACATATGTTTTTCTGCTCACATACAAAAACTGGCCTCTTTCCTAAAAACTTACATTTCTTCGTTGTTTCCAGGCACTTATTTTAATCTATTATTGAAAAAGTACACTGCTTAATAGTGCTTCCGAGTATTGCTTAATTGACTGAAAAGCGTTTCTTACAAGATTCTATTTCTAGACTGTTAGCGCTTCACTGTAAACAGTTTTATCGGAGTTCCTCAATGTTAATGATTTGAATTTCCCATTGGAACTCTCGTTTTTCTTTAAAACTAGAACAATTTTTGGTTTTATTTTATACACTAAAAGAATTCCATGAAAGCTTAAGGCTATTTTCAATGTAAATATGTTCATTATTAAGTAGTATATCTGTATTCTCAAATGTTGCTTTTAAATGTAACAAATGTAAAATTTGTTCTAGTATAACAGTTTAAGTAACCTTTAATGTAAATCTAACTTTTACATAACAGAAAATTCATTTGTCGACCGTTTCTTCATACAAAGAGGCCCATCGAGTTAGGCTGGGACGTACTAGAATTTTGTCTATATTAAGGTAATTCGAGACTTGTAGGAATAAATAAAATAACTACATAACAGGTGCAAAAAGTGGCTGTCTTTGGCACGGGATGTAAAGTGTCAAATGAGGCCGCAGGCCGAGTTGGATAAGAGGTAAGTGACAAAAGTAGTTCTTTATGCGACCACATTTTATTCCTTAAAGATTACAAATGAATTAATTGCTACAAATGGCATTTGCGGAATTTGGCACAACTCCTTAAATTATTAAGTACAAGCATTGTGTTTTCATTCATGTGTCTCGGTATTCGGCAAGACAGCCAGCGCTACCTAGCGCTGAATGACCCAAACCCTATTGAACTACGCGATGTAAGAGAGGTGAGGATCCGAGCTTGAATTCTTTTTTCGTATTTCAACAAAAGCAACAAGTTACTAAAGCTTACCCATTAGGGTAAGCAGTTGGCACCTAGTTTATTTTTAATAGTCAAAGATTTTATTTGCGTTATACCTAGTATAAGTATACAGCACAACTATTAGTACTAGACATATACCTGAGTAAATTGCCTGTACATATAGAGAAATGGAGGGTACAAGAGTTACTAACAATTCTCGAGGCCGTGGTGTATACATTCTTCTTAACTTATTTATTTACTTCACAATCCGTCGCTTAGCGACATTCCGTAGCTAGTTTGGCTGTAAGCAGTAAGTAGTAAGACATGCCGAAAATAATGCACTTAATATTTCCGAAATAAGCTTTAATGGTTCCACAATTAATTTAAACCTACAATCTAATTATAAACCTAATCACTCCACTACATACATCACTTAGAACGTGTTGGTAAGCTAGAAAACGCGAACCCTTTAAGTCTAGGTTCGTCAATATCACTGTCTAGTATACTCTCCACAAGAGAGGGTGGTCGCTTATCCTATTCTGGTAGCGAGTACTAGCTTTCTGAATTTCCTTGTTGGTCGTTAATATATCAAGGCCGTGTATAACTTTGTTAGAGACATGGATCAGAGAATTTTGGGATAGAAACGTCTCAGGATGTCAATGTTGGAGTTACTAGCTGTACCCAATAATATTATATCTCATAATTGTAACCAATATGATCAACTTGGTTTGATTTTAGTCTTGTAATATATAGGGAGAAACTGCACAAATTATAATACTTAAAGAAGTAGTAGATTATTGTATCCATAATTTACTTTCATCATATCATACTGTGGATATTTAGATAAGCCCTTTTGCATTACATAAAAATTGACTCTCATTCTTCAATGACCGTTCCTCGACGTTTTTTCGGTAGTCTTTTAAGAACTTTTCCCATAACAAGGTATAGCCTGGTACTTTATGAAGATTTAAATCTTTCAGTATTGTGACCTTAATTTCGCGCATTTTAAATAATTGGATTGGCAAAGTAATTTAGAATGGCGCCTTAAGATATTCAAAAACTTTATTTTTTTTTCGTTTGTGTTTTCCCAGCAAAAGGTGTAAATCAGTTAAGTATTTAGCAAATGCTGAAGGTGTTTCGTGGTTACTTCTAACCCAAGTATTGTTTTCTAATCGAAAAGGGGTAACATGCTGTTGAGGTCAATTTAGCCTCTTGGTAGCTTCCCAGATTGGAGGCCACCGCGGGTGTCAGAGGCAACAACTTGATTTTTGACAAAGTTGAGAAGATTTTTAAGTTTGGTAGTTGTCCATTCAATGCTTGCTTGTTACCTGGATGTCTGTAAATAGTTGACTATTTGCTGCGTAAATTTTACGTTTCGCTCTAATAGGACAGCCTATTATAGTGTTGAGATGAGCAACAAGCCTCAGTCACTCAGCTTGTTGAACTATTTGATTATTCCAACTGCTACCACGAGTTCTTGTTCTGACTTCAAAGCCACTTCTCGTTTTATCAATTAGTTCTCGGGCTAGTTCCAAGTTTGTATGCTTATTGTGGAGAGTCAGGGGTTCTGTTCTCGGTAGCAGTTACACGCGTGTTCGCTGTTATTATAAAGGGAGAGTGGCCAGCGGAGAGACAGACAGGTAGACTCTTTTTGGCATCCTACAGGGTACTGGCTGATAACCACAAGGTAGGAAGAAGGCCATAGTTAACTCTCGATATCACGGATCAGGAGATCGATCGATCGAATAAAAAGTAGCAACTCGACTTTCTTCTAAAGAATAGCCAAAGGCTGTTTTTCTTCGGCAAGGAACCAACACCTATTAAAATGACACACAAAAAAGTATGGTAACAGATGGGAAAAGTATAGGACAGAAAAGGAACACAAGACTTAGATAGAAAAGGTCGGGAAATATTCCTGGAAAGAAAAAGAGGACATAAGCGCAAAAGTATCACCATCAAACACCCAACCAACCCTGCAAAGAAAAAACGAAGGCAAACTATAATTATGGCAATGATGTAGTGCAGTGTTGCAGATTTTAGTTTTATAACAATTTATGTTTGTAATTTCCTTTTTAGTACCTGCTCACAAACACATTTAAAGAAAATTTATCTCGGGTCGAATAATGGACCGTCATATGTGTTATGACTTCCTGTTTATAATCAAACTTTTATGAGACTTAAAAGGTAACTAATAAGTTAATAATTATAACGTATTAAATTATGAAACGTCAAACTTTGACATTTATAATTATAATCTTAAAATTTGTGTAGCAGAGCTGATACGATTCAAGTAAGTCTTGATCTTTGATTGAAATTGAAGGATAATTATTATTGACTATTTATTTTAGGTTATCTGATGTCTTCACTTTACAATCAACTGCTTTGTGAACACAAGGTGAGTTATTTAACCTTAAATATGTCCAGTGTCGGAGAAATTATTTCACTTCTTGTAAAACAAAACACAAAGCCTGCTTTTATTTACATGCTCTGATTATGCACAAACCTGATGTCTTAAACTATCGATGTTTTCCCTCTGCACAGCCTGTTTTCTAGAACTGTTGGTTTTACTGGAACCATCTTTTTATGGGAATTCTTGAACTCTGCTCGAGCTACAATGAACAGCTGCTGCTAAAACTGTTGAGGTAAAATGTCTCTATTTATTTTATCTTTTACCCCCCCCCCCCAAACATAAGAAATGTTTGGGATAAAATTTCAATTTATTTTATTTTAATCTTCTTTAGTTGAACGTCTTCCTGGTTTAGAAAGATTCCTCGTACCGAATATTTCCTGTGATGATTCGGATCTACGTCTTCAGATTTAAGTTATTTTGTAAACGAGTTGTTCTTTACCTATTTTCTCTTAATTTTTATTTATAAACAATGTAGGCCTTTTTAAACACTTGTTAAACATTTATTTGTATTTTAAATATTTCACATGTCAATAAAGCGTTTGCTTCTCTGGTGAGCGTTATTTTAATTTTCTAAATGTCAAGTGTAGTTTGAATTGTTATTGCAACCCTACAATAATTTTATTTTATTGTCAGTAAGATGTTAAAATATTCATTTTTATTAATTATATTTACATTTTCCTTTTCAGGGGTAGCTGCGAGTGGAAACCTTTCACCCTAAAATAAATCTTTTAACTAAGTTATAATTATGTACAAAGAACGAATTAATGAAAATCAATTCAAACTTGAATTATGTTGTGATAATTCGTTTTTAACTATTCAAATAGCAATTATTAATAACAAATGGCGAATGCAAAAAGCATTTCATTATGTGCATAAATAAGAATCCATGAACATTCATAAATCATATAACCTTTATCTTGAACAACTCAGGCAAAGAGTATTATAAGTTCTCTGATAGACATATCATCACCGTAGATATGGCAAAGATGAAATTTTCAAAACAAAGCATCGCCACAAGACACTCATTATTGGGTAAATTCGACATTCAGATCTATTTAACTCGAAGAGCTCGGTTTCCATAGTATCCATTATTGCAAATAATTGTAACTATCCCAATAGAGCTATTGGAGCAAAAAGAGTTACAATGCCGAACTTACCCATGAATGTTACATATGAAATCTCCATGTATGGCTTAGGAAATAGTTCAAAATGCAATACTACCGACCTTGTAAACATAGCGAAAAAATCCTTTCTGGAGGTGGAGGAAACAACATTTATATAAAAGGTATACGCTGTGAATTAAAATTGGGGAGAAGACAAAAAATCTAACAATACCATTAAGTTGACTATATTTACCGTTTAGCAAATTTAGAAGATAATGAGTACCAACCATGGTCACTAAGCAACCATGTAATCAATTTCCGACTGGTCAGATTGACTGTGCTCATAAAAACTAGCTATCGTATGCCACCACTACATACGTCTTTAAAAGAGTGAAGACTTCCCCGTGACCCTTTACGCAGGAACCGAGAATTAGAACGTATAACTAAAGAGGTAAAAATTTTTGACAAGAAGAACAAACGGCAGAAGAATCGATTTAATAACACTATCAAACACTTTAATAACACTTGTTCAAAACGAAGTCATTTTTATCCCTAGACATTCAGCTTCGATATTTGACGGTTATTCAATAATTCTTTAGAAGTATACAAATGGAATATGCATTTCATCTATGAAGATTATGCATTTGCCTCGTTTTGCTAGATCTGTCTAAGATATTGTGAAAATATTGGATGCTCTAAATTATATTTCTGAAAGAAAATAAAACAGAAACAAGGACGCTCCTCGTCTAGTTACGTTTGATTTACACCGTTTTCTAAATTTAGTAAACTCTGTAAAGTAAGAAGAAAAAGAATACGAAAAAAAGGATTTAAAAGAACTTGGGTACACAATTGAAAGGTAATTTTTAAGGAAAGTAACTTTGAAAAAATAAGAATTTCTGTAAAATAAAAGATAAAAAGTTTTTCCCCTTGTTGCGTTAATCCGGAGACAACTTTTATATTTGTGTGATGAAGAAGT
This sequence comes from Agrypnus murinus, assembly GCA_929113105.1. Taxonomy (NCBI): domain Eukaryota; kingdom Metazoa; phylum Arthropoda; class Insecta; order Coleoptera; family Elateridae; genus Agrypnus; species Agrypnus murinus. The sequence continues at coordinate 23,582,613 of OV816028.1, read as the reverse complement.
AAAATGTGACAAAGGAAAAATGAAATGTTTTTTGCGTGAAACTGCTTGCTATTACAACTTTGATATCTGTTTCTACGTCGTATTCGCAAAAGAGATGGGAGACAATCAATTTATCGCTTTCTGCATTCATTCCGATTTTGTATAAATCTGAAATCAGGTGGTAGTATCAAACGTAAAAAACGTGTCTTCACTCGTCGATTTCAATTAGATTAAAATCCAGTAAATAAATAAGATTATGTTTGTCTGGTTAATAATATGAAGCGAGGGAGTTGCGTGACAGCCGCTTTAAAAATTGATCAGAATGTTTTCGAGAGAGAAGCAAAAATGCCTAAAAGAAAAGGGGGCGGTAAGAAATCGTCTGTAAATCTAAGCTGAACCATAATCCAGTTTGAAGAATATTGTTAGACACAATAATTTAAAATGATGAAGAGGAAATGCGTGGTAGATCAGATCAATGTCGATCGCGATGAACCATGAAGGGGGCCGCACAGGTTGTTCATTCGCATTCCAGGCAAGTCCCTGAGCGAGTCGCAGATGCGATGCCCAATAACAAGACGGAGACGCCAGCGCCTTGTCGTCATGCATTTTTATTCCCCTCTGCGAATGTTTTAAGAAGGAGCAAGGTATTAAGGAACCGGCCGACAAAGCTGAAAAGAATAATGATTCTTAATTTTCATTTCGTTCCTATACTCGAGAACGTGACCAGAAATCTTAACTAAAATATGTCATGGGGAATTTTTTTAGTTAAGTTTTCTAAGTTGTGCCATTTGTTAGAAAATTCAATAATGCTGTACTAAGTTGTCATCCGGTCGAACATCATCGCTCACCGTGAAATATGGCATTTTTGCAGCTACCCACTTTTACGATCCCCTAATCCACCTCTGAAACTACCACCCTCTTTTTCGAAGGGACATCGTCGTTGACCGTGATCAATCGATCGAGAATTATTCGCCCAGAATACAAATTGCCTCCGAGTCATTTGTTAAAGTGCTAATATCATCCTTCGGAGCTCAATCTATTAAGTTTTCCTGTACCATTTAATTATCTTTTATTTCTTTATCCAATCTGAATTATACTATACATTCAAAAGAGACTTTTAACTTCGGGCTTAGTCAGTAGGAAAAGCTATAACCTGCCTAAATGGGCTGACAAATTTATATATAATTTGATAAATTTTGCCCAAATCAGGTTTATGTGTAAGAGAGAAGTGAGCGCAAATAAAAAGCTGTCATATTTATCGCTCTTGTCATAGAGTGGAAGTAGTACATGAATAATTTGAAAAACGAAGGCGGTGAAATATTGCTGATAACTTTTGTTCATGAATTAGTAGGTGGTATACTTAATGAAAACTGTGGGATTATGGACATTCACAGTACATTTTAGTTTATTATCACATAAATTCTGCAGTTTTATGCCTAATATCACGATTGCATGATCTTATCACTAATTCAACAAATCGTAACTTATACGAAAATTATACGTTATTCTATGAGTTAACCATTTTCTAGGAAAATCATTTTTTAAAGTAGTTCACAAAACTTGAAGTAGAGTATTACTATATAGGTTCTATTAGTGTGCGTTATGATTAAAAAATTAGAAGGAAACGGCTTTAAAAATATAGTTTATTGTTTTTAGCCTTACGTGAAGCATCATAGTCATAAAATAGTTAAAAGCAATTGACGAAAAATTTCACAAGTTCATTATAATACACCTGGCAATTTCTTGTTTTGGTGGGTAATAAAAATATGATAAATAATAAATACTGTTTTACTGGGAAGTTTTTATAGTTTTTAAAAAGGGTATGAGTTCATTGTGTTGTTTTATAATAAAACATGGTTTATGTAACTCAGGTTACAAGTTTAGGAGAGTTTAAATATTTCAATTTCTGGTCAATATTTCACTGGAAATAGTTAAAACAGATCATTGCCTTGATGTATGCAAGGTTACAATTAACTTACAGATTCCTGTATTTGGTAGAAGTCATGTCATGTAAATGAAGATATTCGGTTGTATTGATGTTTATTTATTTTGGAAATTTTAATATTAATTTGATGATTTTCATCATTCATTATTGTTTTGAGTCAGTCACCTAGAGTATTGTATTTTGGATGAGGATAGTTGAAATCTTATTCATTTATGTTTTCATTCATTTAAAACTTGCAGAAGCATCTCTTGATTGCAAGAACGGTGTTGTCAGACCTATAAATTAAGTTTTTTCTAGTATGTAATTATAATTTGTGTAAACTCCATATGATTGGGTTACCTTGTGTAACAATGTAAATATTCCATATACTGAGATAGCTATAAACAGTATAATTTCCAATGTAATTAAGTTTAATGAGTTTTGGTGACAGCTGACCGTTTTCTTTAATTGATTTTAAAATGATTTCTTTAATTTGATTTTCTTGAAAATTAATTAATTTTTTCTGTAATTGTCAAATTTAGACCATAAGTGCGTTATGTTGTTTTGAATGCCTTTTCACCAACTATCTCTTCATCTAGTTAGAATTAAGACTAGTGTTAATTATTAACATATGTTTTTATTTGTGACGTCATGACATTTCCGATGTTCAGAATTTTTGTAGGATTTCATTGTTTTTTCATATGTTTTTCGTTAAACGTTTATACGTTTAACCCCCGAAAATGAACAAATTCAGTTGATAAAAGCATAAGGGTAAACTCATCTCTCCGGAAGAGATTTCTGAAAATTAAAGTGGGGTTAGAGTTGACCCACGTGTTTTTCGTTTGTAAATAAACGTCAATTTTATTCAAATTGAAATTTACCTCATCGTTGTGGAACAAAGAAGATTTGTTTTCATTTGTGAACAATCACTGGGACTTGTGATTGATTTATTTTATTTAAATCAAGGAATATTTATTTATTTCCATTTCAAATTTTTTATGGGTTTTTTGAGGTTGGATCGCAGCTGAGTAGAACCTAATAGGAGTTTGTTGTTACCAATTGTGCACAACAAAAATATTTGTAAAGTGAGATTTAGCACCACATATGTTTTGGATTATTATTAACAGTGTATACAAGGTGACGTCGAATTTAAGATTTTGTTCTCTGATCAGAAACATTAACAAGTTGATTATAATTTCAATAAATTTGTTATCATTTTATTTAGTTCTTCAAAGAACACACGTCTTTATTTTTAAATTTAATTTCTTTTTAAATATCTTTGATATTAGTTTATTTAAATGGAACTTGTGGCGATACCCATGTCACTGCGTTTTTATAATTTTTTAAAGCGTTGTTTTTATTATTTTTGTGGATGCAAGTATCCAATTTTATGTACAGAGTTAAAGATTATTTCTCAGATGCAGGATTCTAGGTGTGCCTTGTAGTAAGTTTTTTCTTCCAGGTACACGAATTAATACGATCAATTTTTATTTTTATCTCATACTCAATCGAATTAAACTGAGTTAGCCTACTGGGAAGGAGAAAAACTATTGGGTTGTTATTTTTAATTTTTATTAAAGCTAGCCAAATCAAATTAAATATTTCTAGTTTATTGTTCGTCAGAACATGGTGCTTTCTTATAAAATAATAATTATTATTTATTTAAAATAACATCTCAATACCTAGATAACTAATAATAAAAATTAAACATTTGACACTTCCAGTAACGAAGAATTACTAAGCTCAATTAACTCATTTATCAATTTATTCAAGGTACCCTGAGTTTGTGTTTATATATATCAAACGCTTCTAAAATGTTTAATTTGTGTTTGTTGTTACAAAATTGTAAGAATTTGATGTTATTTTGCGGTGTGACAGGTCTCCACTGACATGTTTTTCAACAGTTTTAACTGCCTGTATAAAAATATACGGGTAAAACTGAGGTGTGTGGCTGAAAATCGTTCTACTTGCCGGCGCACTATGGGTCATCAAGAAGATCTCGCTGCCAAACCTCATTTATTGTATTTTTAGAGAAAAAAAAAGCATATAAAGGGTAATATATAAATATAACAAAGTTTTATTAATTATTGTTGTTATTGACAAGCTGCAGCTGAATAATTATGTATTGAAATTCTCGTAGTGCTAGACGTAATATCCATAAGTGTATGTAAAGTTTATGCATTTGGATTTAGTTCATGGTTTTTATTCAATAAGATTAAAGTAGAAATAACCTAAAATAATTATAAATATGAAAACTGTTTGTAGTCAAAATACAACTTTCGAATTTCAGAGAAAGAATTACACTCTTTAATTAGCGTACTTTAAGCCGTTTTGGTCATAATTTTAAATACAATGGTAAAGAAATATAAATGGCCAGTCACTTCAACATAGATGCTACTAAAAACTTTGAAGAAAAGTGTTACTATACATTGAAAATTTTATTCTTAATTTTAGGTAGGGGAAGAGAGGGAAAAGTGTTACACAAAAAATATTTTTTGATATAATTCAGAACCAAATAAAAATTTTAAAATTTATTCTCCTCCTAGTTTAAGAGTTACGAATCTTGTTTCAACTTTTACATTTAACTTGCTTTGATTATTTCAACTTTTAGAAAAATTAAGATTTATTCAACTTGGGGCTCTGTATAACACTGTATCCTAATAGTGGTGTACAGAGTTACAAGGAAAGGTTAACAATGTCAATGTTAATAAGTCGTTAATAAGTTAATAGTCGAATAGTTAATAAGGGCACAAACAGTTTTGAGGTTAAGTTCGTGGTTCTCCGGTGTAAACAAACTTACAAACTACGTATAAATAAGTTTTTAATAATCTAGGTTTAATTAATTTAATCCTGAAGTAAATTGTATTTTACTTGAAATAATTACTTTTGATATTAAAAAATATACATACCTTAATTTCTTCAAAATCCATCAGTGAATATTAACCAAAATGCACCTACACTTGGTTAACACCAAAGTACTTCTAATATGAAAATATGAACAATGCTTAATATAAACCAATCCTAAAAACATGAAGTGTAACACTGTAGTACGTGTAACATTGTTGCCCTTCTTTCCCTACCCAATAAATTCTAGATTTTGTGTTTTGTACGTAATTTTAATGTAAAACTCACGCGGTATAATTACATTATCGTATATAAAATTGCATCTAGGTTGCGTATTTTGAAATTTTAATCTTTAATTTTAATCACTTTAAATACGTAACTCCTAAATCCAATTAAAAGATAGCGTTTACTGTCTTCAGCCTTACTGTGTGGAACTCTATAATCATGAAATATAATCAAATTGAAAGATTAATTCAAAGTTTCACAAGCTTTATTAGTTTATCTTAACCTGAAAATATTGTTTCGATATTAAAATGTCATTAAATTAAATGTCATTAAAATTAATGACATTTTAATGTCGAAACAATATTTTCAGGTTAAGATAAACTAATAAAACTTGTGAAACTTTGAATTAATCTTTCAATTTGATTATATTTCATTTCCAATTAAAAGAATTATACATTAAGGTGATAAGGATTTAATATACTCATGTTTTATCCACAACGTTCTACCACACAATCACTCTCTATCAAACATTTAATTAATTGATAGAAGCGCATGTTCCACTAACAGAGGGCCTGGAGATCTGGTTCCACCGTCAGTTCAAACTCTTATAGGCTTTGTATTAGATCTTGTATAAAAGGCTTTCTAAGGTCGCTAATTTAGAATTCATGTCAAAAGTTGAAAATTTTAAATGGCAGATCCAATATAGCGGCCAGAATTACTAAAATCGTGCATAAAACTTCGCATCTGGTGGTTTTTGAGGCTGCTGATTTCGAATTTCAATATTTGAGATCAAGATCCAAATGGCGATCTATTATAGCGGTCATAATGACTAAGACTCGATTTATTTGCATAAAATTCAGCATCTGGGAGTTTTTGATGTCGTTAATTACGAATTTGATGTCATCAGTCTGAAGATGTAAAACGTGAATCCAATTAGTCCCATATGGACTGAAACTCGACTTTTTTTTTATTAAGCCTGATTTTGTATGTTCCATCTTCAAAGTGATGTTTCGGCCTTTAGATTAAGTGAGGTGCTTAGTTAACAATAGGACGATGGCTATAAAGTTGTTTGGTATTTCTCCCGTTCCGTGACTCATCAGGAAAGACAGTATAGGGCTATTGAATGTGAATCTCCAAGTTATTACAGTTACTCACTGCTCTGGTTACATAACCGTAAAGATCCCTTACGGTTACGCTTGGCTCGCTGAACTTTCGTTGAAACCTTGTGAGTTTGAAATGATTCATCGGAAGGGATCTGCAGTGATGTCCAGATTCTCTATCTTGTTCTGTACAAATTGTCAGGTTGAGTCTGTGCAAGTTCCCAAACTAGCTCATATGTAGCTTAGACCAATAATATTTTAAAATGTTCATTGCTGTTAAACGAAACCCTCGCAGACATCGCTTATGGCGAGTTAATTATAATAAGTTCTATAAGCATGCCAAATCCTCTTATATAGGCTTTGATTATTTCCCTCAGGAATGGAGATAGTACCCACTAGGCAGATATGTATGGATTGCATCAAGTCTTGTCATGATGAATTTACCATGGGTCACTTTGGGATTTTTAAATCTGTCGTTCGAATTTGCTTGAGTTATGGTCTAAGTTAGTGATTCTCAACATGTGGGGCGCCACTCTTAGGGGGGTCAAAATAACAAAAAAGGCAAGAAATTCGAAAAAACTAATTATTGAAACCAAAATAAGGAAAGATACATTCAAAATAAATTAATACAAAATAAAATGTCATTCTTAAAAATAGATAAACACATATAAGTAGCATAAACGGTAACTTGTCATGAAAACGCGAAAAATACGACAGTGTTGCCAAATTTAACGTAACGTTATTCGTGCGGAATTTTCGAGCAGCAACAAAAGAAAAATTGGTATAGAAAAAAATTTTAGGACTGAAAAAGAATCATTGGAACGGGGCGCGCTTAAAACTAATACGAGAAGTTGAATTCCAAATATTAAAAGGTTGAGAACTTCTGGTCTAATCTCAAATATGATATTTCCCAAAATGTTAGATATTGGCACTTGTCTTTGCCACTAAGCCTGATCTGTAAGCTCTCGCGGGACATTTGTCGAGTAAGGTTAGGTTAGGTAATAGGAACCTCGTTCTTCAAAGGGCTATACTCACATCTTAGCTGTTTGTAACACATTTAGTAAGTTTGTTCTCCTTTTTCTCTTACGGTCTGCTACGGTTTCTAGTATACTATTGAGGTAGTAGTATGCGATTGAGGAAATATTTTCCTTATATTTAGTTCTCCGCAGACTGTGACAGTATATAACGGTGTCCAGTTCAAGGAAAAAATGCTTCTTGGTATGTTGTAGAGTTATAATGTCAAGCTGTCCTGTTAATTATTACCCTTAATGTAATCCTACTTAGCGCATTAGTAGAATTAGCTATCAAAGGCATGGATAAGGGCTTATGGAAAGATATCACCAAACTTGTAACGGAATTGACAGACAACTTTATACACTTTAGCAAGAAATGTCATTGGGAACGAATGATAATTCCTTTCTAACCGCTTTTGAAGTTATATAACGATGTCCAGTAATGATTAAAAGAGCTCATAAGCTAACTAAGCTTAACTTGAATTAGAAGATTTGGCGCAGGAATTACATATGTATTGTACACTAAACACTTTACTACCAAGTTAGTTGCTAAATAAGTTGCATCTGATGACAATTAATGCTATGTTGGTGCTATACTGATGCTGATGACGAACGTTAACGAATAACTATGGTTTTCTGGTTTGATCATGTTCTTGTCTAGTTTTTTTGGATGGATGGTTGATTGCGACTGGTAGGCTCTCTAGGTCTTATGTTCCTTCTCTGTCTTATATTCTTCCAATCTATGATCGTTATTTTATGTGCAACGTGTGTCATTTGCTTGTATGTAGATGTCCTCGGTTAGTTTTCTTGCTTGCTAATTGCCATTTGGACATTCGTTCTTCTTGGTACCTCCTTTACGTACTTAATAGCAACATCTGACTGATACTGTTAGGTGAGGCCAACTAAATATTTGTTTTTTTGCAATTGGCGGTTTTCGAACTATCGCGTGATCGGATTTGGCTCTTCTTTCCTAGTAAAAAGAGTTGCGCTATTTTCCCACAACATCTCGCTTCTACTGATCCGTGATGTAGGGGAGGTTATGATCTTTTCCATTGTCCTGTCTTTCTTGGACTATCCCAAAAATACCAGTTTGGGTCTTTTGTATTGCATTGCATTTGTGTCTTCATTTAGGGGGGGGGGGGGTAGCTTGGTTTACAGTTTTACTATTTGCATAAAACTTCGTACCTGGAGGTTGTCACATGCAGTTAGCCTACAATGACTAGTAGTAATTGCCAGTGTCTACCACGAGGACGCTGCAGTTTGATTTTAGACCCTACTTTTCTTGGGGTGGTTCCTGGGTGAGTTCCCCTAGCTTCTTACATTTCTTTTTGCGGGGTGTTTTCTGCAATTATGCCAAATGCGTACGGTTAGATCATCACGAAATTGCAACAAGTTGCTTCTGCAACAAAGGATTCGTTAGCTACAACGAAAAATTTTATGTTTATTGCCGCCACTACTACCAATGAAACGTTCTGGTTCAAGGCTTTAGCAAAAACTGAAAACTGCTAACTTAAAACGTGTCTTACTCAGGCGGTTAAAGCTGTTGAAGGAGAATCATGTCTCTGGGTGCCGTTCTGTGGTTCTGTTCTAAAAAGTGTTTTTAACGTAATTAGACTTTTCTGAATGTTTATTTCTGTAACAACCTAACAACGCATACGTTCTTTGTATCATTATATCGAGATTTCGGAGTGTTTGTGCAAGCGAGTCGAAGTTTCGAAATATCAATATACAGGGTGTTATGGTAGACTAATGGTAGACCCAGCATGCGAGAAAAGAGATCAAAAAGCCTAACTTACTTTTATACCAAGTTATGCCCCTGAAGAAATATAGCTCTCCAAAGTTTTCGCAAAAGTTTAGAAACAAAGATATTTCATGAACATTAGTAACACAAGGTATCTATTGGAACTATTTTATCCATCCATTAATTTGAAAAAGTTTTATTTTATCTCATGGAGAATTACAAGAAAGTAGTTTCAAAGGACGAGAAAATAGTTTGAGAGATATTATAAGAAAGTTGTTAAAGAACCTATAACGCGAATTAGTTTTTTTCTTGCAATAAGAATAAGGTGTCACAAAGATGCGGTTGCTTTTTGACATTTTAAAATTGGAGTTGTTGAGAGTGAGTGGGTGAGATGCAACATTTTGATGATACCACACTAAGAAATGTCTGAAGTGGGAGGCTTTCAAATTAACACATATACGTATAAGTTGTACTTAACACTTTTCCTGCAGAAAAGGTAACATTAAATTTAAACCTACAAAAATGTTAAAAAATGAAATTTTAAAATTATACAGAAAATAAACATTTTCGAAAAATAGAATTGTCCTTTTCAATTGTGTGTTTTATAAAAGAAAATTAAAAAGTTACCTGCCACCTGGAGTCAAACATGGAGTGGCGGCAGTTTATATACCACTTTTATTTTAAAAATAAGTTGGACTATAGTTATAAAAAGAAATAATAATTTTATGTACTTGGCGTTTTATGTATTAAAATTGACGTTATTTCAGACATTTGGAAAGCTTTTCTTCAAATTGTGATGAAGGAACATGATTGTGATTATTGAAATTTCTCTGAAGAAAGAACGACAAAGATTGATAGTTAAAAAACTTTTCTTCATCGTCGTGTGGTGTTCGGCGTGAATTGTATCCCTTTTTTGTTGGGAGCAGTGATTTAGCTTAATCTCAAAAACGGTGCGCCACAATTGAAATTAACTGGAAGGAAATTATCAAAATGCTTCTACGTGGATAATTGTGTCACTTCAGTGGACTCAGAAGATGATTTGACTAGTTTCATCAAAGATGCGACTGAGTTACTATCAAACGCCAAATTTGATCTAAGGTTGAGGGAATATTCTTTCGAGAGTGAATAGGATGTTCTGTTTTGTGATGTCAAAGACATTCAAGAACCATTTCCTATTCCTACCCGAAGAAACATATTATCTGCAGTTCAAAAGGTTTTTGACCCGATTAGTTCCCTGCTACTTTGAGTATGAAAATGAACGAATGAATGAAAACTAGTTGGGATGAAGTGTTGCCACAAGAGTTGGAAACAAAGTTTATAAATTGGATGAGCGAATTGAAATTGCTGTCGTCAATATTTGTCTTCGTGTGGATTTTCCAAGGATGGATGGACACTACATACGTTTTGTGATGCAAGTGGTTTTGCATGTTCCTCTGTTTTCTTCTTGAGATGCAAATTCAGCGATCAAGTGGATTTGAAGTTCCTACAAGCGAAGACAAGGAGCGCACCTTTGAAAAGGTTAACAATCCCACGATTGGAATTATTGGCTCTCACATATAATATAACCTACAATATAGTATAACTAAAATACACAATACTTTGGTAATAGTTATATTAATAATTTAAATAAATAAGCAATTTGCTTATATTTAAAGTGCTAAATACAAGTGGTTTTCATACGAGAAATTAATCTCCTAATATAATAATAGCCAGTTCCGATGTTCGATGTCCGGTGTCCGATTTCCGATGTCCACCGAAAAATATCTCGAAAACTAGAAGACTTAGGAAGCTGGGATTTTACAGGCAGGTGGACCTTACCCGAAAGGGGTACATGAGTATATTTTTAATATTAAAAACCCAAGGGGTCGCAGAGGGAAGCATTTCTTAAAAAATCATTATGACTATATATCTCTTGAATGGCGTAAGCTTCAAACTTCAAACTTTTACAGATTATACTTGAAACAATACTGAAGATACAAAAAGACAGAAATTACCGGAATTTCATCTAGGGGCGGAGTAAGGCAACATTCCATGGGGAGAAGAGTTTTCCGCAAAAATATCTATTATAAAAATCTTGTTTGTGAGTAATCTGTAAGAGATACGGATATGCCATCCCGGACTTTTTTGTAGATCTTTTTGCGTTGTTCTGTTTATATATAAAGAGCGACGCAACATCGGGCGAGTTTATTTCGACAGTTTTAACTTGAACTTTTTTTACTTCGGATTGCATTTAGGAAACTTACTTATGGAATTGGCTTGAACTTGGTTTTCGATTTTGAATCGTTCGTTTTTTAGCAAACTTTGTTACGGTGTTGTTAATGTTTAATTTTTACAATGGAGGAACTGACAATGGAAGACGGTAAAGTCTCCCATAGCATTGGGTCAATGAGTGGCGATAAGAACTGTCTATTTAGTGCTATCGAACACTGAATGTTTAACAGTTAGGCAGTGCAGGAGGTGGTAAGGGATCTCATTGTCGGCCACGTGTGCAGCAACTGGGAAAAGTTTGAGGTCCTTAGTTCGACTCCCGGTAGTGATAATTACCTAATTCCTACCGAATACCGGGCAGAGATGGGCCTCGGTGGGACTTGATGGCCTGGATGGCTCGCTGTGTGAAGTTATTGCAGCTACCAAATCTTCCCATTTGTATTTGAAGTGTGGACGGACGGCAGCCTCTTCTATCAGACTATCCTTATCCACCTCAGGTTCAAGTTGACCTCCATACAAAAAGGTTACTTTTCTCAGGGAGACTCTCAGAGGGTCACGTTGATGTGCTGGAGGAAATTGAAACACCGCGTCAAGAAGGTTTAGAAGACGGAGGGTCTGTTCAAAAGAAGCACAAAAAGAGGAAGTCAACAACAATTAGGGGCAAGAAGGTTCAAGTCAGAAAGCGAGATTGGGAGACAACGAAGAGTCTGACCCAAGAGAAGATTGATTGCAATAAAGAAAGAGACAAGTCAGTGATAAAGAGAGTGAGGAATCAAATAAGAAAAGGTTGGAGGATAACAGAGATAGACTTTCAGAGGTCGGAAATAAAGAGGCTGACAGGGAGAGGAAGAAAAATGCTAGAGAGAAAGATGAGAAACCAAAAAGGAATGGTTGGAAGATAAGAGAAATAGATGTGGAAAGATTGGAAATAAGGCGGCTGATAGGGAGAGGAAGAAAAATAATAGAGATAAAGAAGAAGAGGAATCAAAAAGGAAAAGGTTACAACAAACCTTGTGTACCACGAAATATTCAATTAAGGAATCATGTCCGTTCGTTGGTCCGTATGTTCGTTCGTCCGCTAAGGCTACTCAACAATATGCTCAAGTATGCATGTATGTATATCTAGAGGTTAAGGACTACTAAAATAGGTAGGAAAGTGTTAGTGGTGGATCCCAAAAATTAACTTTTATAAGCAGAACTTACTTCGTGTACAGACTAGACGAGTGACATGACCAGAAGGGGACCGTTGATTTTTCAACGGGTATTATGCTAGTTTTAAATATTGATAAAAAACCAATTACAAAAACTGACATACTATATAAGAAAGTAAATCAAACTGATGGTGCACGATTATAAGATTATAAGGTTATGAACTATCTTTTTCGATTGAGAATTAAGATTTTAGAAATTTAATCCAATTTAGATCATAAAAAAATATACAAATCAAAATAGTTAAATGAACTTTGATACTATCTATATTAAAATCGTAATAATAAATTACGTTTAACTAGAGTCAATTGAAAACTGAATGTAAATCACATAAGCTTAATTGTTTAATTTATTAACTGGGAACAAAAAATTCCTTCTAAACTTTTCTTTAAATTATATCCCTTGGATAATTTTAAAATTGCTATGTAAAGACGAACATTTCATACATAATATAACGAAGGCACCATAGAAATTATCATTAATAAATACCATATTACCTTTAAGATGCTACTGGATCGTAAGTCTAATGACCACTTTCAGATACAAAAAAGAAAAATAACCTTCATTTACTATATAACAAGCATGAAGTTCATAACTTTGTCACAATTTTTAAATAAAAAAGTTACATATAGAGTTAACAAGGTAAAATTTTCCGAATGAGTTGCACATATATATTTTCCTTATAACCCCCATTTATTCCCTAGTTTGTATTAATAATGCTTGGTTGGCAATTTGAAACGATGATATCGGGATTCCTACTTGTACCGCAAGAACGGCTGTACAATATAAATCAAGTTTAATGCCGCTATCGGCCTTTCAGGACGTCTAAAATATATACGTTACATAAAAAAGTAAAAACCAATTCATACATTTTCTCATAGAGATTAGACAAAATAAAATAAAAACGGAAACACTATTTTATACTGAATATAAAGTAATTCGAATTATGCAAATGTAAATTCCGTTAGACGATAATATGTTTATATGCAGTAGAGCTTTGTGGATTTGCTCATTTAAATCTAACCGTCGGCAGGAATCGATTTGTAATTAATCACATAAATAAATGCTTACCGTTGGGATTCTATAATGTACATACATTTACAAAGTACTAATTGAGTATACAGCTCATTATTTAACGTAGTACACATACAATCTACTACTGCGTGATATCGAAACAAGATATTTGTTTATAGCCTTGTCAGTACTAAATATAGACAATAGACGAAATGATAGAACAGATATCTGATTTAGTGATTCGTTACATGCTGTTTCAGAAACTGTTACAAATATGAGCGTCACGTATTTATTTCCCCCTATGAATAATATATCATACGAAACGTCCAAGAAGTGCATTTTGTCTCATGAATGCACCCTGGATTTTATGTGAAATGCAAATGCTTTAATATTAAAAAGCCATTTGCTTCGGCGTGAATTACGTTAATTAAAGCAAATTGACTTCGGAGTATGCAGTACTGTTGTACAGCTAAAGGTTTTGCAAATATATCGCTTATCATTTATCACTTGCTGAATATAGTTTTGCTTATCATGGATTTCGTTAAATTACACGTAGAAATCTTGCTAATTAGCAAAGGTCGTTAAATTCATGAAAATAGTTTTTATTTATTTTATTAGTTATTATTATTATAATACTTAATACTTGTTTTATTTTTAACACTTAACATGATTCCTAGCCATTTTATAACATAACTACTAACATAGTTTGTTCAAATTTAAATAATAATAATAATCATCAATAGAATGATGAAAAACCATTTAACAAAGTACCCAAGCAGCATCTAAGTAGCAGTAACTGAGGTCAGAACTTTGATTGAGTAGTTGTTACGTAACTACAACTAAATTTATGACTATAGGTTTAATCACTTCAATTCGGAATATATTAGTAATTGTGTAGTTGTTTCTGCTATTTATTCGAAGTATGTAGTTCCATTACTTCTGAGTAAGTTTTAAAGTATGTGGAACGGTATTGTCACTTACTATAATTACTTTAAAGTCGTTGCAACTTCAAAGTGGTATTAGGATTGTAGCAGTAACTTGCCCGAAGCACTTTAAAGTTTTTAAAACCATATAGTAGTATTGAAAGTAAAACATACGTTTTTGTTACCCAGGAGAATCATATTAAAGTAATTTTTCGTAAACTACTCCATCTCCATATTTACTTGTAAAATGTTGGATGAATCAATACTCATTAATTAATTTGCAATTTGTTATGACTGTTAATAGTTGTTTTACTATATAACCTTCAATAAAAACAACTAATTGGTGCTAAACTGTGCTTTAGGAATTGTTATGTATGTAGCTCGAAGTAGGCAGCATTATTTGTAGTGATGTAACTAGCCAATCCTGGCATTCCTGATTCCTGGCCCTGTCCGTCAAGGGACCGTCAGTACCACTTAAATTGATGTGGAGGACACACGTCTTGTGCAGTGTATGCATTGTGTATGTAATTCTCCCTGCTCACTCAATATTAATAAAGCTAATTAATGATTCTTATATTAAAAATAAATTCATATTTAAACAAAAAAATACAGACTTTCTCTGGCAGGCCGACAACATTTCACCTTGCCCTCGTACTTGTCGGTGGGGTCATAAATAAATCCAAGAATCAGAAATAAATAGGTAAGGACTAAAATTGAAATGTTATAATACAATGTTTGTATTTGGTTTATTAATAGTGATAAAGAAATTGGAGATATTATAATACAGGATCACATTAAACGCACATTACCTAGCAAAAATTAACTCGAAATAATATAATACGAGATTCATTTAATAAAATCCCAACCAATTAAATTCGCTAATCAAGTAACACCGTCGCACACTGTATTTGAAAAAAGAAATATAATTGAAATCATTGAGCGGAGTTAAACAAATATTAAGTGTAAATGTACCTAGCTCAAGTTTGGATTTGCTACTTTTCTGTTTAATTGTTTGTGCAAACACTTCGAATTTATTTGCGACAACAATATAATTAACGTAGAACTTCCAAAACTAACGTTAGAATTTCGAATCCAAACTTTAGTCAATAGACATTAATAAATAATATTAAACTCATTGCTATTTGGATTTAGTAAATTCAGGTAACCTTCACAATTTGACAAAGTAATGATTTATTGGTAACTATACTGTCAACTACTGTAACATATACAGTGTTTTCGTTGTCTCAGAATTTGTAATCTGCATCAGCATGTGCAATTAGCTTTCGTGCAGTATTCATTCTTGACCAAAGCGGATTTTCTTTGGACACATGGTTTTTTCATTCTTGCTTCACATTCTATACTACAAGATTCAAAAAGTAAGTAAGTGCTGACCCGCTGACTGATGTGCATAATACAGTGGCGTAGCTTGTGATAATTGCTTTCGAATATTAATTCCGAATAATGTTCTTTGCTAATTTGAAAATTTACGTACCGCAATTAAGGAACAATTAGCGACAGATAAATATCTTAGTAATGAGTTTTTAAGTTGATCCTTAACGTGTTGATATCAGAAAGGAGTGTTTGCGTTATGCCTCTATCTTATAACACTTACTAATGTTACATTTAATAAGCTTTGTTTATAAACATGAAGACTTTTTTTATTATGTAAAGTAGACCACAGATTAGACTCCGCGTTCTGATCCCCAACGTGAACGTAGGTTCTTGCCCGGGACGTGAACCGGGTAATGACTCAATGTTTAAGTTTGCTGTAATTTATTGCATAAAAAAGTTGAGCTTCGAGGTGGTTTATAAAATAAAATTATAAGTATCGTATTTCGTTAAAACATTTTTATCACAATGCCTGGCATTATAGACTGCATAATACTAAAATGCTTCTAATTAAACAAAAATATTTCAGTAAACATTTTATTGTAAACTCAATAATTATTTCTTTCATTTCGATATACACGTTTTAAAGAAATACAATACGTATAATTTTGTTAAACAAACAATCTTGAACCCCAATTTGTTTATACAATAAATTACACCAAATGTAAACGTCCAGTCATTATCCGATTCGCGTCCTGGACTAGAACCTAGGTTCACGTCGGGGACCAGAACGCAGAGACTAATCTGTGGTCTACTTTAGTTTACGTCAAAAGCAAATTTATTAAAAATAAACTTCAACATAAGTCAAGGATGCGCCTTTTTATTAATCGCATTCATATTATTCGTATCTTTTAGTTAAAATTAATTAAATTAAAAATTAATTTAATCCTCGCTAACGCTCGGAAAATAAACTCACATTCGGTATTAAAAGATGCACTTTAGTCCCTGGGTATATAATATACTATTATATCCTTCTTATATTCAAGTAAATATATTAAAAAGTCTAACAATTAACTTTATTTAAAATATTTCGCGATATCATATTAGAGAAAGCTGAAATAAAAAGACGGCTTTGCCTATTATCACAAACTAGTGTCACTGTCATTTAAACTAGTACATGTTGTATTTGAAAATATTTATTATAATATTTGTTTTATTAATATTGTTATTCATATACAACATGACTGAAGGTATGTAAAAACCAAATCATTAAAAATATTGTATACAGATACCCAAGTTTTTTTATATATGTAATATAATTTTAATAACCTCATTTTTCCATACGTTGAATAGTTATATTGCAATTTTCATATAAAGTTATATTAAATCGGCTAAGTTTGGCCAGAAAATTAATAGCTGCATATGAATCAGCAACATTTATAAAAAATTGTACAATAATTTTTTTCTGCACAAAACTGCGCCTGTAGTGGTAATGTTACTTTTTCTAGATACCTACAATTTAAATAATGGTGGCCTGTTTCGTATATGGCATGCTGAAAAAGACAAATCAAAAAAAGAGTTTGCTGTATCGTCTTACATCTTAGAAACAGTATCTGATACAGATCTTCCAGACAATTACCTTCATAGTCTCAACGAGAAAGTGCGATTATTTTGCAAAAATATAGTGAAACGATGGCAAGATAGCGGAAGATCTAAAGATAAATTTCTTAAATCAAACGCTAATTGGTTAGCAGGTGATTATTATTCCAAGTAATTTACCGAAGCAGCTCCCTGGTCGACCCCGTTTAAGCTTTGCCGAGAAATCAGCTCGTAGTCAACGCAAAGATGCGTCTCTATTGGCATCAGAACACCAGCAAGTCGATTTACTTGTTCAAGCGGCGGGTATTGCTGCAAGGGCATCGCAGAAAAATGATCTTGCAGCTGTTTTAAAAGAAGCTTCACGTAGCCCTACAAGACCAACAAAAATTAGAGACGTAGTAGACGTAGACGTAGATAACTCGAATAAACCAGTACCTCTAACGCCAGAGCAAGCTCTAACCTCTTTATTGGACAATGATTTGACAAAACAACAATACACCAGTATGAGACTAACTTGTTTAATGAGCAATGCTGATATATTTCCAAGTTATGAAAAAATACTTGAAGCTAAATTAACTAACAGAATAAAAGAATTAGAAATAACAGATACCGGCGCAAAAGTTCCTTTAAAGATTTTTTTGGAACATACTACCTCTAGAATTGTTTTACTGCAGGAAGAGGTAATATTGCAACACATGAATTTAAATAACCTTGCATTTGCTACGCAACTATGTTCTTTAGTTATGGGTTTGATGGCAGCTCAGGGCAAGTCAATTATAAGCAAAAGTTTGAAACAAGTGCTTTAGATAGAAAAGACTGCGACTCTAGTTTATTTGCAACAACTGTAATTCCTCTTAGGTTTATTAGTGCGACAGGAAGTGGTTTGTGGAACAATCAAACGCCACAGTCCCCGAGATTTTGTAAGCCATATAAATTAGAATATATAAAAGAAACCAAAGAGCATATACTTACCGAAAAGTCGGCTATTGATGAAGAAATAAGTAACTTACAAGAAATTGACAAAATGTTACCAAATGGCAAAATTATTAAAATTAAATTTGTTTTATTCTGACTTTAATTGATGGCAAAGTATTGAGTATTCTAACTCATACTAACTCAAGTCAAGCGTGCTCTATTTGTGGAGCAACACCTCCCCAATTCAAAATGGAAAGTTTTAATTCAAAGGTTTTTGAACCAAAACCAAATAGCCTACAATATGGAATAAGCCCCTTACATAGCTGGATACGATTTTTTGAATGCATATTGCATCTTTCTTACAGAATATCATTAAAGACGTGGCAGGTAAGAGGTGAAGAAAACAAAGAAATTTTAAAAAAACGAAAAACTGAAGTACAGCAAAGATTTTGGGAAGCCTTGAGCCTTCATGTAGACAAACCAAAGACAAATGGGTTTGGTTCAACTAACGATGGGAATACTGCCAGAAGTGCTTTTAGTAATTCAAAGATGTTCTCTGAAATAACAAATGTTGACTTGGGATTAATTGAAAGATTTCGAGTAATTGCCTTGCTTGCCCATTCCCCATAAAAGTGAATAGATTCGGAGATTACTGCATGGAAACGGGAGCACTTAATATGAAATTATATTTTTGGTATCCAATGCCCAGCTTCAATACACAAAGTTCTAGTGCATGGAAAACAAATAATTCAAAATTCCATATTACCAATAGGTTGCTTGGGTGAAGAAGCCTCTGAGTCTAGAAATAAATATTACAAGAGAGATCGTGATAGGCATGCGAGAAAAAATTCTAGAATAAATAATTTATCGGATATTTTTAATAGAGCAATGGACATGCCCGATCCTATTATATCAGTAATAGTTTAAGGGTTCGAATGTCAAAAAATTACAAAAAGGCTATTCCTCAAGAAGTACTGTTTTTTGCTGGACAGTTGCAAACCATATACTGCTATAGAACATGACGATTCTTCGCAAAGAAAAAAAGATGAAGAATACAATTACGGACAGGAAGATAATGTTTTTCTATATAATTTAGATTTACTAGAATTAGACACTTACTTTATTAGATTAGAAACAGATTAGATTAAAAAATTAAAACTAAAATTAATGTTTGTATAATACTTCAGATTCAGTAGAATTAAATTTAAAAACTATCAATAATAATTTTTTTAATAGTCAAATTAATTATTTTTTTTATTTAATATGTTTATAAACCTAATCAAATAGCTAAACGCAAGTAAAATGATGAATTATTTAGTATTTTGAATTTTTGCCAAGAAATGTGCACCTTCAGACCATAGTGCAACTCCTTGAAATTCTGTGCAAACAATACAACAATACTTTTGTTTTAAAACGACAGAATTAAAGAAAACTTATTTTACAGTCACCAACTCCTTAAAAGATCCTAACCAAGAGATAGTGAAGTGAAAATCGCAGTCCTTTACTTGAAACAAAAATTTAGTCAAGTCACATACCACAAACCAACGAACAAGTAGAAACATACTTTTTAAATCAAAAAGAACAACAAAAATCTAAAGTTAGATAGGAGTTAGTGGCATTATCTCAGAACAGTGCTCTCCCCTGGGTTTAAGGATACAAACAGACACTTTAGTAGTTCGAAAAGTTGGATGCACAGGTCGCGGTTTGAATGTTAGGATAAATGAGTACTTCATAAAATTTGTATGTACCAGACGTAACTGCGGTTACGTTTATGTGAGAAAAAAAGCTAAGCACATCTTTTAGGGTATTATCCATTTTTTAAATTGTATCAGAAATACAAAACCGAAAAGCAAAAGGAATTATTTCTGCAGATGGTTACTTCCAATGTAATTTCGTTGATATAATACCAGATTTGAAACCGAATATATTTGATATTATTGTAGCTTTGGGTGATATTTTATCGGATCGCAAAAGCTCTGGGGAAACACGGTTTAAAAATATTCCACTGTATTTATATTTATGAATACCTAGCAAGATATCGTCTGGTAAATTTCACAATATTCTATTTTGGATTCCGTATGCGTGAAACAACAACAAATAGGGTACGCAATGCGACTAACCAAGATATCATGTTATTTATTAGTTCACTCTTTACCTCTCTCAACTTTTCTAGCATTTGCAATTTTATTTTTAACTAAAACCCAGAGGAAATAAATAATGAAGAAAGTAAGTAAAACTTTAAACGAACCCTCCGTAGAACACAAAATAAACGGAAACCAATAAAAATCAAGAAAGTGAGTTGTTTACCGAAAGCCCAAACCCAAATCCAATTAGAATAATTAGTATCCTTGAAGTCCGGGCACTAGGTGAGCCAAAAGCTTCAGAGAGCTAACCTCTCGTAAAACTCTGTTAATTTATAGCTAAAATGGTGGCCATTAGACGCACGCGGCACCTGTGATGAAGAAAAAGACCGTTCTTTCCACACTACCTTGCTTAAATTATGAGATTGTTCGGCAAATTATTTCAGAAAAGTTCATAAAAAGTTTTCACTTAATGCTTTATTAATGGACCGTTAGCTTCCAATGTGCACCGATAATTTTTTATTACCTACCAATCCCCCAGAAAGAATTTTGATATTCATGCGACAGAACGCCGCGGTCGCATGTCGATTAAAAATGAACTTTACTACGGTAACCTAAATATCGATAATGATTTATCGAATAATCGAAAAAAGTCCCTGGCAAACAAACATTTCAAATTAGCGAACTGAAAAAGGCTTTGAAAAAAATTGAAATATTGGAAAAGATATTCAATAGTAGTAACCAAATATGTTTGCTTTTCAGACCGCGTCAGATTCTGTTAGAATTCCATATCATATTACATATGAAAACATTTCTTTTCCTTTAGTTCTGTTTAACGTAACCTAAAAAATGCAAATGCGAATTGATGTTTTTAAATACAAAAATAGATCCTATAAAAAACGACTTCTTTAAGTGAAATTTATGGTTTTTGCGTCCTGGGAAAAATAAGTCGAACAAAAAAAAGAGAGAAAAGGAAAAATTGTTTCTACCCTCAGAAAAAAATAAATAAATGCCTCCAACGATATATTTATCTTAGATATTGCATTATCTCTTAGAGTTTAGTTCGAAATATTTTACACAAGTATTTTTTGGGTGTTCTGGTGAAAGTAGAATAATTTCCAACAAGGGAGTTTACCTTTTCACCCTGGGTGAGTCATCCATAAATATAATAAACAGTATTATTGTACACATTTTTTATACTGCTGCGCATTAAAAATGTATGTGTATCTATAGTGGAAGCGTTTAAAAACTATTTTCTCGTTTAACGTGAGAGTTTTCCAGAAAAACTTTAAAACTTTTATCAAAAAAGAAGTATTCTCCGTGCAAGAGTATAGCATTTCTGTAGGTTAAAACGTGGCCGCTCTTCGCTCGAGTTAGCTTCGACAAGAGACGCAAACGTTATACTTAAGATCTTCTAAACAACTAAACGGGACCCGAAAAGCAGTCAATTAATTTGTGTTTAGATATTATGAACAAACTCGAAAATAAACAAGTAATGATAAATCATATAAGAACAAAATAAATATCAGTATGTGTATGGTTTATACTTTCCACAGTAATATTTCTGGAAACTTAGTGAAATGGCAAATGCCAAAAAAGTTGATTCCCAAAGTGTGTGCAACCCTGGGGTTTCGAGGAAATATCTTGGTGTTCCGCGGGACCAGTCGTAAGTCCTGTAATATAACAAAAGGATACCACTTGCAAAGCTTTAAACTTTCCTACAATAACGGCCTAATTACTATTTTATTTGTTGGTGCCTTTTGCCACCACGCATATTTATGTGAAATACAAAAACAAAACACAGCGAAAGCTTCATATAAAAAATGAATCACGTAAATTGGCCCAGTGGAACTGTCAAACGAACTGGAACAAAAATCAGTCTTGTATTTTAAATGTATCGATTTATTTAATATAAAATATTTACAGGAATAAATTCCAAGAACAAATACTTATTTATGAACACACAGTGGTTGCGCTTCACTAAATTTATATTTAACACTAACACGCACATTGCTAAAATTACATATACACATCAAGTTTTCTTAAAAAAGAACGCATTCATCAAAAAACAGAAGACAAAAAGTGAGTGACAAACTAAAGTGACTTATTAAGTTAATATTAAAAACTTACGCTGAGAAAGCATTTATTGCGAAGAATTAAGAAAAAAGCCGCATCACTAATAGAAGAACTAATACAGTACCAGCAAACAGCTTCATCTACAAAAGAATTGAACAAACCTCAGTCTCGACCCAATAAAAAGAGCAAGTAAGTCCATCGTACGCAACATTAGATGGTCCAGCGTCGCCGGATTTGGAAGAAGCAGTGAGATATACATTAAATACTACTCTTACATCACGCATACTTACATAAGTATTCAGTTCCATTTATTATACGCAATCATATTTATTCTATTTTACGCCATACTTTTTAAAATTCAAAAAGGGATACATAAAGTAGCGCTGTTTATTGTTTTTTTTTTGTTAAGCTGTTTGAGTTTATTTATTATTATTCCACGCTATTTAATTTAACTTTCATTAAACACTATTTAATTGATTAATACCGCTTTAAATAAAAATATTATTGCATATCTTTCATTTTACTTTCATCTGTCATATTTCAGAATTGTCATTAATTAATTTGACAGTGTACGTCTTCATCGGGGTTGAAGGTTTAAAATTGACATTTCAATTCCATTGTGTTAAATATTCTTTCTCATATCGAATTAAAAATGCCAAACCAAGATACTGAGGTAGTTAATCCGAAAGTTAACATGCTTTTACTAAAACAACAAAGCTTATTTAACATTTTGCAAAACGCATACGATTTAAGTACCAAGATCGACTCAGCAGTTGTTAAGGGTCAATTTCTGATTCGTACTCAATCTTTAGACAATGTACGTAAGGAATACATGGATGTTTTGGAACAACTATGTATTCTGCAACAAGAGGCAGGGAAACCTTTCAATTTCATTCAACATGTAGAGTGTTTTGACGAATTATATTGCAACATTAAACATATTGAACAAACTATTGTTTCCACAAATAAAAATTATAATTTTGAGAAGAAACCCGAACTACCTAAACTTAAGTTGCCTGCTCTTGAATTAAACGCATTTAATGGTGATGCTATGCAGTGGAATGTATTTTACGAACAATTTAAATCCATGATCCATGATAATAAATTATTATCAGACGCGCAAAAAGTTAATTACCTTGTTTCTAAGTTATCAGGAAAGGCTTTAGCTACCGTTGCTGGTATTCTACCCGTGGCCTCCAACTACACTATTATTTGGGAAACGCTTATTGACAAATATGAAGATAAGCGATTTTTAGCATCTCTGTATTTCGATCAAATGATTAATTTTAAACCTATAACTAACGCTACTTCTGCTGCTTTAGATATATTTGTTGAGAAGTATTGCGCAGCCGTTGCTGCACTTAAACGCATTCAATTACCAGATCTTGCTGATTTCTTTATAACGCATCTCGCGCTCAAACGTCTTGATAAAGAGACTGTATGCACATTTGAGTTGCATAATCGCAATAAAAGCTTACCAACTTTCACTACGCTTGAAACATTTATTAAACAACAATCCAAGATATTGTCTCGTTCACGCATTCAAACATTAAACGCTAATACGCCTAAACCTCCGTTATTGCCTTATTATAAAACACCGAGTTTAAACACTGCGAGGCCAGCATTGCCTGCGCTTCCATATAAACCGAATACACATGCTCTTGTTGTTCAAAAGAACCCTAATAACAATCCTGCAAAAGTTTGCATCCTTTGCAAACATGAGTGGCACCCGCTTTATCGGTGCAGGGATTTCTTGAATTTAAACATCTCTGATAAAAACAACCTAGTTCGCAAAAGTGGTTACTGCGTTAATTGTTTAGGTTTCCATAAAATACAATTTTGCAAGTCTGAAAGTCTTTGCAATAAATGCAACAAGAGTCATCATACATTGTTGCACAATGATTATTGGAATAGATTCGCTTCTGCAACTTATACTCCTGTCACTATCAACGCTACAACTGAAGTTAACTCTAAACAACCTAACGCAACTGAAGGTAATTCCAGTTCGATTGTAAACGAGAATGTCAGTTTAATTGCTTCTTCTCAGCAGAATACTGTTGTTTTACCTACTGCTTCAGTTGTCACATACAATAACATAGGTAGACGCATGATGATACGCTTGCTAATAGATACCTGTTCTATGTGCAATTTCATTACCGAAGAATGTTGTCGACGTTTAGGTCTAACCATACATCGAACTTTTTCATCAGTTAATGGTATAGGACTATCCACGCGTCCAATTAAGGGACGTGTTACATTGACATTTGAATCTCAGTATTACCCATCATGTAAATATGAAGTAAACGCGCTCGTCATTGATCAAATTACAGATCCTTTACCTAATCTTAATGTAAACATAAACAATGTATCATATCTAAATAATTTGCAACTGGCAGATAAATTCTTCCATGTTTCTTCTAATATTGATGCACTCTTAGGAGCTGAAGTTTTCACGCATATTTTAGGACAGCAGAAAATCTGTTCTGATTCTTCTTCATTAGTCGCTATTGAGACCACTTTAGGATTTATTATTATGGGTAATGGCCAATGCGAAACACAATTAATTGACCCTCAATATTCATTTTGTACTACTCTAGATTCCTCTCTAGAGACTCTATTACATAAATTCTGGGAAGTAGAAAACGTCCCAGACAAAACGCATTTTAGTCCAGATGAGATCGAATGTGAACAATTTTTTATAGAAACATGTACGCGAGACGACACTGGTCGTTATACTGTGGCTTTACCGTTTAAACATAGCACTGATGAGCTAGGTGACTCTTCTCAGATAGCTATGCGTCGCTTTCTTTCTTTGGAAAGAAAACTCGATTCAAATGCTGAATTGAAAGCCGGTTATAACGCTACGATCCAAGAATATATTGATAAAGGATTTTTATACAAGCTTGACAACTGTTCCAAAAATGATAGATGTTATTACATTCCACATCACGCAATATATCGCGAAGATAAGCTTACTACTAAGACACGCATTGTACTAGATGCTAGTTGTAAAACAACTTCAGGAAAATCGCTTAATGACATTCTTCACGCAGGTCCTAATCTTCAAACAAATATTTTCGATTTATTAATAAATTTACGCCTATTTCCCATTGCATTATGTGCAGACATCGAAAAGATGTATTTTCAATTGACGCTGCACGTAGATGATCGCGCATTTCAACGTATATTCTTTCGTTTTAATTCTTCAGAGCCTATTTGCACTTACGAGTTCAGTCGTGTTTCATTCGGGGTGAAGTCATCGCCATATCTTGCGATGCGGGTAGTTAGGCAATTGTCTCAAGACGAAAAGAATAATTTTGAGTTGGCTAGTGATATCATTCCAAGGGACATGTACATGGATGACTATGTAGGGAGTGTAAAGGACATCTCAGAGGCTAAGTTGGTTTACAAACAAATTGTTGATATGTTTTCTACAGGAGGGTTTAATATAGTGAAATGGCTGTCAAATTCTCCAGAAATTATGCAATATATCCCGGAAGCTAAACGAACGCCAACTGTTGTAGATTTCGATAAAGATTCTACTACAACTAAAATTGTAGGTTTAAAATGGAAACCTTTCGAAGACTACTTTTATTTTTCCATTCAAGTTCCTGACGCAAAATTTACAAAACGCAATATTTTGTCTGTCGTAGCAAGGCTATATGATCCTCTAGGTCTGATGTCCCCGTGTGTAGCTTATCTTAAATTATTAGTTCAAGAATGTTGGAAATTAAACTTATCATGGGACGAAGAAGTACCCGAAAATATACGCAGTTTATATGCTCAATTTTTATATGAGCTTCCATTGATTGAGAAATTGCATATTCCGCGACATATTGGTGTTACAGATAGCTGCCATATTTCATTATTAGGTTTCTCTGACGCAAGTGAACGTTGCTATGGCGCCTCAGTTTACATTCGAGTCGCTAATTCTCAAACTGAATCTGGACACATGCAGTTACTCTGTTCGAAGTCTAAAATTGCTCCTTTGAAAAAGGTAACATTAGCACGGTTAGAGTTATGCGCCGCTGTTTTATTAGCTACGCTAATTAAGTCTGTTTCAGATACAATTAGCAAACGTTGTACTATTGCTGAATTGCTAGCTTTTTCTGATTCTACGGTTACGCTTTCCTGGGTGCATTCATCGGCATTCAGATTTCAAACTTGGGTTGCAAATCGTATTGCCGCTATCCAAGAATTACTGCCTTCGCGGCATTGGTTTCATATTGCAGGAACAGATAATCCTAGCGATGTTATATCGAGGCCTATTACACCTATTAAACTATTAGATAATTCAATATTTTTCGTTGGCCCACAGTGGGCCACGCTTCCACGCTCAGAATGGCCCGTTCAGTCATTTAATCCGAATTCAATTAATTTACCAGAACAGAAAACTTCTGCTCTAGTCATTGTTAGGAATAATAAAGTCCATTTCCTAAATAATCTGATTGAACGTGTTTCTAATTTTTCCCGACTTCTACGCATTTGTATTTATGTTCTACGCTTTCTTAGAATTCTTCGCCCACGCAATATTACAGTCCACGAACTCGATTACGCTGAAACATTTATTGTTAAGTTTATCCAAAATAAACACTTTGGTCTTGAAATTGATTTACTGACCAATACAAATAATTGTTCTCCTCAATTACGCAAACTACGACCATTTTTGAGTAATGGAGTACTCCGTGTAGGTGGACGTCTTTCTAATGCTGATTTAGACTTCGATCAAATGCATCCTATATTATTACCCGCAAAAGACAAATTCACCGAATTACTTATTCAATATTACCATATTAATAACCTTCATACTGGCCCGAATTTATTACTTTCGCTACTTCGCCAAAAGTATTGGATACTAGGCGCTCGAAATTTAGTTAGGAAAATTACACAAGCGTGTAACGTCTGTTTCAGAACACGACCAATTTCAACATTTCCGTTGATGGCTGATCTACCTAAGTTTAGGGTTCAGGAGGTAAAGCCTTTCTGTCATTCGGGTCGCAAAGGCGTTAAAAGTCAAAAGGCTTACATATGTTTGTTTATATGTCTTGTCACAAAGGCTATACACATTGAATTGTGTTCTGATTTAAGTACAGATACATTTCTTTGTGCTTTTAAGCGTTTTATTTCGCGCCGCGGACCTTGTTCTGTTATTTACAGTGACAGAGGCACCTGTTTTATAGGAGCCAAACGCAAATTAGATGAAATGTACCATTTATTAAATTCAAATAATCATAATACTGCTATAACTAGAGAGCTATCAAATTTAAAAATTGAATTTCGAACTAATCCACCATTGTCTCCTCATTTTGGTGGAATTTGGGAGAGCAATATTAAAGCTGTCAAAACACACTTGTATAAAGTTCTTGGCAACCATATTTTAACGTACGAAGAAATGAGTACCTTATTAACACAAATAGAAGCCTTGCTCAATAGTCGACCTTTGTGCTCCCTTAGTACAGATCCTGCCGAGCCAATAGCTCTTACGCCTGCTCATTTTATTAATTTAACGCCACTTAAATCCTTGCCAGCCATTGATCTCAACGACATTCCTGATAATCGGTTAAATCGATTCGAACTGGTAGATAAGTTGATTCAAAATTATTGGAATCGATGGCGGAAAGAATATTTACATACGCTACAACCACGAGGAAAATGGGATTCTGCTTCTCCTCCTATAGTAAAGGGTACAGTGGTTTGTGTAAGAGAAGACCATGTTGCTCCCTTGCACTGGCCACTTGGTGTTATCCAGGAGGTATATCCTGGTAAGGATAATATTACTCGAGTTGTTCGAGTAAAAACCAAAACGGGTGTATATACTCGTCCAGTTGTTCGGATATGTCCGTTACCTACACAATAATATTTTGTTTATTACGGTTTACTGTTATTATTGTTATTGAATTATTCGAACTTTTATTTTTGCTAATAAATAGCGCTTAATTTGTTTTCACTGATTAATTTATTGTAATTTTTGTTCATTTGTTTATTAATTTATTCATTGATTTCATTTCTATTTAATTTATTGTCTTGTCATGAGGACAAGCCTCATACGGGGGGAATATGGTTGCGCTTCACTAAATTTATATTTAACACTAACACGCACATTGCTAAAATTACATATACACATCAAGTTTTCTTAAAAAAGAACGCATTCATCAAAAAACAGAAGACAAAAAGTGAGTGACAAACTAAAGTGACTTATTAAGTTAATATTAAAAACTTACGCTGAGAAAGCATTTATTGCGAAGAATTAAGAAAAAAGCCGCATCACTAATAGAAGAACTAATACAGTACCAGCAAACAGCTTCATCTACAAAAGAATTGAACAAACCTCAGTCTCGACCCAATAAAAAGAGCAAGTAAGTCCATCGTACGCAACACACAGTATATTTAACTAACAAAGTCTAAGTGAATGAAACATTTAAGTAGTAGAATTTTCATTAATCATAAAAATATTATACTAATATATGTTATTATTATTATTATTATTATTGCATTTTGTTATTAATACATATGCGGTTTAAAAGAAAAAAAATGCGGTTTTCAACTAATGCGGGTTTGGTGCGAACTTTTGTAATTGTGAATAGTCCCAAAAGTTACCAGGGGACTGAGAGGGGGCTGCAAGTAGATAGTCGTTCTCTTGCGTATCAAAATAAATGTTTTAGATTTATCTATTTAAAAATATAAAACTTAATGAAATACAGATATTAAGTAGTGTTGACTAATATACAAAAGAAAAGCTTCAATATAAAAAAATCACGTAAATCGGCGCAGTAGAACTCTCAAACAAAATGGAACAAAAATAAGCTCTTTGTTTTAAATTTATAAATAAAAAGTAAGTAGTGTTGACTAATTTACAGAGTTAAAACTTTAATATAAGAAAGAACAAAGCAAATCGGTCTTGTAGAACTCGTAGACAAAGGTTAACTAAACATTTATTAATAAGGGCGTACATTTATCGTAAGACCTTCTGCCTTAAGGCACCAGCCTTCTCTATGATGGTCTATTGCAAAACTCTTAACTAAAAAAACTTCAATTAGGACTCTAGTTGCTAAATAGTTTTACTTATAATAACACGGAAAACAAAATGCTGGGACAAGCCCGCTAACTTGGGGTAGAACACTGTCCGAACGGATGCAACTTCAGGGTACGAGACCCGCTGTTCGACTGACTTGAAAATTCAACTCAACTAAGAGATCCGAATTTTAAAGAAGTGACTACGTCACATCTTCCTAGAACGAATTATATTTTGGTCTACCAAACCTTTCCCATGTTAAAATCTACGTCGTCGGGATAACTCAATATCACTCACAGGTGTAAGAAGACATACTGTTTTGGAGAATATTATTTGTCGGTATTTGAACGTTCAATATTTGAAATGTTCAACCACCATTTACTGAAGCTATAAATTAAAAGCCTTAATGGATTTTTGAAGTGAAAACCTTTGATAAGGAGAATAGTCTTGCTTTTTCAGCCTAAATAAGTAAAATATTGAAAACAATTTTGTTCGAGAATATTCCATTCCAAAAGAACAATTCCTGTTGTCCATCGGAACATGAAATGATAGATGCTAACACGTGCAAGAACGGTACTTTTAAAACGAAATCTGCAGATTTTTCTAGAAACAATTTTATTAGTCTGGAATAATTATATGCAGGACCGCACCAAGGGTTTTTATCTATTATGCATACAAAATTGCATTTTTTTGAAGTTGAAAAAAAAAACGAATCGTTACAATATCCATACGTCCACGGTCTAGAACAAATCCGTCGTCGTTTTGTTTAGCGGTCGATGCGTCATAAAGTCTCGAATGTTCGACGGCGGCGTATAGGGGTTAATCCCGTTCATTACAATACGTTTACATAACTCGTTCTGTTTTAACGCTTTTGTTATGAATATCACTACTAAACTAGCCCTACACAGTTGTTTGTTTTCATAGCTGATAATGGAAACAAATGCAGACCTGAACGTATGCAGAGTTATTTTATTCTGGTGCTGAAATTTGTGCTGCTATTTATTACGCACACACACCCCTTATATTCTCTTATAGCCTAACTAATTAAGGGTAAGTTCACAAGTTTGTGTTAATAGATATATTATAATCCGACCGTAATGAATACGTATTGTAGCAGACTCATATACGTAGATCTGCTTTACTTAAAATCCGATATTATCTTTTAATTTCGCTGGAAGCTGAAAATGTACCACCCAAAAAAAGTATAATATTCATTTCATCTGCATACTGTTAAGAATTTGTTGTTTCGAAAGAAAAAATGAACATAACGGTAGACGATATTGGAAGAGTTGAAATTCCTATATTGAAAACTTGAACTTTTTATACTTAATATTTTTATTTTAAAACTTATCTCTTTAATATAACATTTTTTTACTTAAATTCTTGCTCTAGTCAAATAACGTAAATAGCTTAAATAAGAGAAGACTCCTCGGGATATTTGCTACCAAAACCAATTGAGTGCTTTTCTTTAGATGATATTTTTGCGAAATTTAACGCTCGAATTCACTCGTTTCGAATCGAGATTCTTTGCTATCAGTTACATAATGCATTTCAATATGCTATAACGTAAACGCTGTTTCACGTTACAGCTTTCAGACCGAATGATTTATCCCAGCAGTCTGCTTATCTCAGTACAATGTCTTACATTTTTATTTCTTTTCGGAGAAACATAATCCACGGTACAATCTGAGACTCGTTTACATTGGAATTTATTTAAATGGGCCGTCCATTGACATTTAAAATTGTTGCGTTTTTTATATGCAAAAAATGTATTTCTTTGTTCTCTGATTGTATGTATGCAAGAACACAATACCAAAATTCAATTAACGTTTATGTTCCAATCTATAAGAAGTGAAAAACTGGTCGTGTAACAGAGCATGTTAAAAAATACAATATGCTTGGCCGGTGTAAACACAGCTCTTGTTACCTGTCAGATGATTCTGACTGCACCGCCAGAATACAACCGGTCGCTAATTACAAAAGCAAATACCATATCTTCTCGCTGTGGTGTAAATTATTCTGAGAATACGCGATAAGACTAATTTTGAAAGTAGATGAAGTGTGGATGCGATTAGATCAACATTAAGTTCATCCATCATTTTGTAAGTTCTGTTTTGGAAATGTTAAATCTAGAAATTAGCAAGACCACGCGAAATACATTTCAAATAGGTATCAACTAAGAGATTGGGTCATAGAGTACCTTTGTGCATAATTTATTTGTAGTACATGATTGAATACAAATCTCTTGCAGTTTACAACATTGCTTTATTACATACATTATCTTTTTAAGGTATTGCTGAATCATTTCCTATGCAAGTCTAGACAGTAATAATTAGAAACATTATTTATGTAGCGTACGGTAAATAATAATAATGAATAGAACGCTATTATTAATAAAAATGAAAAGAAACGGTATTTGTGTAATACAGATGCGTCTCATATTTAACATATATGCAGCTTCATATTTGTTTACAAATTACCTATAATTATTTGCAAGATTGACAGCGATATAGCTTGTAGAATAAGATCCGCATTTGAATACATTTACTAAAATTATTTCCAACAACTAAAGTGAGTATCGTGTATTTTTAGTAAGTAAATAAATCAAATTTTTTTTTCAGTTAATAATTAATTCATCGATACTAAATTTAATCAAATAGTGTATTTTGTACTAAAATATTTTGGTTTTTCCAGAATATGAAATTATTTTGCAATGCTGAGAGGCATTAAAGATTGATTTTGTTAATATAAATAAAATCTGGATATTGGTAGAATTGTAGAAGTAAAATAGGTGAGTGATGAATTTGAGCATGGGCTAATCTCGAGGTACACGATTCGGATGTCTGAAACGCTGGTTTTTTGACCAAACTAAATAAACAATAAAAAGGCTCCACGAGTTGGGATAGCCAATTGAAACATACGTTTTTAGACTAACTAAATTAAACAAAATAAACAAAGCTTAAACCTTCAAACGAAGAATTCACATTACTTAAACTAAATTTAGGACACAAAATACGATACTTACTGTATATAAAAATGCTCAAAATTGCCGGCTTGAGATCTTGTCTTTAAAATTTGATTTTCAGGTCGCAGGTGTTAACCCTAAAAGCTTCTAATTAAATAATGGATTCAGGAATAAATAATAATATGTTGGGCGCCACCAAAGCTGAGGATGTTTTTTATAAATACATGAATAAGAATTAGAAAAAGTGAAGGTTATCAGCTAAGGAACTAACCTCCTTATTAATTTTGACGTTAATTTAATAAAACATTTATCAAACTATAAAAAATATTGATTAGCCAAAGAAAACAAAAAACATCAGCAGTCTGTTTAGCGAAACTATGTCAAGTAATCAAATAAATTTAAAATCTGTATATTAAAAACAAAAGAAAATGGTACATACAATGCACATCAAAATAGTTACACATTAATAAAAATATTAGCAAATTCAAAATACAAAACACATCAAATCAAAATGATCATTATTCGTTAAAGTGAGTAAAACTTCGGGATCCCAAATGACTAAATATTATAAAAACAATATTATATTAAGAAAATTCAATACCTTAACAGTTTTTTATCGTCCAAATTAGTGTTCATAAAGAAAATTCCTTTCACAAGTTGAAGGATTCAAACGCCTGACACTCTAAACACCATAAAAGCTCTAAACAAAGCTACAATAACAAACTGCTGGACTGCCACGATGCGGGAAGAAGTCTTCTGGATTTTGAACTAAATGTTATTAACGAGATTCATCAAGCTTTAACATAATTGTCTTCTGACTGGAACGATACTCGAAATTACTTGAATGTTGCTCAAAATAATTGTGGAAATTATTATATAACAAATATTTATTCGTTATTTGTTATGTTTCCAATAATTCAAAAAGGCTAGTGTATCGGTATGAAAATCCCCTTTTCTTATACATGGGAATTAACACTGAATTCTAATGACAAATGTCCGGCAACTAAACTATTCTTCTATAAATGAAGAATCACGAAATAACTTTATTTAAGCGGTACTGTAATACTGTATGTTTATTCGAACAACTCGAAAAACTAAACGACACTTTAAATAGTTAATATGTTATTTTATAATAAACAAATCGAACGGTAATCACAACATACGCAAACGGAAAATTATTAAATTCACTTGACTGGATTAAAATTATACCCCGCCGAGGCACGAGGTACGCTGCCAGGCAAAAACTTTAGCTGGACTATTTGCAACTATATTTTGTAAAGATCGAAACAGAAGTATCTCGGACCAGCAACTGAACGGAAGTGTAGTGTGTTTTTAAATTGAAGGTTATTTTTATTATATGCTCAGAATTCTAAATGGTGCAGATCGTGTACGCCAATCAAAAAAACGCCTGACCCGATCTAAACGAATCAGAGCTTTGTAGTCCACGTGGAGTCAATAGAGAAAATTTTCTTAGTTTTTACTACTAGACTTTGACCTTAAAGAACTAAATGCTACGCAGTTTGTATTTCCGCGGACGAATAGTGCAATGCAGATGTTGTTTTGTCTAACTGCAGACACTTCAAGTTATTTTTTATTCTAACGCATATGCAAGTAACCAAGGAGATTTTTTAACACATAGCAAACATCAAATTTGATGAAGGTGACTTGCTCTATGACATACTCACGGAACCCAACTACAATATCTATAGGAACTGTACAAAATTAAGTTTATCACGAACCATATTTAATAGTTTCCAAGATTTTTAACAAAGAAGCCACTTTAACCAATATACACGTGCATAAATAAAATACAGAAAGGAACAATTTATTGCCCAAGTATTTTTATAACTCTAAGAAAGTTCGAGACACAGCCTTTTTTTTAAATAATTTTTATAGTGTTGATTATACCAAATGCTAACACAAGTTTACATTTTAAGAAGAACGTAAATTTGCAGAACCGGACTTAAGATTTTTGTAAATATGTAGACAAAACTACATTAGTTCAGAACTAATAAAAATATACCGTTACATGTCAGTGACTAAAATTACTTAACAATGTACCAGCGTCCTGAACAAGTTAATTAGCCAAGCGAGTCGATTAGAGGTTTTAGAGATATAATATTTTAACTATGAACCAGAAATTGCAGAACATGTGTATTTGATTGCAAACACTTGCACTTGCAATAGAAGTTTATTTTTGTTTCGATTTAAAAAATAAAGATTGACGATTCTCAGACTCATGGGCGTCTAGAATCTACCAAGCATGAAGACTCATCGGTCAGTACAAAACATATGGAATGGCGGTAACCAATAAAAGAACTTGATAACCAAGCATGATTTGTACAAGACGAAGTCACATTGTGACTGAGTAATAATCCAAAGTAATCAAGGCACTATTCCCTAGAAAATTATTTCACGAAGAAGTGGTATTAACTGACCCCCTAAGAAGTTGCAATTTTATTTCACCATATTTCTTCTTGTCTTCCCTGTATGAATATTCTCCGCCGAATTTAAAGCAATTACAGAAACGGATGAGCAGTTTTCCAAACAATGTGACGGCGCGTCATCATAAATGCAAGACATCGCTTAGTGAAATGCCAGAGCGTCAAAGACAATATTTAAATAAATTTAATCTTTTTAACTGATTTAGTACCTTTTTCGAAATTCTTTCTGTTTAATCTTGCCTGGCGCGTAAACTTTATTAAACAAATTTAAATTTTTTCAGTTATGTCCAAACTTGACCTAATGGTACAGGTTGCAGAAATTAATCCAATTAATCATTTTCTTTTTAGAAGATAATACAGTTCTTACTCATTTAGAAGCATCTATAATTGCCATATATTCCAGGTTTGCGATGGCATCCGTATTATATAATCCATACAACGAACCAAACCAAATCAGCGATATTTTTGTCGAAAACATAAACTTCCAATCCAAAGACTCAAAGTTTCAAAACCAGTTACTATGATTTTGAAGTACTCCAACAAATGGTCATAATTAATATTGCTTTCTCCTCAGAGTTCCATAACCAGTTACCATAAGTTTGTAGTATTTCAGATATGTAATTCCAAAAAATATGGACATACGAAGTTAATTATTAAAAAAAAACATCAAATTAATTTAGGCATTTTGTAAATACCTTGCAATTTATGTTACTTCTTTTTCTTTTTCTTTAACATTTCATACAGTAGTACGCATATACCTCAAAGACTTTTTATTTTTTACAAATAAATTAGCGTACTTGCGTTAATGAGAACAGAATCAGATTTTGAATTTCCCTTCATTTTTAGTTTTAATGTACAATCAAACACTTTGATCACGTATATTTCGTAAATTTTAATACCTATACGTAAAGTTCGATTTATCTTTATAAGCTTAATAGCTCAAGCTATTGCAGAGTAAATGAATTTTAACTTACGTCTACAACTATTCCTACTAATTGATTATCTAACCTCCTATAGTGTTACAATTTGTTTTTGGCTTTTTCCCAGTTCAATTTTACTTCAGTGTTTAACCTAGGATTTTTCTTCTTAAAAGGCTTTTCCCCATTGTATTAATATCACTTTTGTCACTCCAAATATGGTCGTGTTCGTGGCCACACCTTCTTATTAGTTATTCCTTATTTGATTATGTTTCTATTCAAGCTTCCTCTTTAGTAAATTTGACTTTATTAGTTTTCCAGAAACTTTTGATAAGATAACCATTTTTCTACCTTTTGTTGTTCAGTTAAACTTAAGTTAACTTGCTAGTAGTATGATTTCTTTCATGTAAGTTTTATGAATTTCTCTCTTTTAGCAAGTAAATTGTTTTCGTGGAAATGCCTTCCAATTAAGCAAGAGACAATTTTTATCCCTTTGGGCTTCTATTTCTTTTAAGCCGACGAAATCATCTAATTCTGGTAGGCTGTAGTTTACGTTGTTAAACTGTTAAATTAATGCAGAATTCCTTTCTACCTTTTTTTTTCTTTTTAGTTTTAGTTTCACGCTACGTTTCTTCACATTATCTACATCTCCCACCATCTTACTGGAAAGTTTCCTTCCGAAACATTGGGTATTGTTATCCACCACCTTTGGAACCGCCACTAAAAAGTCAAGTGTATTATCAAATGCAAGATACATAGCAAGAAGACGAAACACACAACATCCTTTCAACACACAGAATCTCCGCTTACCTTATAACTGTATAAACAATCCTTCTTTTCATTCTTTTTTAAGTTACGGTAATAAAGATAAACCTTGCTATTTTTTGTTGTTGCAAATATATTTGGCGCAGTTGCCAGATGTATTCTAAATTACCTTTTCGACAGAGATCGTAAGTAATATATATTTCTAAGCTATTTAATTAATTTGATTCATTGATTATGTTTAATTGTAGTATTTTAAGAACTGCATAAAAATCGTTTATATTGACTAATTATTTGATTTATTTATATTGGTTATTTGAGAATTAATTCAACTTAATTTTTGTGTGATCTATTTTGATTTCTTTTTTATCTTGATTATCTGATTTATTATAATATTAATCTTTTACTGTGTTCTTTTGAATAAATATTTGTCTCTTTATGTTTCTTTTGTATCTTGAGTCTTTTATTTCTATTATTGCTCCTGTAGAGTCCAAACAGCGGCGGTTATCTTATACCAGATGTTTGCTGGTTTTAAAGTTTGAATATAGTTGGACTTCTTATTAACACCGTGAATAGCCGGTTAGGAAAAGTTCTAGTTATAATAATAATAATAATAATAATAATAATAATAATAATTGCTACAACCCATAGCCTGGAAACCAGGCCCCAGAAGCTATAAGCTTGTGCGGGAGGGAGGGGGCGATTATTATTATTACGTAGGCCCTAAGTGCGGCTGCAGCCGACTTACAGATGGATAATATGCCTAATGACTATAAAACATAATATACATGAGAATGAACTGCACATAAACAAATATATTACAATGATTGTGAACAAAAACACACAAAAAGTATTATAGAACCTATCGTTCAATATAAATCAAAACTCATTAATTTTGATAAAAAATAATATAGTCATATCATGATATCGTTTTTAAACACTATTAAGTAGGTGAATTATTTACCAAATTATAATAGTTTAACATACTTATTTACATTTGTTAAACTACCTACTTTTATGATTAATACAATCATTAAATTAGGACTCACTTTAAATTTACTACTTTTCAGAAAAGTTTAGAAATCTTTCGCAAACGAAGTCTGTTGATTAGTCTAACCTTAACCAGTTGAAAAAAAATAAACTTTTATATTTTCTAAACAATACTGAATGACTACATGATTATTACTTAAATTGCAGCAGAGTACTAAGCGACTGCAATTATTAACGGCTAGCTAATCCTAGGCTAAAGTTTATTCACACTGAACTAATCTAAATAAAACATCTTTATTAATTAACAAGTAACTAAATACCAGTTACCAAAAATATATAACACGATCTAGTTGTACAATTTAAGAAAAGGGCTTTCAAAATAAGCACGAGAATGTACGAATAGACAACAAATTTAATCGCATCGCAAGAAACGAATTCCAAGGAATCCAAATCTATTATATCTATATGTCTAAAGATTTTTACAATTTCAGTAAAACAAATCTACTCCTTCTTTAATGTATTTTTTTGAAAAAATGCTTAATAATGAATTAATAATAACTGTTACCGTTAATTGAAATATATAATTTGTTCAAGTGTATTGGGACAGCATTGTATGTTATGTGTACAGCAAGCTTCACGTCGCAATCGCAATTAAAAATAATGAAGTTATGAGTACTAGTCGTACCGTCAACTCGGACGTGTCCACGTTCTAAAGCCTGCTGCTGATGGTACTACCTGTTACCTTAAGTAACATTTTGACAAAATTGCTATTCGAAACACAATTTATAAAATGTAAAAGAAGTGTATACATTCTAGTATTTCAATCATTGTAATAATAACTCTTTTTCTAAAATTGATTGTTTGATTTATTATAATTAGGTATAGGATTTCTATGCATTTGCATGTTTTTTCTGCTTATAGCAAACATATGCAGAGTTATATTTCTACATGTTTAAACCACATATGAATCATATATGTCAATTTGAAAGTGCATATAAATGCATATTTAGGTGTTTTTTATAAATGCATGCATATTTCAGCATTTTTGAACGAGTGTGCATATTTTACCACTTTTTGAGCGTTTTACATGCTTTAGTTATGAAATTTCTAATATTTTTTAAATAATTTTAGCATTTTAGACAACCAACCAAGGGCGGCTTAGTTGAATCTAGGGGAAACCAATAATTTAAGCTTATTGTTAAATAGCTTTAAAATATTTTACTGCCTTAACCATCTGTGTACTTGTTAATATTTTCTAAGAAAGAAAAAGTTTCAACTAAAATTTAAATACTTACATCCTGCGGTATTGTGATAAATAGGTATTAGGAAATTGCAAAGACCCTTTGACAACTTCCTGTTCATAGAAAAATTTGCCTGTACTTTTGTTTACTAATCTTGTAATCTTTCAATTAAGACAGTTCAGAAATTGCAAACTGCATTTCAGTTTGAAATTTTAGAGTGTAAAGATGGGTAAAGAAAAACGGTCTGTGTCTGTTACACTTCCAAGTTATGTTAAGGAATTCAGTGTTCTTACAACTGACGATAAGGTGTTGTATTGTACAGTGTGCGACGATAAAGTGACTGCAACGAAACGCTTTCAAGTTACACAACATCTGAACACGGTTCGACATCAAAAGTGTGTTGTCATGAAATAAAAAAAAACAAACATTGTTACCGGGGTACCTTAATAATTCGCGCGGTGAGTCCAGCAAATCGATCGAATTTAATAAAAAACTATGTAGTGCATTAGTGGCTGCAGATACCCCGTTAAGTAAAATTAATCAGTCAGCATTTCGTAATTTTCTGGAAGAAATTTCAAAAATGCCAATAACCGACGAGTCTACACTCATGAAAAATTATTTACCTCGTTTATACGAAGAGACCATAAAATCAATTAGAAAACATGTAGCGAATAACTACATATGGGTTTCCATTGACGAATCTACTGACACTACTGGAAGGTGCGTAGAAACTTCATTTCCTTCGTTTTGTTAGTAAAATTTAACTAATTAAAGACAGCAGAGCAATTTACGGATGTTTTATTTTCTATTTTGTTAGTTACATATTTAATCACAACAATATTTTTGCTAGGTTCAAATATAATTTTTTTTAAATAATTGTTTTGCGCTAATTATGTAGTTCGATAAAATAAAAATCAAATTTTTGTTTTCAGATACGTGGCTAACGTTATAATTGGCGTTTTAAATTCGGAGAACAATCCCAAATCCTATCTATTAGTAATGGACGTTTTCAAGAGCACCAATCATTGTTCTGTGGCAAAATTGTTTAATGATTCGATGGCTATTTTGTGTCCGGACGGCATACAGTACAACAAAGTATACCTGTTCGTCACCGACGCGGCACCGTACATGATCAAGGCTGGAGCAGGCTTACAAGTTCTGTACGAAAAAATTATCCAATTAACTTGTCTTGCCCATGCAATGCATAGAGTTGTGGAAAAAGTGCGGGAAATATATCCTAACGTAAACTCTATAATTTCAGATGTGAAAAAATTGTTTGTAAAGCTCCATATCGCATACAAATATTTAGGGAAACTGCTCAAGAAGTGCCTCTCCCACCTGAGCCTGCAATAACAAGGTGGAGTACTTGGCTTTCTGCAGCAGAATATTATGCAACTTATTTTGATATTATTAAAGCATTTGTAAATAAACTTAGTAAACGCGATGCACTATGCATACAAAGCGCACAGGATGCTTTTAATACTAAGGAGGTGAGGGCAGAATTATTGTTTGTTTTGACAAATTTTGTGCGTTTAGCTAAAGTAATTCAGAAATTAGAAAGTCAGGGAAATTGATTAGATGAATATCTTGAGCATGTAGAATTGTTAGGTGTTTGTTTGAATAAAGTAAAAGGGCCAAAGGGTTTGACTATAAAACAAAAATTTAAATCCGTTATAGACAAAAATTCTGGTTTTCTCTTAATTAAAAGCATAAACGATGCATTATCTGGCCAAGACATTTTAGACGAGCTAAAACATTATTCGCTTGTAGAATTAAACAATTTTAAGTATGCCCCAATTACGTCTTGCGATGTGGAACGGAGTTTCTCAAAATATAAAACAATATTTAGGGATAATAGGCATATGTTTACTTTTGAAAATTTAAAAATGTACGTTATTGTGAACTGTAACGCTCTATGTTTAGAAAATATAATTAATTAAATTATTGCATAGGATGTCTAATTAAAATAATTTCTGTAAATAAACGCTAAACAGGTGTTTTTTAAATAATGAAAGTGCATATATTTATTAAAAATTTCTAATAAACGCATATTTCATGATTTCTAAGTGCATATTTAAGTGCATATTTCACGTTTTTATAGTGCATAGGTGCATGCATATTTCAGCATTGTACATGTACATTTGTACATATTGGCATGTACATATATGCTTTTATGTGCTACTGCTGAACTGTTTATTGGGCTTTTACTTTCTCTGTTTTATTTGCCTTCCCTTCTTTTGGAGATTTTGTGCAATTCTAAAGATGTCTTCCTATATTCTAACTGCCGCATACTTACTGCTAAGGGTAGCTTTTCAGAAACGTTTTCAGAAAGACACAGGTATGAAAATAAATACTAAATCTGAAGTAAACAAAATTTAATAATGATGTATCTTAATGGAGTATGATAAAATCAATGCTAGGGTGAATGTTCAGCTGCATATTGATTTTAAAAATATTTCTTTATTAAATGTTATATTGCTTTGTTTTTTAGGAACCAATGAAGATTTTCTTGATTAAGTAAAAATACACAACATGCACATACTGTACAAAATTAACAGTTGCCGTTCAACTTCACAAAAACAAAATAGAAATAAAACACAACAGTTTACAAAAGAAACTGATCGAGTTTTAATAATAATAATTTATACACAGAAACAGTGTGGAAAAAGGTAAATCAATCAATAAATTATAGTCAATTATTTATCATTTCGCACACAACTAAAAATCAATTATTAATAATCTATTTTTTATAATAAATCATAAACAATAATCAATCAAATCATAAATTACCAATAAGGCAGCTTTATCTTACTTTTATATCAAACGGAGAAAATCAGTAGTACTAAT
This sequence comes from Agrypnus murinus, assembly GCA_929113105.1. Taxonomy (NCBI): domain Eukaryota; kingdom Metazoa; phylum Arthropoda; class Insecta; order Coleoptera; family Elateridae; genus Agrypnus; species Agrypnus murinus. The sequence goes on along the minus strand of OV816028.1, from coordinate 23,541,255 downwards.
ACTTTTTCTGCAGAAAAGTTAGCATTAATCTAAATCGTCCAACAATGTTCAATTCAATTAAATGTATCGCAATTTAAATGCTGTTTTGTTTATTAATCACATTATCCAAAAGTAGGAGAAAAGAAATATTTACAATTGTTACAGTGGGTAAAAAAGTAATAGCAGTTGGTGGAAGCGAAGGTGCTCTCTGTCCTTTTCCTGGTGTTAATAAAGCCTCTTCGTAACCACTCCGGATTAACAACATTAAACGGGTTAAATGCTTTGGTTTATTTATTTTCCGGTCTGTCGTTTACAATGGAAAAAGACGAAAAGTTCCGGAAAAAATCTAAACAAATTCTATAAACAAAAGGGTGTCAATAATAAACCAATGCCTAACGAAAGTTGATATACGGCTTTAGTATAGTCAAATGAAGTCTTCTATAAAATGGTAACGATTTCTCCTCTTGAATTTGGCAAGCAACATATTTACTAGAAAAGCAAATAAGATAATGTTTAAACAACATTGACAACCTCGTAAACGTAGTGAAGAAAAGTCTTGTGAAATAGAATTGTGGAGTAGACGAAAAAACATTGTAACAATAATATTATTACGCCTTAGAACCATTAAGTTACCGAAAAAGTGACTACCTATAGGTTTAAGCATGGTTTTTACTTTAAATTCGTCTATGCCTTTTTATATCGAATAATGTTCAAGTTATGGGAGTAAAGACGATGAAGATAAATAAAATTGTACTTAAAAATAAAATAAAAAGGTGGAAGACTGATTTAAGTTGCAATCTTTATTACTACTACTTTAGAAAAGTTATAATTAATAGAAAAGAATAAAATGAAATAAATGTCCTAAAAGTAATAAATGTGAGATTGGTTCCATATAAATAGTTGTTTCGAAAACACATTCAATTTAAAAATTTCCTTTTTCTCTTTCATACCGTTCTTTTAAATGTAACCACCGTTGAAAATTTGATTTACTGATTAAAAGAGACAACCCCAGCTAAATATAGTAGTGAGTTTATAAGACTTTAATTACTTAACATTATAAAACCTTTCCATAAGTTTTTATAAGTTGAAGTTTTATTAAGTTTTATAACAACTTTTTCTTGAATATATAAACTTTAACCTTATTATTCTTTTGCAACTTTGCATGATTGGAGAACTTCACAAGGTTGCAGTGATTCATATTAAAATTCAGTTGCTAAATTTTCAGCTGGTTTCAGAATACATTTCAGACACGCAAATGCAATGTAACCAATGTTTGTAATTATTCTTACGTATCGCTTATTAAAACGATGTAAATAATGTAAGGACACTCTTTTATTTCAACTATGCTACAACTGCAATAAGTAAGTAAAGTTTATATACAACCAATTAAGGTGATCCAAACTGCACCAACATCCATTCACATCAAGAGACGTGAAAGTAAAGTGCAATTATATCGACTTTGTGTCACTTGATCACGCCTCTCTCGCTACTGTACCGGAATGCAGCTCGCAAAATGAACTTTTACTTGCTACACGTCTTTGTTTCCCATTTCATGAAGTTGGGATGAAAAAAAGAGAAAGAGTTTAACAAATCTGTAATGGAGGATATAAAATTCTTTTACTAATTATTGTAATCCGACTCATTACATTTATATGAACATGCTTAAAGGATATGCAACATAATTTTAACCTTGTAATCCTTTTATCTCGTGACATTTTAAATTATCTAAGAATTCAATTTGCATAATTTCTTTTTAATTAATTGTTTTATTATCTTATAAATACATATATGTATTTACTGAAGTTTATTTGAAAAATCTATCAAATACAATATGTGGAATATGTTATCGGTTACAGTAACATATTTATTTAGGATATTTTTTAAAATTCGTCAACTAAGTTATTTATAGAATAAATAAACAGCAGCATGCTAATTATTCAGCAAATTAATTAAATAATAATATATAATTAAAAAGCCGAATTCAAAATCAATTCACTGGGTATATACTACACTATTATTACAAAATAATTTATATTGGAATAAAAAATTATTATAAAAATATAAAAAAATTAAACTGTAGAAATTTATGTATCAACTTAAAATTTGTTAAAAAAAAGTTAAAAACAAATGTTAAACCATCATATAAACTGTCTCCCAGTTTTAATTATTATCATAATATAAGAAGATAAATTACCTAAGCTTTCCAAACATACCAATAGTCGTGAGGTGTTGAAGGTGAAACGTCGAGGCAAGCTGAAGGTAAATACATCGTTGAGCAGCATGTCCCAGTAAACTGAAAAGAAGGAGAAGAAGTTTAAAGTCAACAATAAGAATTGACGTCGGAAGGTAAATAAACTCTTCGACAATGTTACCTACACGTTTCCCTACAAGGGGGGTCCAACTACACCACTTACCACAGACAGCACCTGAAAGAAGCCAGGAGAAACCACATTCACCACATATGTAAGTTCATCAGGTTTGTGTTATGAAAAAGTGTTTTAAATAAATAAAGAAAGCAAAAGGTTTAGTGCTTTTGTTGTACTATATGAAAGGTACATACAATACTGTTGCTATAAAGGTTTATTATAAAAGTGAATATTTACCCTGAAATTTTGAGCATTGTAAAAGCCGTAAGTGAATTCCTATATGCTTTGAAAGAATAAATCAATATAAATAAAATTTATATTCAAAAGAAATAAATCTAACACTTACTTGATTTTATAATATTCATTCATAGATTTATTTGAGGTTAATACAAATTTATGTGTCAGGTGTAATAAATACTTCGAACTGTCACTTTTAAACTTTGACATGACAAAATCTCATTAAAGCAAACTACTGGCGATCCCATTGTATAAAATTATTATTAAACAAAAAATGAGTTCTTAATCGAAGAACCCAGTTAAGGCCTCAGTCCTAATTGTCAGTCTCGAAATAAAATTCATAAAACAACATCCAAATTACAAGACCATGAGATTATTATAAAAAGTAACCAATACATTAAATAAAACGTTCTTATTAGAAATATTTTTCAAAGATCATCACAATATCTATCAAATGTTTTTATGATATTAAAAATATTCAGTAAATGTTTCATTTTGAGAAAAATATTTTCAATTATGTTCAATTACTATTAATGTTTAACTTATAATGTAAAATAATGTATAACGTGTGAAAATCTCTGAAAATTTTAATTTAATTTTTTTAAATATTTTGAACGTTACATTTTGAAAACATGTTATTTTTAAACCCGAGACTCTCAAATCGGAAATGTTCGTTCTCTTTGCAAAACTAGCTTCGGTGAGTGGTATCACATCCGTTAAAGTGATTACATATATGTGTAGTTTGTTTAGTAGTACTAATTTCTCAGTGATGCAATAAGCAAATAAAATACTATATTTGGAGAATTGGTGACGGTGATTTTTAATTTTGATTGTATGTTTTACGTAATATGATTGATATAACTTTATATATGAAAATACATATTATTTTGCTCAACTCAACCAATGTTAAAGTTTTATATCTTATATTTCTATACTTCCATTTCCTGACAATAAATAAAAAATGAATTTTTCGTTCTATTTGTTTAATATAGATTTTAATCAATATTTATAGGATATACTAATGTTATATAAAATACCTCATTTATTAAAAGTACATGGTATAAAATATATTTAAACAATATTCTAAATTCAATATCTATAACTAGATATATGTAATATTAAACTTCAAATGTTTCTTATTTAAAAAAATCTGTTGATTTCTATGTATGACATTGAGAATACATTAGAATACCAGAGCCAAACTAGTTAAATAGGAATTTTTGGATTTTAATACTATAAAGATTGATGTTGAGATAATTAAATAAACAGTGTCGCTTTGAGATGTCATTGTAAATTGGAATTGTAAGATTGCTAGCAAATAATGATTATTAAAGTTGTATAGCTAAAATGTCTAACAGCTTGAAAATTAGCTGGACATGTTATACGTGCCTTAAAAGTAACTACTGTTTTTGTGTAACACAGTCAATGAGTCAGTCAGTCAATTACTTTGGGGCTCAAAGACGCTAGGGCGGAATTCTACTGAGCGGGATAGTACCTGACTAATCTATGCTTTATAACTGTCAGCGTCGTCCTTCCGGTAGTTAATAATAAAAATCATCTCCTGGCTGTCTAAAGGTCATCTCAGCATCATATTTTAAATGTGATATAACTATTTGCCTCTGCCTTGCATACATTCTATTTCCTTTTGCTGTTTATCTAGGTATTTAGGTATGTGGTCTTGTGACTTGAAGACTAACATACTCCAGAGAGACCTTTACTTAAGTTTCTGATTTTGTATATAAATTGGCACGTTTACCTTTTCTAGTTTACACGTAGACTTCTACGGCTACTTTTGATAATTTAGGTCAATGAGAGATTTATTAACTGGATTGAATTACATTTATAAACATACAACCTTAGCGACTTTATAGGTAAATTGATTTAATAGTTACTTATGTATTAAGGGCATAAGGAGGCTTTTGTGGCCGGAAGCGTTATTTTTCGGCTAACGCCTCGGGCTAGGAAAAGGCTGTAGTGTCATAAAAGCAAGTTACGTCCGCTATACATACACTATTTTATGAACAGATTAATTTTCAGCGTTTCAGCAAACTGTAAATGATATATAAAGCGACGCGCAGGGAAGTCATGATTATTCAACCAGCTAAACCGAATACGCGCATCGTAGGTACTTAGGTAGTATAAGTAACATTGTAATATAATGTTTGAAATAAATGTTAGTGTATATACATATTTGTGTAATCCAATTAGTCTAAGTTGTTAATAATAGTTTATAGTTGTTTGTAATTGGTGTTAGTGTAAATGTTTTCCTTTGTTAATGGACGATTAAAACATGATCTTTAGTATTATTTAAAAGAACGCTACAATATAATTAAATGAGTACGGTACGTTTACAAATTATATTAAAAACAAATCAAGTTCTAGAAAAAACAGCTCTGACATTTAATTGACGTTTGTTTATTGCCCGTCGGAGCACAAAGAGGCTCTTGGACCATAAAGAAACGATTATGTTTAGATGAGTATAGCAATAATAGTCTAATTATAATGTATCTGTGCATAATACTGCCGTAATATAGGAAAATCTAGTAACTTAGTTACTATTTATGTTATGGCATATTATGGATATTTAAAATAAGCCCATAAGATTTGTATGGGTTTATTTTAAATATGCATAATGTTTGACAACATATAGTAAATAGACTTACTAGATTTTCCTATATTACGGCAGAATAATATGTACTGTTCAGTTTAATCAAAACCTCATTGTAATAGACCTTAATAATAATTTAATCATCGATTGAACTTGAAGGTTTGGTGTGTTTACTCTGCTTAGTCATTTTCAAGAAGGTTTTCACATTTCCTAATTAACCATTTGTAGAATTTGTAGAACTAACCTAGAAAAACGTATTTATGCAGTTTTTTTAAAGGAAGCAGGGACCGTCAATGTAACATGTCTGTTAGGCAAGGATGTTATTCTTCTACAATTACTCCTTTAGGTATTTTCAATAGCGATATAACACACTTTACATTCCAGACCTGGTACCAGAGAACTTCCAATACTTTGGACCTCTCAATGACTTTTGATTCCAATAAGGACATAAATATTATTGTAGTGCCAACTTGGTTGTGTAATCAACCCAAAGAGCCCTTCCTTTCTGAAACTTGAAAGCTACCTAGCAGTAGAATAGATGTAGCCTAAAAGAGGAAGATTATACAGGGTGTCCCAATAAAACTGTCATATACCTGAAACAGTTATTAATATTTTTTTGGTAAACTTTATCTGTTGTATTATAGTGCGGTACTCGAATTTAGAAAAATATATTATTTAATTTCAATTTTCTTCCCACTTAGGCATATAGTATACGCACAACTTTATTCATCCTCGGAAAGAACGAATACAGACAGCACGCACTGCATCCATCGATCGTGTCAAACATCGTTTAAACACGGGGTCTGCGATTTTACTCCGTTATCCAAGAAGGGATGACAAACATTACCATCTCGACTGATAATCGAACCTGTCACCCTTGAATTGTGAAGTAAATATGCTAATCACTAATCCACCGAAACTGACTTTAAGATTTAAAATTAATTTTTGTTCTGTTAAGATTGTAGTAATTAATCTTACTATGTAGTACAAATAAACACGATTTACTTAACTAACTGCTATCAAGTAAGTACGAACATCCGGCCATTTTTTAAATAAAATTCTTATATGGTAAGTATCAATTTACATAATGTATCACGAATTGACTATAGTTGCATACTCACACACACTACATTAAATTTCAATTGCGCTCCAATATACATTTCGAATACTTTACATTGAAACATGTTGTAACATTTTACGAGATAGCTGTATTATATTGAACACACGTTATTTTATTACTTTATAAGATCAAGTAGCCTGATGTCTGACTTTTATGCGGTGTTTTAACTCCTAAAAATTTACTCGTGTCGTTATTGCAGAATTTATGGTTTTCTGAGGTAGGAAATACTTTTCCCGCCAGTTTTAGAGTTATACATATTTGAAAACGCGCCGGATCGATCCTTGAAAATTGTATAATTAAAAAACCAGAAGTGACCTTTGGGTTATATTTAGAACAGGTGTATACATTTAGAGGTAGGATTGTGGATAATTTAAAACAATCAAGCTGTCTTGGTTTTATGATACGTTTCAGCGTGCTTAATGTATTATAATTGCACGTTACTTGAGGAAGCGATCTATCAGCCAGCTAAGTGGTTTGCAGAATGCTAAAAATGCAGCAGTGAATCTTGTTACTGTGACTCTGAAAGTTATTTATTTTACCTACCGCAATGACTTTGTGCTGCTGCGGGCAAATGCTTTAAATAAACTACCCACTGTGCAAAATATGGGTTGTTGCTAGGTTGCTAGGGAGGATAAGGAGTCACATGGGATGAACTGAGAATTACTTACTTATAAGCTTGAAAAACGTAAAACAAAATACATGAACTTCTTGGAGAATGTATAAACATAGTAAATCTTCCTTAAATACAAAACTGATTCAACTAGATTGTGGAGCTAAATAACATACACTGAAAAACGTGAAACGGGTACGATATACACAGTATAAATTTAGTCAATATGTTATTATTGGGATGTTGGTTGTTGGTAAGAGTTGATAGGATATATCGATTAAATGGCGGTAAATATAGCAATCTAATAAAAACCAGTGTAGCAAAATTTCCAAGAGCCGTTCAATTTTATAATTATAATTTCTCGAGTTTTAATAAATGTTTACATCTAAAAATTGTTTTTCACTTGGTAATACTCAAAGTAAAATTGAGAAAATTAATACAAGTGATTTATTAGAAATAAGAGCCTCCGCAAATAACCATATTATGATCACCGTAAGATAAATTATTATTGTTAATAATTAACTATGAATGAAGCAGGAACTATTTTTTTACTATTTAATAGAATACAAAAAATTCAACTATGGGGAGGCAACTATGAGAGAATCATCCTTCATTACAACGATGCCTCAAGTTTTATAATATGATTCTGCCTACAATTTCCTTTGTGATCAATAAAGTTTCTAAATATTTAAAAATATATATGTGAGCGACGCCACGGATCACCGACATTACCGGTCACTGCTACACCAAATTTTTCAGGAATTAGTTTTAGTTTTTGTGGAATATTATATTACGATTTAGACCAGACGAGACATTCTGATATGAGAGTTGTTCGAATAAACTTGTATTGTGTGTAGAAGGGGGATTTGTTTAATTTACCCCGTACAAATCTTACATCAGGAGTGGGATTCTACCACTAAAAGTACCATGGCAATAATATGCAGCAATTAGTGCAAGTGCTAAGTGATACGTTAAAAGAACTTCAGGACCAATAGTCCAGAAGCAATGTGCTATCGATTACAATCAACATCCCAACATTTAATCCGTTAACTGATGATAATGGAGCAGTAAAATGGTGCTAAGAAATAGAACGCTTGGGTAAAATGTTTAACTGGTCCACTACGAGCTGTCGATACGAGGTGTCAGTGGCGTAGTGGGAAATGTCCACAAATGGTATCGAACGTGGACACCAACGCAAAAAACCTGAAAAATTTTTAAGGCAGAGATTTCGAACTTGTACCCACCGGAGGAAAACCTGAGCGAAAAATTTTAGAAGACAGGTTTATTCACGAGTAATCATGCCGCCTCATACTGTGACTAAGCTAAAAATAAAATATCACTTATTACACGATTACAATTTAATTTGCCAGGGGATCAATTGCTTGAATTAGTTGATTGGTGATATTGTTGATGTTCAAGTAAAAACTGCAGCTTTTAACAGCAGGGTAGAGTCTGTAAGTGAGCTACTAACCTTATTAGGCCATTATGAAAAATCTAAAGTAACTTCATTTGATACAAGCATGCAACGAAAAAGAAAATATCCGTTCGAATATTATACCTCAAAAGTATGTTTTAACTGTAACCAGTCGAGCCACGTACACCGCTACTGTCCGAAGTTACGCCCTTTGCACACATATTTTACAATTGACGGTCGCAAACCTGAGTTGGTTTGTACTTATTGCAAGAAACTAGGTCATAGAGTTGTTGAGTGTTTCCGTAAAAAACGTGACCACCCTTCAACATCAAACATTAATTGTTTTTTTGTAATTTTAGACAGAGACATCTGTACCGAGTTTAAGTTCCAAGGGGTTGGGGTAAGATGATGCCTGGTCGACACTGGGGAGGAATGTAGCTTCTTGATTCGAGGGGTAATTAATGTCATTTAAACTTCAATGTCATTTAACTTCAATGTCATCTAGAACCCACCTACATGGTTCTAAGAGGTATAGGAAACAGTTCAGTTACCGCTGATCACAAAACCCTTTTAGTGATCAAAAATAACGGTACGGCATTTAAAATTATGTTTTATGTTGTTGCCGATAATGTTCTAAGTGCAGATGCAATTTTGGGAAGAGATCTGTTTACGTTCAACAGGGTTAAACTGTACACAGACATTACGGGAACACGTTTATGGTTAAATGAAAATAATGGTTCCAATGTGAGGCTAATAAATAGTATTTCGACTGCTTTAGAGTTCGTAGTATCGCCTTTGCAGGCATAGGCACCCGCAGAAATTTGTCCAGGGGGGGCAAGCTGAGAATGAATGGCATGCTAGGGGGGCAAGCCTAGAATAAACGACGTGCTAGGGGGGGGCATGCCTAGAAAAAACGGCATATTAAACAAATTTTCAATAAAATTCAAATTGTTCAACTTCCAGGGGGGGGGCAAGTGCCCCTCCTTGTCCCCCCCCTTCCGGGCCCCTATGTTTGCAAGATAACGACAAAGAACGATTACTGCATTTACTTGGTAAATCTTCAGCCTACATAACCACCGGAAATGCAGTAACAGCCATCAAAACCGCACAACTTCAAATCAAACTTAACGAGGATAAAGTTATTCATTATCATCCATATCGTATGGTTTTGTCAGAATGCGAAAAGGTCAAAACTATAATAAATGATATATTGACAAATGGGATTATTCGCGAAAGCACTTCTTCTTACGCGAGCCCAATTATTTTAGTTCACAAGAAAGACGGAAGTAGCCGCCTGTGTGTTAAATTTAGAGCTTTGAATAAGATTACAGTTAACGCCAGGTTTCCCTTACCTCTCATTCAAGACCAACTGGATCTATTGGGTCAAAATCAATACTTCACTGATTTAGATATGGCCTCTGGTTTCCATCAGATACCAGTGGCTGAGGATTCTATTGAAGAAAACGGCATTTGTCACTTCTGACAGTCACTATGAGTACCTGCGCGTACCGTCCGGACTTTTTAACGCTCCCGCCAGTGGCGCATCCATGGGGGGGTTTTGGGGGTCGAACCCCCCCCCGAAATTTTTGTATTTATCATAGAGATTTTCCTTATTCTCTTAATAATATACATAAATAAATAAGATAGTATATATTACGCAAATTTAATCAAATAACCCCCCCCCCCCGAAAAAATGTTCTGGATGCGCTACTGGCTCCGGCCGTATTCTAATACGCAATTTCGAAGGTCTTAGGGACCCTTAAAGACAACGATACTTTAATATATCTAGATGACGTACTTGTGCCTTCAAAGAACATTACTGAAGGACTGAAAAAATTGAATCGCGTTCTGGTTGCTCTGACTAAGGCAGGATTTTCACTTAATATACAAAAATGTCGTTTTCTTGAAGTAAAAATTGAATATTTGGGCCAAGAAATATCCGGAAACGGAATACGACTGGGTAAGGAGAAAGTGCAACTTTTTACGTGCCCTAGATCTGCAAAATGCTAAGCAAGTCCGCCAATTTATGGGCCTAACCAGCTACTTTGGAAAATTTATTCCAGAATTCGCGGCGCGTACGTCAAACAACAAAACTCACACAAAAACAATGTCAAGTTCACCTGGGGCCAATAATCACGATGAAGCAAAACAGTATGAGTGCGCTTTCTTGAGCAGTAGCTCGTTCCGCAGTTACCTACTGCACACCGATGCCAGTTCGCTTGGTTTTGGCGCCATTTTATTTCAAAAACATGAACCACAATTAAAAGTTGTCTCGTACTTTTCAAAACGAACTACTGTTGAAGAATCCAGGTATCACTCTTATGTGCTCGAAACGTTGGCCGTGTTTTACGCAGTTAAGCATTTTCGTGTTTATCTGCTTGGCATTACATTCAAACTAGTTACTGTTTGCAACTGGTTGAAACTAACCCAATACAAAAAGTATCTGCTCCCAAGGATTGCAAGGTGGTGGTTGTATTTGCATTTAATTTTGAAGTTGAATATCGTAAAGGCAAGTATATTTCGCATATCGATTACTTAAGCAGAAATCCAGTTGGAGAGCAATCACGCAAATGTTCTGTGAAAACTCTAAACGTTATTTCAACAGATAACTGGTTAACAATGGTACAAGCTAATGACCACGAAACTAACAATATTAAGGAACAACTCACTGAAGGGAAATTGACTTGCGAGTATTTCTATCACAATGACATTATATTCCGAAAAATAAATCCCGGGCAGAATCCACCGATTTAATGTGCTTTTATACCCAAGAGAAGTATTGGACTTCTAAAACTTTTTCACGATGAGCAATGTTACGTAAGGCCTGATAAAACTTTTGTGAAAATCAATCACTACCTTTGATTTCTCGGTTTGACTAAATTTGTAAAACAATCCTTATACCTCTAAGATCTTTCGGGTTCTGAAACTTTTGCATTCAAAATTTATTTCAATATTCTTGGTCCAACAAAAACAAAATATTTATTTGCGATAGGGGAACCAACTTTACTGACAGCTCAGTAAAAAGGTTTTTGACTGAACTTGGCAAAGAGAAACATTTAATTGCCAAAAGTGCATCATGCGCTAACGGGCAAGTAGAACGATATGTAAAGACCGTCATAAACCTATTAACTATAGAAATTGAAACTAAGTCAGAATGAATGAACGCGCTTCATAAACTACAAAATACCTTAAATACAACGAAACAAAACATTACGGGAGTTTCACCCATTTATTTATTGATTGATTGATTGATGGTAGCATTCCGGAAATCTCTACTTTACAGACTATTTCAAATGTCACATCTAGTACTTTAGAGAAAGATCGAAAACTAGCTTACGAACGTATGAAAAAGCAAGCAGATAGGTCAAAGACCTGATTGACAAAGCTCGTCGATCAAATAAAAACATACATGTTTGCGACTCCGTTTTCCATCTTTCCGGCAACTCACATCAAGCGAAACTAGACGAAAAGTATGATGGACCATTTGAAGTACTGAAGCTGAAAAAATTGGCTACAAATCGCAAACGAATCGTGACTAAGGATATGATTAGAATTTGATCTGGAGAATTTTCCGCCGATTGTGATGTCTAGCATAAGTACTATGTAAGCTGTGAGCGATGCTTTTGTCCAAATTACTTGTGGCGCCGCTTTTGTCCACATTGTGGGCGATGCTTTTGTACGTTTAGTTAGTGTTGATGCTTGGGTCTTTGTACTTTCTGTTAGAGATCACACTTGTACGACGTAATGTTGATGCCTGGTCCTTTGGGCTTTCTGGCGATGATGATGCTTGGCCCTTTGTGTTTTCTGGCACATATTATTGATGCTTGAGCCTTCAGCTTTCCGGCAAATGTCACAAAATTTTACACTGTTGAAATGCATCGTTATGCACGCATCCACTTCGCAGTATGTTATACAAGTTTTATATTGTTGGACTGCAGGACGCTTCACCGTGTGACGTTTTATAAGAAAGGGAACGAACAACGCCTTACAGTTATTTGTGTACCTTGAGCTGTTGGAGAGCTTTCTATAGCTACAAACCTGGAACTGTAACGGGTGACGTCACGATAGTGGATGAAATTTCTGCAGTGTTTGTTAGGCGTCACGAACGTTTCCACAAAATCCTGCGAAAACCAGCACCGATGTAAAAAAATGTGTTGAAACAAAATTACACAGAATTAAATTTCCTATAAAACGCAAAATTTCCTGTGGTTTGGACGTGGACGTCGTATGCATTATTAAGATACATACGCACGAAGTGTCGATTCCACTTATGGATACGCAAAAAAATGTACCAAAACAAAGTGATTTTTTCAACTTATTATTTGCTTTAGATGATTTTCACAAAAATAAACAACATTGTAGATAGAAACATATAACTAAAAATTAACGTAAATATAGTAAGAGCCAAATTTAAAAAATGAAACGATTCTTATCTATTTAATAAACAATTTCATTTAATATCGATTTTAACGATGATTAACCATTAAAAGACTGCTTTATTTCTATACGCTACAAGTGTCATGCAAAGAACACACGAAGTAATTAGAGTTATGTCATAATTTAAAAGTTATTTATTTAGTTATTGTCAAATAATACAGAAACAGAATCACAGAATCATTTCTTTTTTTGAATCTGACTGTTAAATAATTAAAAGCATAACAAATAGTCATGCCTTAATAGAAAATAGAAGACAATAAGAGAAACACTTTAGTAAAAATAATGAAAAGGCAACAACAATCTGTGACCCTAAAAGTATCGTAAATAATGTAACGAATGGGGAAAACCCCCTTTATACGGCTGACGCATATTTCCAGAAGAATCTACAATGTTCGAGCCGGGTCGCGTGTATGACGTAACGTCGCCGATCTTTCTAGACCATTCTACACACTTGCGTGGGGATATATATCGCAGCCGCAATGGTCCCGGCAAATTAATTAGTGTTTAACCGACGTATCGAAATGTGCTCTGTGTAATTAATAACCAAATATATTAGTGAATAAATAAATGTTTAATAATTGTTATAATAATACATAAATAGTTCTTATATAGTCCTCAAATAAATTTGTAAATATCTAGCATTTAAGTTTGTTAAATAGTTTATAATTAGTGTACGTAAATTAATATTTCTCTTGTGAATAGACGATTTCAACAGCATTTTTATTATTATTTTAAAAAGAACGTTAAAATAACAACAGAAACACATAAGTTTTCTCTCTTCAAACACTGCATAAGTGATAACATTTACCAAACATATTTTATAAATAAAATAAAATTTAAAAAACAACAATTAAATAAAAAGGCGGTCTACAAAAATTATAACTACGAGTAAACTGTTGAGTATCTATTTTAAATTAAACTCGGATTAAACTATTTTGGTAATATCTTTGGAAAATTTTTGTGCTTTCTTCTTTTTAGCGTATTATTTTCTTTGCAGTTTCATGTCATTTTTAACTTTAGAGTAATTATTAAGTAGAATGTTACAAAACGCATTGATACTTTTTAATTATTAGTATTGAATTCCCACATTCGTATTCGGGATTTTGACGTATTAGGATGAAACCTAAAAGTTCTAATTATTTCTTTAATGATAGTTCTACACTAATTAACTTATGTGATTTAAAATTTAAAAAGGTATATTTATTATTACATCATTAAAAAACCGTTTTCAGACTCATTAAGGAAATTTAAAAATTGTTACAGTCTGTTTTGCAGTAATTACTAGTGCAGCGTGATACGCAACAACTTGACGGTATTTTCTAAAATAAAAATTCTAACACTATAATGCATTTGGTAAATAATTATAAAAAAATTATAAAATTACGAGACTCAACTGAATGTTGCACTATGTTTGTATGACACGCTCGAAGAGAATGTATCCTCACGATGCTGTATAGCTTTACCCATCTTTAGCACGTGATTTGTGATGACTGCCTTCCGACCAACTTCATTATTTTAGAGTTAGCAAGCTAGGATCTTTTGTTTTTAGTATTTCTTTGGATGATATTTCAACAAAATGTATGCTTTTACCATACAAAGATTACGAATATGTTGCAATAGGCATTTTACACGGTATGTAATTTTTACATGATATGTACCGTAAAGAACAGAAAAGTTGCCCAGCAGAAACTGCAAGGGTAATTTTTTAGGGTTTTGATTTGAGTTAACACTTCTATGAAAGATGGAAGACATTTTGTGGACTGAAAAAAACTACATCATAATGATTATTAAAATACAACCAACATAAAATATATGTTCAGTCACAGCCAAAAAAATAGAAAAAATATTGTGCTATTTCGGCTATATTTTCAGTCCACAAAATGTTAATGCCTTCCATCTTCTATAGAAGTATTAACTCAAATCAAAACCCTAAAAAATTACTCTTGCAGTTCCTGATTTGTTCCTGTCTGGTAACCTAAAGTATACGATAGTAGCTACATTATTTTATGCACTTATTTTTATAGAAAGTATAAGAAAGATAGTAGAGTGTTTGGAAGAAATAAAAGTCAATCAAAAAATAATAAAAAAAGAAGTGGAATCTATGAAGGGAGTACTGCAAAAATTAATTGCTGAAGATCCCAGATTGACTTCACTTGCCCAGTCACCATTTTGCTTGCCAATTAAAAATGAAACTGAAATGAAGGCGATGGAAAATGTATTGCAAGGCGAAACTGCGTTAGGAAAACTGGTATGTTTTGTAGGTTTTATTTTCTTGTCGTTTCATTCTTGCTTCTTGTAGGCGCATGAACTTTCTCTAGTGGGAGGCGACAATTCTCACAAGGCAACTTTATTAATTATGAAGAAACTGCTTGCAAAAGAAGTTGCTCTACTCTATTCCAGTAAAGGAAGAAAAGGGAAGAAGAATTTTTCAAGTTTGAAAACATGAGGTGCAGTACAAGGTATCTATTTTCTAAAATTGCAATTGATTTTGAAATGCAAAGCAAGTAATGAACATGCTGCTTGAATATGTATAATTTTGCGCTTTGAAAAAGCTACTGATACTGACATTATTAAAGATGTAGGCCTAGCACTAGCTCAAGCTGGCGACAGAGAAGGGGGTGTATAATATTGAATTTTATTTTTATTTGATTTTTCTCTTGATTTTTTTATTTTTCTGCTTTTGAACAAAGATTTTGAACAAATAGTTATTAGGCAGTTTTATTTCTAGTCTGTTAAGATAACCTAATTTAATATAAGTGAACAAATTTGTATGAGATTTTGGTTAATGTGAAAAATGTTGGCAATTTTCTAATGTAGTCATACAGGGTGAGGCATAACGTGCGGAACAAACTTTGTTAATATTTAGGGGAAACCATTTTGACTAAAGAAGTTTCTATGAGCTTACGTCCAAAACTGCATAGCTGCAAAACTGCAAGAAGCAAAAATTTAATATAACTACTTGATATTACATTTCCAATTTAATTTTATTCAAAAAAACTTGGACTTCTTGTAGTTCATCAACTATGCAGATTAAGACATAGGTTCATCAGAACTTTTCTACTCAAAAAGGTGTCCCCTGTATATTGGCAAAGCTTGTTCTGTCCATTATGATTCATACTGTATACAGGGTATCCCACAATGCTGTTTACATGCAATATCTCCCTTATTTGAAAAGGTAAAGAAGTCAACCAAAAACTATTGTGAATGTCTCAAAATGAACCTTCAGAAAACATCCTTAAACGTTGGTTGCACAGCAACGTTTAAGAGATCATGCCAACTTGATTAGTTTTTCAAATTGCACCCTTTGTCTTTTTTCACCGAAATGTATTTTTAACTTCATTCTGCATACGGTAGTATGCCTTACTTAATTATCTATGTGCATTTAGGGGTTGAAAAAAATATTTTTTATAAGTTGAATTTATCTTAAACTTGAAGCAAATGCTCAAAATACCCTCCTGTGGTGGTCTCTACATGGGATTTAAAGTGCTTCAGTAGTTCCCTTGTAGACATGGCTCTAACCATATTTTTTGAATAAATAATCTAGTTAGTGAATATGAAGTGTGCAATTTATAAAAAATATTTTTTTCAACCCCTAAATGCACATTAGATAATTAAGTAAGGCATACTACCGTATGCAAAATGAAGTGAAGAATACATTTCCATGAAAACAAACAGAGGATGCAATTTGAAAAATTAATCAAGTTGACATGATCTCTTAAACGTTGCTATGCAACTAGCATTTAAGGATGTTTTCTGAAGGTCCATTTTGAGTCATTCACAATAGTTTTTGGTTGATTTCTTTATCTTTTCAAATAAGGGAGATATTGCGTGTAAACAGCATTGTTGGACACCCTGTATATTATAGTATCAATATAATTCTTTAATAACGGCCCAATATATAAAACAATGTTGCATAAACATGATTCTTCAATAAAGGTCCAATATATATGATAATAACGGTCCAATATATAAAACAATGTTGCATAAACATGATTCTTCAATAAAGGTCCAATATATATGATAATTACAAGAACCAATAAATAAATAAAATAATGGTTCGTATATATTTTCAAATATGGTATAAATATGGTTTTTCAAAGATGGCCCAATATAGAAACATTTAATAGGACCATGATTACAAAGTGTTGACAGATCTATATTAGCCCAATAAGTCGAATAGTTAAAGAGCCATTATTGCCGCCGCTATTTCGCCAATATTATACCATTATTGTTGTGCTACCTTGGTTTGCATTTAAAAAAGTTTTGCTATCGCCATAACTCAGAAACAAAAGACATTCTACAAATAACAATTCACTAAAATATGTCTAATTTAAGATAAAAATCGACGTGTTCAAGGATTTTTCAAAAACATTTAATAAAAGATTTATTTCGATAGTTCCAGACCTTATACTCCCACTGTATATTTAAAACACAAAGCTGATTTTTGTTCCAGTTCGTTTGAAAATTCTAATGGCCCGATTTACGTGATTCTTTTTGTTACATTGAAGATTTCGCTGTGTAGCATCCACTTTATTGCGATATTTCACAACAAATAAAATGGTAAATAGGCCGTTATTGTAGAAAGGTTTAAAGCTTTGCAAGTGGTATCCTTTTGATATATTACAGGACTTACAACTGATCCCAATGAACCCCTAAATATTTTCACGAAACCCCAGGGTTCCACGGAACACACGTGTGGGATCACCGACCTATATACCTCTTAAACTGCGTTTGAATTTCGTTAAATTTTTTGTCATTTGCCATTTCAATAAGTTTCCGGAAATATTTCCATGAACCAAAAAAAAGTTACCAAAAAACTTGGAAGACGTTCTGTAATTCTTACTAGAACGAAAGGAATAACAAATTAGAATTATCAACAAAACTAAGGAACAACAATCGTTTCTTCGTTGAACAAGTGATGCTTGCGATATGATTTGCATGTTGTAACATTCAGAAATAAAAATAACTATGCTAAATTAATCTAAAAGCTTTAGCCTAAGTAGTGAGTCTTTGGTGACATTGATAAACTTGAGTGCATTGATGTAGTCCGTAGGAATAAAAGAAGTTGGATTATATCTCGTAAACGAAGGCAGCATTCATAGCAGTTTCCTAATGATTTAGGAAAAATTACAAAGTAAATTGCTCGTTGGAGAGTGTGGTTGAATCTTCTTGAATCCTATGATCTTTGAGGAGAATGGAAATTTGAAGCTTGATTCGTGGTAGCATATATATTTGGGAAGTCCAAATGCCATTCAGGATTGATAAGATGAATTTTATACTACTTACCTTATTACTAAGTTACTATATCTTGCTTTTCATGACAGGATTAAGCCTTGAGAAAACCTGGAAATTACTTTTGATTTGATTTTTGCCAGACCTAAATATGGAATGTGATATCTAAAACAGGATAATTGTTATTATTCAAGCCAGATAATAACTGGAACACTCTATGGTAAATTGCTTTATTTTTAAAAATTTTGGGTGTGCCACTGAAGATATTTATTTTCATTACTGTATTTACTCAACTATCTTTCACTAGTACTGACGAATTTACAAATACGTACATATATGAATTTTCAAATTCATATTCAAAAGATTTATAGAAAAAGGTTTTCTTGACGCCTATTCAGAATATATGAAGTTTTTTTTAAACATTAGATATCATTACATAATTCCATTTCGTCTGTTAATCTAATCATTAATTAACTCATTAATTTCAATAATAACTATTCGAAATTTTCCTAATCACTTATTTGCTATATCTTGTTTACATATTTTGAACTTTCAACAGTGTATTTAATTAACTAAATGTTTGTCAATTGTGAGACTCAAACTTCAAAATAATTCTTTCTTGTAATTATCCATTAGGACTATCATATTTATTAATGATAACAATTTACTTAAAAACACATGGTAAAACGAAACATCAGAACAATTTAAGAGTAGTACTTAGCATGCAACGATATCAATAGCACGTTATTCATTTCCATCATATATTTTAAATAAAAGTTATTCAAAACCACAAGTGTATTAATTAAAGTTACAATTACGTTTGCAAACAAAAAAAGGTGTAATATTTATCACGTATAACAACAATGTGAAGACGTAATTAATAAAAGTTGTTGTTTTATTTTTGTGTAGTTACTTATTAACCTTCAGCTCCAGTTATTTACTCCAGTTATTAAAACTTCCCCTGTACAAAAAGAAATTCCGTTTTAAAGGATATGTAAAAATTGTAGATTCTGATTAGGGGATACATCTTGTAAAACAGACTGAAAACCAATGTTTTGAAGCAGTATAATTTGTCAACAGAATAATAAACATAAAATATTAAAACAAACACGAATAACTGTCCGCTGGATTCTTGTCAAATCTAAAAAACATTTTGTTTAGTACCTATTTCATTAGTTTAATTTAAGAGGAAAATGCCAGGTAAATACATTATTAAAACATCATCTTTTTTTGAAATACTCTACTGCTAGTAGTTATTAAATATTCAGTGCAGCCACATAAATTTTACAACCAAATACTGTTAACTTGTTTAAATTTTGCTAAAAAATTATATCCGCATATAAACGCACATTCAAAGTTAATATTGCATATTACAATTTTCAAAAAACGAGAAAGGAAAAATGTAGACTCTTATTACCAAAATATAGCCTATAGTAATTCCGTTAACAGCTTTTTGTAACAATTATAATTACATAAAGCACCCTCTTGAAAGCTTTTTTGTTGTTGTCTTTCTCATTTTCATTTGATGAAACTATAAAAAGGGTCCTGACTTTAATTAAGGCCAAAATTGGAGGTAGAGTGTGAGCTGTAAACTTAAAGCATTAAAATATACTGTGAAATTTCATCCAAAAATACTTATGTCTATATAATCTACTTAAATACGAACGTTTTAGGTTTTCATGATCAATTGAATAGTAACTTGCCGCATCAATAAATTATCTAAAATAAACTTACCCTCAATGTTTATATATAGCAAAACCGTAAAACTGGTACCTATCAGACCAATTCGGTTTACTGCTTTTTTATGTTCGCTATATATAATATAAAATAAGCCTAAATTTTACAAGATATTGAAGGTTATTTCGTGTAGAGCAAGCAAATGTAAATAATAAATAACCAAAAGAATAATGAACCTGAGAGAGCTAGAAAAAAATCTTATTTTAAATTCAATTTAATTTTGTGTACCTCTTCCGTGCACGTACTTTTGCTTTTCGCGGAAGTAAATTTCTCTACTATTCTGTAAAATAGTTAACCGTTGAATCTGTTAGAATTCACTGTTAATCTTACAGATTTTGTGTACTTAAACATTTATCAGTAATATGCTAGAAATTTAATATAATCAAAACATCAAATATACCTATTAAGTAACTATTTTAATTAATTGTAATGTACACTACTGGCAACTGAAATACAGGCATACACATATATATAAGCAAAGTGAACTAACTATAATAGCTGTTGTCTATTCAATTCACCTGCCATTTTTCAAATATTAACCAATAAAATAGCAGATATTTACTTTCGTAGCCTAGCAACAGCAAATTCCAGCGAGTATTTCGTTAGTGAAAAATAACTGGGTATTTCACTAGTGGTTGTGGTTGCAGTGAGTATTTTAAACTAACTTGATTATTATTTTTATTCAAGGAAATTATCACTTTCTTACAAAACTGAACAATTTAAAAAATAAACATTGTTGCAATTCTGGAAAATTCCTGCTTCTTTGAACGAATGTTCAACATCACAAATTTCACCCTCCCTGCTGTTGATCAGTTCAGTCGTCGTCGTTGTCGACATAGTAGTTTTTTCAACAATTGTGCTGTGATGTTCGTTGTCCATTTGCAAATAAGGCTTGATTGAATTAATATTATTGTGACCTGTGATTTTTATTAACTGATGCTCGCCAACGCCTGCTTTGGCCAATGACGACATTTTCTTTTTTTAGTGTCCAACCTATTTCTTCTCCCACCGTTTTCACCCATTTTCCAATTTCATTTACTTCCAAAGGAAAAAAGGTAGTATTTTTCTTCCAAAAACAGAAAACTAACGCTATACCGACTCTCGTGACTTCCGTGTGTTTTCCGGCGCGTTTCTTCCAATATCTGCATTGATTTCGGCCTCAGATGTCTCTCCAAATCTTTTGCACACACTTTCCATAGCAAATAACACGTAAATAGCAAAATAGCAACAATTATCACCTATAAATTAACTGGTGAATCACTGCTTTCAGAAAAAAATTCTAATAACAAAAAATTATGTACCAGTTGCTATGAAAATGAAATCATGTGTAACGCAGATTTGCGAACTAGCTTTTGAAATATTTTATTTTAATCATTGATTTGGTTCATTGACCAGTCTGTTGAATACAATTCGTAGTCAAAGATCGTAGAATATTTTCCGATGGTATCACTATAGTCATTACGCTTGCGAACACCATTCGCGCTGCGCACTAATGATGTTCATAAAGCAAATTGCTATTCGTGATACCACCATAAAAGTATTCGACAATCTTTGACTACTCGTTGTATTATAACTGAGAATTTAATTAATTTACAAAATAATCTAAATGATATTAGTATTGATTATGTCAGTCAGTCAGTACGTGAAAATCTAGAGTTTCCATTTTCCTATCACGAAACTTAATTAAAAAAGAATTACATATACGCTTAAGAGAGCAAAATTAAGCAGAAAGAGAATTAGAAATTAGGGAAAAAATATATCATAAAGACAACATAAAATGCAAAAAGTTTTCAAAGTGGGAGTTGTAGAATTCAAACGATTTCCTTAGGATTCCTTAGATGTTATACGAGGGAAGTTTTTTAAGTTATCTACTTAGTTACGATAACAACGAGCTAGAGAACAGATAAAATTATATTTTTCAACATAAGAACCATTAACACTAACACACTTATCCCAGCGTTTTCCTAATAACGCTATGCCTTCGAAAAAAAACTTTTTTGTTAATTCTGCAAAATATAACCCCACAGCGTTTTCCAAGTCATCATTCCATAAAAAGCGACGCCCTCTCAAGTATTTTTTGAGTTTTGGAAAAAGATAATAGTCAGAGGGGGCAAGATCGGGACTGTAAGGTGGATGTTGTAATTCCTCAAAGCCGCATTCATTGATTACTTCTTGAACAATTTCTGCTTTATGCACCCTGCAGTTGTCGTGCAGAAGCAGAGTTTTCTGAGCATAACTGTGGGGTCTTGTTTACGTATAGCCGCTTTCAAGTTCCTAATTGTGTCTTTGTAGACATTTCCCGTTATTGTAGTCTCTTTTGGCATATACTCAATTAAGAGAATCCCCTCTGCGTCCCAGAAAACTCTGGCCATCACTTTCCTTGCAGAAAATTGCGTCTTCGCCTTCTTGGGGTGGTGGAGAGCCCTTATGAATCCATTACATGGACTCTTGTTTCGTGGGAGGGTCCCAGTGGTATACCCAGGCCTCATCCCCGGTTATAATTCTATAGAAGAAGTCTTCATCTTCGGATAAGGCAGTCAAATTCTCCTCGCAAATCTGTCGTTTACACAGTTTTTGTTTGGGACTGAGCAACCTGGGAATCCATCGTGCCGACACTTTGCTCATTCCCAAATCTTCGTGTAGAATTTCAAAGACACTTGTTTCTGATATTCCCATTTCTCTAGCAATAACTGAAACTTTTATTCGGCGGTCAGTCAACACCAAATCTCCAACTTAATGATTTCTTCAGTTCGTGCTTCCAGGGGTCTTCCACACTTTGGGCCATCGTGAATGGATTCCCTGTCCCATTTAAACGGCTTGCACCGATATTTGATTTGGAAATAGGACGGGCTATTTTCTCCATACACTGCTACCATTCTCTCATGGATATTCTTCGAACTACCGCCTTCTTTCGGTAGAAATTTCATGACTCTTCTGTGTTCAAGCTTCAAATCACTCATATTCGCTTCTTTAAACTGATATATAAATGACAAATGTTAAGCGATTAGAATCAAACTTGTAGATGACACTATAAAATGTCACAGCAACTTGACATAAGAAAATTGTCCCGGTAGTATATTGTTTTCATAGCTAGGTAGATAACTTAAAAAACTCCCCTGGTACCTATTTTATTAATGAATTTGCAAGTTTTGCAATTGTAGAAGAGTAATAGATGCAATGAAGGATATTTAAC
This sequence comes from Agrypnus murinus, assembly GCA_929113105.1. Classification (NCBI taxonomy): domain Eukaryota; kingdom Metazoa; phylum Arthropoda; class Insecta; order Coleoptera; family Elateridae; genus Agrypnus; species Agrypnus murinus. The sequence goes on along the minus strand of OV816028.1, from coordinate 23,518,322 downwards.
TGCAGAGTACTTAAATTGTATCTTGAGTTATACGTACAAATACTAAAGGCCACGTTATATTCTACAAGACACAACATTAGCTGAAACTACGTTGAAAATATCTTTAAAACTAATGCCAATGATTTTAAAAGCCGAAACCTGAAGTTACTGATAACAGATAATTTTATAAGTATTTGTCTAGATGATACACATTGAGCCAAAACAGCATGGTATTAAACATGCTTTCAACCCTAATAAACAATTAGCTTAATATGGCTAATTCTTTAAGCATTTACCTCTGGAACGCCAACGGCATTTCAAACCATATTCCTGAAATCATAGTTTTCTTACAAATACAAGACATTGATATCTTACTTGTATCCGAAACTCACGCTACTTCTAGAACAGTTATGAAAATCCCACGTTATACGGTATACCTTTGCAATCATCCACACGACACAGCACACGGTGGTTCGGCTGTCATCGTTAAAAATACAATTGCTCATTATGAATGGAAATCCCATCAGACTAATAAAATACAAAGTGCTAGTATTAAAGTTCAAGTTCTTCCTTACCCACTAGCAGTTGTATCTCTCTATAGCCCACCCAGGCATGCTGTTTCCACTGAGGAATACGAAGACCTTCTACGACCTCTCGAAACGAAGTTTATCATTGGAGGAGACTGGAACTCCAAAAATATTGCATGGGGATCGCGACTAACCACCCCAAAAGGACGCAATCTTTTACGTGCTATTCAAAACTTGAACTGTAATTACCTCTCAACCGGTGAGCCCTCATATTGGCCCACCGATCCAAATAAATTGCCAGATCTTCTAGATTATGCTGTAACTTGTGGAATAGCAAATATTTATACCCGAACTGAATCTCACTATGATCTGTCCACTGACCATACTCTGGTTATCATTACCCTGAGTACAACAGTCGTCAGCAAAGAACCCCCACCAAAACTTTGCACCAAACACACCAATTGGGATCGTTTCCAAAGTCTTCTAGAAAGCGAAATTAACCTTTCTATACGAATCAAACACACTCAAGATCTCGACGAAGCAACGCAGCATCTAACAACAGCGATACAAAGTGCTGCCTGGCAGGCTACGCCTAATACTCCAAGTAACCGTTGGAAAGTTACCAACATTCCCCGTTATATACGAGATCTCGTTGCTGAAAAACGCAGAGCACGAAAGAAGTGGCAACAAACTAAAAACATACATGATAAAATCTCATACAATAGACTCACTCACCAGCTTCACAACGCAATATTGGAAGCACGGAATGGCACATTTAAAGAATACATCACACAACTCTCGCCAGATGATCAAACTATATGGAAAGCAACGAAACCGTTTAAACGACCGATAGTTAGGATTCCCCCAATCAATAAACCTGACGGTAACTGGGCTAGATCTGAAAAAGAAAAAGCAGAAACACTCGCCGAGTATCTTGCTACTGTTTTCACAACACCGCAGACCCACGGCATTCATGATGATACAGAAATTGAATCTTTCCTCACAGCACCATGCCAGATGGCATTACCAGTCAAACCTTTTTCGCCAGCTGAAGTACGTAACCAACTTAAACTTGCCAATACTCGAAAAGCTCCTGGATATGACCTGATAGTGGGTGCAGTGTTACAAAACCTTCCTCGTAAAGCTGTAGTATTGCTTACCACCATTTTCAACAGCATTCTACGACTATGTTATTTCCCTGCTCAATGGAAATTCTCCCAGATCATCATAATTGCAAAACCTGATAAACCACTCACTCAACCGTCCTCCTATAGACCGATCACTCTCCTACCATTACTCTCCAAGATTTTTGAAAGACTGTTTCTCAATAGAATTCAAACAACTGTAGATCTCGACACTATAATTCCATTCTATCAATTCGGCTTTCGACAACATCACTCGACAACTCACCAAAGCCATCGGATTGTTACTCAAATCATGGAGAGTTTAGAAACAAAACAGATATGTACAGCCGCATTTCTAGACATAAGGCAAGCTTTCGATAAGGTATGGCATGAGGGCCTGCTATACAAGATTAAACTACTCTTTCCATGGCAGTTGTACCTAGTCTTAAAATCATACTTGACCGAGAGGACCTACCAAGTCAAAATCAACAATACTGTGTCAGAATACTACAAAATCACCTCCGGAGTACCGCAGGGTAGCGTACTTGGTCCATTACTATACGTACTCTACACATCCGACACACCAACTACAACACCTCAATTGCCATGTTCGCTGATGACACAGCTATTCTCTCAGTTAATGACAGACCTGAAACAGCGGCAGCTCATTTACAAGCCCACCTAGTTACTCTGCAAGATTGGTTGCATAAATGGCGAATAACAGTAAATAGTGACAAATCTGCTCATGTCACATTCACCAACAGGCGTATTATTTGCCCACCAGTGAGAATTAATGATGTTCCAATACCTGGAAAATCTGAAATCAAGTACCTCGGACTTCATCTAGATCAGAAACTAAAATGGAGTACACATATCAAAGCAAAACGAAAGCAAATAGACCTGAAGATCAAACAAATGAACTGGCTAGTTGGCAGACGATCCCAATTATCTCTGTCTAACAAACTACTCATATATAAAGCCATTATCAAACCCATTTGGACATTAGGAATCCAACTGTGGGGGTGTGCGAAGGCCTCTCATACCAAAATTCTACAAAGATGCCAATCGAAGATTCTTAGATCGATAACAAATGCGCCATGGTATGTTACAAATTAAACC